>OZ025299.1:274950695-276180695 GCA_964019185.1 Maratus speculifer
GACAAGTGTAAGAGAACGATTGAGTTCTCTGAATGTAATGATGGATGTGTCTTTTACATGGAATTAAACGACAATTTTTATAATATATGGACTTTTAGATTAATTTGAACTTAGAATAAGTTATCTTAACAGATGAGATGATTTTAATTCAAGAGCTCCGCAGGCATCGCGTAGATGCAACCCGCAAATGAAGACTTGCATGGTTAGTAAGTAATTCTTGAACTAACCCTATTTTCGAATTCTAACAGATTTGTTGTGTTTTCTGTTGAAAGCAAGTTCTCCCTTGGTGCCAATGACGGCCATGTGCTGGAGAGAAAGAGGCCAGGGGAACGTCTGCAACCAAACTGTCTGCGGCCTAAACACACTGAACCTACAATCTGGGGTCATGGCCTAGGGAGCAATTTCCTATAACAGCAGAAGCACTCTCATGGTTCTCCCAAGCCTACTGACTGCAAATGTGTACGTCAGTGTGGTAATTCAGCCTGTAGTGCTGCCATTCAAGAAAAGCATTCAAGGGGAGTTTTTCAGCAGGATAACGCTTGCCCTCATGCCGCTGTTGTAACGCAACACGCACTATAGAGTGCCGACATGTTACCTTGGCCAGCGAGATCACCAGATCTGTCTCCCATTGAGCGCGTATGGGATATCATTGGATGAGAACTCCAGTGTTATCCCCAGCCAGCATTGAACATCACGTATTGACACAGCTTGTACAATAAGCATGGAACTCAATACCACAAAGTCACATTCGGCACCTGTATGACACAATGCATGCACGTGTGCAGGCTTGCATTCGAAATTCTGGAGGTCATAGCGATTATTAATGTAACGGCATTTCACCTTTGAGATGCATTTTATTGACCTTAAATTAACTTGTGATCTCGAAAATCTAATCAATTAAACATGTTAACTAGACAAATGCACTGTTCAAATTTCATTACTCTACAATAAGTTTTTCTTGGTGTTGGGATTTTTTTTTCCGTCAGTGTATAAAGTACCGTAACTTCGGGTGTATAAGCCGCAGATCAAACAATTCTTTTTTGACCCCAAATTCTTTAAGAAACAAATGTAACTACTTAGATCGCCGTAAATATTTGTCTTCAATCACTAAATAAGATTTCTGGGTCCAAAAAGAATTGTTTGATCCGCGGCTTATACACCCGAAATTAAGTATGTTTTCTTCTAACAAAAATAAAATAATATTTATAAAAATTGCTAATTATTGTAAAAAAATACATTTTGTTTTCAAAGGAAAATATTTTTTTTATTAATATTAAGTTAATTATCATGCATGAGTAATTAAATTGTATTTAAACATTTTAATAAAAATTTTATTTTACTTAAGAAAGGTGTTATAATAATTAAAAATAAATGACATTGACATGTTTCGGATCCGTCTAATAAGATCCATAATCATAATTTTTATTACGATTATGGATCTTATTAGACGGATCCGAAACATGCCAATGTCATTTATTTTTAGTTATTATAACACCTTTCTTAAGTAAAATAAAATTTTTATTAAAATGTGTATATAAAAGGTGAATCTTTTAAAATCTGGTGATTTAAAAAAATATATTGGATTTAATAAATTTTTTATCATAAATTGTATGTATGCAAGCCAATGCATCATTTTCGTGACACGCGAAAAAAACTTTATAAACGGTCAAAGAATGGCGCTACTATTGGTTTTCCCAGTATTTTGGTAATTGGAAACTTACATTAAGCACTTGTGGCAGAAAAAGTTTGAAGGAAATAAAAAATAAATAAGTTGTAAAATTATTTTTATTGTTTATATGCTATGCGTATGTTTATTGCTTGTCATTTTCGAGATGCTTAAAAAATAAAAGAAAATATTATTTTAAAATTTAAAATAAAGTTTGATTTTAATATAGAGTGCGAACCAGAAGAAGGAAATGTGCCGATGTAGGCTTAACGAAAGCATGCTTTTAATAATAGAACGATTTATAGGCGATCCGTCATTTTCGTGACGTCGCGGCAATGACTAATGTCGCCTGGAATGACAACATTATCGCGAAAATGACATTTCTCCCAGATTTACTATTATGAGGCCTGGAGATAATGAAATTTTTATTTTTTGTTTAGAATTAAAAGATTTGTTGGGATAGGATAAGCTTTATATAAATTTTCTACACAATTTCTTTTAAGCTTAATTCTGTTATTTATTTAAATATTTCTGTTATTTAAATTTTTTAAAGAAGAGGATGATAACCACTTGTAAAAAAACATTTTTTCCTGGAAAATCAAAGTACCGTATTTTCGGACGTAAAATAAATTAATTCGGCTGCAAATTAAATTAAAACACATGTGCTAACTATACTAAATTATTAATTTAGGTGGATCAAAAGAGGAATTAAAGATATTTTTGTTGAACATTAAAAATTCAGGCAGATTGAAAAAGATTACATAGCATTAATTTAAATCTGATTCTAAGATGATGATAGAAGAGCAGCTGTTTAACCACTGAATCGTCGCGCCCGAGACATTCATAGGTTGAAAATTTCACGGCTCTTTTTTTTTTTTTTTTTTTTTTTTTTTTTTTAAGAATTGTTTGATGATCACCCGTTTTATAAAATAGTGTAATTGGTTTTATTCTGATATCATGTTACTTGTCATTAAATAAGATTTTTTTTTTTTTGAAGAAATGTTTTTTCTTCAAAAAAGCGGTAGCAAAAATGAATTTGAATTTTTAAACCGCAATTTAATGCGACCATTAAGTGGTTAAAAGAAAATTGTCATGTCCAGCTGAATGTCTTCATTTCGCTCATGAAACCACTTCCTACCTAATGATTCATTAAATCATTGAAAATAAAGATAACCTAAAAGTTAGTGACGGGGTAGCAGTGATTATTTCGGATCAGTTGTATCCAGGTAAGTGAAAAAATTGTATATAATATTATACTAAAATAGAAATAAAACACAAGATTTTAATTTTCTAATTCTTTCTTTTAAGGTGTAATTGAGAATATTACTTAAAATATTTTTCTTGTGTCCTTTATAACAATATGTGAAAAAAAAAAATAAGTTTGTATGGCCTGAGAGAGCAGATGTCCATGAAATTCAAGTGCCACATACCCTATGCAAAATTACTAATTCTTCTGAACCAGCTTCCACCACATATTTTAAACTCCAGGAGGAAAATTATAATAATGTTCAACATGCTTTTCGTGTATTTAATTCATTAAACTTGTAACTAGAAAGATTTTAATACAATAAAATTACTTCATATTCTTTTCATTATTCTCTTAATTCTCTTCACAATATTTTATCTATTTCTTTAATATGTTTAATTTTTAATGCATATAATCCTATTTCATCATTGAACAATGTCATTTTTGTGATAAAGAGTCATTTTAATGTTAAACAGTCATTTCAGTGACAAGCTGTCATTTCAGTGACAACATTTTTAATATCTTTTAAATGCTATAATTAAAAACTGGATATAAATAAACTAACTTTTTTCAATGTACAATTAAGAGGTATGCAGTCAATAATATTTACCATTAATATAATTCATATTTATAAAAAATAAATTTAAAAAATTTTAATTTTTTTAAAAGATTAAAAAAATTTGCTTTTTATATTTATTTATTTTTAAAGTTGAGAAGTACTTTTTAGGTCATGTTTCTTAATGAATCTGATACAAAAATAATTGTTTTTCTATGATAATTTTGATTTTACAAGGTAAATAAAATTACGAACTTTATTGAAAATTTTTAAATTTTATGATTGATCCCTGCCAAACTCAGAATGTCTAAGATAGACTTATTCGGACTTATTTAAAGAAAAAAAAACTATATAGAGAGAACTCATATATAGAGTATGAAAAAATATATATAAATTCCAAAATGCATGTTTATATGATATTTAGCTTTACGTAAATTTTCTGAGAATCGCCGTGTTAAAAAATAAAATAAAATAAATAAATAAAGGAAAAGAAAAAAGAAAAGATTTTTTGTTTTTAATAAACCGAAATACGGTTGGGAAGATACAGCTTCTTACACGAACTTTCGGTATTTAACCCTTTGAGCTCTGATGGTAGAATTTTCTACCACATAATTTTAATTCCGAAATGTCACAATGGCACCAGAAAATTCGACCAAATTTAGTTGTAAAACGTTTAATGCCCCCCCCCCCCTTTTTTTCCCCGTGTATATCTTTAAACGGTTTTATTCTTTGTAAAATATGGTGCCAATGTGACATTTGGAGTTTTGAAGAAATTTACCCACCAGAGCTCAAAGGGTTAAAGCCCTCATTTACAATACACTTACGACTTGGATAGATTAGAACAATCTTTGATATCGATTATTAATATAAGGAGGACCGCCAGGGGTTATTTTAACTCCTACCGATTGAATTAATTTCAATTCGAACAAGAAAGTTGTTTGTAAAATAAATAAATAAATAACTCCCAAAGAATAAAAAATAATTAAATAAGTTAAACAATTTTAAGTAAAAAATTTAATGCGAAATACTTTTATAACACTGGTGTAAAATTTTCGGCTTTTACGTGTTGATCTTTTCAGACGCAGTGGTCCCCCGTCGGGCACGCCTAATTCTAATCCCAAAATTATAAGCGACACCAAGAATATTTTAACCCATTAGTGCCTAGCGTCCCTTTTTAGGGACGCTTCAAAAGGTGCATTCAGCACTGTTTTTGACACCGGTAAAAAAGAAAAGCAATAATTATTTTATTTAAATGATGCATTTTCGTTATTAATGAATTAAACTTAAATCTTCTAAAAATAGTGGTGCCAACCAAATAAAATTTACGCGATAGATGCTGGGCGCGAATGGATTAATAAAATTTTATTTTAAAAGGAAAGTTGAAAGCCACGAGTTATTACTTTCTAATAAAGTCGTTTGTAAATTTAGGTGTCAGTCTATCATTTCATCGTTTTAGGAACAGAACATTTATGTTTCGGAGGGGTTAACACATTAATCGCCCAAACTATGATGCATGGATCTTCAATCTTTTTTATGAAAAATATTTGCCATCGCAATTTTTGAGAAATAATCTTTGCTTTATTTAGTAATGAAGTTTCGTTTATTAAATAAAGCAAATTTTTAAATTAAAAACTAACGGAAGAAATAGTTAGACTTATCTGACAAATATTTTTGAAAAATCTTTCAAATAATGCCTATTTCTTTCAACTGTTTTACAGAATTTTTAATCTTTTATTACCGCTTTTTCAAAACAGAATTTTTTGCCTAATTGAATCAGAAAATGCTCGGTATAAATAATTAAAAATTTAATTAAAAATACCGTAATTTCGGGTGTATAAGCCGCGGATCAAACAATTCTTTTTGGACCCAGAAATCTTATTTAGTGATTGAAGACAAATATTTACGGCGATCTAACTAGTTATATTTGTTTCTTAAAAAATTCTGGGTCGAAAAAGAATTGTTTGATCTGCGGCTTATACACTCGAAATTACGGTAAATCATGATTTAAAATTTATTATCCCATACGTGGTACGGGCAAATCATGATTAGCAAAAACACATTGTCCGTATGACGTACCGGCAAAACAGGGAATTTAACCATGCGTATTTGTTTTTACCGTCGGGTATTGGGTTAAATGATTTTGGCCCAATTATTTATAAATTATTGATAATATTTATTTGGATTTCCTAAACTCACCAGTAATTAAAAGACAACAATTATACAAAATATTTAAATAATCCTTTTTTTTTACTTCATACAGTTTTTTTTTAAGAATATGAATTGTGGCAGAAAATATATTCATTTATGTACTCATTATTAAAACATGATTTTCTTACACACCTGTTCTACTATTAAACACTAAACTCTTCTTCAATTTCTTCTAATTAATAAAAAAGTGATAATATCGACACATTTGAGTACAATTTAATAAAAATATACATCGTATGGATAGAAAATAAGTGAAGTAGTTAAAAGTAATCTTTTTAAAGTTAATTACATTTATGCTTTTATTAACCTTCCTACCCTGAATGGGTCTAATCGACCCATAGCTATAATTTGTTTTATACGATTCGCACCAGAACATTTTTCATAAAGAAAGTTAAATAATAGATCCAAAGAAATAAGCCAATTAAATATATTAAAATGATTTAAATAACAATTCTGGTGTGAGATGTTTTTATCACGATTGAGTAAAATTTGAACAGGGTAGGAAGGTTAACATAAGCTTTGGAACAGCAAAAGAATAATGCATTCGTTTCTCATTCCATTTAAAACAAAATATACAATAAAACGTCTAAAAAAAGCAAATGTTTAATGAGAAACAAATAAGAAAAATATTTAAGAACTCAGTGAAGCTATACTTTTTTAATTACGCTTTAATTTAATTAATTACTCAAGGACTAAAACATATTTACATTTGATATATTGAAAAAAGTTAAAAGTTGATGTGTTTGAAAATTTTCCATTTGTTCTGAATTTATCTAAAATATTTAATTAACTATGTATTATTTATAATTTCTTTTTTTGCCCTTCCGGTATTCTTTTCTTAACCTTTTCGGGTCTAATTTTAATCTTGAACATACAAACGAAACCAAAAATATTTTAATAAAATTTTCTTTTTACAATGAAGCTTTAAAGTAACAAGATTTTAACTTCTAAGAAAGTCGATTGTAAAATTTGATGTCAGGCTATCATGTCATCATTTTACGAACAGAATATTTCTGCGCCGGAGAGGGTTAACACATTAACCACCGAAACTGCAACATCTTTTTCATACAAAATATCTGAAATCGCAATTTTTGAGACATAATCTTCGTTTCAATATTTCTGTAAAATCTTTCAAATAATGCCTATTTTTTCAGAAATTTTTATCTTTTATCACCGAATTTTCAAAAAAGTTTTTGCCTTTTTGAATCACAAAAATGCGCCGATTAAAAAATGCAGAATTTACAAAAAAAAAAAAAAAAAAAAAAAAAAAAAAATTACTGGTAAGAGTATAAATCATGATTTCAAATCATTTTCCCGTTCGTGGTAGTGGCAAGTCATGATTGCGAAGAACACGTTGCAGGGTTTGCACTGTTCCTAAAATTTTCGTACTTTCCTACAATTTTTAAACGGTAATATTTATTGTATAACTCTAGTCTAGATGTTTAACGGAATTTTCATGAAGATTTTTTATTTAAAAACTTGTAGCAACGTGTGAAAGTTTTAGGAATAGTGCGATCCCTGACGTTGTTCGTTTGACGTATGGGTAAAACAGGGAAGCGGTTAATTTAACCATGCGTACTTGTTTTTACCATAGGGTATTGGGATAAGTAATTTTGGTCGTTTATAGTATTTGTTTGGATTTCCCAAACCCAAAAAATAGCAATGTTACGAATTTTTTGAATAATAATTTTTTTTTTCAGACACATCTCTTTATAAAAAATATGAACTGTGTCAGAAAATAGTCTCACTTATACATACTTATCAGTAACCCCTTGAGCTCTGCTGGTAGAATTTTCTACTACATAATTTTAATTCCAAAATGTCACAGTGACACCAGAAAATTCGACCAAATTTATTTCAAAAGAGTTTAATGCATTTTTTCGTGTTTATCGTTAACCGGTTTTTTTCTTTGAAAAATACTGGTGCCATTTGTAAAATTTGGAATTTTGAAGAAATTTACATCCCAAAGCTCAAAGGGTTAACTCATTAATGCCTGAATTATATTCTTCGTTAAAATTCAAATTCTGCATTTTCCCACCACTTTTAAAGTAAGAATAACTTTTATCTTAATTTATCGAGGACTTTATCTCGAGAAAGAGAGTATTTATTTAAATTCCTTTTTTACTGGTGTAAAATGCACTTACTTGAATTTTTTTTAAACTGTCCCAAAAATGGAACGCTAGGTACTAATGGGTTAAAATATGAGTTTTTACACACCTGGTCTACCATTGATCACAAAACTCTACTTTAATTTCTTTTAATTAGTAAAAAATTGGTAATATCGGCACATTTGAGTAGAACTTAATAATTAAAAAGTAAGCTGTATGGATGAAAAATAAGTGAAGTAATTAACCGTTATCTTTTAAAAGTTAATTGCATTTATGCTTTTATTAAAATGTGATTTGGAAATACAAAAGAACAATGCATTCATTTCTCATTCTATTTAAAACAAATTATATAATAAAACATCTAAAATAAAAAGAAATGTTTAATGAGAAACAAATAAGAAAATATATCTAAGAACTCAGCGACGCTATAAATTGTTTTTAAATTGCGTTTTACTTTAAATAATTACTCAAGAATTAAAGTAAATTTTCTATAATTTATTGTAAAAAAGCTAAACGCTGATATTTTTGAAAGTTTTGCTTTAAAATGTACTCTGAATTTTGGTATGAAATATTTTATAAAACTTGAATAATATTTTCGGCATTTCTAGTGTTGATCCTTTCATACATAGTGGTCCTACTTCGGGCACGCCTAATTTTAATCTTAAACTTATAAAAGAGACCAAAAATATTTTAATAAAATTTTGTTTTTGCAAAGAAACTTTTAAATAACGAGTTTTTAATTCCTGATAAATTAATTTGTGAGTTTCGGTGTTAGTCTATCATTTCCTCATTTTACGAACAGAATATTTCTGTGCCGAAGAGGGTTAACACATTAAACGCTGAATCTACAATATTGGGTTTGATGAAAAATATTTGCCATCGAAATTTTTGAGAAACAATCTTCGCTTAATTTAGTGGTAACATTTTTTTAAATTAAATAATGGAAATTTTTTTATTCAAAACTAGTGGAAGGAATAGTTAATTTAAGCGATTCCCTGATTTGCCCGTACATCGTAAGGGCAACGAGTTATTGCCAATCACGATTTGCTCACACCAGGTACGGGCATCCATATTCAAATCATAATTTATTTTTCTTGCCAGTAATTTTTTTTTTATTATTTTTTTTCATCATTAAGTCCGAGCATTTTTCTGATACAATTAAGTAAAAATTTCTGTTTTTAAAAACTGGTGATAAAAAATGAAAAATTCTGAAAAATACATGAAAAAATAGGCATTTTTTGAAAGTTTTTTTTTTTTCAAAAATACTGGTCAGTGAAGTGGTTAACCATGCGTATATGTTTTCACCGTCTGGTATTGAATTAAATAAATTTGGTCGTTTATAATGTTTATTTGGATTTCCTAAACCCATGCGCAGTAATTATTAGGTTGTTCGAAAAGTCCTTTCCGTTTGGGAAAATCAATTCGCACCGGAAAATTTTGTCCATTAATATCTAAGTACTGGATATCGGGGGGGGAAAAAAATATTTAACAATTAAATAACTGAATTTTCCGGTTCGAATTGATTTTCCCAAACGGAAAGGACTTTCCGAACAACCCAATAAAAAGCTACAATGTTACGAACTATTTAAATAATCTTTTTCTTTTTTCATTTCAGACGGATGTCTTTTTAAAGAATATGAATTGTGGCAGAAAATATACTTATTTAGACATACTCATCATTAGTATGGATTTCTACGACTGAACACGAAACACTTCTTTAATTTCTTCTAATTACTAACAAATTGGTAATAATGCCCCATTTGAGTACGCTTAATAATTTAAAAATACGCTGTATGGTTAGAAAATATGTAAAGTAATTAACCGTTATCGTTTTAAAATTAATTACATTTATGCTTTTATTAACATTTGTTTTGGAAATGCAAAAGAATAATGCTTTCATTTCTCATTCTATTTAAAACACAAGCAAATGTTTAATGAGAAACAAATGAGAAAAAATATCTAAGAACTCAGCGAAGCTATAAATTGTTTTTAAATTGCGTTTTAATTTAAATAACTTCTCAAGGAGTAAAGCAAATTTACTGTGATTTATTGAAAAAAGTTAAAGCTGGTGTGTTTGAAAATTTTCCTTTCAAATTTGCTCGGAATTTATCTAAAATATTAAATTAACCACTTTACCAATTCTTTTTTACATACAATAAATTAGAAATATGGCATTAAAACTACCTTTTTTAAACTGAAATATTCTTAATCTTTATTCTAAACATCGCTGCCGTTAAATAATATGAAATTGCATCTAAAACTTTTAGTAGTATCAAAACGCTTTGAGTGGTGGATCAAGCAAACCCCTTTTACCTACACTAATATCTACAGTAATTATACACTATATACTATGTCTTACATACTAATTAAAATTTTTTTCTTTACCTTTTCATCACAGATGTATACTGGAGACAGATTTTATATTTAAACGCATCACAATTTTCAAAAAGTATTCTTTAAGTCAAATACGAGTATTTCTTTAAAATATCCTTGTGTAAGTACATGGCATAGATCATTTTTGTAAAAGTGGTTAATACAGAAAATAGTCTGTTGGATCTATGGTGTCTCAATCTCAAAATCAAAAGTAATGGTGAAATTTAATATCGTGTAATTTGGGGGGTTTTCAGAGTGGAAATTCACATTACCAGTGGCTGAAAGATTATGCTCTCGAAGCTGGTAGACAGGAGGTGCTGGGCTCGGGCCCAATCGCGCTCGTCGATCTAACGGTTCGGAATTTTCCGTGTTTTTTTCCCATCTTGGGTAACCCTGTGTTAATACGAGTTAGGATTCCTTAGAAAGTACTCCACCTAGAGCCTATATCCCTAGTGCGGATAATCGGTCATAGTAGTAGGAAAAGGAGAGTTTAAGGACAGCCGGAGGGACAGAGGGACCGTCCCGCAGCACCCGCCCCTCCTGGTCCCTCCTGGTCCCGCCTGCGGTGCCGCCGCTCGAAATCATACTATAAGATGAAGATTAAATTTATATTTGAATTTTGAACAATCGTAGTTTTAATGAGTATTATTAATTAAGTGAAACAATTAAAATCTCAGTTTTTAACCATTTTATTTAGATTTCTTCAACTACAAGATGAGATTATCAATTTAACACAAGAAAGTTAAACATATATTTGAATTTTGCTTCATAGACATCTTAATGAGTAGTATTAATTAAGTAAAAACAATAGAAAATATCCAGTTTTATAGAAAAAGACTGATTTCTTACGATTTTTATCAACTATATGATCAATGTAACGACTTAAAAGTTGAAAGTTAAACATGTATCCTAGTTTTTCAACAGCTATAGCCTTAATGAGTATCGTTAATTAAGTAAAAAAACAATGGAAAATATCAAGTTTTATGGAAAAAGACTGCTCTCTTACGATTTTTATCAACTTAAGAGAGAAAACTTAAACATACATTTCAGTTTTTCAACAGCTATAACCTTAATGAGCATTCATAATTAAGTAAAAAACAATGGAAAATATCGATTTTTATAGAAAAAGGCTGATTTCTTACGATTTTTATCAACTTAAGAGAGAAAAGTTAAACATGCATTCTAGTTTTTCAACAGCTATAATCTTAATGAGTATCGTTAATTAAGTAAAAAACAATGGAAAATATCAAGTTTTATAGAAAAAGACTGATTTCTTACGATTTTTTCAACTCAAACTTCAGACTATCAATTTGGTAGAAAGAAATTTAAGCATGCATTCGAGTTTTGGACAACCATTTCCTTCATGAACATTATTAATTAAGCAAAACAACAGAAAATATTAAATTTTTAACTGATTTCTTCATATTTATTTATTTTTATATATATATATATATATAAAATCAGAATACACAACTTAAAATAGAAATTTAAACATATTTTTTAATTTTTGAACAGTCGTTACCTCAAAGAATTTCAATAATTGAACAATTAACAAAGGAAACTAATGATTTTTTAACGAAAAAAGACGAATTAAACGAATTTGGTTAACTTTTACTCTAAATGGAAATTTCATCATACTTTTATATACTAACTAAGTAGAATTTTAATGCATAAACGAACACATTTCAGTAAATATTCAACGCACACGCAAATATGAAAACAACACCTGCTTCTTGTGACGTCATATTGAAACCAAAAGTTATTCCTCCGAAGTCCCTCACCATACCTTTTCACCCCCATCTCCCCCAATTTTTTACCTTAGGTAGGGAAATGGACAATGCAATGACCTCTCATTCTTGTATATTTAGAAGTCTGGGAGAAAAAAACAGACATTTTATACACTCCAATTTCATAACAGTTACCGCAATATCCCAAAATTTGAATTTTGGAAGACATAATCAGTATAATTAATTAAACATAATTATAAAAATATTATTTTTTAAGGTGAAAAGGTGAATTTAAGCGAATTTGATTAGTTTTACAATAGTCTTTTGAACAACAACTTGGAAATATAGATTTCTAACAGAAGAATTAAACGTATATTTTAATTTTAACAACAAAAACTTAACAAGTATCATTAATTCAACAAAAATAAATATCAATTTTAAAGAAAAGACGAATTTGAATAATTTTACACTAGTATTTTCAAAAGCAACATAGAAATATCAATACTTATTCACATATTTCACTTATTCACTGTATTCAGTACTATATTTAATAAATATGGATACAATTTAAGAATTTTCTAATCTATAATTAAATATTAGCTGTATATTTAATGTTACCCATGTTTTCAACATTAGTTCACAATCGTGAATTTAGTATTTTAAATACCATGTATTCAGGTTCAGATTATTTTCACTTGAAATCATACAGAATTTTTTAACAGAGTTTGTTTTTGAAATCATTGAAGCAACTGTATTTAATATTTTTAACACCAATTTTCTAAGATTTTCTAACATTTTCCGATTATACATTCTTCAGAAGTACATTTCTAAATGTTACAATCACTTTACATATCGAAAAGATATCATTGAAGCAACTGTATTTAATATTTTTAATACCAATTTTCTAAGATTTTTTAACATTTTCCGGTTATACATTCCTCAAAAGTTATTATTACGTATTCTAAACAATAGAAAATATTAATTTTAAGAATAAAAAGACGAATTTAAACAAATTTTATTAGTTTTACACTATTTTTTCTCACCTCCAACACGGATATATCAATTTTAACAGAAGAATTAAACGTATATTTTAGTTTTTAACAACAAAAATGTAATAAGTATCATTAATTAAACAAAAATAAATATCAATTTTCAAGAAAAGACAATTTTTTACACAAATTTTCAACTTTGAAATACATTTGCTTACATATATTGTTACAGTATATTACTAAACTTAAACTTTTTAAAAAGTTTGAATGTCTTTACAAAGGTTCATACTTATATTTTTCACGTCTTGACTGCATTCGAAATCTTACAACAAAAGTATACTTTTATTATTATTATTATTATTATTCTAGAAAACCTAAAAAATCGTTTCTTGCTGCTTTAGACACTTGACATATTAAAACTACTCTACCCATATAATTAATCAAATTAGGACATGATTCATCTTACACTTCAAAATTTCTGAATTTTTACAATACTTATTTTCATCAAACTTTATTCTTGATCCTATATATTTTAATAGCACAGAATTTTAACATCTGTTTTTATCTACTTATCAAAAAATTATTAAAACACCCAACAACATTTTCCAAATATGAATATTATCTTTACAAATTTAATAATGCAAAACATACACGAATACAAAGTTTAATTTTTACAAACATTTCATATTTCAAATCAAACTATTCGAAATTTTCACAACATAAGAGCAAACATTAAACGAACTTTTTAACATTAATATTGCTTACATCTTTTCATCATAACTTTTAACTATGATAATTATCCATTTTTAGGTTGATTGTCGAAAAACTGTAACTGAAATTACATAAACTTAATGTAAAAAACCATGTTCTCACACAATTTCTTGAAATTCAACAAAGAATTGACTATTAATCCAATACTTATCTACTTCAATCTCGACTTTCGATAGTATATAGATATTGCATCATTACATACTTACAACTCTTTTCAAACGTTTATCAGAAAATCAAGTCAATCAAAGTCTAGTAGTTATTACATACCTGTTCCTCAGAAATATTACTATCATATGAAACAGTAAAGAAAATTAATAGATATTTAATATTTAATAATTTCATACGTGAAATTACTGCTGAATAAGAATACTAATAATCAAAAAAATCAACTGTTGGACAAAAAAATAGTACAGATTACCGAAAATTCAAATAATTTTTTCTACAAAAATTACAAAAATTAACAAATGAATGACAAGTTAGAGAAATAACTAAAAAAAAAAAAAAATAATGAACATATTTACAAATTTATTAAAATCACACCTTTTTCTGGATTACAAACCACAATTTCTTGAAAAATTTAACACCGAATTTGTAAGATTTTAATCCTAGTATTACATACACTCAATAAATATTCAAAATTAACAAAAAAATAATTTTTTAGTCTCATCAATAAGCAGAAATTCTATATTAAAAGAATATTTTCATAGTAGTACTTATAAAAATGAGAGTTTACAAACTGATTTTCATAATTTTATCACATTTAAACTTAATATTTTACATAAAACATTATTTAATCAAATTTTATGCTTTCTAATTCAGTAAAATTCAATACTTTTTTAGTTTTTAAACCAATACCACAATATTTATTTACATCAAACTTGATTCTTCACCTTTTATATTTCCACATTACACACGTGAGATAAATACTAACTTGGATCAGGAGTTGAAGTCCATTCGATTTTCATCATGTACGCATTGCTCCTACACGAAATTTCTTACTGCTATAATCATCTAATGTATTAAAACTAATCTACTCATATTTTTAATCAATTCATCAGATGTTTCATCTCGCACTTCTGTATTATCGTGCATCAAGTTGCTTAAAATATAAATACTATCTTTATAGTTTTAATGATATATAGTATACATGGTTTATCTTGAGTTAGCACTTCCATAGTATTAATCAAATTATATGTTTCATCTTGCACTTGATCTTAATGATTTCATCTTGCATCTGAATTATCGTCCATCGAGTTTTTTTTTTAAATAATAATATATTTATAGTTTTTGATTATACATAGCATGTACGAATACAATCTTTAATTTTAACATTTCATATTTCAAATAACCTATTTCCGAAACCAAGCTATGTGAATTTTACCACAATGCTTATTATCATAGAATAATTTGTGTTTCACACTTTTCTAAAAATTATCAGATATGTACCCCTCAGAGAAATTACTATCATATGAATAAATGAAGAAAATTTAATTTATATTAAATGTACACGAAATTGATTGCAATATACATGTATTTAATAAAAATAAATAAATAAGCGATTATTTATACATTAAACCTTTACTAAATATATATTTCTTTCATTATACAGATGTTTCAACAAGATGAACCAAAACAGCAGCAAACTTCAGAAATTAATGATCCGAATGATTCATCCCTAGCACATGTAGCGTTAACGAATAACAAATATGTGAGTACTTATATGAGAAATACTAGAATTCGTATATGAAACGTAATTAGAGTAAATACAAAATGATTTGTCTTACTACCTACACTTTAACAAGTGCTTTTTACCTATATTATTGAAGAGAATCCTAACTGTGTCCATTTATTTCTATTACAGATGTGCTCTATTTGTTACAAACACTTCTTAAGTAAATGGAATTTAATAGAACATACAAAAATCTATACAGGTGAAAAACCTTACACTTGGAAAGATTACCATAAATGCTGTTTTCAAGGAGACGTGAATCAAAAATGCACACATCATCATATAAAGCATCGTCAGATATATGTAAACTTAGCGAAGATATTCAAAAATTAGTCAGACTTTTGAAGAATTTAGAAATAAAGGAAGATATTTAGGCTATTTATCCATCATATTTTCACAACACTTACCACAATATCTCAAACTTAAAATTTGGAAGACATACACACTGCTGAAAAGTAATTTTGTGATTCTTCTAATCAGTATGAATGTATAGATATTATTTTGCAGTGTATTCTTTAAATGCTCACATTAAATATTCTTTTATATGCATATATCGTTGTGTTTATTTTTCTAATACCTATTACATTAATGAAATACATAACATTTTAAGTGAAATAACACTCTCACAACTTAAAAAATGCATAAGAACATACAAAAAATAAGCAGATGTATGAAAAAATATGCATGTTTACAAAATAATTTCATTGTTTTCTAGAAATATTAACAAAAAATATTTACAATATGAAAAAATTGCAAAAGTGAAAAGAAAAAACACAAATGTAAAAACAAAAACCACAAAGTGAAAAACTCATAACAAAGTTTTTGAAAAAAATATTTACAACAAAATTTTTTTTTACAAAAACCAAAACTTACAAAAATATTTTTTTCAAAAATTTTGTTATGAGTTTTTCACTTTGTGGTTTTTGTTTTTACATTTGTGTTTTTTCTTTTCACTTTTGCAATTTTTTCATATTGTAAATATTTTTTGTTAATATTTCTAGAAAACAATGAAATTATTTTGTAAACATGCATATTTTTTCATACATCTGCTTATTTTTTGTATGTTCTTATGCATTTTTTAAGTTGTGAGAGTGTTATTTCACTTAAAATGTTATGTATTTCATTAATGTAATAGGTATTAGAAAAATAAACACAACGATATATGCATATAAAAGAATATTTAATGTGAGCATTTAAAGAATACACTGCAAAATAATATCTATACATTCATACTGATTAGAAGAATCACAAAATTACTTTTCAGCAGTGTGTATGTCTTCCAAATTTTAAGTTTGAGATATTGTGGTAAGTGTTGTGAAAATATGATGGATAAATAGCCTAAATATCTTCCTTTATTTCTAAATTCTTCAAAAGTCTGACTAATTTTTGAATATCTTCGCTAAGTTTACATATATCTGACGATGCTTTATATGATGATGTGTGCATTTTTGATTCACGTCTCCTTGAAAACAGCATTTATGGTAATCTTTCCAAGTGTAAGGTTTTTCACCTGTATAGATTTTTGTATGTTCTATTAAATTCCATTTACTTAAGAAGTGTTTGTAACAAATAGAGCACATCTGTAATAGAAATAAATGGACACAGTTAGGATTCTCTTCAATAATATAGGTAAAAAGCACTTGTTAAAGTGTAGGTAGTAAGACAAATCATTTTGTATTTACTCTAATTACGTTTCATATACGAATTCTAGTATTTCTCATATAAGTACTCACATATTTGTTATTCGTTAACGCTACATGTGATAGGGATGAATCATTCGGATCATTAATTTCTGAAGTTTGCTGCTGTTTTGGTTCATCTTGTTGAAACATCTGTATAATGAAAGAAATATATATTTAGTAAAGGTTTAATGTATAAATAATCGCTTATTTATTTATTTTTATTAAATACATGTATATTGCAATCAATTTCGTGTACATTTAATATAAATTAAATTTTCTTCATTTATTCATATGATAGTAATTTCTCTGAGGGGTACATATCTGATAATTTTTAGAAAAGTGTGAAACACAAATTATTCTATGATAATAAGCATTGTGGTAAAATTCACATAGCTTGGTTTCGGAAATAGGTTATTTGAAATATGAAATGTTAAAATTAAAGATTGTATTCGTACATGCTATGTATAATCAAAAACTATAAATATATTATTATTTAAAAAAAAAACTCGATGGACGATAATTCAGATGCAAGATGAAATCATTAAGATCAAGTGCAAGATGAAACATATAATTTGATTAATACTATGGAAGTGCTAACTCAAGATAAACCATGTATACTATATATCATTAAAACTATAAAGATAGTATTTATATTTTAAGCAACTTGATGCACGATAATACAGAAGTGCGAGATGAAACATCTGATGAATTGATTAAAAATATGAGTAGATTAGTTTTAATACATTAGATGATTATAGCAGTAAGAAATTTCGTGTAGGAGCAATGCGTACATGATGAAAATCGAATGGACTTCAACTCCTGATCCAAGTTAGTATTTATCTCACGTGTGTAATGTGGAAATATAAAAGGTGAAGAATCAAGTTTGATGTAAATAAATATTGTGGTATTGGTTTAAAAACTAAAAAAGTATTGAATTTTACTGAATTAGAAAGCATAAAATTTGATTAAATAATGTTTTATGTAAAATATTAAGTTTAAATGTGATAAAATTATGAAAATCAGTTTGTAAACTCTCATTTTTATAAGTACTACTATGAAAATATTCTTTTAATATAGAATTTCTGCTTATTGATGAGACTAAAAAATTATTTTTTTGTTAATTTTGAATATTTATTGAGTGTATGTAATACTAGGATTAAAATCTTACAAATTCGGTGTTAAATTTTTCAAGAAATTGTGGTTTGTAATCCAGAAAAAGGTGTGATTTTAATAAATTTGTAAATATGTTCATTATTTTTTTTTTTTTTTTAGTTATTTCTCTAACTTGTCATTCATTTGTTAATTTTTGTAATTTTTGTAGAAAAAATTATTTGAATTTTCGGTAATCTGTACTATTTTTTTGTCCAACAGTTGATTTTTTTGATTATTAGTATTCTTATTCAGCAGTAATTTCACGTATGAAATTATTAAATATTAAATATCTATTAATTTTCTTTACTGTTTCATATGATAGTAATATTTCTGAGGAACAGGTATGTAATAACTACTAGACTTTGATTGACTTGATTTTCTGATAAACGTTTGAAAAGAGTTGTAAGTATGTAATGATGCAATATCTATATACTATCGAAAGTCGAGATTGAAGTAGATAAGTATTGGATTAATAGTCAATTCTTTGTTGAATTTCAAGAAATTGTGTGAGAACATGGTTTTTTACATTAAGTTTATGTAATTTCAGTTACAGTTTTTCGACAATCAACCTAAAAATGGATAATTATCATAGTTAAAAGTTATGATGAAAAGATGTAAGCAATATTAATGTTAAAAAGTTCGTTTAATGTTTGCTCTTATGTTGTGAAAATTTCGAATAGTTTGATTTGAAATATGAAATGTTTGTAAAAATTAAACTTTGTATTCGTGTATGTTTTGCATTATTAAATTTGTAAAGATAATATTCATATTTGGAAAATGTTGTTGGGTGTTTTAATAATTTTTTGATAAGTAGATAAAAACAGATGTTAAAATTCTGTGCTATTAAAATATATAGGATCAAGAATAAAGTTTGATGAAAATAAGTATTGTAAAAATTCAGAAATTTTGAAGTGTAAGATGAATCATGTCCTAATTTGATTAATTATATGGGTAGAGTAGTTTTAATATGTCAAGTGTCTAAAGCAGCAAGAAACGATTTTTTAGGTTTTCTAGAATAATAATAATAATAATAATAAAAGTATACTTTTGTTGTAAGATTTCGAATGCAGTCAAGACGTGAAAAATATAAGTATGAACCTTTGTAAAGACATTCAAACTTTTTAAAAAGTTTAAGTTTAGTAATATACTGTAACAATATATGTAAGCAAATGTATTTCAAAGTTGAAAATTTGTGTAAAAAATTGTCTTTTCTTGAAAATTGATATTTATTTTTGTTTAATTAATGATACTTATTACATTTTTGTTCTTAAAAACTAAAATATACGTTTAATTCTTCTGTTAAAATTGATATATCCGTGTTGGAGGTGAGAAAAAATAGTGTAAAACTAATAAAATTTGTTTAAATTCGTCTTTTTATTCTTAAAATTAATATTTTCTATTGTTTAGAATACGTAATAATAACTTTTGAGGAATGTATAACCGGAAAATGTTAAAAAATCTTAGAAAATTGGTATTAAAAATATTAAATACAGTTGCTTCAATGATATCTTTTCGATATGTAAAGTGATTGTAACATTTAGAAATGTACTTCTGAAGAATGTATAATCGGAAAATGTTAGAAAATCTTAGAAAATTGGTGTTAAAAATATTAAATACAGTTGCTTCAATGATTTCAAAAACAAACTCTGTTAAAAAATTCTGTATGATTTCAAGTGAAAATAATCTGAACCTGAATACATGGTATTTAAAATACAAAATTCACGATTGTGAACTAATGTTGAAAACATGGGTAACATTAAATATACAGCTAATATTTAATTATAGATTAGAAAATTCTTAAATTGTATCCATATTTATTAAATATAGTACTGAATACAGTGAATAAGTGAAATATGTGAATAAGTATTGATATTTCTATGTTGCTTTTGAAAATACTAGTGTAAAATTATTCAAATTCGTCTTTTCTTTAAAATTGATATTTATTTTTGTTGAATTAATGATACTTGTTAAGTTTTTGTTGTTAAAATTAAAATATACGTTTAATTCTTCTGTTAGAAATCTATATTTCCAAGTTGTTGTTCAAAAGACTATTGTAAAACTAATCAAATTCGCTTAAATTCACCTTTTCACCTTAAAAAATAATATTTTTATAATTTTGTTTAATTAATTATACTGATTATGTCTTCCAAAATTCAAATTTTGGGATATTGCGGTAACTGTTATGAAATTGGAGTGTATAAAATGTCTGTTTTTTTCTCCCAGACTTCTAAATATACAAGAATGAGAGGTCATTGCATTGTCCATTTCCCTACCTAAGGTAAAAAATTGGGGGAGATGGGGGTGAAAAGGTATGGTGAGGGACTTCGGAGGAATAACTTTTGGTTTCAATATGACGTCACAAGAAGCAGGTGTTGTTTTCATATTTGCGTGTGCGTTGAATATTTACTGAAATGTGTTCGTTTATGCATTAAAATTCTACTTAGTTAGTATATAAAAGTATGATGAAATTTCCATTTAGAGTAAAAGTTAACCAAATTCGTTTAATTCGTCTTTTTTCGTTAAAAAATCATTAGTTTCCTTTGTTAATTGTTCAATTATTGAAATTCTTTGAGGTAACGACTGTTCAAAAATTAAAAAATATGTTTAAATTTCTATTTTAAGTTGTGTATTCTGATTTTATATATATATATATATAAAAAAATAAATAAATATGAAGAAATCAGTTAAAAATTTAATATTTTCTGTTGTTTTGCTTAATTAATAATGTTCATGAAGGAAATGGTTGTCCAAAACTCGAATGCATGCTTAAATTTCTTTCTACCAAATTGATAGTCTGAAGTTTGAGTTGAAAAAATCGTAAGAAATCAGTCTTTTTCTATAAAACTTGATATTTTCCATTGTTTTTTACTTAATTAACGATACTCATTAAGATTATAGCTGTTGAAAAACTAGAATGCATGTTTAACTTTTCTCTCTTAAGTTGATAAAAATCGTAAGAAATCAGCCTTTTTCTATAAAAATCGATATTTTCCATTGTTTTTTACTTAATTATGAATGCTCATTAAGGTTATAGCTGTTGAAAAACTGAAATGTATGTTTAAGTTTTCTCTCTTAAGTTGATAAAAATCGTAAGAGAGCAGTCTTTTTCCATAAAACTTGATATTTTCCATTGTTTTTTTACTTAATTAACGATACTCATTAAGGCTATAGCTGTTGAAAAACTAGGATACATGTTTAACTTTCAACTTTTAAGTCGTTACATTGATCATATAGTTGATAAAAATCGTAAGAAATCAGTCTTTTTCTATAAAACTGGATATTTTCTATTGTTTTTACTTAATTAATACTACTCATTAAGATGTCTATGAAGCAAAATTCAAATATATGTTTAACTTTCTTGTGTTAAATTGATAATCTCATCTTGTAGTTGAAGAAATCTAAATAAAATGGTTAAAAACTGAGATTTTAATTGTTTCACTTAATTAATAATACTCATTAAAACTACGATTGTTCAAAATTCAAATATAAATTTAATCTTCATCTTATAGTATGATTTCGAGCGGCGGCACCGCAGGCGGGACCAGGAGGGACCAGGAGGGGCGGGTGCTGCGGGACGGTCCCTCTGTCCCTCCGGCTGTCCTTAAACTCTCCTTTTCCTACTACTATGACCGATTATCCGCACTAGGGATATAGGCTCTAGGTGGAGTACTTTCTAAGGAATCCTAACTCGTATTAACACAGGGTTACCCAAGATGGGAAAAAAACACGGAAAATTCCGAACCGTTAGATCGACGAGCGCGATTGGGCCCGAGCCCAGCACCTCCTGTCTACCAGCTTCGAGAGCATAATCTTTCAGCCACTGGTAATGTGAATTTCCACTCTGAAAACCCCCCAAATTACACGATATTAAATTTCACCATTACTTTTGATTTTGAGATTGAGACACCATAGATCCAACAGACTATTTTCTGTATTAACCACTTTTACAAAAATGATCTATGCCATGTACTTACACAAGGATATTTTAAAGAAATACTCGTATTTGACTTAAAGAATACTTTTTGAAAATTGTGATGCGTTTAAATATAAAATCTGTCTCCAGTATACATCTGTGATGAAAAGGTAAAGAAAAAAATTTTAATTAGTATGTAAGACATAGTATATAGTGTATAATTACTGTAGATATTAGTGTAGGTAAAAGGGGTTTGCTTGATCCACCACTCAAAGCGTTTTGATACTACTAAAAGTTTTAGATGCAATTTCATATTATTTAACGGCAGCGATGTTTAGAATAAAGATTAAGAATATTTCAGTTTAAAAAAGGTAGTTTTAATGCCATATTTCTAATTTATTGTATGTAAAAAAGAATTGGTAAAGTGGTTAATTTAATATTTTAGATAAATTCCGAGCAAATTTGAAAGGAAAATTTTCAAACACACCAGCTTTAACTTTTTTCAATAAATCACAGTAAATTTGCTTTACTCCTTGAGAAGTTATTTAAATTAAAACGCAATTTAAAAACAATTTATAGCTTCGCTGAGTTCTTAGATATTTTTTCTCATTTGTTTCTCATTAAACATTTGCTTGTGTTTTAAATAGAATGAGAAATGAAAGCATTATTCTTTTGCATTTCCAAAACAAATGTTAATAAAAGCATAAATGTAATTAATTTTAAAACGATAACGGTTAATTACTTTACATATTTTCTAACCATACAGCGTATTTTTAAATTATTAAGCGTACTCAAATGGGGCATTATTACCAATTTGTTAGTAATTAGAAGAAATTAAAGAAGTGTTTCGTGTTCAGTCGTAGAAATCCATACTAATGATGAGTATGTCTAAATAAGTATATTTTCTGCCACAATTCATATTCTTTAAAAAGACATCCGTCTGAAATGAAAAAAGAAAAAGATTATTTAAATAGTTCGTAACATTGTAGCTTTTTATTGGGTTGTTCGGAAAGTCCTTTCCGTTTGGGAAAATCAATTCGAACCGGAAAATTCAGTTATTTAATTGTTAAATATTTTTTCCCCCCCCCGATATCCAGTACTTAGATATTAATGGACAAAATTTTCCGGTGCGAATTGATTTTCCCAAACGGAAAGGACTTTTCGAACAACCTAATAATAGTATGATTTCGAGCGGCGGCACCGCAGGCGGGACCAGGAGGGGCGGGTGCTGCGGGACGGTCCCTCTGTCCCTCCGGCTGTCCTTAAACTCTCCTTTTCCTACTACTGGTCATCATGAATAACACACCGCAGTGGAAATCCAAATAGTAATGTACGAAGACTTACATTGGCATAAACCAAAGTTCGTACGCACCAAAAGGTTTAGGCAGTGGCGTACCCAGAAGGGAGGAGCGGGTTCAAATGCTCTTGAAACCACTAAAATTGAAAATATTTTTCGCTTTGATTCATAATAGGAAATTCTCTGATTAGATATAACGAAGAAAACTTTGTAAAATTTGTGGCGTTCACTGCATCTGGTCCCCCCCTCTCCTTCTGGATACGCCTCTGGATTCAGTTAAAATTTAGCAATTTTCGTACCAGAAATTTCATAAAGTACAGTTCACTATATTCGCCAAATTTCAAATCTTTTTTTGTCTATTAAATTAGGCTGACAACTTCTTTTGAAAAATTCAGACTAAACAGTAAACACAGAGATAATATGTTCTGATGCAGTAAAAATTAGTAACGGCTTTCTCCCAAATATAATGAACACTTCAGTAATTGAAATCGTCACTCAAATTTGTTCATAATTAATTGACTAATTTATTTGTAAAATTAAAGAGTAATCGACGCAATGCACGAACTGAATGATATAAGGACTTCCAAATGGTTTGCGAACTGAACATCAATATTTTTTAGCAGAAATTTTCATAATAGGTTTCTACAGCATTTGTGCAAAAACTAACCTCCGAAGCCGTTTTTCTGCGCAATTTGCAAGAAAAATATAAAAAGAAAATCTTCCTAAGAAAATATTGATGTTCAGTTGGCTGACCATTTTTGGGAGCCCTGTGATATGAATATCTGTAATAAATTTTAAATACTATAAAATAAATAGAAAGTTTAGATTACCGAAAATTTAAATTTCTTTTAAAATTTAAATTTTGTGAAACAGGCATATCATAATATATATTTCGAAATACAGATAAAAGAATAGTTCATAAGGAGCAACTCAGAATTATGAAGATTTTGAGAGGACAAAATTTTAAAATACAAAATGCAAAATAAACATTTGCCAAAGAAATTAAACAAGTAGTGGAGACTAAGGGGTGTTACCATGAGGCAGACTTAAACTACTGTTCAGTTTTCATAGTAAAAAAATTTAAGAGTTTTATCTATAGGTGTTGACGAACGCTACTGGAATTCTCTACCACAGGCTTTGTTTCATACAGATAATCCAAATAGGTTTCAAAAAAATTAATTGTTAGGTGTTTACAATCTAAAAGCTGTGTTTTCTAGAAAGATTTAAAAAAATTTCAGATAAAATGTATCATAGAAATCTAAGTAATTATGTTTTAAGTAATGCAAACATATATAGCTTTCACTGCAGCCATGAAGATTGTACAGTAAGTCAAACTTAACCTCTTGAGGTGCGGTGGAATATATTTTAGCCCACCCAATTTAAAAAAAAGATTCACACCAGACACTTTTAACAAAATTTTATATTTTTAACTTTGGCGGCAAAATGGTGAAAAATTGCCTTTCCTTATTTTAAATTATTATTTTTTTTCCGGTGGGAATTCAATATTACAGAGACATTATTGCTTGCTCCTCAAGGGCTAAATATCAGGGATGTAGTGGAGGGTATACGAGGGTATACGCCGTATACCTTCTGGATTTTTTAAAGGAACACCGTACATTCTGTGTTTCTCAAGAAAGCTATAGTATACACACACTCTAGTGTATACCTTCTACGTTGAGCGTATACCCTCTGATAAGAACGTATATCCTGTGTTATTTTTACGACTACATCCCTGGTTAATATAAAAATGTGCTATTATTTAAAAAAGGGCTGTGTGGGTAGATTAACCCAATCAGATGCAGATTTACAACAGGGCATTCGGGGATGGGTCTAGGGCTCCTAGATGCTGCTGTTGGTTTGTCAATTATTGTCCAAAATCTGATGTAGTTTTAATATTCAATGAAATTTTACATTTCATTCTACATTCTATTATGTTCATATTACACTTTTTATAACATTGTATATTTTGTCTGAGACATCCATTAACTACTTTATTATAGTGAATATTTTCTTTTATCTTTATGTCACTTAAAAAATATGTTGTATTTTAAATTCTTGTTTATTCCTTTTCCTGTTATCGTCAGATTATTTGAGTGTTGGGGATCGTTGTTTGCAGGCTGTAGAGTCCCCTAATGTTTTAAATAATTATAGCTTAGTGTTGTCGAAAATTTATTATTCGTAATGCAGAAACACAGAGCTTTCATTGCAGGTATGAAGATTGTACAAGAAAGCCATTCTTTATCTAACTGTAGAACTCTTTATTATTCCCGATATACAGATATGCACAGGAAAAGATAATTAGCACCGCACGGTATATTATAAAATTCTACTCATTTAAATTTCATAATCGTGAAATAATTATTAAAAGTAAGGTATGGATTATCATATTTAATTTCTAATGGATATTTTACAGTCAGTAATGGTTACTTGAGTAACTATGTTTTCTCATATTTTTCTATTTTTTTAGTGAATGCCCGTGTAAGTATTGTGTCAAATCAGGGAACAGATTAAGAATCTGTACCCAAGCCCCCCAAATTTTTAAATCTATCCCTGATCCCTGTGAATGTGAGGGGGCGTTGACCAGGTTCTCAAGATTCCCTTAATTAAGTGGTTTTGGAAATCCTTTTATTATACATTGTGCATAATTAAAGGTTAATGGTTACATATAAAAATGAATGTGAATTTATTCTGTAAAGCTTCAGTAAAAAGGGCTGATGGGAAAAAATATTTAAAACTCATGAAAGAAAGATGTGAAAATTTTCTATATTAACCACGGAAAGAAAATATTTAATGAAATATAAATTCGAAAGTTGATAGCAACTTTTTTGCTTTTAATATATTTTACAATAGGTAAATATATACAGTAGAAAAGACTATAAAGTATGAAAGCAGCAGTCTTAAAACATATTAATTTTAAGATTACGGGCTAGTACTGTAGATTTATGCATTCATTTGTGCCATAATTTACTAAAGAATTTCTTTATCGTAGAAATCTCTTAGACGAAATCTAGTGTAAGTCTATGGCAGAGAATTAGTTCCAAAAAGTTTTGCAAATTGAATAAATAAAAAGTCGTTTGAATTACATGTGCCCCAAATCCGTTATCAAAGGTTTGATAATTAGTTAAGTATTTATGCGGCAGCAAAAAAATATAGCATTGATTGAAAAAATTTAGGAAAAAATATAGACATATTTCAACATGATCAATACAGTAAGATGAAGTCAAACTATGTCACAATTACAGTTCTCGGGTTAAGTGTCACAAAAAGTGAGACAAGGAGACAAAAAAAAGCAGGACGATGGTTCTTAAATCCGGCCATAATAATACATAAAACTCTAAAATGGAACCTGTTTCTAACGGAATACCCTCTTAAATGTTAAATTTTTCTTTTCCCTGCTGTACAATTAAAACGCTCAGACAAAATCCTGTTTAAAACAAAATTCCGTTCCCTCAATTGCGTCTATGCAAGTTTGTTTAAGCTTTATAGATTCAAAAATATTCCTAACAATAATTAAAGCATGTAGCATAAAGTTTTTTTGCTTTGCAAAATTTTATGTTATTTCTCTTAGAAAATATTTCATTATAAAACTTAGTGGGTCAAACCTTCCATATAGTGGGTTAACCGTCCCATATGTGGGGAAACTTGACCCATTATTTTCTCACGATTAAATCGATCATTTTTAAATCTCTTATATATTACGCTTATGTCGCAGTTTTATTTTGATAACTGATTTTATAACTAATAAAATGATACATAAAACTTTACACTACATTCAATATTTAAAAATCGAAAAATCATTTTGTAAAAATTGGGTCAACCCTCACTCCCCTATATATGATTCCTAAATATCCCACGTCACATTAATTTAAGAAATTCCGAGCGAAAACTTTCATATTAGTAGTACGTTAATTGGTAAGATATACATAAATCTAATCTATAGCTTTCTACATTGAGTCCTAAAACATTCACTATAAATTAGAGTTGCTAGGAATCTATTCTCGCAGTCTTGTAAAACAGTATGTGTAGAAATAATTTACGTACATGAACGATCTATTCAGAGAAACCTTATTAGAATGTGTAAGTTCAATTCACTGTCATTTATATTGCAATAAGGACTAATATAATGTACCGCAAAATGTACGCTGGTTTATGGTTAATGAATATTAATAGCGCCATAAGTTATCCTAAGATATTTCAATTTATAGATTTTAATTTTAAAAGAATATTATGCATTTCTTTGCTATTTTTAGAAATAATAACATTTTGATGTTATCGAATCCGCCAGAAATTAGCACGAAATGCATAAAAAATTAGAAAATTAATAAATAAAAAAGAGAAATCTTAAAAAAGTCCCTACACGCATTTCAAACAAATTTCAATGAAAAGAAAAAAATACTATATTAGTCTAGAAGCAGGATTCGCGCCGTTCCTAAAATTTTCCTACTTTTCTACCACAATTTTAAAACGGTAATATTTATTGCGTAATTCTGTGGTAGATGAAAAAGGAACATTCTATAGAGATTTTTGATTTAAAATACTGGAAAATTTTAGGAACGATGCGAGCCCTGTAGAAGATAGAAATCGAATTCCTTTTACTAATGATGAATTGTTGCAGTAAATCGGGATGGAAAAGCTGAATACATCAAAGCACACTGCTGAAATTTATTTCAAAAGTCGTAGAGGACAAATATTATTACATTTGGCTAATAGATTGGAGAAGATTTCCTTAAAAGAGCATTTGGTTCAAATTATGCCGAAATAACCAAACCTTTGGTTCAAACTATGGCTAGACAATGATATTTCAATGATAAGTTTTTTAATTATAAACATTCTAAATTTAGTGCTTCTAATGTTAAATTACATTTTCAAAATTTTCTTTATATATTTTCTGAAATTGAACTCCTTATGTGCTAATATTTTATGTAGCAATAGTACTAAAACACTCAAACATAAACATGTTGAATTTGCAATTTTATAATTTTTTGACATGAATTATGAAATTCATTTCAAAAAAATTATGACAACCTACAAAAATCATCTAAAATTGAGTTAAACGAAAAAATGGTCTTCATTCACTTATACTCAAACAGTACATATACTCACTTATACTCAAATAACATAAAAAAAAGTATGTCTATATTTATTTTCGGGTGTATTTATATAGTTGTATTTTTATCTTAATTTTATACGAAAAATCACATTTCAATATACTAAACATGAAAAAGGCATTGATGAATAGCACATTTATGAGCATTAAATAATAAATTGCACTTTAACCTCTTCAGTCCCTGAGTACCCAAATGGGTACATCAGTTTTGTCCTATTTCATTAATGATACTCAAATATAAATGAAATTTCGATATAAGAATAATATGTTTCGAATTCTAAGATTCGAGCTAATGAAAATAAAACAAAAATCTCGCTCAGAAATCAAACGAGAGAAGAAATAATTGAGTAATAATTAAAAATACTGTAATAATCGCTGTAGCGAAGAGGTTAAGCATCTAAATGCTCTCAACCCTTTTTATGGGCAAAGTATTTCTCCTGCTAAAAAGTTAAAATGAATGATTTACACAGGAATTCCCAAACAAATCTATTTGGAAAGATGAAAAAAAGGGGGCTACCTTTCACATACATAATAAAACAAAATCATTTTTAATAAAATTCTTGTGGGAATGTCGCTTTAAGGAATTAAAATTAAGTGGTTTCATAAACATACCATAGCCCCTCAAATGGTTAAAGAATGAATATTCACAAGATTCAACAAAATTTACGCGTGTATTATAATATAAAAGCTTTTTGACTCTATACATATCATAATTTGAAATACCGAATGAAACTATATAAAATGAATTTAAAGAAAAAAAATCACCTTATGAAGGAATTACGTGTTACTTCTAAAATGAGTTAAAGTGTTTCCCATAAGAGAACACATATTTAAATAATCTATACACTTGTAATAACGATAATTACATTTGATTAACATTTTATAAAAGGCTTTTGTATCTCAATTCCTTAAGGTATGTGCGAAACATACCTCGATAAAGTTTATGAATAAAATCTTTCCCAAAATATTTTACGAGAGTTTATTTTTTGTTTCCTTGAGAAAATTAAGAATCGAAGAACTAACTTTGACTCAAAAAATTTTGTTGAACTCTCTGTGACTTACGTAATAATTTAAATGTGTGTTCGTATATTGTCTGAGGTTTGATAATTAATGGATGAAAAATATGTATCTTTAATAATGAAATTTCCCTGTTTGCCAATGATTAATTTCTAGTGTAGTAGAAAATCCATTAATCTAGCAGTTTCTTTTTTTTTAAATAAGACTTGTAATTATTCACAAAAAAAATGTTTTAGCTTTCGGATGACTAACGATCAAGTAGGGTCTTGCACAACCACAGCGCAAAATTTTACGAATAAATAATTAAAAAAAATTGTCGTGCTTTCAGCATTTTTACATGGCTATTTCCATGCGAACTTGTCATAGCTGTAACAAACTTTGATTTTTGGCTATTCATTATTTTAGAAGGAGACAAAATGTGATTTGGTTTATCGTAGATATCTCATCCATTGAATAATGCGAAGCAAACTTTTCGAAAATAACGGTGGCCAACATGCATAACCATTTTCATCAGTGTGACAGACATGACAAGTTCGCATGGAAATAGCCTTAGCAAAATTTTACCTTATTTTATTACGGATTCTGAAGTTATAGCTTTCCCCATGAAAAAAATAAGTACATAAAAAATTACATTTTTATTTGGAATTAGTAAATGATCACACCTGTTCATTAATGTTCCGAAATCCTTCGTTTCAACAATGTTACATTTTTAACCTGTTTCTATGACTGCAACTATGTACCGTAATTTCGGGTCTATAAGCCGCAGATCAAACAATTTTTTTCGACCCAGAATTTCTTAAGAAACAAATATAACTAGTCAGATAGCCGTAAATATTTGTCTTCAATCACTGAATAAGATTTCTGGGTCCAAAAGAATTGTTTGATCCGCGGCTTATACACCCGAAATTGCGGTAGTTAATTTTTTAAAAGCTAAGTTTTGGGTTTTATTCGATATGGTAAACAGTGGCGTACCCAGAGTAGGGTCCGAATGCTCCAGATACTACTAATATTGTAAACAACTTTTCGCCTTATCCGAACAAAGAATTCCCTGCTGTCAATAATTTGGCTGAAAACCTTACAATATTAACTGGTAATCCAGAGCATTTAGAAACTCTCTTTTGATACGTCACTGAAGGTAAATAAATATGTGTTTTTTTTTATTAAAAATTGTTTTTTAAATATTTTATAGGGCAAATAAATATATGTGTGATCACTTAATAAACCCACATGGCTTTTCAAGTGTCAAATTTTCCCCTGGTGATCCGAGCGTGAAATAACTCGATGAATAGAAAACACATGATCCTCATAATAGGCTGAATAGAAGATTGATGACTGAATATTTTGATGAGATGGTATAAATATGTAAAATGTTGATATCATTTAAGGATCCTTTACTTATATTTTTTCAGTTTCCATTAGAGCTATGACAATATGCATAGATATAACTTCAATAATATGAAAATATTAATTTCAATGGCAAAAAAATCTATTGCTAAAATGTTGAAGAGGCTGAATTACACTAAGATTTTGAACAAAGTTAGTTGAATACAAATAAAATCTTTTTCCCACACGTTATTGAAAAAAAGAAATTATTCAAAATTCTTGCGCCATTGAGCCATTCGGTGATTAAAATTAAGTAAATAATAGGGAATTGCTGTAATTAATATCTAAAAATGTTAATCCGAAGGATTTAAATGAAATTATCTTGAAGAATTCTAAATTTTAATCAGCACTATTTCTAATTTATGCCATCTGATGACAACGTTTGCTATCAAAATATAATATTTATTATGTTATCCAAATATAATGTCAAAACTACGTTTTTGAGTGGAGTAATCGGAAAGTGAGTAACTTGTACAATTTCTGTGGTAGTTTTATAGCTTTTTTACTATACTTATCAGCAATTAAATAAGGCAAAAGTCATTATACTAAATTATTCGTGGATATTTTCACAAATTGCACATGTTTAGAATACGACATGCGTGGTATTATTGAAAAATTTAAATTTTGTTTAGAATTCTAAGTGTAGACAACCCCCTACAAAATATTTAGGCATAGCATTATTCAATAAACAGTTTTACTATTCCACTGGGATGTATGTATATATCCCAATATGTTTTCGAAAGATTAATCAGTAAGTAGATGTATATTAATTTTCCATATAATTGTAAAATTTATCATGAATATTTTGCATATAAGTTTTATCGATTTATATTAAATTTATACTTAATTCATCATTATGGATTTAGCTCAGTAGCCACCATAATCAATGTAGTATAATTTATTATTTAATCACTGTGTGTATATGATTTCACAGGCCATCAGTTAAATAAAGCATAGTGTGATTAATGAATATGTTGATTAAACTTCAATTCTGCTGAGACAATCTTTTGAAATAAATGACATGTCACTCAAACTGACAGTCGTTTACGATTAAAAGATAATCTATCGTGCATACTTAAGAAGATCTATTTGATAAACATGAAAATGTTTCTCGTGCAAATATTTTTCAGCAAATTTGAAGTTATTATTTTTGGAGTAACTTTCTTGTTAGAATTTTAGAATCTTTTATCACTGGTTTTTCAAACCAGAAATGTTTGCCTAATTGCACCAGAATAATGTTTGGATTAAATAATGCAAAGTTTACAATAAAGTCTTTTCGGCAGTACCGAGAGGAAGAGGTAGCTTTCATATATCTTATTTATTTATATATTTAGTTTAAATTAAGTTATATTATTCAAACATACGGAGCTAAAATAAGTGAAACCCGATTACATGAGATTGAATACTAGTTTTTATCAATACTGAATATTAATGGGAATTTTTAGAAATTAGTCATCTTTTATTCAAGCTGGTTTTATTTTAAGTGATTTATAAGGTCGCCAAATTCCACGATATCATGAAGTGTATGGCATTTTAAAACAACTTGATGGATAAGACAAACCAATAAACTTGGTCGAAATCTTAATTCATGTGCACATGCACACTCACATCGAAATAGATTAATATATACGAGTACTGTCACGTGCCAATAGATTTTTAAAAAAATTCACCCACATTAGAAATTTAAACTGCTATATCTCAGCCGTTTTTTAATGTAAAGACTAAACAAAAATACTCCGGAATTCATGTATTAACATCAAACATTTCAGAAAGAACTTTTTTCAATTTCTAATATTATGTTTGTACATCAATATACATTAAAAAAAATTTACAAACATAATGGCCATCATTTCAAAATAAGTGGCGGATGAAGTGAGGCAGTGAATTCGGTCAAGATATTGGTATGTACTACGTACACACGGAGTTTTATCCAAATCAGCTTATAAGTATGCGTATTATCGCATGACAAATTTCAGACAGTTTCAAATTGTGAACCACACTGGAAGTTGAAAGTGCTATAACTCAGCCTTTTTTTAAGATAGAGACGAAACAAAAAATGCTCTGGAATCTTTGTATAGAGATAAATTACATTAAAGAAAAATCTTTTTTCAATTTCTTACATTTTTGTACCTAATTTTAAATAAAAAAAATTAAATGGCCTCTATTTTGGAACAAGATGGCGGATAGAGCTGGCTAACGAACTCGGTCTTGGCCTTCGCATGTACTATGTACACATAAAGTTACATCTAAATCGGTTGATATATACGCCTGTTACCGCGTGATAAAAATCAGATGGTTTCAAAATGTCAGCCACACTATAACTCAGTCACTATAACTTTTTTAAAAATATAAATAAAATAAAAAGTGTTCTGGAATCTTTGTGTCAAGTTTTAACACATAAAGGAAAAATATTTTTCAACTTTTAAATTTTTCGCACATAATTTTAAATTTTAGTTTTTTTTTGAAAAATTTAAATGGCTGCCATTTTGAAACAAGTCGGCGGATGGAGCTGGCTAACGAACTCGGTCTATGCCACCGTATCAGGCCCGTAGCCAGGATTTTCTTTCGGGAGGGGCTCAATTTTGGATTTTTTTTTGTTCTTACAAAAGTAATTTGTATAATTTTCAGCAAAAAATTTAAAAATAATCTAGACTTATCCTAATGTGTGTTCTTACATAGGATACTTGTTATCTATGTCAAATATTGTTATTTCATATATAATTTTTTCAATTTCTGTTACAATTTTTAATTTTTAAGAGCACTTCCAATTTCCAAATTGGTTCGGAAACCGGAGATTTTTTAGAAATTTTTTTCTGCGAAACTTAAAAAGCACAAACTAATAATGTTTGAGATGAGCCTCATAGTATCCAATAAAAAAAAAACCGTTGTAAAATATTGAAATTCAAACAAGTAATATGTATTGATAACACATGATTAATATTAACGCGCGAAAATCTGACATTACGAATGTGGGGTCTTGAAACTATTGATCCATAAATGAAATTAATTAAACGCATTATTTTTTCCAAAGAAAAATTAATTGCTACAGTCATATGTTATCATAAAAATTGTGTTTGTAATTCACATTCTCTGATTATAAGAATTATGAATGATACGCTTAGTACAATAAACTTAGCAGTGCAATGGAAGCAATCACCATAATTTCTTATTAGCCATATTGCTGATTGACATATCAAGATCTACTGCAATATCCCAATGAATGGAAATCATTGAAAAGCTACCCAGTCTCTCATCGAGTATAACGCTTCGAGTCAAAGATTTAGTTATTTTTTTTTTGCCGAAAAAGATCTTTCAGCACTGACTGTTGTTACTCGGTTTTTAACCAAAACTGCCAGCAAGTGTTTGATTTTATTGTAATACGTCACGTTACAATACTGAAACTTTTAAAACTTCTGCATTGGTGTCAACATTAGCAATTTATTTGTACCCTAATTCATATTTAGCTTTCACTTGCTACATTGACACTTTATCCTGAAAATACTGCGTTGGATTCTCTAATTTGCTTGGTTTTTCCAGTGAAGCATATCCTGGAAGATGTAACTGGGAATCGTTTAGAATGTCTTCATTCTAAATGAATCAATAATTTAAATTTTGAATAAGACTTTCTACATGGGGAAATAAGACCGGGATATTGTAATACTTGTCAGTGGTTGTAATTTGAGGGTTTGTACCTGTTTTCTGTTTAAATGTTAGTCTTGGTATCTTTATTTCAGTTTGGAAGATGTCTTCCCGAAGTTCTGATTTACAATAAAATCTCACAAAAGATTTCTACTGCATATTTATGTAAAGCAATTAGGGCATCTTTAGCATGGGTTATTGCCGATATTATATCACAAGATTTGTTTTTTTTTTGAAGAATTCACTATGACTTTGTCAAACAGAAAACCTTTTGACAAACAGACAGGCTTATGAGAAAATGATTCTTCTCCCTGACTGCCAAAAAAGCTCCAGCTGTTGAATAAATCTTCCATAAGTTTTTCGAAATATTTTCTGAGCTAATACAAATGTATTTAAGTAGCTCAACAAAAGTCAATATGCTTTCATGCTTCTCGATAAAATTTGTGTCACATATCCTGAAAAGTCATTTTCTCTTGTTTTCTAGGATATATGATGCAATTGCTTTTTGAAGTGCTAAATTTGCCTTCAGGTGATTTTTAAAAACTTTTGTCGCTACTTTAACAAGTCCATGCTACTTTCGAATGACAGGAATCAGCATGCTGTTGGACAAGGCAAGATTTAACCAATGGTTTTCACAGAGGACGTATCTAATTTTTGGATACTCTGAAGAATTCTAGAATGAACCCCACTAAATTGACCAAACTTATTGGTTACTTTGTTATACGCCTATGAGACGCATTTAAACATGCCAAGACATAATTCATCACAATGTTGTAATATTATATTTCTTGAATTTTTGGAAGAGAAGACAATTATTGGAATAAAATGTTAAAAAAAGTTTCCGAATTATTTACTTTTGTGGATTTGTTTAGTTCACATTTCTATCACAAACGGCAAGCTGTCCAGCACTTGAAATGTCTATAGTTTTATCAGCAACTAAGCTAAAACAAACAGATCGCGATACTGAACTTCGGTAACTGGAATATTTGAATGATTTCATTCTAAGTTTCTGGGGTGAAGTAATAGCATTTCTTAAGATATTTCATAATATCTCGTTTCAATTCATTCTCTCCAAACTTTGCTCAAAACTTAGAGCTCTCAGCTAACAGTCTTTTTTATACCATTTTCTCTAACATTAACCCTTTAACGATCATAGCATTTTCATTGCTAAGATGTCGAAATAAATAAATGACACCGGTAATTAAGAACAAATATATTTCTAAATAAGAAAACGTGATTTTTCCACATACATAATAAAAGGGATATTTTTAGATAAAAATACCGGTGTCAGTGTTGCATATCGGAATTAAAATTTTGCGGTTTCGTGGCGAAACCAATGAACGTTAAATGGTTAAAGGATCGTCATGGTGATCAGTGGCTATTTTGTTCTGCACAAAATAAGATTGTTTCAAGTTTTAGTCCAAGAGCTGCTCTAATTTCTTTTTTTGGTGGAGCTCTTTGAAAACTCAATAATAAAATAATTCTATTTCTATTTTCCTGAAGAAATCTAAAGTTTGTTTGCCAAAATAACATACGGTTTGTGATATTCTAATAGTATATGTTTTAAGAAAAAAATTAGCCTTTTTTCAATGATTGGAACATGTAGAAAATAGTCTTCCTAATTTTTTGTGACCTTTCTTATGCGATATCTGCATTATACTTAATTTTTAATGATAAGAAATTACACTTGATCAAATTTTACTGCGCATAAAGATAGTAAAAATTACATTTTAAAAAGCATTTATGTTTTTAGTGGTACATACATATTAAAAAATAATATACAGACATTCCAACCTCCGGCTTTTTAAAAAGCAAACATTTCTATTTCCAACCAGAAATTTATTTATTAACGAATTTAAGTAATTTTCAAATGACTATCTCTTTCAATCACAAAACATCTAATTAAACAATTTTCCTGGTTCAATCTATGTATTCTTAATTTTTAAAAAGCCGGAGGTTGGCAACTCTGAACATATCCAAATAACCGATGTAATGAAGGATTATCGTAACTGTAACTGAATGGATATTTTTACAGCTAAAAATGCAATTGATTTTAATGCAATGGAAGATAAAAAACAAATGAAACTTTTTTTTTATCATACAGATAATTTTGTAAAGTATTTTCAGAGTTTCGGCAGGGGCTTCAGCCCCCTTAACCCCCTCCCTGGCTACGTGCCTGCTCCGTATGTACTATATACACACCAAGTTACATCTAAATTGGTTGATAAATACGCCTGTATCACGTGACAAAAATCAGATCGTTTCAAAATGTTAGCCACACTAAAAATTCAAAGTGTTATAACTCAGCTATTTTTTAAGATAAAGATGAAATAAAAAGTGTTCTGGAATCTTTGTGTTAAGTTCTAATACATAAAAGAAAAATGTCTTCCAACTTTTACATTTTTCGCATTTAATTTTAAATTTTAAAATTAAAAAAAATAATTAAATGTCAGCCATTTCGAAACAAGTTAGCGGATGACGTTGGCCAACGAACTCGATCGACACATTTGTAAGTAATATATGCATACCAAGTTTTATTCAAATCGGTCCATAAATACGATAGTTACAGCCTGACAAAAATCAGATATAGGGTAGATGTGCCAGTAATGGGCCACCTTCCAGTAATGGGCCACCTCGCACTTTTTGGTTTATAAAAAAATAATAAATAATAGTTAAGCTTTTATTATTTTTTTCTGAACTCTACCTTGCATGCTTTATAAGCTGGATTAATTTTTTACACTTTTCGTCAAAACAATTAGGAAGCAGAAAATAAAGTTTCACAGTTTTTCTGTTTTTCACTGAAAATCTTAATGAACAAGCTAAGAGCAGACTTTACTTACTTAGTTTTATATCTTTTTTATTTTTCCGTAAAAATTGAATGTTTTTGTTTGGTTAGCAATATAAAACATTGAATTTAATATACCAATGACCATTTAGAAAATTTTATTTATTTTTAAGATTTTAGGAGGGGTGGTCCATTACTGGATTGCTTATTTCGTGATTTGCCAGTAATGGGCCACCCAAATGACCAATACTAGAAGTGTAATTTCAGTAGTGATAAAATATTTTGATTTAACTGAAAACTAAATAAACAAATTTAATACTTAAATTTTACTTACTAGAATTTAATAAAGACAATTTCTTTATAAATACAGTCAAGTCTCTCTATAACGAAACTCCATACATCGAATTTCTCTATATAACGAATTTTTAGTAGGAATGTTCCCCTTTTCCCATGATTACATTAAAAACAGTCTCTATATAGCGAAATATCTATCTCCATATAACGAATAGTTTCATAAAATGTTCTTTATTTAGTTGTTAAAAAAAACTTCGAAATCACATGAAATCAAATTTCCATCTCTTATTCCTAATTTATCGTTCAGTGCTGAGTTTTTTTTTATATTACTCCTCTGCTTGAATTTTCTTGTTCCTTAAGTCCAACAAATTCATCAACCCCCTCCTTTCACACACCTTTCAACATCCTTCTCAAAACAGTGTTAATTGAATAGTTATATATATAAGAACGGGATCAATGGGGGTAATTGAAGAAAAAACAATTTACAATTGCTTCAAAAAAGGCCGAATTTTGTATACAAGAGGATAATGTGGATTCTGAGGAAGAAGAAGATGCGACTTACGTAGACATAAAAAGAACAAGTTGGAAATTGCACGTGAATGTAGCAAATGAGGTGCGTTCGTACGATAACGAAATTTTAAAAATATTCAGATCTTGCTTTTATAGTAAATAGTACTTCGGATACAGTATATTGGTTGAAATTCTATAAATATACAGGAATAGTAATTCTTATTACACCTCAGCAACGTATATCTTATTCATAAAATATGAAATAGTTGAATATAATTAAAACACGTACCAAACCATGTTTCCCCGTATAGCATTATATAGTGGAATACTTTTGTGTAGTCCTGTAATTTCATAATAAAAATTCTTTGCGTCACAGATTGTACAGAATGCATATTTTAGTATATATTTCATAGATTCATGCCAATTCTATTATGTTCGAATGAGTGTAACATCATTAAAATGCATTTGAAACTTCTTCCCCATTGACCGTAATATAACGGAATCCTTTTGATTGTCCCTGTAATTGATCTATGCATCCGATTTTCATAACATTTGAAATGACTCGACAAAATTACGCAATAATTATATGTTTTAAATTTCAAACGATTAAAATGCATTTAAAACTTTTTCCCCTATTGACCGTAATGTAACGGAATCCTTTTGAATGTCCCTGTAATTGATCTATCCATCCGATTTTCATAAAATTTGAAATGACTCGACAAAATTGTGTAATAATTATGTATTTTAAATTTCAAACGATTCGGTTGGATAGTTTTCCGTTGTTATATGCGGACAGACAAACGGACAGATAGACAGACTGTCAGACAAACGGACAGATAGATGGACAGACAGACGGACTGAACGACAATTATAGGTGCTACCTATTTACATAATTACGAACGCACCTAAAAATAATTATCTGTTATTTTTTGTAGGGTGGCCCATTACTGGAACATAGGCGGTCCATTACTGGAACATAGGTGGCCCATTACTGGGCATTTGGGTGTTTAGACATATTTCTATTATTTAAAATGAAATTTTTATTTCTATTGGGAAATGTAACTGTGGGATTAGTTAAATATTGTTGAAAGATTAATCTAATATGAAAAAAAATGGAATACAATAATTATAACTATTAATAAAAAATTATTTTTTAGAGAAATTCCTTAAGGTGGCCCATTACTGGCACATCTACCCTATATAAAGTCAACATTTGAACGGAGGGCGGATTTGGGGTGAGGGGGTGATGATCGGTGAAAATATACCGAAATTTCCCGGAAGTGCTTTTCTCCGGCCGGTTGCAATAGGTAGCTTTTTAGCACTTTCCAACAAAGTTGAAAAGTGCTTATGCATTCGGTTTGTCTGGCCGTCTGTCCGTCTGGCCGTCTGGCCGTCTGGCCGTCTGTCCGTCTGTCCGCGCTCTAACTCCCGTAAATATACTCGGATTGCTATGAAATGTACATTATTGAGATTTACCCTAGCACGAACCCTATTGAAAATGAAGTATCTACCATGATTAGTTTATCTACAGAGAGAACCAAAAGTTTCCCATTACATTACGGCCTATGGGGAAAAATCGTTAATATACTCGGATTGCCATGAAATTTTAGGACGTTATTGACGTTTACCCTAGCACAAGTCCTATTGAAAATGAAGTTTCTACCATGATTAGTTTATCTACAGGGCGAATCAAAAGTTTCCCATTATATTACGGTCTATGGGGAAAAATCGTTAATGTACTCGGATTGCCATGAAATTTTAGGACGTTATTGACGTTTATCCTAGCATGAACCCTATTGAAAATGAAGTTTCCATTATGATTAGTTTAGCTACAGGGCGAATCAAAAGTTTTCTATTACATTACGGCCCATGGGGAAAAATCGTTAATATACTCGGATTGCCATGAAATTTTAGGACGTTATTGACGTTTACCCTAGCACAAGTCCTATCGAAAATGAAGATTCTACCATGATTAATTTATCTACAGGGCGAATCAAAAGTTTCCTATTACATTACGGCCTATGGGAAAAAAATGTTTCAAAGGAATTTTAAAGATGTTATACCCTGTCAAACATATTAAAATATGCATTCTATAAAATATAAGGTGAAAATGTAGCTATTATTCATTTACAGGGCCACACAAAAGAATTTCATTAGATAATGTTAAAAGGGGGAATTGTGTGTGTCATATTTTAAATATATTAAGATTTTTCATGTATAATAAAATTGATATATGTCACTGAAGCTTAATATAAATTATACGCTACTGTTTTGCATAATATGAAGTACATAGCATTTACAGGGCCATACAAAAGATTTCAAATAGTATATTCTTTCCGAAGTACCGTATATGTGTCCGATGATGAAATGCATTTTAATTATGATATTCGCGTTTATATTTCGCTAAATATATGCGCATTATATGGTGCGTATAAATGTTATAGTTGATATACAGGGCTCCCCAAAAGAGCTCACCAACGTTACTGAATATGAGCGTAAATTATTTAAACATGGTTCTTAAATAAGCTATGCATTTGTTCGCTGAGCTGCATTTAATTTATTGAGAAATGTTTGCAGAATATAGATAAAGGGATATACAGGGCCACGCAAAGAATTCGGTACATAGACGCCTATGAATGATGATTTATGAGAATGTGATTTCAGTTGTTTTAAAAGTGTTTTAGTTTACAATAAATTTTAGCCTAATGCTGACGTGTAATAAAGGTACAATATAAACTACAGGGCTGAACAAAAATATTCAAGTATGTTTCCATCTAATAGTATGAATTGCTGAAAAAGAAATTTTAAGCTACTGGGTATTTTCTTGCTAAGCTAAATTTTCCCATTATATGAACTGACATATGAAAAACAGGGCTGTTCTAATGTACTGGAATACATATTTGGGTATATTTGGCTATACACTATTATTTCCCTAAATAACAAAGTTTTGTTAAAGATTTCATTAAGTGTTGGAAAGTGCTTCATAATCTATGCTTAACGCATGATTTTTCTTACTTTTTTGATTTACTTTGATTAATACAGATTCTAGTAAATATTCTAGTTTTAAAAAAGATGAATAAAATAATTTTCTTAAAAAGAAAAAAAGAAAGAATCAAGGTCTCTTCTTTTATCACATTTCAAAACATAGACCGTTAGTTTTGATTAACTAATTGAACTAACTTTGCTTACATTTTTCTTCTTTTTAGCACTTTCCAACAAAGTTGAAAAGTGCTTATGCATTCGGTTTGTCTGTCCGTATGGCCGTCTGTCCGCGCTCTAACTCCCGTAAATATACTCGGATTGCTATGAAATTTTTATACGTTATTGAGATTTACCCTAGCACGAAACCTATTGAAAATGAAGTATCTACCATGATTAGTTTATCTACAGAGAGAATCAAAAGTTTCCCATTACATTACGGCCTATGGGGAAAAATCGTTAATATACTCGGATTGCCATAAAATTTTAGGACGTTATTGACGTTTACCCTAGCACGAACCCTATTGAAAATGACGTTTCTACCATGATTAGTTTATCTACAGGGCGAATCAAAAGTTTTTCATTACATTACGGTTCATGGGGAAAAATCGCTAACATACTCGGATTGCCATGAAATTTTAGGACGTTATTGACGTTTATCCTAGCACAAGTCCTATCGAAAATGAAGTTTCTACCATGATTAGTTTATCTACAGGGCGAATCAAAATTTTCACATTACATTACGGCCTATGGGGAAAAATCGTTTCAAAGGAATTTTAAAGATGTTATACCCTGTCAAACATATTAAAATATGCATTCTATAAAATATAAGGTGAAAATGTAGCTATTATTCATTTACAGGACCACACAAAAGAATTCCATTAGATAATGGTAAAAGGGGGAATTGTGTGTGACATATTTTAAATATATTAAGCTTTTACATGTATAATAAAATTGATATATGGCACTGAAGCTTAATATAAATTATACGCTACTGTCTTGCATAATATGAAGCACATTAGCATTTACAGGGCCATACAAAAGATTTCAAATAGTATATTCTTTCCGAAGTACCGTATATGTGTCCGATGATGGCTGATGAAGGGATGAAATGCATTTTAATTATGATATGCGCGTTTATATTTCGCTAAATATATGCACATTATATGGTGTGTATAAATGTTATAGTTGATATACACGGCTACCCAAAAGAGCTCACCAACGTTACTGAATATGAGCGTAAATTATTTAAATGTGGTTCTTAAATAATCTATGCATTTTTACGCTGAGCTTCACTCAATTTACTGAGAAATGTTTGCAGAATATAGATAATAGGATATACAGGGCCACGCAAAGAATTCGGTACATCGACGCTTATGAATGATGATTTATGAGAAGGTGATTTCAGTTGTTTTAAAAGTGTTTTAGTTACAGTAAATTTTAGCCTAATGCTGATGTGTAATAAAGGTACAATGTAAACTACAGGGCTGAAGAAAAGTATTCAAGTATATTTCCATCTAATAGTATGAATTGCTGAAAAAGAAATTTCAAGCTACGGGTATTTTCTTGCTAAACTAAATTTTCCCATTATATCAACTGACATATGAAATACAGGGCTGTTCAAAAGTATTGGAATACATATTTGGGTACATTTAGCTATACACTATTATTTCCCTAAATAAGAAAGTTTTGTTAAAGATTTCATTAAGTGTTGGAAAGTGCTTCATAATCTATGCTTAAAGCATGATTTTTCTTACTTGTTACTTTTTGAAATGAAACTACCTAAAATTTTTTACAAACATTATGGCCATCATTTCAAAATAAGTGGCGGATGAAGTGAGGCAGTGAATTCGGTCAAGACATTGGTATGTACTATGTACACATGGAGTTATATCCAAATAAACTTATAAATATGCGTATTATCGCATGACGAATTTCAGACTGTTTCAAATTGTCAACCACACTGGAAGTTGAAAGTGCTATAACTCAGCCAATTTTAAAGATACAGACGAAATAAAAAATGCTCTGGAATCTTTTTATCAAGGTTAAACACATAAAAGAAAAACCTTTTTCAGTTTCTTATATTTTTGTACCTAATTTTAAATTTTAAATTAAAAAAATTTTAATAGCTGCCTTTTTGGAACAAGATGGCGGATAGAGCTGGCTAACGAACTCAGTCCAGGCCTCCGTGTGTACTATGTACACATCAAGTTACATCTAAATTGGTTGATAAATTCGCCTGTTATCACGTGACAAATATCAGATCGTTTCAAAATGTCATCCACACTAGAAATTCAAAGTGCTGTAACTCAGTCATTTTTTAAGATGTAGATAAAATAAAAAGTGTTCTGAAATTTTTGTATCAAGTTCTAACACATAAAGGAAAAATGTTTTTCAACTTTTAAATTTTTCGCATTTAATTTTAAATTTTAAATTAAAAAAATTAAATGGCCGCCATTTTGAAACAAGTTGGCGGATGGAGCTGGCAAACGAACTCGGTCTAGGCCTCCGTATGTACAATGTACACACCAAGTTACATCTAAATTGGCTGATAAATACGCCTGTTATTAGGTGACAAAAATCAGATCGTTTCAAAATGTCAGACACACAAAAATTTCAAAGTGCTATGACTCAGTTATTTTTTACAATATAGATGAAATAAAAAGTGCGCTGGAATCTTTATGTTATGTTCTAACATATAAAAGAAAAAGTCTTTCCACTTTTACATTTTTCACATTTAATTTTAAATTTTAAAATTAAAAAAATTATAAATGGCCGCCATTTTGAAACAAGTTAGCGGATGACGCTGGCCAGCGAACTCGGTCGAGACATTTGTATGTACTATGTGTATAATAGCTAAAAACCTTGTGTGGAAGATTACAATAATTAAAAATCAACGTTTAACACACAACAAATAAAAACATGCTACAGACGTATACGTTTCACGAGCACCAGGGCTCGCTTCCTCAGTGTACAAAAGGTAAAAATGTTTAAAAACAGAAAACCCTCCTACTGACAGCAAGTCAGAAACCCAAATGGCCGCAAACATAGTACCAAATTTCCAACAAGCCTCAGCAACCAATAAGATTAAACCGGAAATGAGGTGTTATGACATAATAAATCTAACCAGAAAGTTCAGATGTACGGTATACTTGAAAGATCATTAACTAAGGAGTTTTTTACTTTATGTATATGACGTGCTACAAAAAAGTCTAAGTCTAGCGGAGTAGTGCATTTTTCGATAATAATAGCTGAGGTAAAATTAAAATTATGGCCCTCTTCCCAACAATGAGAAGCAATAGAGGAATTCTTTAACTCTTTTCTTTTAACATAACCTATATGTTCGGCGACTCTTCTTCTGAGTTTACGTTTTGTTTGTCCAATATAGGACAAACGACACTGACATTGTATATCGTAAATACCCCAATGATCCAGAGGAGAAATTTGATCTTTTAAATGAGAAAAGGTTAATTTATTGACTGGTTTAAATACTACTTTGAAATCATAATGTTTCAGAATATTTGCAACTTTAAAGCTAATGCTTTGATGAAACGGTAAAAAATAATTAGACTAGAATAAGAAACTGGTGTAGCAGAAGAATCAGGATCATCGAGATGTTTATTAAAACTATGAGAAATTAATTTATTGATATATGATAAACTGAAGCCACGATCTATAGCAACTGATCTAATGTAATTTAACTCATCACTAAGAGAACTGTTATCTGAACAAATTAAGTGGGCTCTATTAATTAAATAAAGAAAAGCAGAAGCTTTTTGAGAAGGGGTATGACATGAATTAACTCACCCCATTTTAATTGAATTAACCCCCCCAACGTCTAAAACGTCACATAAAGAATAAAAATAAAGTGTTTGTGCCCGAAAAAAATCACCTGGTAGAGCATATTCACTACTTGTAGCATATTCACATTTGAGGGAATAATAAAAAAAAGCACCATTATTGCTTCTTTCGTAAAGTGGAAGAATAAAAACAAAAGGAAAAACAAACACAGGTCTTCTAGTGGTCTGCGAAAAAAAAAAATAATACACCCGCAGCAGTAGCGGCTGGTCAAGGGGTGCTGCATCAATTTATTCACACCACTAAAATTGTATGATTAGTTCAGCTTTATTTAATCAGCAAAATTTGCCGAATAAATAATATGAAAGATTCTGTTAAATTTTAGTGGTGTGAAAAATTGGATGCAGCACTCCCGCACGAGCCGCTATTGACCCGCAGGCCTGTTAAACTCTCTTGATATAATCATTTCCAGTTAAACTGAGTCAGTTTATTTTAAAAGTTAGTTTGTTCCTGATAAAAGTCATAAAATTAAAAAAAATCCCAGATTTCCATAAGCTGGGTATTATTTTGTTCAGAAACAAATAAGGAAATAAATAAATAGAAACCCGTCAAAATAAAAAATGCACTGATGGTTTCGTTAAAAAATATATTAAAATAGAAACATCTTTAAAAAAAGTTTAAGGCTGCGAGAGAAACCAAATAAACGAAAAAAATCACGACATCTGTGTAATAAAGTATCTTGTTTCAGAGGGAAAAAATGTTTCGCTTAGAATCTAACTGATAACACACGTTTTCCCCTTTTTGCATACTTTTTTCTTTCTCTTTCTTGTCTTGTTCCATTTGCGCGTCACAGTAAAGAGAGTCAATCCAATTAGTGCAAAACATGTAGAGAAAATGATAAAACCATCCAGGAACAGCAGTGAGATAGATAACGGGGAATCATAGTTCGAATATGTTCGATGCCGGCATTTCACGACGCAAATATAGCAATGACGTAACGTAATTTCGGGTGTATAAGCCGCGGGTTAGACAATTCTCTTTGGACCCAGAAATCTTATTTAGTAATTGAGGACAAATATTTACGGCGATCTAACTAGTTATATTTGTTTCTTAAAAAATTCTGGGTCGTAAAAGAATTGTTTGATCTGCGGCTTATACACCCGAAATTACGGTATATAAATCTCGTATAATAGCCGACACATTTAATCACATCTTTATCCCGAAATGTTTGAGGAGCTGGTGCTACCATTTTAGATTTTGTAGAAATATCTTTTTCCGACAAATCTAGAAGGGAGCATATTTTATCTGATACGGGATTATTTGAGATGCGTGAAAGTTTTTCGTCTAATGAGCTGTGGTGTAAGATGTCAGTACTAAGTGACAATGATTTATTTTTCGGAATTGCGGAAGGAGTGTTATCTGACATAAGGGATGCTGATAAGTTATCGTTGCTCAGAGGCTTGCGGATACGTATGCAGTTAACAGCTAGCGATGACGACGGCAGTTTCGTGAGAAATATACCGTTTGGATCGCAAACTAACTGACCTTGTGCAATAATATCTAAGCCGATAATGCAGGGAGTCGACATCTGAGAGGAATTTATAACAAAAACAGTAGTATTAAATTTTTGGTCATCTATCTGTATATTTGTGTCGAAAGATCTTATCGGTATTACATCGCCACTACCAAAAACTTCAAGAATTAAATTTGTGTGACTTAGGGAGGGGGAGCTAAGTATCTTGTGAAAATCTTCTCTAATCGCTGTAATTTGGCTACCAGTATCACAGAGCGCCTCTATCGCGAGATTTTCTATTTTGACAGCTTTGAACATATTTTTGTGTGGCTTGCGTTTTTCTACAACATGGAATTTTGGATGGGGAGGGGTGCCTCGGGTCGTAGGCTTTTTTCAGTAGTTCGCTCACCACATTCAAAAGAGCGGTGGCCCCATGAAGACAGGGTTCGCACACTCCTTATATTTTGTAAGAACTCTGGCACCACTATTAATGACAAGAAAAATTATATTTAATTTTTAAGAAACATAATTCGAAATCAATCCCCTCGATTCACAATTTTCACAATATTTTTCTGCAGTGAAAAACATTGAAAATATTCTAAAAATTTAGTTGTAGAGCTGTGCAAACCCTGGAAGAGCAATTAAAGCATTTCGGGCCCTTATTTTTATTATCACATGATGCGGAAACGTGATTTCCTAAGCCGCAATTGTAACAGATAATTTTACGTTCATTTTAAGTTGTGGTGTAGGAGTAGGGCCTTTCACATGACACGGCATGCTTTTCGTCTGACCACTGGCTGATCGGAAAATTTGATCATAAATCACTAGCTTTTCTTTAAACTGTATCAAATTAGTACATCCAAATAGCACAGCTTTATTTTGCGGGGAGTCGTCGATACCTTAAATTATGTAATGCATTAACGAAGTATCATCAATGTTTCCATTGTTCGCAATTTCGCGCATGGAAAGAAAATATTGTACTAAATTTTCCGAGGGACGCTTCATACGATTCATTAATACCTGATGAACATGAGCTGGCGACGCAAAATGGGAAAATTCTGATAGCAATGCATGTTTAAGTTCGTTATAAGAGGTTATATGAGGTTCACTGTGAATATGTTGAAGAGCTAAATCTCTCAACCCGCGTTCAACGAAAATGAATTTTTGAACATCTGTAAGCTCAAATGATTGTGCCAAATTTTCAAAACGAGCAAGCCAATTAATTAAATTTTCCGTAGTCCGCGGAACGGTGGAATTAGATTCTCGAAATCTGTAAATGAGATTACTGGTCTAGTTAAACTGGGTTCGTGTTTTCTAGTAAACTCGGGAGTTATGTTGTCATTTGCACTAATCGAGGAGAGAGGTGGTTCGGGGTCGTCAATTTCAGAAACAGTCGCAATTTTAATAGATTTTGCAAAAGAATTTAAGTCGGTCAATGGCGTGAGAATTCGAGTGGCGATCTCTTGTTCCGTACCATCAATTTCGATGGCTAACAAATTTGCTATTGCAATAAATTCCAGTTTCGAAAACTGAGCAGTTACTTTATTTAATTTCGTCTGAAACTCAGCGCTGTCACTTGCAAATTCAAAACCTTGAAAATTACGCAAATTTTTCCTGTTAGAACGTAAGTCATCACGTTCAAAAATGAACTGATGTAATAATTTTATTTTATTCGTTTCAGCCAACTTCAGCATGGCACATATTTGTGGAATTTCGGTGAGGAACATGATGAACAGCAATAAATGACGAAAGGAAGAAAGAAAAAAATAATGTACTCATAAGAGACGAACGGAAAGTTTATCCAGACCAGCGCACCTTAGAATATAGGTCATTCCCATAAATCGTGTTTCACAACAACTGGTTTCCATTGAAGTCCGTCACTGGAAAAACGCCGCATTTCGTCTTCTTACGGGGATAATTCGTCCTCTTACGGTAATCCAAATAGGACAGAGAAAAACAGCTGCGTCTTTCATGTTGTCGTCTCACCGAAAAATGTTGCTAACTCCGTTGCGATGTTGAAGATGTTTGGTGATGTTGGAGCTCAGGTTGATAGGCTGTCCCCCATGTAAATGAAAGGATTCTAGGGGTATTGTCACACATCTTTAATAAGTCTTGGTTAGGTAATGATATTCAGTGATATTTACAATGGATGGATAAGTAAAATTTAGAGATTAGGGACATCTTCGGCAAATTCTGCCGCTAGAGCTCGGGGGGGACACGTCTTTACATCTCTCGATCCGGCCTCGTTCTGATGCTTTTTGCTGTTACCAGGGTCCTTTCGTGGGAGAATGCTGAATGTGCACTATTCCTTTGCACGTGGCTTGTTACTAAGGGCTGCATGCTCCCACATGTTATACTTACTGCTTCATTAGGTTTCTGACGACACGGGCTAGATCCTGAGTCGGTAAATGGATCCCGAAGCAAGCCTATTGCTAGGCGCGTGCTATATTCATATATATATATATGTCAACATTTCAACGGAGGGTGGTTTTGGGGTCTGGATTCATAATCGGTGAAAAAATACCAAAATTTTCCGGAAGTTCTTTCCTGCGGATGGCTGCAATAGGTAGCTTTAAACTTTTTGTAATGAAAGCTACCTAAAATTTACTGGTGAGAATAATAAAACACAATTTGAAAACATTTCTCAGTACTTGGTACAGGCAAATACACGTTGTCTGCATGACGTAGCGGAAAAAGAAGAAAGCAGTTAACGAATGTGCGAAATATTTTTCGTTTAATAGTACTTTAACAGCTAGTTAAAATTTGTTACGTTCTTACTCTTTTAATAACTACAGTTTATTTGCTATTACATAACTAATTTAATATTTCTAGAAATATTAGAAGTTTCTTCAAAATTTCAAGTTAGAAAAAATGTGGTATACCGTTCTGGATATGTTTTTGTATCATATGCGTTAAGGCGCATGTTTAACGTGCTAACCGCTGTGCATGCATTTCTTGTAAATCTGGTGATCTTGGCATGATCTGCATTAATGCATTTCATTACTAAAATTCTTCTAACTGTAAGTAGATGTTATTATTATTACTATTTTTATTTAACCATTTCAAGGTCGGTGGTACGTTTATGAAATCACTTGATGTTAATTCCCTATTCCACAATGGCGCCAGAATTTTGTTTATTAACTTTTCTGTATAGAATATACATGAATCATATCCTTTTCTTACTTCAAAATAAATTGGTTTGTATATTGTGGCATCACATATTTATTTCAATACTTTAGCATTGGGTATACTTTGACTCGGAGAGGGTTAACACAAGAATACCAGAAATTCGAGTCAAGTTTTATAAAAATATTTCACACTAGAATTTTCATTTAAAACAGTTTAAATTTTTTATTCAATATCAATATCAGTAGCCCGTACGACGTACGGGCAAATCAGGGAAACAGTTAAAATGCAAATTTCTACTGTAGATAGCTGGAAATCCTTAAGCTTTTTTTTACTGCTAAATTTTAATTGTATTTTTTCTTATTTTTATCACCCAAACTTGTGTTTATATAAGTCAAATTTGTTTCAAATAATTGGTGGTAAAAAAGTGTAAAAATTGACAGCTATGGATAGGTGAATGGAATTTATTTATTTAAAATAACTTTTTTTTTTTTTAAGAACAAAAATTACCGTAATTTCGGGTGTATAAGCCGCAGATCAAACAATTCTTTTTCGACCCAGAATTTTTTAAGAAACAAATATAACTAGTTAGATCGCCGTAAATATTTTTCTTCAATCACTAAATAAGTTTTCTGGGTCCAAAAAGAATTGTTTGATCCGCGGCTTATACACCCGAAATTACGGTATTTGTTTAGAAATTATGAACTTTTTCATTTTTTGTTTGGAAACCATCATGGGGGAGGGGGCAGACCAGATTAAATGAAAAAATGTAAATAATATTCAAATTTTCAGAACGAACACCTATTTATCATCATATTTCGACTTTTCAGAAATATTTAGGGGAAAGTGGGGATACTTGAGCATAGGGGATACTTGAGCCACCCCTATTATTTCTATAGTTGGTTAATTTTTCTTTCTAAACCTGGCAATATGGTAACATATTTATAGTTCTGAACATGTAAAAGAGAAATCACATACCTTGATACCATTTTGAAAGTATGGTGATTAATAGTTGTTTTTCCCTATCTAAAGTAAATATTTAGGTTCATGTTTTTTTTTTTTGTATTTTTTGTATTAAAAGTTTTGTTTAAAGTTGCAATCATGGATAAATTTAATAAGTATAACTTCAATTGTATTTTGAATCTAAACAAGTTCAAATAGCTGCATGCTTTACTTAGTAAATCTCTGAAAAACAAAAATCGTGGTAATGGGGATACTTGAGCCAGTGAGATTGGGGATACTTGAGCCAGTGAGATTGGGGATACTTGAGCCATGGCTCAACCATCCCTACTAGGAAATTAGACATGGATGAAACAAACAAAAAATAAAATTGCGTCCTTATATTCACTAATTGATATTTTTTTCTTTAAAAAATGACTTAGAAAAAAATGTTTAGAAATGTATATTTTTTAATGAAAATATCCATTTTAACACGCTTTTATTAACTTCACCTGTATGTGAGCTTGTGGGTTTGTAACTCTCCTTATTATCTAAAGATTTTCCTTATTATCTAAAGATTTTCCTTATTATCTAAAGATTTTCTCAAGCAATTTTGACTAAAAATTGCATTCTATGGTTTTCGGGCACGAGAAAATGATTGGGCTAGTTTACATGTTCGAGAAAAGAATTTAATGGGTCATATTGGGTCATTAAGGGTCTGGGTCAAGCTATTTATATTTAAAGAACGGCGTGATCGATTATAACGAAATTTTGTGTGTAACAGTTTTTTGGCACGAGAAAACTATCGGGCTGGGTCACATGTTCGAAAAATTTCGATTAGTGGGTCATTTTTGGGTCATTATGGGTCAAGCCATTTTTATCTAAAAAAGGGCTCTAACGATTTTGACCAAATTTTATATTTTATCGTTTTGGATTACAAGAAGACCATTGGGTTAGGTAACATGTTCAAGAAAATTCGATTAGTGGGTCATTTTTGGGGTCATTGTGGGTCATGCTATTTTTATCTAAAGATTTTCTCACACAGTTTTGACTAAAAATTGCATTCTATGGTTTTCGGGCACGAGAAAAATATTGGGCTAGTTTACATGTTCGAGAAAAAATTTTAATGGGACATATTGGGTCATTAAGGGTCTGGGTCAAGCTATTTATATTTAAAGAACTGCGTGATCGATTATAACGAAATTTTGTAAGTAACAGTTTTTTGGCACGAGAAAACTATCGGGCTGGGTTACATGTTCGAAAAATTTCGATTAGTGGGTCATTTTTGGGTCATTATGGGTCAAGCCATTTTTATCTAAAAAAGGGCTCTAACGATTTTGACCAAATTTTATATTTTATCGTTTTGGATTACAAGAAGACCATTGGGTTAGGTAACATGTTCAAGAAAATTCGGTTAGTGGGTCATTTTTGGGGTCATTGTGGGTCATGCCATTTTTATCTAAAGATTTTTTCACGCAGTTTTGACTAAAAATTGCATTCTATGGTTTTCGGGCACGAGAAAAATATTGGGCTAGGTTACATGTTCCAGAAAATGGTTAATGGGTCATTAAGGGTCTGGGTCAAGCTATTTATATTTAAAGAACGGCGTGATCGATTATAACGACATTTTGTATGAACAGGTTTTTGACACGAGGAAACTAATGGGCTAAATCACATGTTTGAGAGATTTCGACTATAATGATCATTTGTGGGTCATGATGGGCCATAATGGATCATGTCAAGCTACATCTAAAGAACAGGTGGATCGATTTTAACGAAATTTTGTATGTAACATTTTTTTTGGCACAAGAAAATTATTGGGCTAGGTCACACTTTCGAGAAGTTTCGATTAATGGGTCATAAAGGGTCTGGGTCAAGCTATTTATATTTAAAGAACGGCTGGATCGTTTTTAACGAAATTTTTGTATGTAACAATTTTTAGACACGAGGAAACTAATGGGCTAAATCACATGTTCGAGAGATTTTGATTATAAGGGTCATTTGTGGGTCATTGATGGGTCATGCTAATTTTATGTAGAAAATGTCTCTCACCATTTTGACTATATTTTGTATTATGATATTCTCGGGCAAGAGAAAACCATTGGACCAGGACACATGCTCGCGAAGATTCGATTAATGGGTCATAATGGGTTAGGGCTATTCTAATTATATATAACAACGATTCAATCAATTTTACCTAAATTTTGTAACTAAACGTCTTTTGTCACGAGAAGACTATTGGGCAGAGTCGCAAGTTAAACAAAATTATATTAGTGGGCCATTTCGCTTTATTGATGAATGCTGTCAAGCTAATTTTATCTAAGAAACGGCTTAAACGATTTTGATTCAACTTTATATCCTACTGTTTTTGATTACCTGGAGACCTTTGAGCTAAGTCACATGTTTGATCAAATTTGATTAGTGGGTCATTTTGGGTAATACGGGTCAGGATCATGAGAAAATGGCAGCAACCAATAAGTTGGCAATATTTCACAAAATATTGGCGACATTTGGCCGAAAAATTGACTATTAAGATTATGAAAGCCACAACACGTATTTGGTGCCAAATGAAAGAATGTCTCCAAATTTGGCTATATCTGGCAAAAAATGTTGTCTTTCATAATGTGAAGAATTTTTTTTATACATTCTTAATAGGATTCGAGATGCATGGTTAAATTAACCAGAGTCGACCAAAAAAATTGATTTGGATCGATGTCTTTTCGTTGTAAATTTTAAAATAAATATAGTTTAAAAAAACTAAAAACCACGCTTTTAAAGTAATCCAACAAAAAAGTGAAAAATAAATATAGTTTAAAAAAACTAAAAACCACGCTTTTAAAGTAATCAAAACTAAAAAGTGGAAAATAAATATAGTTTAAAAAATCTAAAAAACACGCTTTTTAAGTATATCAAACTAAAAAGTGAAAAATAATTCTTACTATAAGCTGAAAACAAAAATAGATGAAAATTACTATATTACTATAAAATCATTGTTATTATAAGAATCAATTAATGAGCAATAAATAAAATTATCGTGGAAAAATAGCGTGGGGTGCTTCTTAAGAACTGATAGATGGAGCATGGTAGATGCAGCACCGCACGCTTTTTTTCCACGATAATTTTATTTATTGCTCATTAATTGAATCTTATAATAACAATGATTTTATAGTAATATAGTAATTTTCATCTATTTTTGTTTTCAGCTTATAGTAAGAATTATTTTTCACTTTTAAGTTTGATATACTTAAAAAGCGTGTTTTTTAGATTTTTTAAACTATATTTATTATTTTTTATTTTGACTAAAAAAATAGCGTGTTTAGATAAATGTAAACATAGTTTTCAATTTAATTTTTATTACATTAAAAAAAAATTAAACTATTTTAAAAATCATAATCTCTAATATTTCAATTAGTCAGGTCCAACGTAATAAAATATTTATTTTTTAATATAATATATCAAGATTAATATTTTATAGTGAAATTGTAACATCATCTGTTACTGTAAGTTTTTTTTAATCAAAGAAAAGACTATTGTTACCAACAGAGGGCCCTACTGAGTTATCATGTAGCTAAAAGTAAAAAGTTTTCTCAATTGGTTTTGAAGGACTTTATGTATCATAATTTATCACTCTGTAAAATATTTGTGCAAAAATAAAGCGAAAAAAATTTACTTTTGTAGGTTTTTTTCCGTACTGACTCAAGTATCCCTTCACCATGACTCAAGTATCCCCTCCATGGGGATACTTAAGCCACGATGTTTAAAAACAGTAAAAATTAATTAGATATAGAAAAATAGTTGAAAATTAATTGAAAGTGGTTTTTAGTTGAAGAAAAATTATCAAATTTTCATTTTCAATAAATTATCAAATTTTCATTTTCAATTTCTTTTGTTCTAAGAAATTATAAAAAATTAAAAAAAATTAAAATTCAAAAAGTGGCTCAAGTATCCCCATCTTCCCCTACTCCAAAATACCAAATAGTAAGAGATTCGGTGACGAGCTTATATCGAAAATATAGCAATACCATATTGTTTGGGAATTATAAGGAGTGTAAGCACTTTTATCTATGCATCCAGTCTAAAATGTTGTTCAATGCAATGTCTTTTACAAATTCTTTTTCTAAATTATGTATGTGTTTCTTTTGGAAGTATAGGGTAGATATGCCAATAACGGACACCTTTATGGAATTTCTTTTAAAATTATTTTTTAATTATTAGTTATATTCCAGTTTTTTCAATCTTACATTTATTGTTAACAATATTTAACACTAGAACCGCGGGAAATTTTACCCAAGTTTTATAAAAAAAATTCACACCAGAATTTTTATTTAAGTCTATTTAACTTCTTTATTTTAAATAATTTTTGCGCAGCTGCTACGTAAATTATTTTAAGAAGACTTATCTGGTTCGAATCGACATTTTTTCACTGAGTACGGGTCAAAATGACCCGTCTTCGCGGTTCTAATGTTAACCATTCTTAAAGCCTCTTTTCCAATATGAATCAAAATTTATTTTTAAATAATAGAAATATATCAAAACACCCAAACCCCCAGTAATGGACATTCTATATTCCAGTAATGAATACCACATTAAAAGTAATAAATATAATTATTTGTATGATTGTATTTAGAACCAAAATGTAATAAAAACACACTAATGTTACAAAATAACTAGTTTCTAATCAATTTAACAATTAGGATCACAGTAATTAATAAAATATTTGTGAAAATCATGCATTGTTTACATCTGTTTGCAATTATTGTATTTATCAGATGATCTATATTTAATTATTTTAGATTGACTGTTTAAAATACTAAATATCAGGCAATTACAGTTATTAAATTATTTAAAAAGTGGAGGACTTAAAGAGGTTTTTTTTTAAACTTGATTATTAGTCTATAATTTTTGCTCACTATTTTAAACAATCTTTCAGAATCGACTTGATGTTTATACAAATATGAAAGAAATGATATTACGCGTTGAATATTTTAGATACTAAATAAAATAATTTAAAAATAAAACTGTTGATCTAGTGTTTGATGACACTGAAATGCAGCTTTACAAGCTTGATGATCACTATAACTTTTATTTAATATTACAATTTTATTTTTATTATTTCTTTACTCAAAGGTGAATATGGAAACATTTAAGATAGAAAATAGATGTTTAGTAGCTTCTGTAACTTAATTCTTTTAACCCTTAAATGCATATTGTATCATTTTCGATACCATAAGTGTTTCCGATTTTTTGGGAGTTTTATTCACATAATCCGTATTCACACCAGAAATTTAAAAGAGCCATTTTCACTTTACTTAGTGACAGACCATTCGTAATTAAATAAAGAAAAATTTACTATTTAGATTTTTCTGGTATGAATTCTGATTCTTTGAATTGCGCATTTTTTGGAACGCATTCTATCCTATGCATTTAAGGGTTAAATGTAGATATATTATACACAATATTTTCTGCTTCCTAACTGGTTTGATTGCAAGTTATAACATATGCAAGGTAGAGCTACCATACATTAAAAAAAAATTGAAACTTTACTCACCACATGAAAAATAACTTAAGAGCAGCAGCTATATATATATATATATATATATATATATATATATATATATATATATATATATGATTATATATATATATATATATGATTATTTATGTTTTCAGTTTAGTCGAAAAATATAGGTCAAATATTTTATGCATTATAATCATTATTGAAACTGTATTTTTAGCAATATTTATATGGGACAAAAATTATTGGAAAATGACAAATTAACCATCCTAGTAAACCCCCCCTCTTAAAATCTTAAAAATAAATGAAATTTTGTAAATGAACATTACCAAATAAAATTCTAAATTTTCTATTCCTACTAACCAAAAACATTCAAATTTGACAATAAAATAAAAATTAATATAAAATTATTAAATGAAGCCACATTTTAGCATCTAAATTAAGAATTTTACTTAAAAACAGCGCAACTTTGAAACATTACCTTCTGCTTTCTGACAGGTTTCATTAAAAGTATCAACAATAATCCATATTTATAAAACATGCATGAAGGAATTATAAAAAATAATTAAAGCTAAATATTTGTTAATTATTTTTTATGAAACGAAAACTTCAAGGGGTGTACATTACTGGCAAATCTACCTATATATATTGATTTCGTAAGAAACGACTCAGTTCTTTTTTTTTATTTCTATATTTATTTTGAAATTTTAGATGCATAATCACTATTACAAATAACGTATATTGATATGTAAGTGCTATTATATTTATAAAAATAATAATAACAAATAGTGATCTAATTTAATTTCCAAATCAAACTAATAAATGAATTGAAATAAAAATTTTAAATGTGAGATACTATTGATTCACATTATTCATTAAATTTATAAATAGTAAAAAAAAGAATATTTAAACAGCACGCTATAAATCACAAGTAAATATCAATGTTTTCACATGCAACAAAACGTGTAGGATACTAAATACAAACTAACTAAATAATTGGCATTTGGATAAAATTTAATATAAATCATATTTGTTGAACCATACCATTGAAATATACGCTCTGACGAATGTTTGAATTGATACAGCTTTTACACACACCCAAAAAAAAGAAAAGAAAAAAGAAAAAGAAAAAAAAAGTATCTTTATAGTAACCGGACCGGTTTCTTCCAAAGAATTCTCTTGTTGAACGGGGTTTTTTATTCAGCTTATTTTATTACTACCACTTTTTTGACGTAGTAATATGGGTCTTACGTAATGATATATTACATAAGACGAATGTTGCTATAAATAACTTTTGGTCGAAATCAATCAAACTTAATTATAAGTTCAACAACTGGGAATGATGGAATTGTTCTATTTTAATCTTTAAAGAATTTTTCATCTTAATTAATATCTGAAAAATATTGGAGGTTCTACGCTTTAAAAAATCCTTCGAAGTTATGCTATTTAAATAATGCTATTAAAATATCTAATCTGAAATAGGGGAGATAATTTCCTTGAAAATTCTAATATATGATCTGTCATTGATAAAGGAATGATTATTTTATTATATCTTTCAAAAGTTAATTATTTAAAACTATTTATATTTCCTAGAACAGGGATGGTAGACCTCCGGCACGCGTATCACAGAGATACCAGTATTTATATATATAAAAGAAACTAACATGTGTAATGACCGATTATCTTCTATTTTTAAAGGACAGAATTATAATTCTTAAAAAAAGGTGGCAAGATAATTTTAAACAAAAAGGTTAGTCACCCATGCCCTAAAAAATTTTTTATTTTATCCGAATTCCAATGACTAATTGGGCAATAAAAATGTAAACAAACCGATGCTAACATTTTATTTTCATTAAATGTGGGAATCGGGCGCACTTCCATGAGGGCAACCTTATTGCATGCTATCATGACCTTTTTCGTTTGTGGGTGCATAATTTAATTAAATGCGGGTTCCTTGTTTTTATATAAACACTCACTATGTCCAGAATGTATTCGTACCGGAGTATCTACTGTAGTAAGAACTTGGAAATTTCTGTATAGTATTTTTTCATAATCTAAAACAATGCTTTACCTCAACTTTATATCCGTTATCTTGTTTGCTTCTCATACTTTTGCTTTAAAGTATACAGACTGTGGTAAGATTTTTTTTTTCATTTAATTGCATTAATTTTTTTCAATATACATAAATTGCATTAATTTATTAAATGCAAGTTCTCGACTTTTTATGTTCAATTTCTCAGTTTATGTCCGGTAGTTTTCATCTTGCAATAACTTCTGTTATAATGGCTCAAAAATTTCCCAGTAATAATTTTTCATAATTTAAAACAATGTTTCACGCAACTCCATTGCCATTACTTGTGTGCTTTTTATAACTTTGTTTTAAATTTTACAAACTGTATTAAGATTTAATATTGCAGTATATAAGATATGCATTAATAAATTAAATACGGGTTATCGCTTTTTTATATATATGTTTTAAATTTATGTCCGTGAGGCTTTCGATTTGGTTTAACTTCTGTTATAAAGTCTCAGTAATGTCTGAGCATCAATTATCCGGACCGGGCGGGAACGACACCGATCCGGTTAATGAAAAATCCGAATAACTGGACAACTTTTTAAAAAATGGCTGTGGTAATGTGTTTTAGGTAACTTCCATTCACAACATTTCCAGACTTAGGTCTGTCAATTGTAGTAGTGCACATTTTAGTATAATAACAAATGGCGTGTCTAGAAGTTAGTATTTTTTTTTCTTTTTTAAATTTTAAAAACTTTTATTTTCTCCAAATTTGATATAAAATTATACATAGAAGTATACATGCAAATTATTAGCTGTATATATACATACTCTGTTGATCAAACATCAGCGGAGAGTGGGGGGAAGAGGCCTTATTTCCGTTTACACCAAGGCATATAAGTAGCAATTTTTCTACCCCCTTCCGAGAAGTTGAAGAAAAAGGGATTTTCCCGGGATTAAAAAAATGTGTAGGACGCTCACGGATTAGAAGTTAAAATTCTTGGGTTCTAGAAACAGTTGATATGATGCATTAATCTCTTTATCAGAGCGTCCAAGTCTCCGGCTTTTTGGATACCAGTAATTTGATACGGAAAAAGTTTCTTTATTTAATTGGAACATTTCGAAGATTAACCAGATTTTCTCTAAAATAATAGTGGTGTGGAAAAAGCCGGAGACTTGGCAACTCTGCTCTATGTCTGTTGGCGTTTATATTATTTCTGAATTAGGAAATATTAATATAACGGTTAACTTACTTGACGTTCAGTCGAATTTATCCTACCGTGCCAAAAGAAGTATCACTTCAAAAAGTCGACAGAAGGTGGGGGATTATGTATGGTGATTGATCGATCCGATAAATTGGACAATCCGGTTGATCGGCGTTCGGATAATCGATGCTCTACTATAATAATTTTCCATAATCTAAAGCAATGCTTTACTCAATTTAATTGCCATTATTTTGTTTGCTTCGAATAACTTTGTTCTAAAATTTACAAACTGTCGTAATAATCTGTTATTGCAGTATATAAGACTTGCATTAATAAATTAAATGCAAGTTCTCACTTTTTATGTAAAGGCTGTCAATTTATGTGCGGGGGGGCTTTCGTCTCAGAGTGACTTCTGTTATAACGTCTTTGAAATTTCTGAAGAATATTGCTAAATAATGTATAACAAAGCTGTACCCTGTACCTCGAATCTATAGCCGTTACTTTTTTTTCCTTCTCATATATTTGATTTAAAATATAGACTGTGGTAAGGATTTTTTTCTTATTTAATTGTTTTGCATTTATTTTTGCAGTATATATGAAAATACATTTAGTCTTTAAAAAAGTAAAAGAAAAAAAAAAAAGAATGAAAAATTTAACCATACAGAGAAATTGAAAATTTTTAACTATATTTAATTGTGTTTGCATAGGAACTTTGATATATAAGTTTACGATTTATGAATAGGATCACTTTTTAAAAAGAAATCGTTATATTACATAAATCAATAGGAAAAATAGGGAAATGATATAGTAATATTTTATGTATCAATAATATTAAAATACAGATGTGTGGAATATGTGTATATAGAGATGTGTAAAGTTCGGCTTCATTTTTAAAATTTTTTGAATTTAAATATTTAATTAAAATTTCTAATCTGAAATAATATTGGTATTTTCTTTGAATGTTCTATAGAGCGTGCTCGCCTTGTAAATTTTTGTCCCTTTTTGGTGTAAAGTAATTTGGTTTTTAAAATGATGAAATCATTATATCTGACAAGAATTTAAAAACAAATGTATTCAAAAATAAATATTTTTTTTTTTGTCAAGTTCATTAGAAAATACTAATAGAAAATTCCGTATGACATTCAGCAGTTTCGAATTAAATTAACTGAAACATGTAATATGCCACCGCCCTTGTTAGTCATCATTTAAAATGAACCCCTATGTCATCATTTAAAAACGGAAATAGCTTTATATGATAATATTTCTGTCATTAGTAACAGTAAATTGATTTCTTGTAATTAATTAAATATTAGTAATTTTAAAAAAAGAAATTTAATGATAATATAGTATATTAATTTTTGAAACAGCAAATTAAATTTTAAAGGTGGGAGACTTTATATTTTTGAAATACATTAATTATTCAAAATAATAAAAATCTTTGTTATAATGAAAAAAGTACATGCAACTGTAAGGAAATTGATATTTAAATGTCATTATGATACACAAAATGACACGATTTTAAGAATTTAGAAGTCCATTTGGAAATGTTAAATCAGAAAATAAAATTGCATTTTGTCATCACTTGTAATGGTTAAAAGGACGCATGCGAGATCTTTAATGAGATTCTTCGTGAAAAACTAACCCCCCCCCCCTTTTTTTCAACATTTATGAGTGAAAATAACCCCCAATATTGTAATAATACTGCCTGTCAGTTCAATAAGAATTAAAACAATAATTTTACACGAAGTATTAGACTAAACAAACGAAATAAATTTAGTGGTGAGAGACTGCCTGCTGACGCCTAGATTATTTCACCCCTGCTGCACTGTATAACACTAAATTAACAATATTCCATGTGACCGGTGAAAACAAATATATTTTGATTCAAACCAGATACTTTTTATTAAAACACATATAATTTAATTAAGTATAAAGGAGATAAAATAAAAATTAAACAACTTAACCAAAATCTACTGTAAAATATTTTATAAAACTAGCGTAAAATTTCCGGTATGTGTAGTTTTAATCTTCCTCGTAAATTAACTCTATATTTACGTATCATAACTTACATTTTTTTTTACATTCCATCAAAACACAATTTATGAAAAAAAGAAAAAAGATCAGTTAGAACTCTATTAAAACTATCCGTGCATAAATTAAAACCAGAAATTATTTTTCAAAAAAAAAAAAAAAAAAAAAAAAATTAAACGACCAGTGTGTTTCTGTTTCATGTATGACGGACAATTATCTGCACGAGGGGTATAGGCCCCAGGAGGAATGCCTTCCGTGGGAGTCTTTCTGAGGGAACCTAACCCGTATTTACGCAAAGTAATAAGGTTCGAAGAAAATCACGGAAAACTCCGAACGGTTAGGTTGACGGCCGAGATCAGGTTGGAACCCAGCACTTCCAGTCTACCAGCTTCGGCAACAATTAAATGAACATAATAAAAAATCAAGGAACTATTCAAAGAAAGAGAGAAATGACATATCCTTAAATTAGTGAAGTTTAGAATGGAAGAGTTTTCTCAGGGGTTCATAACCATTGTGGCAGTCCTCCACCATTATATTTCTGTAGAACATTTCTCCTTATTTAAACTGCCGGCCCATTAAAGGGAGAGATAGATGAAATTTTTTGAAAAAAAAAATATTTTTATTTTATTAGCTTAAAAGTACTTTGAACTTTCCTGAATCCATTGGTATGCTCGTTATTTTTGACCAGAAGAAATGATTGTAAAAATTCAAGAGAATACATTGATTCGGACGTCACGACCATGCCCGTTAATTTAACACTATCATTTTTTGCTTATTTCTATTTTTAATTAGCACTCACCCCACTATATTTTTAAATATTTTTTTTTAGTATGCACAAGTTGTCAAAGCACAAATAAATGTCTATTGTAAAAAAGTAGTACTAACAAGGAAGGTCTCCATACGGGCATACTCAGAAAAATGTGAAAAAATTACAGAATGTTCTTCTCATATAATTATATATGTTTATAAAAAAATTTCGGCGGAATCTCCTTATAACGTCCGTAAAAAAATAATAAAAATTTCGTTTATTTGGCAATTTATCTCCGGTTGGCGAAAAAACGAAATTTTGAAAAATACGCTTTTACGCTTCGAATACTTTATAAAGAAAAAACTTTCTATGTTCAATTTATTTAAATAAGTTTAAGTAATTTTAGTTTTGCATTTTTACTTTACTTTAAGTGTAATTTTGTCATAAAAATCTGTACCATTTTCTGAAGCGTCACTCCACCGCTTTTATAGAAAATGGTCAATTCACCGTGCTGTGGAGCATTCTCATTCGTCAGAAGAGAGATATTCTATAAAAGTAGTGGAGTGACGTTGCAGTAAATGCTGCAGATTTTTAACAGTGAAGTCAATTAAAATCAATTTTCAAATTCGTTAAAATCGTCTGCTTTTGGCGAGGAAATGCACTGCTCGCCAAATCCCGCGTCGATTTCAGCTTTTCACGCCAATTATTCCAAACTATTTTATTTTTTTACATATCTAATAATGTAATTCCGCCGCTAATTTTCACTGATCCTTTATTACCTACATGAGTAGTTTAATTCGTATTTTTTTCAAAAAATTCTGAGTATGCCCCCAATGGAGACCTTCCTTGTAAGTGAATAAAATTCGTGTAAATGATGCGGGTCTAGAAGTCACGTGGGAAGTGACATAGAAGAGATAAGGGTTAAAATATTACCTCATACTTTATATAAAACTAAATTTTATCCAAGTATCTATGCAGGGTGATTCTAAATTGATAATACAAATTTTAAGGAGACACTGTAAGAATAATATATTGTATTGGAATGCTTGGGCGCAAGTGAAGTGTTGAGGTACCTGTACATAAATGAGTCAATTTGGTCGCTTATTTTATTTCAAAATTTCTCATTCATACTAGAAAATTCCTATACTATCATTTCCTTTATTTAAGACACACACACACGCGCGCGCGCACACACACACGCACACGCGCGCGCGCACACACACACGCACACACACACATATACATCATGAAAATATAAAGAAAAACTCTACTTTGAAATTTTCCGGTTTGAATTCGAAGCTTTCGAATTTAACCTCTTCGCGACGGGAGCTTTTTACGAAATTTTTAATGTTTTGTCACCGATTTTTAAAAATAGAAATTTGTGCATTATCAAAGTGAGAAAATTGCTCCGATGAAAATAACTCAAATTTTACAGTAAAATTTTACTGGTGGGGATAAACAAGGACTCTTAAGGTTTTTTGCGGCACGTATAGGTGCCGCTCGTCCCGAAGGGGTTAAAAAATGCAAAATTTGCAAATCTGTCAAACACATGAAATACCTGAAAGTAAATAGAAATGGATTTTCTTTAATTAAACTATTTATATTTAATACCTGAAAATTCCATAGAAAAATTTTTGCTACATGTAATCATGAAATGGCTGTCTTAACCCTTTCTGGCAAGGACAAATTCTGTTAATAAAATGAGAAAATATCGTGTAACACCGGAATTTACCTATGACTTTTTTAGAAAGTAAAAACTCCATAATTTAAGCTTTCATTTTAAAAGCAAAATTTTCTTTAAATATTAATAGTGCAATTTGCAAGTTTGAAATTAAGATTAGGTACCTCAGACTGGAAACACTGGGCCGGAAAGGGTTAAATAACGAAAAGAATTGAATAGAAATTTTCGGTACAAACTAGAAATTCTGATGTAAAAGTAAGGGCGAAAATTAAGCAAAAATTTCTCATCAATAAGGAGTTTATATAAGACTAAATTTTCTATTCAAATTTATCGCTGGAAGTTTTCACTAGAGATAATCAGAAATTGTTGATCCGATTAAAAAAAGAAACAACCGTGATCTTGTGACAACCGCCTCAGTTACTTCACTTGCAACTGCAAACAACACACATATGTCTCCGCCTAATATTTTTTCGCATCTCCATTATAAAAGTACGCCATTTGGATGTAATCAAACATTTAATGAAGGATTTAACGATTGGAGAAGAGAAATCTGTTTCGCTGAAGCTTCTTTTGAATATCATGAGGTTGTACAGCTAGAATATTCTCAATCTATTTTAACCTTCCTACCGTGAATGGGTCTAATCGACCCATATCTATAATTTGTTTTATACGATTCGAACCAGAACTTTTTTCACAAAGAAAGGTAAATAATAGATTCGGAGAAATAAGCCAATTAAATATATTAAAATGTTTTAAATAACAATTCTGGTGAAAAATGTTTTTATCAAGAATCAGTAAAATTTGAACAGGGTTGGAAAATTAAAACAATAATAGCATTCTTTAACCCTTTTGCGGCGCAGGGCAAATTCATTGCCTAAGTGTTGAAATTAATGACTGACACCGGCATTTTAAAACAACTTTATTTGTAAGTAAGAAAACGCTAGATTTCACGTATTCAATAAACCGTAGTTTTTTCAACAAAATTCCGGTGCCAATGTGGTGTTTGGGAATTAAAATTAAGGGGTATATCTATGAAATCACCGCGCCGCAAGAGGTAAAACTTCTCGTTCGTGTAAATCACATGCTATGATTTTGGGTATCACATTTTAGAACGGAAAAATGTGTCTTATTTTATCAGAAATATTTGATTAATTGAATAAGCGCAGGCAAACCACAAGCGATACTGGCCAATAACGGTGACCAACAACTTGGCAATTACTAATAATGTGACCTACACGGCAAGTGCTCATGGAAATACCCATATATATGCCGTAATTTTGTGTAGATAAGCCGCAGCTCAAACAATTCATTTTCGACCCAGAAAATCTATTCAGTAATTTAAGATAAATAAATACCGCGATAAAAAATGCTACATTTCATTTTTAAAAATTTCTGGGTTGAAACAGAATTGTTTGAGCTGCGGCTTATCTACACTAAATTACGGTATATATTTCTTTCTTTTCATATGATATCACCGATGGATATCTTACCAGGTATTGTTCCATCTTTTCGAGTTTGCTTTTAATCTTTTCTTTATACGAACACTTTCGGTTTAGATGCCAGTTTGACCTAATATTTTATTAACATTTCAGAACTGTATATTTTGCAATGTTTAATGGCACAGTATTTCTGTTTACTTAAAACAAAAATTCTTCTTTCGGAATTTCCTGCAAGAATTTCGATTTTATGAATAAAAAGAGCGCGAAATTAGTATCCGTATTTCCGAAAATCATGTTGTCTAACTGTGCTTTGTTTAAAATATTTAACCTTCCTACCCTGTTGAAACTTTACTCAAATTTGATTAAAATATTTCACACCAGAATTTTCATTTAAATCCATTTAACATACTTATTTAACTTAAATCTTCGTGTTATTTATTTAATTTAATTTACGAAAATTTTTCTGGTTTGAATCGAATGAAAAGCATTATAGGACTGGGTCAATTAGACCCATTCAGGGTAGGAAGGTTAAAATTGAAATAATGAACTTTGATTTAAAAAAAAAGACCAACTATCATTTGCGCCACAAAATATTTATGATCTCAATACGTTTAATTTCTATTTTAAACAAAATTTTAGATGTATATGTTTTACTGAATTTTTATTTGAAGTAACTCTCAGTTATTTTTTGCTTTCTTTAAAATACCTTTACAGGCTCTAAAACAGGAGTAATAACAGATGCCGTCCTCTTTGGATGCGAAAATAGTGACGTTTGTGAACTAAAGCGAGGAGAAACATACAGCTATAAACTGACATTTGATTCATGTAAGTATTCTAATCACAGATGTACTAATCACTACAAATACTAATCAATCTACTTTGATCAAGATATTTTGATGAATAAAGTGTTAGGTAATAAATAGAAGTACTAAGTTACATATTTTTAACATAATATCTGTAGGTCTAAATATGTATGTTTGGCCTGCGGATTCTATACCGGAAAGTAGGGTAATTTATTATGCATTGTGCTTTAAATAAAATACTTTAATTACTTAACCCTAAATTTAGACTTGGATAGGAGAAACCAGAGTCTTTTTAACTTTATTCGTGAATAATTATCTATTATTTATGACAAATGATTATACACATTTGTAAATAACAAATGTAATGTGTGGGTTGATACGTATAACGCAAAAGTTAAGCTTAGAAACTGGCACGCCAGACAGAAAATTTAATTGCGATTCATAATCATAAGCCAAAATAGAAAAAAAAATTGTCATCGCTGCATGCATTTGAGTTGTCGGTTGAAGGCTAAATACTATGCACAGTTTTCTCATATTATATTAATTATTGAATGTACTTCTCGAAAAATTGCCGATGGACGTCAAAACGCTTTTAACTAAAACAATGCATGTAGAAATGCTTAACAGCAACTACTATTTAAGATTGTAAAGAATTCATTAGTTCCTCAGATAGAAATATGCATAAATTTGTTATCCCATAAAAACTTTGCATTTATTATGTTCTATATTTTCTTATACTGGCTTATAGTATAAAGGCTAATAAATATAAATAAAGGGTATAGCCGGGTTTCTTAATAAAATATGCCCTTTAGTCAACCACATCGAGTCCTACATGGATCGATAGCCCATAAAAAGAAATTCATTTCTCCCCAATTTTAAGTTTGTATCTCAAGACCATGGCGGGTAATGGCCCTAAATGCCTGTTTTGGAAAAGAGCGCATTGTGACGAAACTACTAAGCAGATTTCAACAAACATAATAAGGGATGTAAAAAACCACCATACGAATGTTTGACAATTTTTTCAGAATTTTTTAATTAAAAGAACAAGTTTTCTAACATTTTTCCTGTTTTTAAATGTGCATTTTAATTAAAAATAAACTGAAATTTCTGAGTGACCGCCTTAATTTTTGTGCATGAAATACTATGAGACATGATGCATATTCACTATCAAATTAAACTTTCTGCGTATGGTGCATCAAATTAAAAAAAAGGGCAAAATCATATTCTGGCGGTAATGTGGGGCGTGTCTCGGACAAATTTCACGCCTTCTTTTAAAAATACCGTGTGAATTAATGTGTGAGATTTGAAAAGAAGGTGTGAAATTTGTCCGAGACACGTTGTCAAACATTCGTATGGTGGTTTTTTACATCCCTTATTTTTTTTCGTTGAAATTTGCTGAGTAGTTTCGTCACAATGCGCACTTTTTTAAAACAGGCATTTAGGGTCATTACCCCCCCCCCCCCATAGTCTTGAGATACAAACATAAAACTGTGGAGAAATGAATTTCTTTTTATGAGCTATCGATCCATGTAATACTCGATGTGATTGATTCAAGGGCATATTTTACTATGAAACTCGGCTATACCCTTTATTGTTCTTAGAATGAGTTAATACATTTAGTGATATATATACATATATTTTATTTATGAAATAAATTTTGGAAAATAAAAGAATAAGATATAAAGATACATATCAGTAACTTATGAATATGGCGGTATATCATGTGAACTAAATTTTAATTTTGAAAAACAGAAATTTGTCCGATTTGACAAACTCATGTGTTCACCGCCCCTTATTACCTGGCTTGAGTACTGATACAAAAATTTTGGCTCTTGTAAGAGAATACTTAAAAGCCTTTGAATAATCCCCATGAATTTAGACAGCAGTATTTTATTAAAATTTTCCTTGACTTAGTTAATCTAAAAAGTACAAAGCGTAAACAACATAAAAATAATTATCGCTACTTAGATTCAAGGGACCGTACAAACGCTGAAAAAATTCCGCCTACGACAGTCGCCACTTTTCTGTCAATTTCTGGTCGAGGGACATACAATTTTTCACACGCTTTAATAGTCAACAAAAATAAAACCTGATCAAGAAATGTGTTACTAATATGTTACTAATGAAATAAAAACCTACTGATTTTTCAATTTTTCCAAATCATGAAAATAAAATTTGAACGAAAAATGCTTTATAAAATGTTACTTCTTTCTATCTAATTATTTCACAATTTCCTCAAATAGAAACAGTTTTTAGTTTTATTTAATTTTACAACCTGGAAAGTACAGTAGGCAAATGAAATTACTTTTGTCGAATCGATATTAATCCTTTGAGCTCTGGGGTGTAAATTTCTTAAAAATTCCAAATGCCACACTGGCAAGAGTATTTTTCAAAGAAAAAAAAACGGTTAACGATAAACACGAAAAAATGCATTAAACCTTTTTAAAATAAATTCGGTCGTATTTTCTGGTGCCACTGTGACATTTCGGAGTTAAAATTATGTGGTAGAAATTTCTACCATCAGAGCTCAAGGGGTTAAAATATCAAGTGTTACATTATGTTTACAGAATCAGTTACCGAAATGGCGCCATAGAGGTAAGATTGCCTTTCTGATAATATTAGTAAATATTCCTTAGAGAAAATGCAAGAAGAATCAGCAGGTAAACGTATGATCTTTCTTAATTTGAACTAGCTTTCAGCCACATTTACCAAAATACTTTAAACGGGTAAACTACATGCTTTGCATCATCCATAACGAATTTCATATATCAGTTTTAAATGAAAAGTTGAAACTATGCATTTAAAACGTTTTCATTATGTTACGCCTTTCAAATAACAAGTCTATGAACTTTATATTTTTATAATTCGTTTTGCAGCATTCGTTCTAGGACCACACAGGATTTGTTCGTAGTGGCTTCAACCGGGTATTAAAGTTCATTTAATTGCCGAGGGGTAAGAATACACTGTGAGTTTACATTGAAATTCTCCAATTCTCTACTTTATCGTTAAAATAATTAACTGTACAAATTATAAATTATGATATAAAAATACCCTAATTTTAATAAAAATTACTTCTGAATAGAAAAAATCTGCTTATTAAACCATAAAAATTACTCAGAAATCAATGCTGTCATTGAATATTAAAATGCAAAAATAGTCACCAGTGGAACCCGCCAGTAAACAGCCCTAGTATATTGTACTAGTTAAAAGATTAAATAAAGTCAAAGTTATTATTCGAAAATTTATTTTTCAGCCGTACACTCTAATTAAGTGAATTGGAAAGTAACCACATTAGTTGGTTGTCCACTAGCTTTCTCTTTTGGGTGAAATAATACAGCACTCTATAGGATTTCTCATACATTTGATGTGGGGGCAAGATAATAAAATTGCCTACCCATGAAGCGTTTCATGTGGGTCATTAGCTTAATAGGCAAAAACCCTATCTTTCGTAAACAAATAACAGGATTTTAGAATGCTTTTTTAATTTGTTTTCACCCGCGAAAAATATTTTAAATCAATTTCATTGTTATAAAAATAAGGACTACCGCAGCCGACTATATTTTAATTGTATTTCGCACCACATATCCAAACAAAAATACTTTACATACGCTTAAGACAAGATTTGCAAGAGAAATATAGAACAAAATGTATTCTTTAAAAATAGTAGTGCTAACACAATATAGAAATAGTGACTGGTGGCAGCCTTAATGAAATTATCAAAAATAATCGATCGCAGGTTTTTAATTCTCTATAAACTGTTTATTGTACAAGGTTCGCACACTCCTTATATTTTTTAAGGACTCAGACACCACTGTTAAAAATAAGAAAGCTTGCATTTAACTTTTAAAATACAGAATTCACAACCATCGCCTTCATTCACAGATTTTACAGTGTTTGTCTGCAGTGACGTACTTTGAAAATATTCTTAAAATTTAGTGGTAGAATTGTGCGAACCCTGTTATAGGAAAGTATTCATGATTTTACTGTTTTAACCCCTTGAAGGGCACCGGTATATGTTATATACCACTTAATTTTAATTCCTAAATGCTATATTCACACCAGAATTTAGGAATCAACTCTTGTTTCACATAATGTACGCGAAAAAAAAACTTTTACTTAGTTTCATATAAAATTGTTTAGGAATACTGGTGTCAATCAATCATTTTTACATATTAGCAACATAAGTGCTTTGCCCCTGAAGGGGTTAAAAGGATTAGACCAAATTACCACACAAAATATCCACATTGAAAAGGGGATGTTAAAAACCTATGTCGAAACACAGTACTAATTTAAAACTGAATTGTTTAAAAAAAATGTAGTTGTTGATTTAATATCTTAATATAATAACAAGTTGTACACATTCATGAGATATCACAATGCAGTGAATCTGAAGTGGTGAATTTAAATTAGTATAATACCGTAATTTCGGGTGTATAAGCCGCAGATCAAACAATTCTTTTTCGACCCAGAATTTTTTAAGAAGCAAATATAACTAGTTAGATCGCCGTAAATATTTGTCTTCAATCACTAAATAAGATTTCTGTGTCCAAAAAGAATTGTTCGATCCGCGGCTTATACACCCGAAATTACGGTACCTTTATTTAGGAATAATAATCTTTGATAATGTATATTTTTCAGATTACAACACCAGCTGCAATTAGCCATAGATTAATATTTATATTTCTATTAAAAATGACAAAAGACTGCATTTGAAATTTGTGCTAGAATTGTCCACCACCTTTATTTAATATATTTTCAAATATAAATAATCTAAATTGATGCACATTGCTTGTTTTTTAAATTCTTCCCCTTTGATTTATTTTAACCTTGTACTGATACGCTTATTTCAATCAACCGATTACAAAAGGATACAAGTCAGAAATTATACTTCAAACATGGCAAATAAAGTACGTGTGCACTGTAACTAGTTTCATAAATATTCAGATCTTGGTGTAATATCTGTTTTACTCTTATGTAAAAATGCATGCATACAAAATCCATTACGAATATTTATATTAAATTCAGTAATAGGGAAATAATATGACTCCATTATAAATAGGACATAATCACTAAGGCAACCATTACCTACTACCTGTTATTGGATATCATTGAATGATTACGTATGATAGGAATTAATAGAATGAAGAAAACTTTTATTAATATTTTTCTTACGTCTTGATCTGATTTTGATAAAACTTGAAATGACTCGACTAAATTACACAATGGTTATATATATTAAATTTCAAACCATTTAGCTGAGTAATATGCCATTATATGTTGGCAGACGGACAAATAGATAAATAGATCTGATGATAACTATAGTTGCTACATATTTATATAATTATGGTATTTCCCTCTATACCATAATATAATGGGATACTTTTGAGTGTGTCTGTAAAAAAGCTATGAATGCTACATACTTTATTTTTAATACCGAACTATTACAGAGCAATCCAACTATATTAACTCAAATCAGAGTTCGGACAGACAGACAGATGACAGATGGAAAGACGAAACCGAATACATAAATCTTTTTTAATTTTTCTTCTTTTTTTACAAAATACGTTGAACTTTCATCAATTTATACACCAGACGACTGCATAGTTGAATACTTTCGTACAGCAATGTACTTTATATATTTTCTTTATATACTATATTTATATACCTATCTTTACTAAATTACTATCTTTGTATAATATATTTGTATCATAATTGAGCAAAAATATAATTAAATTTAAAATACGTATGAAACAACTGAAAACACACTTCCAGAGATTATCATCTATAGACGGCCATGGATATAATTCTTCGCATGGCTCTGTGTATCATTTTATGTATATATATTATACAAACATGTATAATTATACTAAGTGCCAGGGTAAAAATGCATAACTCATATAAATTAACATTTAAGCTATTTTCGTTGGCGCAACATGTCCCTTAATGGATTTTGCGTTAGAAAAACTCATAAATACAACACTGATTTATTTTTGTTAATATTCATTAACCCTTATGAATTTTTTGTGTAGTCCTATATATGGGATCTAAAGCATTGATATCCAAATTTAATACTGTGCAAAAATTTATTTAAACTAAAAAACTCATATCACAATTAAATTTGCTCTTCAAAAAATTATTGCTAATATGCAGCACTTCGGTTACAGTATAGTTTTGGAAATGTTTGTGTGAGGCTGTAAATACTATATATTTTCTATTACAAAGTGGCCGGGAGGGAAAAAATTAAAAAGAAAGTGATATCTACCAATATTTTCTTACAGAAAATACTATGAGTAATAAAAAAGGGATTAAGGAAAACGAATTTCTCTTTAAAAAATTACTAGTATATAACACCTTTTTTATTATATTTTTTTTCCTTGACCACTAACCATTCTGTATTACATAAAATATAAATTATAGTAAACTTTAGCAACGTAAATAAATCTCATTAAATATAAAATAGTTTAACATAATTTAAATACGCTGCAAAAAATTCTTTCCCTATATCGTTATAGTAACGGAATTCTTTCGTGACTATACATTCTATTCACCATCCTTACCAACTGTACATCCTCTTTTTATAAATTTGAAATAAGGCAAAATTCTGCCACACTTATAAATCTTAAATTTTATCACTAGGGCTACAGTGTGTCATTATTTTGTCAGCTACCATATGAATATGTTTCGATTGAAACCTAAAATTTAATTATGAAATAAGTTTAAAGGATAAAAACAAAGTAGAAAACCGTTAAATCAGAGTTGCCAAGTCTCCGGCTTTTTACGCACCAGAATTATTTTAGAGAAAATCATGTTGTTTTAAATCGTCTAAATGTTCCAATTAATGAAAACATCATTTTCTGTATAATAATACTGGTATACAAAAAGCCGGAGACTTGGCAGCTCCGGCTAAATAAAAAAGTTAAACTGTTTTAAAGCAAAATTATGGTGTGAAATATTTTTACAAAACTTGACTAAAATTTACGGTAGTTCAAGTGTTAATCCTTTCTGGCACAGTGTGCTCAGTCAAGGCACACGTAATTTTAATTCCAAACTTGCATTCTGCACCAGTAATGTTTTTAAAAGATTTTTCTTTTACAATAAAAGCTTAAATTATGATGAGTGGTTTTTGTGCTGTTATATGCGGACATACGGACGGACCATCAGACCACCATAGGTGCAGCATATATATACTATTACAAACGCACTTAAAAGTTGCTTATATCAGGTTTGCCAAGTCTTGGCTTTTTTTATTCCAGTATTTTAATACAGACAGTATTGTTTTATTAAATTGAAACATTTGGGCGATTCAACCGAAATTCTATCTAAGATAATAGTGGTGTGGCGAAAAGCCGGCGACTTTGCAACCTTGCTCATATACACATGTTTTTGTTTATATATATATATATATATATATATATATATATATAGCATCACCTACTCTGCTGGTCCGCCCCTTGTCGCGAGGGAGCAGCCTGTGCTCCGGCGGATGAAGCTTGTTTTGTACATAAAATATTTCTTTTCTTTTTTTTTCTTTTTTCTTATTCTTTTTTTTTTTTTTTTTTTTTTTTTTACTAATTGTAAACGAATTCCCGGGTGTCGGGGAGCACTCCGGGTGGGGTTAATAGAGTCTACACCGTACCTTTGAGGTCTGGTGATTCTGCTCCACTTAGGCAATAAATAAATAAATATATATATATCCATTTTAACACTGGAATGCTCCTGCATATTCAGGATATGTACAATTCATATTTTAACGCCAATGAATTCAAACAAAAATCGTTCTTTTATTAAATCATCGAATTGTTCGCAAATTTTGCGCAAAAATAATTGGAAGATTATTTTTCTAAAATTAGTGTTGAGATATGTCATAACCGTGCCCACCCTGTGTATGCCATACTCTGCACGTGTAATCACGGTATAAATTACCAATACATTGTGGCATATGATTTCAACACCCGCTCACAATATTTAAAGTTCTGTCGATCTTGCTAAACATTAGCAAATAATACAAATATGTCAATTGTCCCTTGAAAATAAACATTATATAGAGAAGTAAAATCATACAAAACTATATATATGCATATCAGTTTAATATAAGTGTTAAAACGAAGGGAAGGGAAAGATTTTGACAATTACTTATTTATATTTACATTCTTAAATTGTTAAACTATTATAATAATTAAATAAATAATTCTTAAATAAAGTTAAATTAACAAGAAATATTTATTACGCTTTGCATAAATGGTGGTCACATTTATTTATTTATTTCGAAAATTTTCTTATACCACTATTTACGGGAATTGCCATTCGACTTAATTACACTGATAAACAAGGTTTCTGTTTACAACTAAGTATGTGGTGACTTTTATATTTTAGGTGGTGCTGTGAAAGAATATGTGATTAAAAAGTTTCCATCACCCACAGATTTTTAAAAAATTCAAAATCTTGAAAATCTGAACTTTGTACTATTTATTCAACACATATACCTTATGAAATTTATCATTTGGTATTTTAGTAATGACAAACTTTTAAATAAACACTTATAAAGCTTAAAATTAATATTTAAAACACTGAAAGTATGCATTGTTTATAAAGTTTCAGAAAAATATAGAAGAATTTTTGTAAAAAGAAATTTCATACTTTATGTAGCAGTAAATGTCTTATCTGTGGCTGCTCTCTTATAGGCCATTGTTCCGAGTTATAGTGTCAATTTAAAGCCGACATTAAACCACTTATATCATTTCAATAGCATACATCATCTTTTCTTGAAAAAAATTTCGAATACACTATATTGCCATTGATTATGGGACACTTGCAGGGCTCCCAAATGGTCCGCGAACTGAACATCAGAATTTTCTTAGAGAAATTTTCTTTTTAGATTTTTCTTGTAAATTGTCAAGAAACAACCTTTGGAAGTTGATTCCAGCGCAAACCTATCATGAAATTTTCTGTAAAAAAATACTGATGTTCAGTTCGCGGACCATTTGGGAGCCCTGCACTTGCGATTTTAGACATTTTACTAAATATCTAGAAAAATACATGAGGAATCATCTCGAAACTCTTAGTGTATAAATATAATAATATACGTCATACATCTCCGTGAAGATTTTTTACCGAAACGCCATAGGGGACCGTCAACAAATTAAAAAAAATGAATATCTTTTGAGTAACCCTGTCAAAACTAATGTAGCAAAAGCGCTCAAACTCTAGATTATGATTGAATGCCTTATTGTAATACACTGTGTTCATTTTTATGCAAATAGCATGCACACTCGCAGAGTAATTAAGGTTTTTATAAAAATGGTCCCAAATTTTTCCAAGTTTTTCCATTATAATTTTCAGAGTTCTTAATATAAAATAATATTTTTTTTCAGAAAATATGACAAACAACGTTGCACACAGTATCCTGTAATCAGAATTAAAAAATAATAAAAATTGCATGAAAAATGAGTAGTTTTACTATATAATTTTTTACTGCGCATGCGTCAAGGATATCAAAATTTCATTTGCATATTATGTTAGCTAAATGTATAGAGCAACTTTTGTAAAAGTCTCAAAATCATAGCTTGAAAATTCTGAAAGTAATCGTCTATAGAAAAAGGACAAAATCCGTTGTTTCCAAAATGAAGCAAAAAAATGAGGGATTTTATCCAAATGCATTAGTACATCCCATATTGTGTATTCTATATTGACACTAATCAATGAATATATGGATACAACCCCTCTTGTTTTTGCTTCATTTTGAGAATAACGGGTTTTCGACTTATTCAATTGACGATTATTGTCAGAATTTTCAAGTTATGATTTTGTGACTTTCACAAAAGTTGCTCTATACATTTAGCTAACATAATATGCAAATGAAATTTTGATATCGTTGACGCATGCGCAGTAAAAAATTATTTAGTAAACCAACTCATTTTTTATACAATTTTCATTATTTTTTAATTCTGATTACAGGGTACTGTGTGCAATGTTGTTTGTCATATTTTCTGAAAAAAATAATATTTTATATTAAGAACTCTGAAAATTATAAGGAAAAAACGTGGAAAAATTCGGGATCATTTTTATAAAAACCTTAATTACTCTGCGAGTATGCATGCTATTTGCATAAAAATGAACAAGGCTTATTACAATAAGGCATTCAATCGCAATCTAGAGTTTGAGCGCTTTTGCTACATTAGTTTTGACAGGGTTATTCAAAAGATATTCATTCTTTTTTAATTTGTTGACGGTCCCCTTTGGAGTTTCGGGAAAAAATCTTCACGGAGATGTATGACGTATACTATTATATTTATACACTAAGAGTTTCGAGATGATTCCTCATGCATTTTTCTAGATATTTAGTAAAATGCCTAAAATCGCAAGTGTCCCATAATCAATGGCAATATAGTGTATTTCTTATGTCAATCTTGATAAATAGATATCTTTGTATTGTTTTTCAGGAGATTCCAACCTTGCAATCTTGATCCAAGTAATTCTGAGTTTTTTTTTTTTTTTTTTTTTTTTTTTTTTTTTTTTTTTTTTGATAAATTTAAGTCTCTCACAAAATCATTTAATTATTTTTGAGTAATTAGGTGTGGTTCTTCATTTATGCCAGGAAAATAGTTCAAATCAGATGTAGAGGAAGTTTCCATTTCATCAATTTCCATTTCTACTGCTAGATCGTCATATGTAAAATTCGCTGGAGGTTTCGGTATTTGTAAATCATCATTATGTAATGCTGGTCACATTACTGAATCTAAGTTCGGGTTCTTCATTTTATGTTTACTTCTTGCAGAAAATCCGTTAATTTTTATAATACATTAGTAGTAGTCAGTTATATTATCCTTCGGCATGCGCCATATCATGGATATAGCAAAGGACATACACTTTTTTGTACCTTTCATCCATGTCCGGAGGTTTGTAGCACATCGTGTACAACAAGAACGAGGTGCCCATTTCTTATCTTGTTCACCTATTTTATATCCAAAGTACGTATGATAGACAGTCTTTATTAACGGCGTGAAAGCGCATCGATGCTTTTTAAAGTTAGCTCCCCGCACACACAGCAAAAAGAATCGCAACAAAGAATCGCAACGGTTTATTAACGCATCCTCTTGACATGTTTTACATATTGTCGAGGAAAGTGGGATAATTATAATCAAAATTTAATTAAAAAATCTTACAGAACAAAGAAATAGTAGTGCACTCGCCCCGAAAGTTTCAACTATCAAGGATTTGAGTTAAAGTCAAATACTGTGGGGGTGGCTAGAGCTGTCTGTTCAAGGTCGCTAACATAAAATTTATTAGGGGGACATCTGTTTCTACTCTCTTGCTGTATCTTCTATCTCTGTAATAAGAAAAAGGAATGTTTGTGTGAATCAAATACATGAAAGAGAATAATATAACTATAATGATATACGATGCCTACATACTCCAAAACGTATAAATGAATTTCTCAAAATTGAAGGTTGATAGAAAATTTTTACAAACATATTCTTTTTCAGCAGCTTGAAATCTATAAGAAACACTCAACGTATATAGAGAAACAGAAAATTTGTTAAAATTTGTTTATCAGTGTTATTGACTGAAATCACGAGATTAAGTATTGTTAGTATTTTAATTAATTGAAATGGTAACAATGCAGGTCCATGGGCTAAGTAGTTGAGTACCACTGCCTAATTGAACACATGACGCTGTAAGGTGTTTTTCGAACAATGACTGTTACAATAAAATTATTCTTTCATTTAATCTAAAAGTAAATCATCATTTTAATAACTGTTTTGCTAATCATAAAATATAAAGTAATGAAAATTTTTTAAATAATTTATTATTAACTTACCTTATTTTCTATTTAAAAATAAATTAATAGGCTGTGCAGAGCCCATAAATTATGTAAAAACTGGAATCAAATAATTTTTATGTAACTAATAAAAAGTGATTTGCGCGCTAGACCTTTTTATTACTAATTATGAATTATGTCAAGTAACTTTTATATCAAAATAAGAAAAATGATTTTCCTTTTATGTTTGAAAAAACCCGTACCTCATTTGTTTCAATAAAAGATTTTACTAAAATGTCACTTCAAAAATAATTAAATGAAGCAATTTATTACTTATATGCATCAACAGTAGCTGTGAGAAAAAATTAATGCAGAAATTCTTTTTTGTTTGACATAATAAAATCAATATTTTATACAGAAAATCCTTTATTAAGATATTAAAAATGATAAAATATTTTTCCTTTATTTATTAAGATGTCATTAACATCCCACTCTTCACTTTCTTTATAAAAGTTATAAATAGTTCCCGTTAATTCAGAGAATTTTGAAAAAGAAAATCTATTTTTAATATAAAAATATCAAATATAGAAAATAGAAAGATATGTTTATGAATTAGTTATTAAAAAAATAGATTGAAGTTGCTTATATTTTCTGCAAATTAATTTTCAGAATTTGGATTATGAGCAATTATTAAAATATTCATATAGGATAAGAAGGACTACAATCTTTTACTTTTCAATTGCTTCTCTTAGGAAATGTAAATTATCATTTTGATAACTGTTTTGCTAATCATAAAATCATGGCTGCCAACTACTACGCCTATTTACGGTCAAATAAACACTTTAGAAACAGAAAGTTTAGTAAATAATTAAGAATATATTCTGTAATACATAACATTGAATATATTTGGTATACATTTTACTAAAATATTTTTGTGGTTCGAGACATGTTTATACGATTTAAATAGGCGTAGAAGTTGGCAGCTCTGTAAAATACAAATAAAGGTATAAAATAATTTTAAATATTTAATTATTAACTTGCCGTAATTTCGGGTAGATAAGCCGCAGCTCAAACAATTCAGTTTCAACTCAGAAAAATCATTCCGTAATTAAAGATAAATGTATACCGCGAAACAAAATGTTACTTTTTATTTTTGAAAATTTCAGGGTCAAAATAGAATTTTTGGAACTGCGGCTTATCAACCCGAAATTACGGTACCTTATTTTGTATTTAAATATAAATGAATAGACTCTGAAAAGTACATATATTATGTAAAACCGGAAACAAATAATTTTTATGTAACTAATAAATAGTGATTTTATCGCAAGACCCTTTTTATTACTAATTATGAATTATGTTAAATAACTGTTATATTAAAATAAGAAAAATGATTTTCCTTTTATATTTGAAAAAACCTGCACCTCATTTGTTTCAATAAAGATTTTACTGAAATGTCACTTCAAAAATAATTAAATAAAGCAATTCATTACTTATATGCATCAACAGTAGCTGTAAGAAAAAATTAATGCAGAAATTGTTTTTTTGTTTGACATAATAAAAGCAATTTTTATACAGAAAATCCTTTATTAAGATATTAAAAATGATAAAATAATTTTTCTTTATTTATTAAGATGTCATTAACATCCCACTCTTCACTTTCTTGATTAAAGTTATAAAAAGTTCTCGTTAATTCAGAGAATTTCGAATTAAAAAACATTTATAATATAAGGAATAATAAATATAGAAAATAAGAAGTTCAATTTATGTATCGGTATTTTTTTTAATTACTTAAAGTTACTTACATTTTGTTCAAATTAACTTTAAGAATTTGGATTATGAGCAATTATTAAAATATTCATATAGGATAAGGAGGGCTACAATTTTTTACTTTTATATTGCTCCTCTTAGGAAAAGTAAATTATCATTTTAATAACTGTTTTGCTAATCATAAAATATGAATTAAATAATAAAATAATCTTAAATATTTAATTTTAACTTACCTTATTTTGTATATTAAAATAAGTTACCGTAATTTCGGGTGTATAAGCCGCAGCTCAAACAATTCTTTTTCGACCCAGAATTTTTTAAGAAACAAATATAACTAGTTAGATCGCCGTAAATATTTGTCTTCAATCATTCAATAAGATTTCTGGGTCCAAAAAGAATTGTTTGATCCGCGGCTTATACACCCGAAATTACGGTAATAGCATTGCTGCCAACTTTCAACTAATCTTCCGTAATACCTGGGTAACTTTGATCCAGGTTATGTCATTTCAAACCAGAAAACATATTTCATGAATCTTTCTTTATTCAATTTCAGGATTATTAGCGGAACATACCTAATTTCATTTCTTTAAAAAAATTCTGGTTCGAAACTCATTAAACCAGGGTCAAATTAATGCATGTATTACGGATAATCGATGTCAGGTTGGCACCTATGGTTAATAGGCTCTGAAAAGTACATAAATTATGTAAAAACCGGAAACAAATAATTCTTATGTAACTAATAATTAGTAAATTTTATCGCGAGACCTTTTTACTACTAATTATAAATGATGCCAAGTAACTATTACATTAAAATAAGAAAAAGGATTTTCTTTTTATTTTTGAAAAAACCCGTACCCCATTTGTTTCAATAAAAGTTTTTACTAAAATATCACTTCAAAAATAATTAAATAAAGCAATTTTTTACTTATATGCGCCAACAAGAAAAAAATAATGGAGAAATTGTTTTTGCTTGACATAACAAAAGCAATTTTTTATACAGAAAATCCTTTATTAAGATATTAAAATTTATAAAATAATTTTCCTTTATTTATTAAGTCATTAACACCCACTCTTCACTTTCTTGATTAAAGTTATAAATAGTTCTCGTTAATTCAGACAATTTTGCCGGAGAAAATCTATTTATAATAAAAAGAATAACAAATATTGAAAATAATTAGTTCAGTTTATACATTGGTAATTTTTTTAGAGAAATACCATCTCTGTTGATAAAGATGGTATGTTACAAATAAAAGAAATCAGTTAATGACTAGTGAAAAATGCTCCAAGGAGCAGTGCAAAAGCAGAATATGATTTTAATTGAGCATTAAAAAAGTAATGGACAAGTGCTTCTGTTAATTACTGAGCATGAGGAAGGATAAGGGATCCCTTCTTGGCTACAACTCACTTCAATGCCAACTTTGAAAAAATCATATTTGCGCTTTTTCCATACAAAAGAAATTTGCGGTTCTTTAGTAGAATTTTCCACCGTGCTTTAGATGTTAACCAGGGGTGTAGTCATAAAAATAACATAAGATATATGCTCTAAGCAGAGGGATATTCTAGAATGTGTATACTATAAGCTTTCTTGAAAAACAGAGGGTATATGGTGTTCTATTAAAAAGTCCAGAAGGTGTACGGCGTATAGCCTGTACTACATCTCTGATGTTAACTGCACTGTTCACTCTGCACTATACTACAAATCAATTTTCTGTGCAATTATACACTTAGGGTATGCTTGGTGGCAGTGCATGAATGTGATACCTGCAGGAACTAGGTATTTGGCATTATGTCGCCTTCCTTTACATTTATGTCTAATTAAGCTGCATCTTTACTGGTTACGTCTTTACACTATACATTTTTATAGTAACTGCGACTGATTTGTTTTCACGGAAAAAGCGCAAATATGATTTTTTCAAAGTTGGCATTGAAGTGAGTTGTAGCCAAGAAGGGATCCCTTATCCTTCCTCATGCTCAGTAATTAACAGAAGCACTTGTCCATTACTTTTTAATGCTCAATTAAAATCATATTCTGCTTTTGCACTGCTCCTTGGAGCATTTTTCACTAGTCCTTCTATTTTTCCATATTCCATAGGGATACTGCACAACTTGTTTTGTATTTTATATATAGAAAACAAAATCTTATTTGTATTGAAATTAAAAAATGCTACATACTCTAATACTCTGGTGTTACAAATTAAAAAAAAAAATTAAACAGGTTTTTCTATACCAAAATTCTACGGTGGTTTTCAAAAAAAAAAAAAAAAAAAAAAAAAAATCAGTTTTTTACTAAAGTGAATAAAATAATAAATCCTTTCAAAGAATAGATTTTTCATTCAAATATCCATTATTTTTGCCAAAAACAGGAACTTTTTTTATGCAAGGGTAAAGTTTGATACAAAAACCATGCTTCTTTTTTTTCTTAATCCGTAGTTATTACGGACTTATTAAAAACGTACTCCACCGCTTTTATAGGAAACGATTGCTTTACTGTGTTATGGAGCATTCTCATTGGCCTTAAAGAGACATTCTATAAAAGCTGTGGAGTGACTCTGCAACAAATGGGTCAAATTTTTAACAGTGCACTGTTAAAAATCTGCTGCATTTTGCTGCAACGCCCTCCACCACTTGTATATAATATCTCTATTCCAACCAATGAGAAAGCGCCATTTCACGGCCAAGTAACCGTTTTCTATACAAGCAGGGTAGTGCGTTGCAGCAAAATGCAGCAGATTTTTAACAGTGTGCATATCCTTGGCGCTATACACTGGTGTCCAAAAGTTAAGCATAATTGGTAATTAAGTAATTATTTTTAAGTAATGAAAGAAATATGAATCGGAATGTGCTGAAACTCCAGGTGTGTAAACAAAATAGTACGCGTCATATATTTTCGCGAAGAGTTTTCCCCGAAATCGAACAGGGGACCGTCAACAAATTGAAAAAGAACGAAGATCTTTTGGATAACCCTGTCAAAACTAATGTAGCAAAAGCGTTCAAACTGTACATTATGATTAATTGGCTTATTGTAATGTATTGTGTTAATTTTTACAAGGATAGCATGTAAACTCGTAGAGAAATTAAGGTTTTTATAAAAACAGTCCTAAATTTTTCCAAGTTTTTTGCTTATAATTTGCAGAGTTCTTATTATAAAATAATGTTCTTTTCTGAAAATATGACAAACATCATTGTACACAATACCCTGTCATCAGAATTTAAAAATAATAAAAATTGTATGAAAAATGAGTATGTTTAGTAAATAATTTTTCATTGCGCATGCGTCAACGATATCAAAATGTCATTTGCATATTGTGTTAGCTAAATGTATAGAGCAACTTCTGTAAAAGTTTCAAAAACATAGCTTGAAAATTCTGAAAATGGAAGCCTATAGAATCAACTCAAAATCCGTTATTCCTAAAGGAAGCAAAAAAATCAGGGGTTTTACCTAAATATAGTTGTACATGCAATATTGTATAGGCACTAAACAATGGAATATGGATACAGCCCCTCATCTTTTTGTTTCATTTAGGGAATAAAGGATTTTGAGTTGATTCTATAGGCTCCCATTTTTAGAATTTTCAAGCTATGTTTTTAAAACTTTTACAGAAGTTGCTCTATATATTTAGCTAACACAATATGCAAATGACATTTTGATATCGTTGACGCATGCGCAATGAAAAATTATTTACTAAACATACTCATTTTTCATACAATTTTTATTATTTTTAAATTATGATGACAGCGTATTGTGTACAATGATGTTTGCCATATTTTCAGAAAAGAACATTATTTTATAATAAGAACTCTGCAAATTATAAGCAAAAAACTTGGAAAAATTTAGGACTGTTTTTATGAAAACCTTAATTTCTCTACGAGTATACATGCTATCCTTGTAAAAATTAACACAGTACATTACAATAAGCCAATTAATCATAATGTACAGTTTGAACGCTTTTGCTACATTAGTTTTGACAGGGTTATCCAAAAGATCTTCGTTCTTTTTCAATTTGTTGACGGTCCCCTGTTCGATTTCGGGGAAAACTCTTCGCGAAAATATATGACGCGTACTATTTTGTTTACACACCTGGAGTTTCAGCACATTCCGATTGATATTTCTTTCATTACTTAAAAATAATTACTTAATTACCAATTATGCTTAACTTTTGGACACCAGTGTAGTTTACAGGAGCGGTACATTGTTCAAAATTTGAAACTTTTGCTGCATCGCCACTCCATCGCTTTGATAGAATATCTCTATTTTGATCGATGAGAATCCTCGATAATGCATTTAAGTAATCGTTTTCTACTTATCTGTTATATCGTTTCCGTATATTTATTTTTTCAATCAGCACCAAGGTGCGCACTTTATTAGAAGACGCGCTCTATTAGAGGGCGCATTCTATTAGAATAAATACGGTATATACTTATAATAAATACACTTTGTTAACCCATTAACGCCCGAATTATTTTCTTCGCTAAAATTTAAATTTTGTATTTCCCACCACTTTTAAAATCAAATTAACTGTTATCTAATTTTATCGTGGATTTTGTCTCGTGAAAGACGGTATATATTTATCTTCCTCTTTATTGGTGGGAAAACCGCTTTCTTGCTGTTTTTGTAACCGTCCTCAAATGAGGACGCTGGGCGTTAATGGGTTAAAGTAGGGGAGAGTGGGGATACTTGAGCATAGGGGATACTTGAGCCACCCCTATTATCTCTACAGTTGGTCAATTTTTCTTTCTAAAACTGGCAACATGGTAACATATTTATAGTTCTGAACATGTGAAAAAGAAATCACATACCTTGGTACCATGTGAAAGTATGGTGATTAACCCTTTGAGCTCTGCTGGTAGAATTTTCTACCACATAATTTTAATTCTGAAATGTCACAACGACACCAGAAAATTCGACCAAATTTGTTTGAAAAAGGTTTAATGCATTTTTTCTCGTATATTGTAAATCGGTTTTTTTCTTTGCAAAATACTGGTGCGAATGTGACATCTGGCTCAAGTATCCCCTCCATGGGGATACTTGAGCCACGTTGTAAAAGAAAAAGTAAAAATTTATTAGACATAGAAAAATAGTTCAAAACTAATTGAAAGTGGTTTTCAATTGAAGAAAAAATATCAAATTTTCATTTTCAATATTTTATTTTGTTCTAAGAAATTATAAAAAATTTTAAAAATTAAAATTTAAAAAATGGCTCAAGTATCCCCATCTTCCCCTACAGGGCCACAATATTTGACAGGTATGCCAGGCATTTTTGCCATTGATGCCATTGTGCTTAAAACAAAATATAAATAAATGAAAAAAATGGATAAAATATAAATTTGGCATGGTGCAAAAAATTGCCTAATTTAAAATTAAAAATCAAATTTGACAGCCACCAGGGCTAGACACCGTGCATAATTATTCAGTAAATGATTCATTAACACTAGAACGCCCGGGAATTCTACTCAAGTTTGAAAATAATATTTCTCACCAGAATTTTTATTCAAAATTATTTAATTGATTTATTTAACGTAAATTTGCGTGGATTAGATTTAAATTATTTCAAGAAAATTTTTCTGGTTCGAATTGAAATTTAGTTACATGATTGGAGTCAAATCGACTCCATCCGGGCGTTCTAGTGTTAAAAAATAACAAAAATCAGCATGTCAAAAATTTCAAAAAAATTCATAATTCGTTAAAAAATTAAGTTAAAAATAAGAGAAAAAAAAAGCATTCTGTATTTTTTTATGCTTAATCGAATGGTGTAACTGGTTTTTCTCTCCGATGATCACAAGTACCTTAGATTGATGACTGCTATTCTTTTATTTCATCTTGTAAAAAAACTGTTTAACGTAAAGCTATGAATTTTTGCAGGATTAATTAGCATCGCAAAATCTTTAAAATAAACTTTACCGCAACATTCTATCTGCAATAGAACGTTAGATATACCCATTTATGACCAAGTTTGGAAAATACGCAACTTCAGAAAAACCGCCCAGCGAAATAACGTTTTCTCGATGACTACCTCGGGATAAAAAGTTTGTCTTTTGTTTAAAAAAAAATAAGTTTTTATCTTTAGTAGTTTTCGAGAAAAGTGCTGTGACACAAAATTTTTGTCCGATTTTCAGAACACTCTACAGTACACCTACAGTATGCCATAAAAAAAAATAATTTTTGTGCTATGTTGTGCTTCTTGGTCAGACGAACATTTAAAAAAAAATCATCAAAATTGGATAAGTATTTAGTTAGTTATTGCAAAAAGAAAAATTGAAAAATCCGTGTGCATTATCGCTCAATCATATTATTGTTGCGCGCTGCCGCGCGCACACTGATTTGATTGAAGATAATGAATTGTCATATATCATTTGTTAACTTGATATTCCTTAATTTACTATTTGTTATCATATGAATTAGATATTTCCAACTGAGCAAAAAATTGCCCAGGCCGGGAATCGAACCCAGTTACTTGGCTTACAAGCTTCCCAGATACTTGTTGGCGAAGTATCTGGGTTCGATTACCGGCCTGGACAATTATTCGGTCGGCTGGAAATATTTAGTTCGTATGATAACTTTACCAATCAGTTTCATTGTGTTAAAAAATGTAATTTACTATTTGTTAATTTGATATTTGTTAATTCACTATCAAAATTTTTATTTAGTCTCTTTCTATAGAGACCGTTCCGAGGTCAATAAATACAAGTTTATTTTCTTTATTTGTGCTTCTTTTAATGTAATGTTATGTGCAATAATATATTTAACTGTCCGATTTTATTTTATTTTACAGTAACTGATAGTAAAAGCCTGAAAGCTGTTGTCCATGGAATCATGGGAGGAATTTCTATGCCTTACCCGATTCCAAATTCTGATGCTTGCGTTGATGGAAATATTGACTGCCCTATTGAAAATGGGAAAAGCTACACCTATGCTAATGAGATTGAAGTCAGAAAATCATATCCATCTGTAAGTAAAATTGGATAAAATGTAGTGTGTTTAAACATAATTTTGAAATTAAAGCGTATTTTAGTCATGAGTTCATATATCACGGTGGATTAGCACCAGGTGACACTGAATCACGTAACTTCCATAGTTATCATTTATTAAATTTTATCCTTTCAGACGTATAAAGCTCAGCAATTAAATAAGGCCAAAATTAGTGAGTTGTAATAGAAATAGTAAAGTAATACATGGTCCCTTCATGCTAAGCAATTATTATATCATTAAAAAATGAAAAATTAGCGTTGTGTGCCACGCTTTTTTGACTCTCGGAATTCTGAATTTTCGTCTGTATGAATAACATGCACGTTTAAACAAAGTCTTATCCTTTTCAGAAGCAACTTACTTATTCAATGTTAAACGCATGGTCATAAAATGCATCCCATTTTTCAAATATTATTTCAAATATATTTTTCAAATATATCAGAAAATCAATGTTCTGTTTTAAATTTCCCTTAACCTTTTCATTCACGCGCCATGACATGTATAGATAATATAGGCTTTAAAAAAAATCAAATTTTTTAGTTCCCACTAGATTTTTTTTCCTTTTTTTAAATATACTAACTAGATTTTTTAACGCATCATAATAAATATTTTGTCTTCAATTTTGCATCAACAACTGCTAATTAGCTAATTTAACAGGCCTTTTTATTTAAACATCTATCAACATTTCTGATTTGAAATAGGAGTCCTACTTAATCTGTTCTGTCAGTTTAGCGAATTTTTTTTCTTACAATATCCATCACTAATTCCGAATGCTAATTGTCATCGCCTAGCAATTAAATACAGAATTTACAAAAGGTCGGAAATAGTGGTAGATATTATATAGTGGTTATATAGATGGATTCCTAAATTATTTAATCAAGATTTGCCGTTTGGTGTAATACATGTTTTAATATTTTTAATTTAATAGTTTACGAACTTAGAGTAATCTTTTATAACATTTTTTACAATCTTTCGAAATTTAGAATTTAAATATTTTTTTTGTAAAAATAATTGAAATTTTTTTTTCAGGTACGAGCTGATGTTAAATGGGAACTGAAGGATGAAAACAACCAAGACGTAGCTTGCATTCTTATTCCAGTCAAAATTGTCTGAATGTGCCTCATGTCAATAGCCTTATGTCTGTTTCAATGTTAATTTTAAAAAAGTAACTTACAGTTGCCAAAATTTAGTTCCATTTTAATAAACATATTATTTTTCTGCGTGTGTTATTTCAGATTTATCATTGTCAATGTTTAGCATACACTTAAATTGTTTATTCTGTATTTTGTTTTCATAGAAGTAAACACAAATAAAAATACAATTAAAGAAAACATCAACAAAAAAAGTTTGCACTGAATCTGTAATATTAGCTATGTATTTTTTTTTATTTCACATCAATTTTTAATCTTTTGACAAAACATATATATGCTATCATATATTTGTAATTATTAGATTAGACTTGTAGAAAATTTTTATATTAAATCAAAATATTGGAACATTTATTAAGTACAAGCCTGTAAAGTCTGAATAAGCTCATATTACGGAAAGAAAACGACGCAGCTTCTATTGTTTGAACGGAGTCCGGGACACATTCTAAAATAAGTTTTATTTCATGAGTTAAAATTTTGATTTTTTTTAAAATCGTTAACCATATTATTTGTATACAAAATCACATAATAAAACTTCTAATAATTTAAAAAATAACAATACCGTAATTTCGGGTGTATAAGCCGCAGGTCAAACAATTCTTTTTCGACCCAGAATTTTTTAAGAAATAAGTATAACTACTTAAATCGTCATAAATATTTATCTTCAATCTCTAAATAAGATTCTGGGTCCAAAAAGAATTGTTTGATCCGCGGCTTATACACCCGAAATTACGGTAAATTAAAAATTAATTTAAAAAGTGGGGTTATTTGAAATCGTTATAACTCGTAATATTATTTGCAGAATTTCATTTTTTTCTTTTTTAAAACATTTGATTAAGTAAAAATATCTAAATTTTAATTTTGATTCAGCATTTTAAAAATATTACTTAAATATATATATATATATATATATAAATATGCAATTTTTATAAAAAAAAAATCATTTTCAAAAGTTTTTCTTTTTTCAAATTTGCTGAATCAAAATTAAAATAAAACAATAAAAAAATACTTCTTCCAAGTTTGAAGCACGGTTCTTGAGTTATAACAATATATATCCGAGAAATGATGAAAAAAAACCCATTTTGAAGAAAAACATATTTTTATGAGAAGTCATTTCCATGACAACAATTGCTTTAAAGCTAGATTTTGAAAACAAACTAAAAACAAAAAATTAATATTTCATCTTCCAATTAAAATAGTAACATGATTAAAACGTCATTTTAAGCACAGAAATACATAAATGTTTAACGCGATATTTTTTTTTCAGAAAATTTGTCGAATGTTTTGTTTTGGGCCCCCTTGACCTCTTCAGACCTGATACATTTTAAGCCATCGTAAAAATTATTTCGCGGTTTGTTCCATCTGTTTATACGTATAGAAACATAATTTTGTAATAAAAGTAAAGTAATTAATATTAGTTTATATTTACTAGGAGGTACACGTATGTGCACCTCGGGTTCATACTGCAAAAAAACACTTCATTTTTCAACAAGTTATTTAAACGAAGAATTTGGTGGACAATTGATTCATATAAGCTTATTTTACGTGCTATTTTCAAAAAAAAAAAATATTTTTTTTATATATAGAGATATATATTGCATTTTGAACAGGTAACTCTTGTTCTTGATTTGCACAGGGCCTGATTATCAACGGGGCACTCTCCCACCAGAAAAAGTAAATAGAAAATTTTTCCTTACTCATGATAGTAATTTTGACTGAAAAGGGCGTTTAAACAAGGCGAAAATTTCTATATAATTTTACTGGGGAGAGAGTGCCCCGTTAGTAATCAGGCTCTGGATTTGCAGCCTTCATACTTGCATTTTGAAGCAAAGTTTTTATTTGTTGAACGAGGAAACTGTCCAATTTTGTCGTATCTAATATAGTAAATTGGCTTCTAAATACCCTTACGTTGTTTTCGCTGTGGTTTATTTGCGGAATCGTTTTCAGAATCATTTTCAGATGAATAATTTTTGCGTGGTCTCCATGGTCATGGTTCTTCACTTACTTTGCTCTTATATTTCATAAGTACTTATGCAATCTCTAAAGATACCGCAAGAGAGACAATCTGTCTTTTCGAGAAACTTCACCTGTTTTGCAATTTCTGATATACATTATCCATCAAATGGAAATAACCAAATCTATAAAATGTATATGAAACTCTTGTTGAGTACTTTTTTGTGCGAATAGAATAACGGTAGTAAGCTAAACACCTATCATTTAAATTTGTACCACGCATACACGTTTTGTATTCACAATTGCAAGTTTTGTTAAATTAATTTTACAGTTTTGATCTTTAGACCACATCATACAATTACTCTTGGGATCGCTATCGATGCAAATCGAAAGCAAAGTTACACATTTGTTATCTTTCTAGTTCAGTATACACATATCTTACCCTTAGTCACTCATCCCACTCTCCGTGTTACAAATCTCGATCATTCTTGATTTTTTATCTGCTCCTCCTAGTCTTTTGTTTATAATCATTCCAGTTTGGTAGATATTGTTCCTCAATAAAAAATCGACACATTTTACACTAGTAAAGAAACTGTCCTAGTAAATCACCAGTGTGTTGTCTTTTGGTATAAATTTAAAAAACAATTTGACAATGCCTCCACCTAGACCTAATCATAATTATTTTGGATCATCAGCTGGTACAATTCCTTTCCCATGATATATTTGGCAGTCAAGGCTATGGCCATTCCTGGCGGATAAAATAAATTTTTTTAATCCCAACGGATTAGGTTTTAACGGCACAAACTGTCTAGATCCACAACGTCCAGCAAATGGGATCTAGTGATCTCTGTTCATTTAGTGATAAAGGTTTTGTCCGGGGCAGGGACAGACATTTAAGTCTTACTGCATTAAAGATAATACTGATTTTCCATAATTTGTCATCTGCTTAAAGATCATTTGACTTATCTGCAAAATGAAGAAATTTTCTAATCTCAAAAAATCGATCACGTGACATAGTAGCTGCAATTCTAAGTAGACAAGTTTTTTGCCAGTAGAACCTTGCTTGGAGATATTTTTAAGTTCCCATGAGTATGTGTACACTTACAACTTTTATAATTTCATATTTAGATGCATTTATTGAGCATTTATTGAGACGGTTTTGTGTTTGAACGGAATATAACGGATTTGGAATTGTTTGAACGGAATTGGTTTCTTATGAAACTTTTTCCAAAAATCTTCATTTAACAAATTTAGAAATGATTCAAAAGGTTTTACGATGTTGTAAAATCTGCTTTTAGGTAATCATCATCAGTTAATGATTCTCGAAATATTATTAGAAGAAAAAAGATTAAATAAATATTTGGGAAAAGAGTTTGCTGTAACACAAGTTTTAAAAATTTACTTATTTTCAGCTTTCCATAACAAAGGCCTTTTAGGTTTAACTTTATTGTTACATGGATTTGAGACAGGTACTGGAGCAATATACTCAATAGTTGTATCTGTGTCAACTAAATTTTCATTGCCAGAAGACTCTCCATCACCATTGGCCTCATCAGTTTATCTACTCTTACAAAGATATAATAATTATGATTTTTAAAAATTAATTTTTAATTTAAAACATCAACAAAATGAATTCTTATTTATAATTAAGTATATATTTTTAATAATTCAACAACTTTAGCACGGCACCAATTAGATACCATTCAGTATAAAAGTTTTGTGTGAGATGACTTCTTTCCAAAAACACAGAATTGAAACCGGAGGTGCACATATGCGTACCTTACAAATTACATCTAATTTAAATAGATATTACGATCTAGCCAAAAAATTTAAATGATTTATGCAATACTGAAGAGTTTATAAGCATTCTTAAAAAATATTATGAATAAATATTAATTTTCTAATTGTAAAAATGTACTTACTTTTTCGAAGTTTTATATTTTTCGTCATTGCTCGTTTATTTTCTCCAAAATCATATGAATTAAGACTGCTAGCGCCATTTCTTGCTGAAACTAGAAAAAGCTAACGTACATAAATAACATCCTCTCTTCTCAATAAAATAATTTCAAATATTAAGTGAGATACGTAGTTGAAATCAGAGGTACACAAATGTGCACCTCGGGTCTGAAGAGGTTAAAACAAAATTACAGGTCGAAAATATTTCATGAACTTATTAAAACAATATTTTAATATTTTTAAAGGTGAAAATTTTCCAAAAAATTATATTATTTATTTACTCAAAATAAAAAAATCCCGGTCTAATGTCTTGGAAGACAGGATACTTCAAATTTAATGAAATATAAAATGTTGAATAAGAGATGGAGAAAATTTTATGAATCGATAATACACATCCTAACAAACAACTTTTATGAAATGATGCAAGACACTAGATCATTTTGAAAATTGGTCCACGAAAATTTTAACTCTTGAGGACAGATGCAGGGTGTTTTTACACACCTCATACGCGCAATGAATTAATGGTTTTTACTTTGTCATAAAAAATATAAATAATCGTCATCTTGTTTAGTCGGAGGCAACTGTTACAAATTCTGCTATAAAATGAACTGACAGCTTGGTTGCCAACCGCCCTATTTTTTTTACACCAGTAAAATCTTCCAGAAATGTTTGCTTTATTCAATTACGTAAATTGTACAATTATATAAAGCAAGTATTTCTGTATAAAAATATTAGTATGGAAAAAATCGGGAGGTCGGCAACTATATGACAGTAATTTTTTTTAACACTAGAACCGCGGCGACGGGTCATTTTGACCCGTTTCACATGGAGAGATGTCGATTTGAACCAAAAAAATCTTAATTAATCTTAACCTCCTCAGTCCTGAGACAAATTTTACGTGGCACTACAAAAACCAGATTAAAATTATTATAAAACATCTCTAAACATGCATTAGTTTGTATACAGATGCTTCTAACATGCACGCATCTATTAAAAAAGTCTAGATGTAATTTTAACTATTGTAGAAGAAATTAAATAAATTTAAAAGGAAATTTTTAGTGTCGCCTCCAGGCGACATCCGGACTGAGGAGGTTATATCTGGGCAAAATATATTTTCAATAACTAACTTAAAGAGTTTTAAAAGAAAATTCCGGTGAGAAATATTTTTATAAAACTTGAATGAATTTTTCCGCGGTTCTAGTGTTAAAGAGGTGGTGACAATTGCAGAAAACCATACATACTCTGGGTCTACCAGTCCCGGTGCCCGTCCTTTTGCGGGTTAAAGCTAAATATTTATTAACTATTTTTTATGAACCAAAGACATCAAAGGGTATCCATTACTGGCATATCTATCCTATATTGAATTTTTGTGTACTGCATTTTCTATGTTTTATATTATAATGGACGGATAGTATAGACTAGACGGAAAAGTTATTTTACTTTCACTGAAATTTGTTTGGACGGATTCTTCTTGATGTTGTCTTGCATGGAGTGTGATTTATCTATTATATTAACATACTTGCCAATCACCGGCTTTTTTTAAATCAAGAAAACATACTTTTCACCGGAAAATTTGGTAAATTAAGAGTATTTTCTTATAAAGGTTGTTATCATATGAAATGTACTTAATTTAATCCGCTGGATAAATTTCTGGTTCAACTTAACTTTCTTTTATTTTAAAAAAAGCCGGAGATTGACATGTATGTATTAAATATCAGCTACATGCTTAAAGGTTAAAGCGCTATTGCTGTTGCTAGATATAGGGAGAAAAACGATACAATAGTCGAAATATAGCAAATTTTATATGGGGAAGAACACGAGAAAAAATTTTGTCTCGATAAATACATAAAATACAGGGTGGTTATAAAATAAGTATCCCTATTTGGAGCTGTCTGTAGCTTGAAGCAATAACCCGAATGAAGCCAAAATTTGTACACATACTTTTTGAGAAGGGGGAAGAAGACTGGAACAATAAAAAAATAAAAAGAATATTGCCCAGTTAAACTGATGGCATTGAGCTCACAGGCTACGCATACTGATTGTACATTACAGCCTGGTATTTTCGTTTTTTCCGTCCGAAAAAAATTAAGAAGGGGAAACAGCTCTCTCTTTTCTCCTTTTTTATACTTAATCATTGAGCCTCCTAAACTATCAAATACATGCTTTATCATATTAAAAAATCTATACCCAAAATTCAGAGCAAATCGGATAATTCTTAATAAAAACCCATTTAGCATTTATATAATTTAAGAGGAGCTATTCCCCTCTTTTATACTTAACCATTAAATTTCCAAAACTATTCAGAGATTTGAACGAAATTTGACAATTCTGCTTGAAAAATTCATTTATACAAGTTAAGGGGAGGGTCATTAGAACCCCTGTTCCCCCTGTTTATACTTATTCAATGAACACCTAATAACAGCCACGGACTCGTCTCATCAGAATGATCCTATATCTAAATTTTGAACGAAAACTGTTAATTCTGCATGAAAATCCCGTTTATATCAATTAAGGGGAGGGACATGAGCCCCCCGTTTCCCCTGTTTATACTTATTCAATCAACATCTAATAACAGCCACAGTATCGCCTCATCAGAATGATCCTATATCTACATTTTGAACGAAAACTGTTAATTCTGCATGAAAATCCCGTTTATATCAATTAAGGGGAGGGCATGAGCCCCCCGTTCCCCCTGTTTATACTTATTCAATGAACACCTAATAACAGTCACGGAATCGCCTCATCAGAATGATCCTATATCTAAATTTTGAACGAAAACTGTTAGTTCTGCATGAAAATCCCGTCTATATCAATTAAGGTTAGGGGCATGAGCCCCCCGTTCCCCCTCTTATACCTAACGAATGAACTCCAAAAACTAATCAGGGAAGCGCCTTATCAGGATATACCTATATACAAAATTTCAAGTGAATGCGATATTTTTCTCATGAGTTATCGCGTTACGCACGAACGCACGTACATACAGAACGGACGGGCACATAAGCTCTCAGGCTATGATAGCCTGTGAGCTAATAATTGCAATAATCGCCGTCAGATGGCGCTACGGGTCCTGAAATATTCCTCCACTCTCCAAAAGTCACTGTGTGGTGTGGCTTTACTCCAAGTTTTATTCTTGGTCCTTATTTTTTGAGGAGTTACGACCAATAGAACCTGTAACGTGTTCGATTACTGCACAAAGATACCCGCGCATGTTACAAACTTTTGTAGTTCCTCAACTGCAGCAAAAACAGTGCTTGTCTGAAACAATTTTTATGCAAGATGGAGCCCCGCCTCATAATGGGCAAGCAGTACAACAGTTCTTACGGCAACATTTCACAGATGATAGAGTAATAAGCCGGTATTTTCGTATGACGTAGCCTTCTCGATCCGCTTATCTGATGCCATGTGATTTTTGGCTTTGGGGGCACTTAAAGTCTGTTGTGTACCGTGGAGGTGTGGCAAACTTCAATGACTTAAAAGATCGCATATAACAACGTGTGCGAAACATCACTCGTGATGCGTTGCATTCCGCAGTTGAGCACGTCGTCCACCGCCTAGATTGTAGCACAATGGTCTTGTGGAACCTGAACTTGATCGGCACCGCCATGCGAAATCTTCATCACTGTGAAAATTTCCAATAAATTAGGTATGCCGTCCGGTTTTGTGCCTTAATTTTTTGTTCTTGTATTGTACATTACATTTCAAACACAAAAGCGCCATCTGTCGGCGATTATTGCAATTATTTTTTTACCACGCTTTTATTAACTTCACCTGTATGTTTGTGAGTTTGTGAGTTTGTAACTCTCCTTATTTTATGTATGTTCACCGATTACTCCGAAACCATGCAACCGATTAACTTCGTTTTGGTGTTAAATGAAAGACGATGCTCTCGAATTGGTACCACTTCAGTTTCATCGAAATTGGTTCAGTACTTTTTAAGTAATTAGGCAAAAACTAATAAAATTAGTAATTTTTCGCTAATTAAAAGTGTTGAATACGTTCACTGAATGGCCGAACGGTCTAAGGCGCCGGATTGAAGCTCTGCTTTTCGAAAGAGATTGTGGGTTCGAACCCCACTCCTGACATTATTTACATCTATGTAAAATTTAAAAAAAAATTCCGTATTACAATTTTTATTTTTAACCGGCTTCAGAAAAGGAAGAGGAAGTTATCAATTCGACGCGTATGCATTTTTTTCTATGTATGTTCACCAATTACTCTGAAACTATCCAACCGATTAATTTGGTTTTTGTATTAAGTATAAATATAGTTTAAAAAAACTAAAAACCACGCTTTTAAAGTAATCAAACTAAAAAGTGAAAAATAAATATAGTTTTAAAAAAAACTAAAAAACACGCTTTTTAAGTATATCAAACTAAAAAGTGAAAAATAATTCGTACTATAAGCTGAAAACGAAAATAGATGAAAAATACTATATTACTATAAAATCATTGCTATTATAGAAATCAATTAATAAGCAATAAATAAAATTATCGTGGAAAAAAAGCGTGGGGTGCTTCTTAAGAACTGATAGATGGAGCATGGTAGATGGAGCACCCCACGCTTTTTTTGCACGATAATTTTATTTATTGCTTATTAATTGATTTCTATAATAACAATGATTTTATAGTAATATAGTATTTTTCATCTATTTTCGCTTTCAGCTTATAGTACGAATTATTATTGTTCCAGTTTTTTCCCCCTTCTCAACTAGTATGTGTACAAATTTTGGCTTCATTCGGGTTATTCCTTCAAGCTACAGACAGCTCCAAATAGGGATACTTATTTTATAACCACCCGGTACATACATAGCAATACCAAATTGTACCGGAAAAGGTTTAACCTTTTATTTTTATTTTTATTTATTTTTTCACACCGGTATTTTTTAACGGAAACAGTATCTTTTGTATAAACAATTTTATGTTATTTGACAGAGGTATAACAAAAAATTAAAAACAAATATTACGTGTTTCGATTCCAATCTAATAAGAACCATAATCATAATAAAAATACAAATACAAATCGTTTCTCGGTAAAATACAAACGGCACGCGACAATGAGATGTAAACAGAAACTACGCGCTCTAATGTAAAAACAGTAAATTAAAAATAGACCATGATCAAAAGTTAATTTCCAATTTGTTTCATCCTATTCACGCGTTCAAGGGGAATTTATTCATGAGTAATGGTTAGAGTTTATGAATAAGTTTACAAAAAATAACGAACAATGCTTAGTACTTAACACACAAGTACCATATAATAGCAAGTGGATCCGGACATCAATAGACCATTAAAAAGAAAGATTTCGCAAAGATGGTCATTAGTTTATCAAGATTAATTCATATATTAAAGTTTACTGGTAGAAATCATATCGGCAATTTCATAATTAATGCGAAAGCAAGTATTAAATATTCGCTAATATTACTAGTCTGAGATTGTAATGGTAATAATCTGTACATTTTTAATAGGTAATTGAAGTAAAAAATCTGTAACGTAAACGAGAATATTAATACTTACTATAATAAACAAGTATTTTATAAAAAGATAAGGTCCCCAATCCAGTCGATAATGTAAGTTTTCTCACTTGAACCCGAATCCGGATTTTTATTTAGAGCTTTTACAATAATAAAAATGTTTTAACGAAATTAAAAATATTTTGACTTTTCTTTCTCTGAAATGCTGCGATATATAACGAAATAATAGTATACGTACCGTAATTTCCTGTGTATAATCCGTGGATCAAACAATTCTTTTTCGGCCCAGAAATCTTATTTATTGACTGAAGGCAAATTTTTACGGCGATCTGATAAGTTATATATTTTTTAAAAAACTTTCTGGGCCAAAAAATAATTGCTTGATACGCGGATTATACGCAGAAAATTACGGTAATATGACAAAAAATTGTAGAATTCACAACTGTTCATCACCAAATAGCATTAAATATTGAATACCATTTTATATTTTTGAATATATGTGACAGTTGATAAATTTTCACTTATACAAAAGTTCTACAATTCAACAATTTTCATGATATCATTCCGTTTCTCTCAAAGTGATGGAAGTATTTAAAAAGGGCTTAAAATAAACTTTATTAGCTCAAAAATGGTAGTTATGTTTCTACGAGCGCGAGATGCACCTTTTTTACAGAGAAAAAAAAGGTAGATTATTACTGTGGTTTTCTTTACATTTAAATTTTATTTTATTGTTTAATACCACATATTAGACTTTTGCAAATCGTTTTAGCAAAATCTAAAACTGCATATACATTTCTACTTCGCTTTTCACATAGTAAAATGTTTTTAAGTGACTTCCTAATTTCATTATAATTGTTATACCTCATTCTGAACTCTCTCGTAATATCTTCACTAAAGTTATTTAAAACATACATTTAAGTATATAAAAAAATCAAAGTAAAGATACATTCTTTAATGTCCTTAGTGGTTTAAGAATTTCCCCAAGAATCAGTTTCCGGTGCCAGAGCTTTTTGCGCAAGTGCGCTAGTACAAAAAAAAGGCGCAATTATTGCAATGTTCAAACGCATGTATTTGCAAAAACAAAATAAAACAAAAAAAATCGATAGGAAAATGTATGTTTAGTATTAGAACGTCAGGAAATTTTACCCAACTATAGTAAAAATTTTTAATACCAGAATTTTTACTCGGAACTATTTCACTTCCATTTTCTTCACTTGAACCGCGGGACAGAGGCATTTTGACCCGTAATAAATGGATAGATGTCGATTCGAAGAAGAAAATTCTTTGTAAAGTAAGTTACATGTATGATGATCAAAAATAATTTAAATAAATAAGTGATTCAGTTTAAAATGAAAATTCTGGTGTGAAATATTTTTAGGAATCACGAGAAAAAAAAAAAATCCGCGGTTTCAGTGTTAACTAATTTTACGAAACAAATTCCAATTCGACTCTGTATTTTAGCACTCTACACAGTATAACTTACACGAATGGAAAAGAACTAATAATGATAAGAACATTTTAACACTCTGAATAATAGACGGGAGCGATGGATCCGATGAGTCGATTCAAAATATATTTAAACCAGAAATTTGTTTAAAGTAAACTAAATATATAAACAAAGAAATAGAAAGATAAATAGGTTAGTTTTTAAATGAAAATTTTTATATTAAATATTTTTATAAAATTTGAGAAATATTTTTCATTAGCTATAAAATGAATATCGTATAAAAACTCAGTACAGTTAACGCATTGACTGTGCCGATGAACAAAGATATATATAGTACGTAAACCATAGATATATAAAGTGTGTAAACCACTTATATTGCTTTAGAATCTGTCTAAAAAATTACATTTTTTTAGGAATGCTACTGTTCGAAAAAAATACAGTCTCTATTAGAAATAAAGGTTAGTGTTTTATACTTTATTTAATAAAATGATTAACGGTACGTAGGCGAATTTTCAAATTTAAATTGGAGGCCAAGCCGAAACCGACGGCGCTTGTTTGAAATTATAAACACAAAGGATTAGTTACAGTGCCTAGATATATATTTGTGCGAAATCTATTTAAAGTATTAGGTCATTAAGTACGAATCATCTGATTTGAATACTTTTTTTTTTATTTGGAAGCTCCGAATTCTCCCAAGAATGTTTTAACAGACATATTTATTTTATATGATGGCAGATATTTCACAAATAATGTAATATTAATGTTCAAAATTTGCTGGTGAGAATTCAAAGTTTTTAAATAAAGAAACCGATTTTAAATCAGCCGTGTCACATTTCATACTTAAGTGCTGGTCACACACTTTCCGAATTTCCATCCGTATTGCTAAGGTTATGGGCGATTGATGAATTCGTATATTTAAAATATCTCCTCAGAAATTTAATGTTTTTAACTTCTTCTTTCGGTGTTCTATTCTTAGTTTTAAAAATATTTCTAAAATCTATGCTAAATCTAATATTTTATGTGTTTCATACTGACGAACTGGGAGTAAAATTTTAACACTTCGTATAAAATTTAAGCATAGATTTTAGAAAAATTTTGAAAACTAAAAATATCGTGACATCCACTAAGAAGAGTTCACCGAAAGAAGTTAAAAATATTAATTTCCTGAGGAGATATTTTAAATATAAGAATGTAACAAGAACCCATAGACTTTACATTACGGATGGAAATTCGCTAAGTGAGTGACCAGCAGCAATAACCTTTTATGCTGGTGAGTAAATTTCTACAAAATTTCAAATATCACATTGGCAGCAGTATTTTACAAAGAAATAATTAGGTTTACAATCAGGGTTCCCCAGTTCTACCACTAAATTTTAAGAATATTTTAGTTTTTCACTGCAGAAAAACATCGTAAAATCTGTGAATAAAAGTGAAGAGTACGAATGCTGCGGTTTAAAAATTAAACGTAATTTGTTTTATTTTTAATAGTGGTGTTAGAGTCCTTGGAAATTTCGAGGAGTGTGTGAACCTTGACAATATATACAAAAAAGGCATTACACCATTTTCATATAAATTTGGTCGAATATTATGGTACTATTGAGATATTTCGGAATTAAAATTAAGTGGTATAAAATTCAGCCATCAGATATCAAAGGGCTCCTCAGTATTGATGTCGCCTACAGTAGAAAACACGCTTAAAATGACTTAAAATGATTCTAGATCGGTTAAATTCACTTCTGGACCTTTCTAATGAATGTGTACACATAATAAGCATTGATTCATAGAAAGAAACACTTTTAGAGCTATCTGACACTCATTCTAAACTGGTTTTGGGCGGTCTCACTTAACCGTGTAATGCACCAATTTTTCGTCAATTCCAACAGAAATTCTTCTTTAACTGACCGTTGCTGAGAAGCCAAAAGTGCGAGACCGTCGAGACCTGTACAGTCCGTTGGAGTAGATATCTGCTAAAGAGAGTTACGTTCTTTAAGTGTTGAAATTTACTTTATTTACCTGTAAACAGGGTTTTAGTAAAGTCCGCCTTAAGGCGGTAATTTGCATTAGAGGGTTAATATTTGTCTCAGGAATGAGGAAATTAAAGGCGGTCGGAATCCCCTACACCTACCATGTTTCCTTTGAGTTCTTGAGTGGTTCCTTTGAGTGGTTGAATTTCTTCCTATTTAATTTTAATTCTGAATTATCATACTTGCATCGAAATATTCGACCAAATCTTTTTGAAAAAAAATTAATCCACCCCTCCCTCTCCCTCTTTTTTTTTCTTCTGTCTTTCTTCTTTCTTCTTTCTTCTTTCTCCCTTCCTTTTTTCCCTTACACCTAACATGTTTCCTTTGATTTTATGAGTGGTTCCTTTGTGTGGTTAAATTTCTTCCTACTTAATTTTAATTCTGAAGTATCATACTTACACCGGAATATTTGACCAAATCTTTTTGAGAAAAATTAATCCACCCCTCCCTCCACCTTTTTTCTATTGTTATTTTTAGTTTATATCGCAAGTTCATTTTTTAATTGGCAAAATACTGGTTCCAATGTAAAATTTCAGAAATTTGGAGAAATTTACCACCAGAGCTTAAATAGTTAAAGAAATGTACTTTTCTCAGAGACCACAGAAAATATTTACTTGAAAATTTTTATATATATTATATGAATAACTCATAATAAAGCGAAATCAAAATTATAAACAGTTATTTTTTTTATCTCGAGTAAAAACCCTTTTTAAATAACTAAAATATAGCAATTTTTCAAAAAATAAATTTTTTTATAAGTTTTGTATGAAAGTTTCAAACCTCCTAACCAAACTTCACTTCAGATTGGTCAAGGATATGTGTAAAAAAGTGTGGTATTATTGTAAACAATAATGTGTTGTAGCTTCTATAAAGGGTGCATTGATGTTTAAATTGCAACATTTTGAGAAAAATGATTTTATATTACCGAATTTCCTTTCAATCTTAGTATAGTGATGTACTGAAACTTACATATATAGTTCTGTTTTTTTTTAAATCTGATTTTCAAAAATAGGTTTCTTGTAGTTTAAATTGTATCGTAAATATCTACACACACAAACACAGTGGGCTAATTCCATGATAACATGTTTGACACATGTTTCCTTAACCCATTAGTGCCTAGCGTCCCTTTTTAGGGACGCTTCAAAAGGTGCATTTAGCACTGTTTTTGACACCGGTAAAAAAGAACAACAATATTTATTTTATTTAATTGAAACATTTTCGCAATTAATGAACTAAACTTAATTCTTTTAAAAATAGTGGTGCCAACCGAATAAAATTTGCGCAAAGGTCGTGGACATGAATGAGTTAACCCTTTGAGCTCTGATGGTAATATTTTCTTCCACTTAATTTTAATTACGAAGTGTCACACTGGCATCGAAATATTCGATCATATTTATTTGAAAAAGATTTAATGCATTTTTTTCGTGTATATCGTAAACCAAATTTTTTATTCGAAAAATACTGGTGCCAATGTGACTTTTTTTAATTTTAAAGAAATTTAACCACCAGAGCTCAAAGGGTTAAGGGATTTTGCGCCACTAAACACAATACAATTAACCATGAGAACATGCCATATCTGTCACATACAACGATTTTTCTCTGCCAGTATTTTAGAACGGAAAAATGTGACTTATTTTATCGGAGATATCTCATCAGTCGAATAGGGCGAAGCAAACACGATAATAACGGTGGCCAACAAGCATAGTGATTTTCAGCTGTATGACAGACATGACAAGGTTTCATGGAATAACCAGTGCATTTTATTCATTCATAGCAAGTGACTTCATAGTGGTGTCGCTGGCGAAAATGTAGTTGTTTGAATGCGGTTTCATTTGTTTATTTTCACAAAATTTAATTTTAGACGCTGTAGTCAATGGTACAAATAAGCAACACCAATTCACCCTTAAATAAATAGCGACGCATCACTTTGTTTTTAACTCTTAGCAATTATAAATATATATATATATATATGTATAGGATTGTCATGTTTCAAGGAATTTCCAGACCAGGAAGTTCTTCAGCACCAGTACTTTCTTACAGGGAATCTCTCTTTAAATAAGGCGAAAGGGTATAGCCGGGTTTCTTAGTAAAATATGCCCTTGAGTCAGATACATCGAGTCTTACATGGATCGATAGCCCGTAAAAAGAAATTCATTTCTCCCAAGTTTTATGTTTGTATCTCAAGACAATGGGGGGTAATGGCCCTAAATGGCTGTTTTGGAAAATAGTGCATTGTGACGAAACAACTAAGCAGATTTCAACGGAAAAAATAAGGGATGTAAAAAACCACCATACGAATGCTTGACAATTTTTTCAGATTTTTTTAAACAAAAGAACAAGTTTTCTAAAATTTTTCCTGTTTTTAAATGTACATTTTAATTAAAAATAAACTGAAATTTCTGAGTGACCGCCTTCATTTTTACCACGCTTTTATTAACTTCACCTGTATGTTTGTGAGTTTTGAGTTTGTGAGTTTGTAATTCTGTTTACATTGAATCTGGGAACAAGGGTGATGTTTACAATTATAAATAAATCTGTCTTTTCCCTTTCTAACTTATTAATATTTTAAGCTATTTAGTTTTCACTTAAACTCTACTGGTTTTGCTTACATTTATTATTGTAAATATTTTTATGCACTCAATCAATAAGTTTCATAATACACAAACAGCTGTAATGACAGATTTATTATAGTTGATGCCTTGTCTTTTCAATATAAAATTTGACAGAATCGGAGAAAAGCAGAGAAAACGTGGTCTGATGTTGATTATCTTCGCTTGGCTCGCTCAGAAGAAGAGTTTAGTTGTTCTTGCAATTACAATTAAGAATAAAATAATTGAAATCATTACAAAAATATTAAATAATAACTTAAATATTTCGATGTTTAAAATGTTCTAATAACTACCGGAAATTTTCAAAATTTCCTTTCCAAAAAACCCGGTTTATTACACGGAATAAACCCGATTTTTTCCAGCCTTTGAAACTCTAGGTACAAGTGATTTGTAATTTACAAGGCTGGGATTCGGAGTCCCAGTATCGGCGTCTGGTCAGAGTGAGAAAGCAGGCTCACATGCGTCGTCATCAAACGACTGCAGCTCTTCAGTAGTGGGCAATTTGGCTACTGGAGAGTATACTATTACAGGAAGCAAGTTGTCTGACAAAACAACAAGTAAATTAAAGAAAAGTAGACAAAAGTCAATTAAAAGAACTGCAGGTCTTTCAAGCGAGAAATCAGAGGAGAGAAAAAAGAAAAGCAGCCTTTATATGAATAAATATAGTTTAAGAAAACTAAAAACCACGCTTTTAAAGTAATCAAACTAAAAAGTGAAAAATAAATATAGTTTAAATAAATATAGTTTAAAAAAACTAAAAACCACGCTTTTAAAGTAATCAAACTAAAATGTGAAAAATAAATAGAATTTAAATAAATATAGTTTAAAAAACTAAAAACCACGCTTTTAAAGTAATCAAACTAAAAAGTGAAAAATAAATAGAGTTTAAATAAATATAGTTTAAAAAAACTAAAAACCACGCTTTTAAAGTAATCAAACTAAAGAGTGAAAAATATAGTTTAAAAAAACTAAAAAACACGCTTTTAAAGTAATCAAACTAAAAAGTGAAAAATAAATATAGTTTAAATAAATATAGTTTAAAAAAACTAAAAACCACAATGCACACTTTTCCAAAACAGGCATTTAGGGTCATTACCCCCCATGGTCTTGAGATACAAACTTAAAACTGGGGAGAAATGAATTTCTTTTTATGGGCTATCGATCCATGTAGGACTCGATGTGGTTGACTCAAGGGCAACTATGAAACCCGGCTATACACTTTCGCTCGTGCAATCTATATAAACAGGGTTTGCACACTCCTTATATTTTTTAAGGACTCTGGCACCACTATTAATGATAAGAGAATTTATATTTAATTTTTAAGAAACATAAATTGGAACCACCGCCTTGATTCGCAAATTTCGCAAAATTTTTCTGCAGTGAAATACATTGGAAATACTGTAAAAATTGTGCGAACTCTGATACAGTTTTCTATATTTAAAAACAAAGATTGATATTTTAACAGAATAATTTCCTGAAGCGCGGAACCTTGGTTTAAACAGAAATACTAATCCTGTAAGAATACAAAACGAAATTCTCAAAGAATAATTCATGTAGCGTTAAGAATAAAAAAAAAATATATATATATATGAAATAAGGTATTCAGATTCACACTTTTAAAATATTTTCTAGTTTGCAGTATTTTATAGTCATGACCAGCGTGACCGTTTTTGGATTGTTGTAAGAAATCTGGACTGTTGCAGGACTTACAACAAGCTAAATCAAGCTAAAAACTCAGGCTAAAAGATAGTTGTCAGTCTATTGATTCCAAATTAACAGATTCTCGTATAGATGGCAGGACCATCGAATTTATTTTTAGCTTGTTGTCAGTCCAAATCTAGCCTGCTTTTAGCTTTAAAAAACGGTCACACTGGTCATGACTTAAGTTCTTATTTGTATTGTTGAAGCGTAACACAAAAAATGGTTGAGGAATTATACGAAAAATGTATGTCAAATATTTTGTCTTTATTTTTCCTGAGTGACAAACTTTTCTGAGAATCACAGTGGCGTTACTAGGGTGGGTTCCCAAACTAATAATATTTTAAGGTTTTCTTTTCCTTGATTCATAACAAAAAATTTCTGGTCCGATAACGTGAATAGAACTTTCAAACATTATCGGTATTCAAAGCACTTAGACACCCACCCTGATTACGCCACTGTCATCATATATATATTTTTTTTCAAAACAACATATAGAATCATGCATTTCAAAGTTAATAATTTGATTAATCATTTAATTGATTCTCTTTTTACGTACAACAAATTAAAAATACGACGTAACACTACTTTTTTTTAAGCTAAAATATTCTTAACATTTAGTCTAAACATTTCTAACACTAAATATTATTAAATTTATGATGGTTCAAGTAAATTCTTCTCACCCGAATGTCGTACGGGCAAATCAGTTAAGTGGTTAAGGAATCTCATACCTTTTAAAATCTCCGCAGCCAATTCAAAAGTGATCGGATTTCAAGTTGTTATAATTTTTTAATACTTATTGAAATTACTTAAAACTTTGTGATATATTGAAGCCATATATATATTTTTTAAATATACAAATAAAGACTCATAACATAATATAATAAAAATACAGCTTAATTAATATATTTTTTTCATATGGTATACCAGTGTCCGCATGATAATTTAATTTTGAATAGATATATCAACATAAAACCTATCTTAAAATGAGCTGTAAACTCTATAAAATGAAATAACAATATGTAAATTCTTTAAGAGATATTGTTTCAAAAATTCAATTAAACCTAAAAAAATGAAAAAATAAAAAAAAAACATTAATTAATGGTTAAATACAATGAAAGAATTTATTTATCTCAAACATAATTCATTTTATAAAATACAGGCAACAGCTCAATTTAACATACAATTTACTCCAAAAGTTAAGGTACAACCGGTTCTTTGCATCTAATTTGCAGATGAATGAATATAGAAACAACAAATTTGGAGGAAATGTGCGCCAAACTGTTATTTATTAAATACGACATAAGAATTTACTTAAGTTAAACGTATAAATGAAATTGCAACAAAAAAGCACATATGGTGGAAAATTCCATTCTTGAGAAAAATGTAAATTGCAGTATTATGCAGTAAAATATGACAGAAACATTAAAAAGCTGGTTCTAACACGGAATATGTCCATCCCGAACTTGAATACATTGGCGGCATCAGATTTCCATGCTCTCAATAAAATTGTTGGACACCGAAATAGGTAGCGCTGACTACAGACATGGAGTAAGCCTTGTTCCAGCTCATTTAATAACCTTGGAGGAGGTCTTAAAGCCGCAGCCTATCTTCCAAGATAGTTCCAAAGATGTTCTATTGGATTCAAGTCTAGAGAGTGAGCTGGCCATTCCATTCTCTCCAAATCGTGATCCTCAAGATAATCCTCAACAACCACAGCTCTGTATGGTCTCGCATTATCATCCATTAGAATGAAATCATTGCCAATAGCATGGGCATATGGGTGCACATATGAATCAAGTATCTCATCCTGATATCAGAGTTCCTTCATGGAACACATGCAGGTCAGTTTGGCCTCGGAGGGAGATCCCTGCCCAAACGATGATTCCACCGTTTATGTACCTATGTGTTTCAAAAGTGTTTCATTGATGGTATCGAGAGCATTGGTTATTCTAGATCAGAAGACGTCCTGAATCGCTCTCTAGTGTGAAACTGGATTCGTCTGAATTCGTCAGAAGCCCACTGTTGTCTGGTCCAGGAAACATGTTTTCTTGCCCAAAATAAGCGGGCCCTTCTCTGCCATCTGCTGAGGGGGACACAAACGTGGGCCACTCGGAACATGTCTTCTGGACACAGAATCTTTAGACTCATACTGATCCCAGAATCATTGGACTACCTCGCGACACATTGAGCCGTGCAGCAGCATCGGCTTGTGACATCCGCATTCAAATCCATCCTACCACCCGCCACTTAATGAATCGGGCAAACGACTTCTTCTAGACATTTCTAGTCTCCTCTGGTTGTTGAGAACAAAACTGAAATCACGAATGTTTCATAACTACGCGTTTTTCTCTTACAAGTACCTATTCTTTTCTATAAAATAAAAGTGGTAGCTGTAATTTTTGAATATTTTTTTAACACTTATTATTGTCATTCACATAAACTATGAAGTTTAATCTGACTACCATTTTTTCTGCTTCGAAAAACATGTACCTTAACTTTTGGAAGCCAGTGTAATTTTTATGTTTATATATCTAGTGTAAAATAAGTTATCGTGCGGATTGTGAAATAACATGACAAAATGTTGCAACTTAAACTAAACTGTATCTTTTATTATATTACAATATAAGTGCCTATTTTTGCATTTTTTTAAAAGTATGAAATATAGCTTCATTATATTACATGGGGGATGGATGGAAATGGGGGATGGAAAATTATAGGAATTTTAACACTAGAACAGTCAATTTGATTGAACCAGAAATGTATTTAAAAAAGAGTTAAATATATATATCGTGCAAGAAATAAGTTTAAAATGTAATTGACAGTACTTTAAAAGAAAATTCTGGTGTACATAAAAAAAAGAATGAAATTTCCGGCGCTTCTAGTTTGAATTTATATCCCTTTTACTCTGGCGACGGATATTTTATAGGTATGAGACCTCTTAACCCTTTGAGCTCTGGTGGGCAAATTTCTTTCGAAAAAAAAGCATTAAACCATTTTCAAATAAATCTGGTCGAATTTTCGTGTGCCGTTGTGACATTTCGGAATTAAATTTAAGTGGTAGAAAATTCAAACATCAGAGCTCAAAGGGTTAAACCCTTGAAGGGTGGTGGGATAAAATGTATCTTACTTAATTTTAATTTGGAAATGCCACATTGATCCAGAAATTTAAAATGAATAACTTAATCATTTCAAGTAAATAAAGAAAAGATTTTACTTATTTTAAAGTACGTTTGTTTTTTAATTCTGGTGCCAGTCAATGATTTCAGCATTTTACGAAAAAGAGTACATTTTCCTTTAAAAGGGTTAAGAGTTTAGCGATAAATCTTTGCTGTGGACTATAATGTATTTGTGTAAATCCTTTGCCAAACAGTATATACAAGGATACTTTCAATCGAAATTTACCAGAAATGAATTTTTTTTTAAAGTCTGGTATGGTTGAGTGAACATATAGGAATATTCTTCATTCCTGGCCCTTTGCAAAGTGTAACACAGCTGCTAATATTAACACTTTTTTACCATCACTTTTTCCTTAGCGGAAAATTTCTCTTATTATATTTAAAATTTTCTGCATTTAAAAAAAAAATTCTTGCAAGAAAAAGTACAGTATGCATATATTTAACGCCAGAATTAAAAGCTTTTAAAATACTAAATAAAATAAAATAAGACAGACTTAAATACAGTTAAAAAATAAAATGTTATAAAAAATTTAAAATACTAAATACTTCAAAACTAAAATTAATAAACGTTTCAGTAAGCCACCTGCAAGGAATCATCAGTACAAAATATCCATTGCACAACAAACGACGCGGAACAAATCAAGAACAATTAACGTTTTTTTCTTTTTTTTGCGTCATTTAAAGTCGGCGATTGCAATTGTATTGTATGATCCAGTCCCCGAGAAATAATTTACCATGCTAACTGTTGCTTTTAAGATTTTCGGGAAAGAGAAACATATTGTCGCATACGCATAACCCTCTAGTTGCATAACCCTCTATATCCCAGTGTCGAATGCTTTCCAAAAAATTGCATCATTCAGAGAATCTAAATGCATGCCAGAAATTTTAAATAGCAAATTTCAGTTTATATAACCTTCTCAGTCCTGAGACAAATATTAATTCGAGATCACAAAAACCAGTTGAAAATGAGTGTAAAACATCTCCACAGGTGTCTCAGTCAAACTATCAATGCTTATGATTTGCATGCATTTATTTAAAATGCCTAGAAGCAGTTTTAACAATTCTAGAAGCTTTTAAAGTTATTTATAGTGTATTTTTGTGTCTCTTACAGGCGACATCAAGAATGAGAAGGTTAATAATGAAAAGTCTACCATTAATTAAAGCAAAAACGTCAACTTTTAATTCCCGATTTAAATTGCAGATATTAATACGAAATATCTGAATAAAAAAATCATTAAATCGAGAGCGGTAATGGTAGCAAAATTGCTGCCATGATCACTAGAAGTTTAAGCTAACAAATTCATCCAAAATTTCGGAATTACGGTCATATAATCCATGCATATAGATGTGTACGTATTTGAAACTTTTATAGGGTAGATGTGCCAGTAATGGACCCCCTTAAAGAATTTCTCTAAAAAATAATTTTTTATTAATAGTTATAATTATTGTATACAATTTTTTTTCATATTATATTAATCTTTCAACAATATTTAACTAATCCCATAGTTACATTTCCCAATAGAAATAAAAATTTAATTTTAAATAATAGAAATATGTCTAAACACCCAAAAGCCCAGTAATGGACCACCTATGTTCCAGTAATGGACCGCCTATGTTCCAGTAATGGGCAACCCTACAAAAAATAACAGATAATTGCTTTTAGAAGCGTTCGTAATTATGTAAATACGTAGCACCTATAGTTGTCGTCCAATCCGTCCGTCTGTCTGTCCGTCTATCTGTCTGTCCGCATATAACAACGCAAAAACTATCCAACCGAATCGGTTGAAATTTAAAATACATAATTATTACATAATTTTGTCGAGTCATTTCAAATTTCATGAAAATCGGATGAATAGATCAATTACAGGGAAAATCAAAAGTATCCCGTTACATTACGGGCAATGGGGAAAAAAGTTTGAAATACATTTTAATCGTTTGAAATTTCAAATATAAATATTACATAATTTTGTCGAGTCATTTCAAATCTTATGATAATCAGATGCATAGATCAATTACAGGGACTATCAAAAGTATTCCGTTACATTACAGTCAAAGGGGAAAAAAGTTGCAAATGCATTTTAATGGTGTTACACTCATTCGAACATAATAAAATTGACATGAACCTATGACGTATATATATACTAAAATATAAATTCTGTACAATCTGAGATGCAAAGAATATTTATTATTAAATTACAGGGCCACACAAAAGTATTCCCCTGCATAATGCTATACGGGGAAACATTGTTTGGGACATGTTTTAATTATATTAAACTGTGCCACATTTTATGAATATGATATACGTTGCTGAGGTGCAATGAAAATTACTTCCTGTGTGTTTATAGGAACACAAAGAGTTCAACCACTGTACTGTATCCAAAGTATTGACTACTATATCAGGATGATCTGTATATTTTTAAAACTTCCTTGTCGTACGAACGAACCTCATTTGCTACGCTTCACGTGCAATTTCCAACTGGTTTCAATTGTATTTTGCTCCAGAACTTAATGAAATCATAATAATAATAAAAAAATATTAAAACTTAAGTTAGAAATTCATTACATTAAAGGATTTATAATGAAAAAACATAAAACAAAATATTTAAATTTAAGTTATGAATTTATTATAATCATGGATTTATAATGTGGATATAAAACAAAATATTAATTATATTATTAACTGTTTATTAGTAACTAACATTAATGAATTTATATTGTAAAGATATACAACAAAATATTTAAATTTAAAGGATTTACAAGATAAAGACAAAGTTTTACTGAAATCAAGTTTAGATAAAATAAGGCATTAAAAAAAGTCTCCAATATTCATTCATATCATTATCTAAGTGATGTGATTTGCAACTGTGAAATATAAATAACAGATCTTCAATTTTATCTTCCCTTTCCGATAGTCCAAACTGCTCAATATGGAATTTTAGAATGCATTTAAAATGATAAATGTTCTTGCACTATCCAACCATTTTCAGATAATCATATAGCCCACCAATTTGGTACAGATTGATTCCACAATTTCCCTTCTGAGATGCTTATATGGATATATTATCACCAATGGAACAATCTCATTATTTGCAGAAAAACATCCCATAACAATGATTTGTTCTTTTTCGTTATTTGGTACTACATAATACACATTTTTAACTGATTTTGGTCCCAAAATTTTCCTTGTTTTAAGAGCAGAAAAGAAACCTTGTTTTACCCTTATTGAAAATTCTCTCTGTATGCTTTAGAATTCGGAAGAAAATATTAATAATATCTTCTTCCAAATATGATTTTACATTTCTGAACCAACTTCTTTCGTAACGGCACATCTAGATTTTGTCAAATGTTCTGCTTGTGTTTTATACCAATTTTGGATGACTTTTTAAAAACAACTATTTATAAAGAAATTGCCTTTATTAAATTCTAATAGGTAAAATTTAAGTATTAAATTTGATTATTTAGCTTTTCAGTTAAATCAAAATATTTTATCTCTACTGAAATAACACTTTTTGTACTGGTCACTTGGGTGGTCCATTACTGGAAAATCGCGAAATAAGCTATCCAGTAATGGACCACCCCTCCTGAAATCTTAAAAATAAATAAAATTTTGTTAATGGCCATTGGTACATTAAATTCAATGTTTTATTTTGCTAACCAAACAAAAATATTCAATTTTTACGGAAAAATAAAAAAGTTATAAACGAAGTAAGTAAAGTCTGCTCTCATCATGCTCATTAAGATTTTCAGTGAAAAACAGAAAAACTGTGAAACTTTATTTTCTGCTTCCCAATTGTTTTGACGAAAAGTGTAAAAAATTAATCCAGCTTATAAAGCATGCAAGGTGGAGTTCAGAAAAAAAAAATAATAGAAGCTAGACTATTATTTATTATTTTTTTATAAACAAAAAAGTGCGAGGTGGCCCATTACTGGAAGGTGGTCCATTACTGGCACATCGACCCTACATAAAAAAGCATCATACTAAAATACATTATAATCTAAAACTTTATATTGCTTTTTTATTACTTTTTCAACAGTTATTTACCTTAGTAACGCTGTGCCGATTTTCCAGGTATTATTTAATTTTTTTCAAACTTTCATTTTTTTGCCACTTAAATTATGAAAATTGTATTATGGAAACTCGATCTGATGTATTCGAATATACACATGTTGTGCTAGTATAAAAAACATTTAATTTAAGTATTTTGAATTCAACAAACCTAATTTATGCAGTAAAGAGACAGAGATGCCCTAATGAATTACTGTAATTTCCGACGTATATATCCGCGTATCATATAATTCAGTTTCGACACAGAAAATTTATGTAGCGATTGAAGTCAAATATTTACTGTGATTTGAAAAGCTGCATGTTGCTTTAAAAATTTTCTGGATCGAAAAATGATCGTTTGACCCGCAGACTATATGCCAGAATTTATGATAAACGCAGTACCCTTATCTTCTATAAGAATAGTAAAATTTTAATCCAAATGCTTTTCATTTGAAATGTATCATCTTTTTCATTTTGTAATTCTTATTAAGTTTCCTTTCTATATAAAATTTCATGTTTGAATAAAATCTATTTGAAATAGGTCAGACTGATGCGATGCGTGAGTTCTTTTTGGTATTTTTGTAAACCTACGCATTGTACAAGCCTCCCACTGAATCCGTTTTTAGAACACCACATTCATTTAAAGAATAATCTTATTTATAAATTTCATAAAATCTTAGAGAGAAAAGCAATTTTCGTCCAATTGTTGCAGGAACCTACCAAGAATATTTTATTAAAAGATTCCTGGTTTTCAAAAAATAGACTAGTAGGAGCCCTTATTGTATACAAGCAATATATATATTAAAAAAAAACATGCAGTAAATTAATATAATCCTAATAATCTAATATTATTTGATAATCAATAATAATGTAATATTATTTGATAACTAATAATAATCTAATATTAATTATCAGACTATAAAAATATTTTTTTTAAATATTTAATATTTGTAATATTCCCGTCTCTATCAAAGGTATTTATACAGAAATATTAAAACCTAATATTATTATAAATGTATCTAATTCATATGTTTTGAAGAATGGATATTTTAACTATATATAAAATTTGTTATTTACCGTAATTTCCTGTGCATAATCCGCAGATCAAACAATCATTTTTCGACCGAAAAATTTTATTAAATAAAATATAACTTTTTAGATCGCCGTAAATATTTGCCTTCAATTACAAAATAAAATTTCCGAATAAAAAAAAATTGTTTGATCCACGGATTATGCGCAAGAAATTACGGTAATTCAAATTAATACAAATTCCACAACAAATTCGGTAGGAACAAGGTTGACTTATATAATCCACACGACAAGATTGAAAGTCAAACTGTATTTTTAGCATTCATACCATTATTTATAATAATATAGTATCTGCTTTAGTTAATGAAATAAATTTTTGATTAAATATATGAGATTTCAATTCAAAATATAGAAAGCCAAAAATTTCCTTTTTACGTATATCGCAATATCACTTACTTTAACACTTTTCAACTTCGTTAAAAAGAGTGTATGACTTCGATTAAATAGTCTTCAGTCTATCCGTGCTCTAACTCTCGAAAATTTAATCCATTGACAAGATTGACACGTAATTGATATAGCCTATTCAGGTTTATTTTAGTATTATTCACTCCTGAAAGTGGAGTAAATATTTTGTTAACGGGACACTAAAAATAATTCCTTTATATTATGAATATAAAGGGTAATAATTGTTTGTTCTGCATTCTATTGATGCTACACTACATTATATATAATAATGCTCTCAAACATTTTTAAAGTTTACTAAAACATGCTTTTTGCAGAATATGGAATCAAAGCACTCATTCTTCATCTACAGAATTGCATATACATTTTATGTTAGAGAATGACTGCTTAAAAAAAACGAAATTAAGTTCAATTATGCTCTTTCAAAAATAAAAAAAATCTAGTCAGATGTGGTAATCCCAAAACTTTCTTCTATCTTATGCAATTTAATACTTCCTGAAAATGCAACATAACAGCGCCTCTGGTTAGGTGGTTTAAACAAAAATCTACTCAGCAATAACTTATATCAACTTATAATTGAATCTTAAGTTTGATAAAAGTCCGTGCAATAGTTGCTGAGGTAGATCTATTGAAAAAAAAAACTGCATAACAGCGCCACATGTTGTGTGATGTACACGAAAACTACTCAAGATAAATTTTTTATCAGGTACTAACTGAATCTGACGTTTCATGAAAATCCATGCATTAGCTTTTGAGCAAAATCGATTTATTGCTAAATCGTGATAAACGCAGCATAGCAGCTCCGTCTATGGGCGATTTAAACCAAATACTAAACAACACTAATCTTTATCAGGGACTAACTGAATCTGAAGTTTTAGAAAATTTCGTGTATTAGTTCTTGAGATAGAGCTATTTCGATAATCACGAAAGCGATTTGAATCAAAACTTAATCAGCACCATGCTACATCAAATACTAATTAGATATAAAGTTTTATGAGAATGCATTTTCTAGTTATTGAGGAAATTATAAGTAACACAGCATAGCAGCGCCACCTGTTGAGCGATATACACCAAAATTTAATCAAGTCTAGTTTATTTGAAGGTCAGACAGAATCTAATGTTTTGTAAAATTCCATACATTAGTTCTTGAGATAGAGCGCCCACAAAATTTTTGTCACATACAGACAGACTCACAGACATACATTTTGTAAAAACATTTTTTTCGGGTTAACTGATCCCTAAAACGTATAAATACTTCGAAAGCCAGATTTCGAAAATTTTCATGAATCCCATACTTGCTTCTTGCTGAGATAAAATAAAGTAAAATTGAACTATTAATATTAATGTCATTAAATTAATATTGGACTGGCAACATTGCCTACGGCAATTTTCGCGTATAATCCAAGGATCAAACAATGAATATTGGATCCATAATCTTTATTTTGTGAAATGCAGTTTACTAGATCGCGGTAAATAAAACTTATTTGTAAACTCCGATGTCACTCACTTAATCATTTTAGTAATGAAAGTGCTTGGCACCTCAAAGGGTTGAAATGTATGCCGTTTATTATGTTGTATGATTCTTTCCTTTATAACGATAATTTATATAAATTGATAATATATATAAATTTTAAAGAAAAAATATTTTTTTTGTATAATGACGCCGTATAAAAATTCTAAATTTGCTCGATTTAATGTACCGTAATTTCCGGCGTATAACCCGCGGATCAAACAATTCTTTTAGGACCCAGAAATTTTATTTACTTATTGAAACCAAATAGTTACCGCGATCTAAAAAGTTACAGTTTATTTTAAAAATTTTCTGGGTCAAAAAAAAAACAATTGTTTGATCCGCGGACTATACTCCGGAAATTACGATAGGTAATTTTATTATATTATTTAGTTACAGACTCATTAATTATAATTTTACGTTTTGTTGTTTTATACAATAACAGATTTTCCAATTATACGGCCTTTTGCACACCACTATTATCTTTAAAAAAATTTTGTTATTTTAAATCATTTAAATGTTCAGATTAAATAAAAGAAATTTTATAAATTTTGTCAAAATGCCGGTATCCAAAAAGTCGGAGACTTGGCAGCTCTACGATAATAAATTAAAAGATAAATCTATTTTTTTTTTAAGGAATTAAATAATGCGAGTGTTTTGAAACTAAATTAGAAAATGCCTATAATTGATTTTATAATACACAGTCTTAGTGTGTACATAATGTAAATTTACTTGAATATTAATATATAATCTTGAATTTTCTTAACGGAATATACCGCAGATAATAAAACTGAATTAAACAATGGATACGTAGGCATACTTCATTACTATTTTAATTCATTCAAAAGAATTAATTAACATACCACATATAATGAAATTTTCTCACTGAGTGAAAAAAAATGTACTTGCCGGAAGTCGAATCTAAGAGTTTCGGCTTAAATTAACAGTGCTCTGTCTATTGAAATATCAAAACGGACATCCGTCTGATACATTTCACTCAGACAACAATAATGGTAACAAGATCTGGTTTGCCATGTAGACAGCTCAATGGAAAATACCACAATTAATAAAATTCCATTAAATAATAAATAAATAGATATACTTTATTATATTTTACTGAATTATTCTGACTGGTAAAGAAACTATATGAATTCAAATTTTCATACTGAAATAAAGGTGGCCAAACCGGCAGTTGAACCCATGACATTTGACTTAAATTTCAGTCATTCAACTTCCCTAATGAGCAACCAAGACCGAAAACGGCTGATACGAATGGTCCGTTTTATTTCCAAATAGACTTATTCGTTTTAACAGTAGAAATTTTCGACTGAGGAATACAAATATTACTTTTCAAAAATTTGTAGGATTAGCAGCAGGATTCGCAAGATTAATATATGGAAGTAAGGGGTTTTCAAAAATTCAATCAAGCATCAGTACATTTTCCAAATAGTCGTATATATCCTTTTTAATAACGGAAATCCCCGATATTAAAAAAAGATAAATACTACTATTCAGAAACTTAGGTAACTTTGCGAATGTCAAATCTGTTATTAAAAGGCCCTGACACAAAATCATTTAGCTGCACCTTATGAACATTTTTAAATATAAAAATGAAATAAAAATATTTTAATGATTTTGAAAAAAAAAAATATAGAAAAACACATTAAAAATTATTGAAATTATTTCAAAGAAAAATGTATTTTGAAAAAAAAACCTCTTTATTATACACTTTGGAAATCTCTGTTTGCAAAGATATTCCCGTAATATAGTTCATGCACACGGGTATCAGCATAGTTCACACTTTTACATATAAATTAGTATTATACAAAATCCTTTCAAGGGCAAAGTACTTCTAATCTAAAATGTTGTAAAGGTCAATTGCACCAGAATTTACAAATAAATTTATTTGCAAATAAATAAAAGATACACGCACTTAACAAAATGAACATTTTCATTCCAAAATTCTGGTCCCAAGGAGAAGTTATGGATTAAAATTAAGTAGTCCAAAAACGAACCACTGCCCTAAGGGGTAAAATTCTTTATATCGTAGGTATTATAACAAACTATCCATTATGAAAAAATAATAACCAGTGGGCTACTTTAAAAAAATCAGATTTCTTTATTGGCATAACTTTTTTGAAATAATAAAATTCCCATGATTTAACCTTATTTAATGACATATTAATTGAGGCAAAAACAATGGGAATTTTAGAATTTGAGAAAAGTGATACCAATCAAGAAAGATGAGTTTAAAAAAAGTAGTCTGCTGGCAATACTGCTTTCATATTAGATAGTTTGACATGGTACCAACGATATGACAAAATTTAATTATTTTATTAATTTATTATTTTCCCATTCACCGAAAATATATTTATCGTTATATACACTGTTTCCACTGGTCTGCTTTCTGAAAACGAGTATTTTGAAAGCAAGCTTTTCTTTAAAAAAGAATTCATTGTAGAATTCTGAAACAATTGAATGAAAAGCAACTTTCGAAATGAGTTTCTATGGAATTTATAAAGAGGATTCTACTTAGAAAAAAAAAGGGGGGTTCAAAAAATGGACCGAATGTCAGCGCTGAATATAGCATCATCGATTTTCAAAATCATCATTTTCCAAGATTGAAAAAATATACATGATCATATATGATCTATATTATCTGTATGATCATATATGATAATATATGATATAAATGATCGTATTAAAATTATCTCTTTTATATATAAAGTTGTTGTTTCCGGAAATTTATGCTGTTATATTACATTAGATCAGTAGTTCCCAACGTTTTACTGGCTAATTCCCACCAAATCATCTATAGAATCACTATGCTCTCCCCTCTCCTCCTATTTAGCAAATTATGCATTTTATAATTTAAAAAGTGAACTCTATATTTACATGGTGTAAGCGTAATAGAGTCTTAAGAATAATCATAATTACACATTTTTAAACCTTATCAAAGAAGAGAATCTTTTATCACAAATATATTTTTAACAGAATTTTATAAATGCCATGATGCTATATATCTTTGCTTCCGTACAAAAAACCACGTTTTGCTGTATTTTACGAACTTACATCCTTTTTAAAAGGAAAGTGTAATATTGTCTGCATTTTTATCTTCATAAAATATCATAAAAGCAGACTTATATTAAACGTTAAAATTAATAAACTCATACAATTTATACTATAATTTTTAAAATCCATTAAAAATTGGTTAAAAAGCTTTGGATGCTAAATTTTCTTTCTATAGATAACACAATACACAAAAAGCATTTTAAAATTATCATTTTTATCAAATTTAAGTAGCCATTATTCTCCATCAAAGCGTCTTTTCTTTGTTTTTTTCTCTCCCAATATTATTAAAAGTCTTTCATATATTATATGATTTTAAAATGCAAAATGTATATTTCATCCTGTAAATTTATTTACTGTGTAAGAAGCCATCAATAGAGCCATACATATTTACGATCTACCCATTTTTTTTTTCAAATGCTATTTATAGAGTTATGAAGTCTAAGGATTTTTGCACCTACTATTGTTTTAGAGAAAATCTGGTTCTCTTAAATCGTCGAGATGTTCAAATTAAATAAAGCAACATTTTCTGTATTAAAATACTGGTATCCAAAAAGCCGGAGACGTGGTAGCTCAGCATTTAAGATTTATAATTTTTATAAAATTGTAGTACCTCGTTCAAATACTTTATTTTTTGTTAAGATAAGTATGTTCAAGACAGTCCAATTTATTTATTTTTTAATTAGTTTTTCATTTAACAGGTTCTTTCGTGTGACATGCAGCAAAGTGAATAGAAGTGGAAAGCAGCATAAATCTACAGCAAAGACAAATTTTTAAGCATGGTGCGATTACAATTAAGAAATAGTTGCTGGGATTATATGCAGAGCTGCCAAGTGTCCGGCTTTTAGGATACCAGTTATTTAACATAAAAACTGTTATTTTGTTTTACTGGAAAATTTGGATTATTTAAGCGAACAACAATTTATCAAATATAACAACGGTGTGCAAAAAATCCAGAGGGTAAGCAACTCTGCATAAGTCCCAGCCCTATACTCAAAGGGAATTGTTAATCCTAATTTTTAACTGTCTACTAGCAAAATACTAAATACCATATTTACAAGAAAAATAGCAATAATGCATTAAATAAAGTTTTGAAAGATATTAAAAGCGATATTTTAATTTTGATCATATGCCAGGTGTTAAACGCTGAATAAATCACCGAAGATAGCTATGTATAATCAACATTCCTCGTTTAAATGGATTGAGCACGAAATTTGATTGCATGTCTTAAATTTGTTGTTAATCCGGATTCATACACTTCGAAGTTTTTAAAAGTCCCTTTACCAGATTTTTTTAAAGTAATTTTTGCCTTATTTACTGAAAAGAAATCTACCTTCAGCTATACTTAGCAGAACTTTACGAAGTTTCTGATACAAAAAATATCAAAATCCCCTAAATCTCTTTATGCATACAAACCCTAATATATGTTTTATTGTTTTATTTATTGACTCATGAATTTTTAGTTTCATTATGGAATATAAGCTAGAATAAAATGCTCAGCTATTTATATTAATTTAACCCTTTGAGCTCTGATGGTAGAATTTTCTACCGCATAATTTTAATTCCGAAATGTCACATCGGCACCAGAAAATTCGACCCATTTTTTTTGGAAAAGGTTTAATGCATTTTTTCGCGTATATCGTAAACTGTTTTTTTTTTCTTTGCAAAACGCTAGTGCCGATGTGTTATTTGGAATTTTAAGAAATTTACCCATCAGAGCTCAAAGGGTTAAGAGTGAACGTGTTTGTATTTCATTATCGTCTGGAGGCGATACAGATTTTTAATTAATTCATGCTAAAAAACTAATTTAATAAAAATTGAGTACATTTCAATACAGTTTTCAAACGAATTGCGATACAGTTGTCAATCAAAGTGATTTTAAAAGCAGTTTTTTTTTTTTTTTTTTTGTAATTTAGGGTACAGAATTTTAAAATATGCGGTAATTAGAAGTATAAAAATTACATTAAAAGTTTATAAAGTTTAAAATTAATCGTCTGCTGTTTCCACCGTCAAGATGAAGTCAGCGTTGCACACGGACACGTTTGTCATCGTTTTGTCATCGTTTCGTCAACTAAATATTAAAAAGGGGGGGAAATAAGGAAAAAAAATTCTATATACATATAAAGCTGTAAAACTGAAATAAAATTTCGAATAATAGTAAAAAAGTAACGTGTAACAATTTTAAAATATCCTACTTAATGCGTGTATAATATGCTTATTTTGATAATAAATTAATTAATAAATCAGGTCTATTAAACAGAGAGTGCAGTCACCTTCCATTATCAGCCCATATTTGATAGCTAATGCAATTATGTCTTTAGAAATACTTTAATAATTTGTGACTTTCATTAAATTATGTGGGATGAACACATTTATATGAACAAATATCACGTATTTGAAACATATTTTTATCCGACCTCGATTTATTTTGATTACGCTATTAATGAGAATGCGGGTTCTGCAATCTTTGGGTATAAATACCAGCAATGTTTTAGGATTGAGTATCAGAATCAATCGAGTTCCACTAGACTCAAAGGATTAATTTCGAAAATGTTCGCTCTTACCGCTGTAGTACTCTTTTTCGCATCTGAGGCTTTTGCCTTGAAATACACTGATTGTGGTAAGTGTAGTAATAATTACTTTTGTTTCTTTTATAAAGTTTTTCGGAAACGTTGAATATTCGCTGCAATTTCTCTTTATCTTCTAGTTTATTATACCATTTTCGCTTAAGTCTAACTTAATTAAATTAAAAAAAAGAAAAAACTTACAGCTTCGTTTCTCTCTCAGTATTTTTAACTTTAGTCTCTGAAATCTAACTTTAATTCTTTCGGGTCCGATTTTTTTCCATTTTGAGAAAAAAACATTTTTTTCTTTATTAATGTTAGTCGTAACTATTCAAATAGACATACTGAAGTTAAAAAATTATCTCTTCGTCTGAAATCTAACGAATGTCATTATTTTGTGCACTATTCCATTCATAATTCTATAATATGCTAAGGAAGAGTATTTGGAGACGTTTGTAAAATGTCGTATTACAATAGGGTTTAACAGATATTACAACTTTCTAAGATTTTTCACTTTTTGTCACATATGATTCGTTCAGAAAAGTAACTTCTATTTTAAATTTAAAGAGTGAAATATGCATATAAAATAAAGAAAATGACAATCGTGCAAAGAGAATTAAAAATATTTTTATTATTCCTAAATGTCAAACCATAAATGAAGTCATAATAAGAAAGGCATATTCATATACTATCATTTCTGTATGTTAAAAGTAACAAAATAGTTGTTAAATCCAAATAATACTCAATGAAGAGATATTTAATATTAATAGATATTCGACCATATTCGAAAGAATTAATAAAACCTACATATTTTATTTTCATCTTCCAATTTTTCTACTTTTGTCTTTCAAGTATTTGTAAAATCTTAACAAATTTTGCAAGATTTTTTGGAACTTTTTTGAAATCTTAGAATGTTTTGATTGATTCTACGTTTCTAATTCTGTCTCTAAATTCTAATTTTAATCATATATGTATAACTTCTGTTTATACCCCAGTATTTTAAATATTTGTGACTTAGGTGCAGATTTAGTGAAATTGACGAAGCTTTTCTTTGTTTTCCATTATTTTTCATTTTTATATTCCAAATCTAATTTTTTATAAAATTTCTCTTCCTGAAAATGAAGAAAATTTTGTTAAATACGAAGCCCAATGTTTACTACTTGAATTAGCTTCTGGAAAAAGAGTAAAATGGACATTTTTACTGTAAAAAAAATCTCGAGAATTAATTAAAATAGATCATCCTTTTAGGAATGTATTTCTTAAAAGTATGACTTTCGGACGATATTCAAATACCTTAAAAATTTTTCTTTGGATATGATAACTATTTAGAACAGCAGTATTACTTTCACTGGCTGTATTGGTGTGTTTTTTCTGAGTACTATTTCAAAATAGTAATCTACGCTTTATGCTGTTGAAGACTCCTCGCTTTTAATAAAGTAAATACAACTAATAGAATAAAAAATAAACACATCAACGGAGCATGTTCTATGCAATAATTGCTAACTATTAAATGTTTACGTTTTTTTAATTTAATATTAACCATTACCAATTATAACTTTAGAGTATATTTAACCCCTTGGGCACGGGCCACAAAAAAGACTCCGAATCCCTGTTTATCCCCACCAGTAAAATATTATTGTGAAATTTGCCTCATTTAATCTTGGCATTTTCTCGATTTAAGAAGGCAGAAATTTCTGTTTTTAGAAACCGGTGACAAAACGCAAGAAATTCCATTAAAGACGCGAAGGGGGTAAATATGAAATATATTTTATGCTTTTATATCCAAAATCTTTTGAGTTTAGTTACACTCAAAATGAAAACTCTATATTGTAAAACATTTTTTGATATGAAAGTTTAGTAAAATAAAGAATTATTAATAGATTTGAACAATATTAGATAAAGATTTGAACATTTCATAAATGTGTTGTAGTAAGAAACTGTTAAAGTATAACTATTGCAAGAGGTTTATTATATATTCTGTGATATATTTTTATGAGTTTAAATTATATGTAATCCAATAAGAATAACTATTTTCTTCGTTTTTTTTTCAACAACATTTCTTTAATAATAAAAATATTTAAGTAAACATTTTTATTAAAGGTTCCAAAACTGGAAGAATTGTTGATGTAAGATTAACCGGATGTGAAGACACAGATGTTTGTGAATTAAAGAGAGGCGAAACCTATACATATGGTCTATCTTTTGAGTCATGTAAGTACAAAATATTCTATTTTTAATTATGCCATAATTTCAAAATTTATATTACAAAGAAATAAGTGGAATATTTCTGTAATATCTAACTATCCAAAAAACACAACAATTGTAATTGAAAATAAAATTTAATTTCATGTGTTTTGTACTACGACACTTTCCATAAACCTGGAAGCCTTTTCACAGCATAAATTTTTGTCTTAACAAACAATGTCTAAAAAACATTTGTTGTTTTCTAACATTTAAAAGGCGAGAAAACTAATGTTATTAAAATTTGTTATTTTCTTCTTTTAATTTATTCACAGGTAAACTAGTTATGTCCAGGGTTGCCAGTATGGTTTGAATGTTTATGTAGACAATTTGAGCTCATGCCAGAAATAAAAAAAAAAGCATTTTATGTTTATTTAATATTAAACATTTAGCGATCACACTAAATAAAAATTCTTTTTTATTTTAATTTACAGTACAAATTTGACATTACGGATTAAATTTGGAGGCAACACTAGCAACCTTGATTCTTTGCAAGAACTTTGAAATTATTAACTGTCACCAGATTTGATGAACAAATGTATCAAAAGAAGTTAAGTACTTTTAATCACTTCATTATTTAAGCCAAACTTTATTTTAAAAATATGGTTCAAACTTTGCAGTTAGTTATCAAAATTAATCTCCACTGTCTTGGGCTGCCTTTAGCAAAAATTGAGGTAAAAAATAATCATTTTTATAAATTTTTGTTAAGCCAGGAATGTCAAACTAAGGACTAAAGTAAAAAATTTCCAAATAGTGATATTAATCTGATTTAACCCATTAAAGCTAAATGGAATCATATGGCACCGGAAAAAAATTGCAACCCTTTCTTCTTTGAATACCAGTTTTTCTCAACGGAAGCATTACATTTATTTGATGACATAAATTTCGCGATAAATTGACATAGAAATTTCTATTTAAAAAACTGATTTGAAATGCAACTTTTGCTTTTTAAAGAGGACAATAATTTCGACTTTAATGGTTTATTGGCGAAATTTTCTGAGACTAGAATGTGAATATTACTATTTAGAAACTATGTTAACTGTATAATTTGTTCAAGAATTTTCGAATATACGTATATGTATACTTATATTTCCTGTCAAAAGTGTTAAGAAATTACAGAAATTTACAATCATTTTCATTATTTTTTCAGTACAACTCTAGTAAAATTACAAAAAAAAAAAAAAAATCTAAGAGTTAATTTTAATTTTTAGATGCCTAACAACCTGTTATATGGATTTAAACAAAACTTTAGAAATATACTTAGAATGTAAATCAGTTTCTGAAATCGGTTAAAAATGCCTGATAAAAACTGATCAACGCTTAAATTGAAATGCTGTAATTTTATCTATGGCTTTTTTTATTGTGCTACCATAATAAGGTTTCCAATAGTAATGGGATGGGTTAGGTTCCCTTGGAAAGATCCCCACGGAGCCCCCCCCCCCCTCTTAGGGCCCATATCCCACATGTTGATAATTGGCTGTCTCAAATACAACAACCAATAATAATATGCTTAATTGACTGTTCATATGGTAAATTAATAAACCATTTAAAATTTAATTTAATACAAACAAAAAATTTTGATGACGGAATCTGTCAGTCCCTTAGGAATCATTTTGATTTCATTTTCTTTCTTCTAGTTTTTAAAATCAACTTATAGAGCTAAAAATAAAAATTAGGTATTTTAAAATCTTATGGATGTTTTTAAAGAATTTTTGAAAAATTTCTCAAAGGGTGAAGAGTATAAAAGAAGTCCAATTTTAATCTTTTTTCATAACTTAAGATTTAAAATATTTTGTTTCGGGTAATCGGAGTTTTCAGAAGTACAGAGTACGGTGAATCAGAGCTATACTGTCTGCTTCATTATAAAGTCGTAATCTCTTTTAATAACTTAATGGTCGCATTAAATTACGGTTAAAAAATTCAAATTCATTATTGCCACCACTTTTTTGAAAAAAAAAATATTCATCTTATTTAATGTCAAGTAAAATGATACCAGAATAAAACCAATTACACTATTTTATAAAACTGGTGCGAATCAAACAATTCTGAATAAAAGCCGTGAGGCTTGCAACCCCTGAATGTCTCGGGCACGACGATTACATTGTTAACCCATTAGTGCCTAGCGTCCCTTTTTGGGGACGTTTCAAAAGGTGCAAGTAGCACTGTTTTTGACACCGGTAAAAAACAACAACAATTTTTATTTTATCTAACTGAAACATTTTCGTAATTAATGAACTAAATTTAATTCTTTTAAAAATAGTGGTGCCAACCGAATAAAATTTGCGCAAAAGGTGGTGGACACTAATGGGTGAAATAAAAAAAGGGGGGGGGGAGAATCTGATATTGTGCTATTACTATTTTGTCCAATATGCCGATTTTTGATTAAAAATATTGAAACTATGTTTATTAAAGAATTTAAAAATTAAAAATTTTGCTTGATTAAGCACGACTAGCTCAAAATTAAGAAAATTTATGCTTACACGCATGTACAAAGTTCATACATTTTTACCAGAATTTCTCTCTTTAATTAATTTTAAAATGCTACAAGTTCAACTATTAACCGCTTTCCTGATTGCCCGTACGTCGTACGGGCAAAAGTAGTTTACTTGATTCATCATTTAAAGCTGCTTGATGCTACTATTTTTTTTTTTCAATTTCATACTTCTTAATGGCAAAAAACTTTGGATTTAGTATTAAGTGTATTTTAGTTGAAAATAAGTGGTGCTCATCCCATCTTTTCAATTTATTGCATGTAAAAAAAGAAGCAGTGATTAAATGTGGTGATAACAAAGTTTGCTATGCCTTGAAATAGAAATAGAAATTATGTAATCTTAAACATTGCTGCTGAACGCCTTAGAATTTCAATGGATAACTAGATTCTCGATATCGATTGAAAGATTTGGATTTTACATCAACCAAATTACTTTTTTTCCAACTAATATTTTTCATTTAATATTTTCCGAATTTGTGTTCTTTTTGATACAGCCGTTACTATAAAAGCTCGATATATGCGCTGTCACATGATAAACGATAACATTTCCAGACATTTCCATTTGTCTGAGATTTTAGCAGTTGAAAAAGCTTTAGTAATGCACATCCTTTAGTGCAATCTGCTATTTATCTCGTAGAAATTCAAAACATACATATTTCGCAAACTCATACTTATTTCATGTGAATTTTTAAATTTATTAAAATTAACTTTTTTTCTTCAGTGACTGACAGTGAAACATTAAAAGCAAGTGTATATGGTGTTATTGGGGGCGTCTCTTACCCTTATCCTCTGCCAAACAACAATGCCTGCGAAACAGAAGATATTGATTGCCCTATTCAAAATGGCAAGATTTATGATGTTGAAAACACCTTTACTGTCCGAGACAGTTACCCACCAGTAAGTAGATTTAGCTGTTTTTATTAACCCTTTACGAACAAATGCTGCTATATTCTGAAAAAAAAAAAAAAAAAAAAAAAACTTTTTCATTACTCACATGTGCTTTTAATTGGACGGCAGCATTTTTGCATAGAATGTGCCATCTTATCTACTCTTAAAATTTCTACAGTTACATAATAGGCAATAGCTTTTACCGGAATAGAATAAGATGTGCGAATCGAAAACATCACATTTGTGAAAAAGAAATTGGCTGTAGCGACTATGGTGGCATTCGTTCATTAAGGGTTAATTGTAAAGCTTAAAGTATTCACTTTACTTTATTTGTTTTATTCCGGCAGAGAACTATCTACTAGTAAGTATATATTTATCTGTTTTATTTAAGGTTTTTAGTTCTCATAAAGCACAGCATTAATTTTAACAACTTGTTGACTGGCGTCGAGTACACTAAGAATTAAATCAAAGAGTTTTATTTCATTCAAAATTCATATGCAAGGTTTTATGTGTTAGTTTTTGCTTTATTAAAGAACTGAATGTCTGTCATTCAATGACAAAAATTTACTATTAAAAAAACTGGTAACAACTATTATTAAACAAAGGTGCCAAATTGGTAAGATCGCCAGTCTACAATATGTTAATTTGTTTGCTTTGCTGTCGAAGGGAGTTTTCACAAGTAAGTAGATTTAACTGTTTTTTAAATATTTCACAGACTTCTTTTTAGTTCGTTTGTTCTTTAAAATAACAGGTAATATCGGTACATTTATTTTTTGACAAATTCAAACACAAATCGTTTAAGTTTGGCAATATATTATAGTCTAATGTTTGTGACATAGGGTGTGTTACCAATCATTTAATGTTATTAAAATATTCTATAACCTGTTAATGATAGGCGGAAATTATTAAATATAAATAAAAATAATTAATTATTAATTAATTCCATTTATTAAATGTTAATAAAGGGCATACAATTGTACTACTTACAATACCTTTTCTACTACGAACATTTTTAAAATATTTCTTTAGCGCCAGTTATTATCATTTTTGCCGTGATCATTTGTTCATATGATAATAATATGATATTTAGTAAACAATGACATTTTTATTATATTTTCTGATTTGCAATATGTTTAACCTATGTTTAGTTTAAATATAATTTGTGATAAAGCAGTTTTAGGCTGGCAAACATGATAAATTATTTAAATATATTATTTTTTCAGAATAACGAAGAAAACGACCTTAAATACCGTAATTTCGGGTGTATAAGCCGCGGCTCAAACAATTCTTTTTGGACCCAGAAATCTTATTTAGTAATTAAAGACAAATATTTATGGCGATCTAACTAGTTATATTTGTTTCTTCAAAAATTCTGGGTCGAAAAAGAATTGTTTGATCTGCGGCTTATACACCCGAAATTACGGTATGTCTTTAAAAATAAAAGAAAGTCTCGTACTGTGTCTACCTGCATACATTAACCAAGGCATTTATTAAGATACCTTCTTTAAATTATCAAATAACAATTCACAAATGCAATTTAAAAATAGCAATTAACAAACCTTTATTTTCTATGATTCATTTTGCTGGTTTTTATCTGTTTTCTCGAGAAAAATTCTACAACTCTTACTTTTATAAACTGTAGATTCTATTCCAGAAACATTCTCTTTCTGATTATATTTAGAACTAGTAATAAAAACACCGTAATAACTGGCGATAAATTAATAAATACGCTAAAAACTTTGTAAAATCACCATAAAAAAATTTTAAACAGGACGCGTTTCCAGCTACAACAATAACAGCTCGTCATCAGCTAATCCAACACGTGTCTCAAGGGCACAGTGTCGAAAAAAAAAACTTTTTTTTCGTTTGTCTATTTTTATTACAAGCAGACAAACATACAAGTTTTATATGTGCTATCTTTGTCTATAAGAGCTCTAAATACTTGAATGAATTTAAGAAAAGTTGTTTTTCTGAAAATTACTAAGAAACACTAAAATTTTATGTATTGATAAAGATATTAATATAGATTTCAAAAAAGAAAATGCTTGCACAACTATTTTAAATTTGGATAAAATCCATTGAAATTGCAGTAGTTAATCTCATACGAGTGGATTTTTCTATATTTCTAATATATACGTAAATACCAAGCTCACACTAATTTTCCGTAATATGTGGGTTAGTCTGACCCAAGTTTATTTGCCTGACACCAGATTTAACCTTCCTACCCTGAATGGGTTTAATCGACCCATACCTATAATTTATTTTATACGATTCGAATCGGAACATTTTTCATAAAGAAAATTAAATAATAGATTCAGAGAAGTAAGTCAATTAAATGTATTAAAATGTTTTAAGTAACAATTCTGGTGCGAAATGTTTTTTATCAAGATTGAGTAAAATTTGAACAGGGTAGGAAGGTTAAAATAAAAATAAATATATGAAACTAAATAAATGACACGTATATCCCTGAAATTAAATCAATAAATATTCATCAAATAATTTTTTTCTGGTTTGAAACATCATTAATCTTTTCTCAAATTAATCCACGCAGTACGGAGGATTAGTAGGAGGTTGGCAGCTATGCATTTGTTATATTATTGGCAAACCGTCTTTGATCGTGTCCATTTTTAATTTTTAAAGTATTCTATATTGATTTCGCTGGTTATTCTATCCAACTGTGAGAATAGCTTTTAATCATATTTGTGGTAATATTTATTTTCAGATGAAACTCGATGTCAAATGGGACTTGAAAGATGACAATAAAGAGATGGTTATCTGTGGAGTCGTCCCAATACAAATTGTTTAAGAATGTTTTCTATCGAGCCAGTTTTCTCCAGTCTTTCATTTCAATACATGTGTTTTTTTACTCTAATGATGGAAACAAGTTTCTTTAAAGTGCCTAAATATTTAATAAATAATTTTTCATCTTGAAATTTTTACGTGAATTATTTATTTATATAATAACAGTAATATACTTTAAATCGTATTTTTTAGTGAAAGTTTAAAATTTTCCTGATTTTTTTTTTATTATTAAACAGGGAATTAAACTAATTGCAACAACATATTCAAATTCATTTAATATAAAGCCAGTGTTGCTAGCTTGGGGAAGATTTTTATTTAAATTATGTACCTCTACTTCAAAATAAAAATCATCACTTAATGACAATTATTCCGTAATTGATTAAATAAAAGGGTACTAGCTGAAAACATTGGTAGATATATTAAATAAAATACTATCCATTCTGGTAACACAGCAGTTATTTCTAAAATAAGGAAAAAATATCAGAAAGTAATCCTATAAAGATACAAGTACAAATCTTTCTCATGGGTACACTGGCATGTTTTTAAAAGTGCTTCATAAAGTTGTCAAAGCATCATCAACATTTTTTCATTCGAATTTACAAAGATATAGTGAAAATAAATTTAAATAAAAATACCCTTAAAAATAGCTCTGTAATTAATGAAAATAAACTGATTAATAATGAAAAGTGAATTAAAGTATTAACGGCAATTTTAATTTATCCTTTTATTTGAAATAATCGGGGTTGTTACCTAAAGCAATCGTATTTCCAACGTAAGTAAAAGGGACAGTTTAATATATGAAACAAGCTACTTAAACTATCATTTTTTTCTGTAATTTATTTTCCCTTTATTATTTTAAATAAGGAAACCGAATCGCATCCATCATCATCACACAGAACTGCTAGGAATTTTAGTCACCACAGCTTCCGAATAGTTATTATCACCTAATTTATTCGCAGAATTCACCATTAAATAATTTCTACAATACACAACTTCTGACAATATTTGGCTTCCAGAACTTTTGTTATTCCCTCTTTTAAGTGCCTAATGCTGCGTTTCTAAGTATGCTTTTCAAGAAATCTTGATATCTGTCAAACCAGTGCTCGGGATTCTGAGATAGATATATATCTTTATGCAATGTCTTTGAAACATAACAATTTCTAAAAATAATACTTAACTATTGTTACATACTAGTTTGTTTGAATGTTTTTATTATTCAATCACTTGATCAGAGATATTAAAATTCAGCATGCATAAATGTTTTTATGCATAAATGTAAGATTCTTCTATATTCATCAGTTCAAACTTATTATGATAATGCATCGGTTTTGGATATTCTGATTTTCGAATACCACTTTTTAAAATAAAATAATGGTTTTTATATAGTTGTATGATTTCTGATATTAAACAAAAGGATTATTAAAAATATTAAATAAAGGACATATCTGCAAATTATAGCCAAATGACTCATACAAAACTGAAGAGAAAAAAAAATACTTAATTTAATAAGAGCTCCTAAATGTTTTTCACTTCAATTGAAAGGTCAAAATAGCGAATAAAAAATTTAGCAATTAATAGTTAATTTTTTCTTATTGAAATGAAAATTTAATTTTTGCGAAGGTAGCCAGCATGATACCAGTGAAAAATTTAGGACAAATTAGTGGAAATTTCAGGATTCACGCAAATATTACCAGTAAGATATACGGAAATTTTACTGACGAGCTATAAAAAGGTTTTACATTAGAGCTTTTTTTAACTTTTGCATTATTTTAATTTTGTAATCTGATGAACTAAGTTTCCAGAGTACTTTATCAGGAAATCTCAGTGACGAATCGAAATATATTTATTTGTTACCATATTTATTTACCATCGAAATATATTTATTTGTTACCAGTCAAAATGACAGATTTTACTGTTCGAGTGTGATTGAACAGTTAAGGAAGGAAATGCAATGGTTTTCTTTATAACACTATAGTTGCGTAACCAGGGTAGGATCACAGTTGCTTTAAATACCGATAATTTTTGAAAGTTCTGTTCACCTTATCTAACCAGAAGATTTGCTGCTACGGATCAAAGAGAAGAAAACCTTACAATATAACTGGTTTTGGGCACCCAGCTTGGTTACGCTACAGCATTATGACTACCCACGATAGGTGTTCCATTGAGGAATGAAGCCATTTAATAAGGATTTTCCGGATAACGAAAATGCACGACGTCTTCAGAATCTTTTATACGTCGAAAGACCTACAGACGTAAGACAACACCAACTAACGCAAAGGAAGAAGAAATGCCAGTGTACAAGAATAGTATAGCGCTAGCAGTTACGACGCTGCGTCTACTGTACAAATTTTCGCTTGAGTATTGCTTGCCTGGGTGAGAGTGATTTTTTTAAACTGCAGCACAAGCACTCACAATTGTTACATTCGCACACGCACGGAGTTCAGTCGACTCCAATATTTAAGTGAAATTTTAAGCAAAGCACGAATGATTAAATGCATTATATAATTTTATATTATATTTTATTATTATTTGAGAATTTCACAATGTAGATTTATGGCATTCCACACACAACTTTAATATAGTAAAACTTATATTTTAATTTATAATGCACTTTTAAATGTTCATGGTTTTTTGTGCACGTCACATATTTTTACTGTCAATTGCTGAGAGAAAAAAAAATCACTTGCGTAAAAGTTATGTATTTGAACTCAATCAATTATTTTATATACGTTTAGATTTGGAAATAAAAAAAAATAGAAATTTGTTACCAACACCGCGCGATTCACTAAAATTCATTTTACCATACCATTATTTGCAAAATGTAATATTCGATTTGAAAATGAAATTCTGAGATTAAATAAGATGAAAATTTATTTTCGGAAAAGCTGTATATTTACGCCCCGTGATAAACGTAGTCTATACCAGACATTTAAAACGCAATTTCTTATTTATTCAAAGAAATACATATCAGATAATAATACATTTATTCTTCTTAACCCTTTCCGGCGCAGACTAGTTCTGTTCGTAAAATGAGAAATTGTTGACTGACACCGGAATTTACAAAAGACTTTTTTAAAAATTAAGAATTCCCTGATTTAAGCTGTCATCGTAAAAGTAAAATTTTACTATATTACTATTGGTGCCATTTGTATGTTTTGAATTAAAATTAGGTGTTGCCGGAGTGGTAACACTGCCCCGGAAAGGGTTAATCGGCTCCAATGGTCTAATATATAAATTCCTACAAGGCTACCAGAGGTAACTGTTATTTAATCCTAATTCGCACCCCTTTCTCAAAACAGAGATCATTAACATACACTTTCACAACATTTGTAACAGAAATGTACTTCAAAATTTATATTAGAAAAATACTGAAGCCAAGAGAATATAAATTTAGTCACCTGTGGCAGCCCTGTTCTTATTTAATAAAACAAATAATGCCCGTTCATTTCAAAACCTGTTGAGTATTAAATTCACAAATATGCTTTACATAAATATTTAACACGGAGGAGCACATGACTGAAAAATATATTAAGTACGTATATTTATATCATTAATAAACTTTATATGATCCATGAGCCTGTAAGAATTTACAGATGTGAAATTCCGTACAGCCAACTTTCTTTTGAACGATCTTCTGCATAAGGTTCTTAAATTCTATATTTTTGATATGACATAATTTCGATTAAATGGGGGTGAACATTGAACAGTGTGCTGATTTGTTATTGAAAGGACACGAAAGCACAGATCTAGATTATCACACATAAAAATTCCACCATTTTTTCCTAATAGAAAATTTTTCCTTATTTATGAATAAAATACTGTGTTTATATAAGGAGACAATATCTCTTCGGAAAAAGTTATGTAATATGCTGCTGAGGTAATCACGTACTAACGTCGGTTCTAAATAGAGTTAATATTAAAATTTTATGCAAAATAGCCAAATGTAATTTTTAAGCTGCGTTTCAAACTATTGGTCATTTTTTACTCAGAATAATATCACTTTTAATGGCCTTATTTAATGCCAGATTAAGTAAAGATGACGGAAAGACAATATTAACCAATTGAAGGACAGCGGATCATTTTGTATCCCACTTAATTCTTGTCATGAAATGCCTCAAAGGAACCAGAATTTTTGAATAAAATTTTGCTTTTATAGTGCACGTGAATAAAATCTATTACTTAGTTTCTAATACATTTAATCGCATTACTGGTGTCAGTCAAAATTTTTATATTATAGCAATAGAAGCACTTTGTCCCTGAAAGGATTAAATAAAAAAGTATCAACTGAAAAAAGTTTTCTTTGTGGCCCAACGCTTGTAAATCACAATCTTTAACCACCACTGGTATGTTGTTAGCAATTATTTTCTTGGAGTAATACAGTGATATTTTTCCCATTTATTGGAAACAGCTGTCTAATAATTTTCATTACGTAAAAGTTTCTTCATAATTTTTCTGAAAAGCTTCACTTAACCCCTGAGAACATGCGCTTACCCAAGGTAGAAATGGTTTTAACTTTGTCACCAATAAAATCAAATTATAACCGTCATTTTATTTAGGCGGAGACAATCCTTACAAATTTTACGATAAAATAAGTTGAAGATTACTTTTTAAAGATAGATGGTTACAATTGCAAAAATCATGCGCACTCCGGATCAAAAAGACCAGGCTCGTGTATTCCCGGGTTAAAAGTAAAGTTATACTTTAAAAAATAAAATCTCTAAAAGTTCAAATAACAAATATGTAGTAATTTAAATCTGCGGATACAGTTTTTCAGGTTTGGACCTAGAAGTTTTATTCAATAATTCAAGTCAAACATTTATCTGGGTCTAATTAGTCACATTTTGTTAAATAAAACTTCTGTGTCTGATTTTTTTTACCGCAGTGACGTAACCAGGGAGAGGTGCCCAGGAGCTCTGAATATTGTAATTTTTTTAAATTCTGTTCGGTTTATCTAATTAAAAAAAAAAAAAAAAAAAAAAAAAAAATCTGCTATGAATTACGGAGAAGAAAACTTTACAATATTACTGGTTTGTGCACCCACACTAATTACGAACACTGTATCACTTGATTATATTCTGGAAATCGTCACATATTAATATGTAACTATTCGTAGATATTTCTGAAGAATTTTTAAGCATTTCAGGTGCAAGGATTTTGTATCCGTTAAATATTCAAATTTGATTGACATCAGTCTTTTCAAGAAAATTTATTTGTAAAGAAGTAAATGTGCATTTTCGGCGCACTTAATAGAAATGAAATTTTCTCTAAAAAATCTGGTGCCAAAGTGCCTATTAGGAATAAAAATTAAGTGATCCTTTAAATGCATCGCCACTCATCAAGAGCAATGGCTAATTTTTGGACCAACTAATTTTTATTCCTGAATGCTACATTGACACCAGAATACTGAAATAAAAATTTTTGCTTTATTAAATACGTGATCCAAAGCTTTTCTTATTTTCAAATTTATCTATTTTTGAATTATGGTGTCGATCACTCATTTCTGCATTTTACGATTAGAAGTGCCTTGCCCCTGAATGAGATAAAAGTGTTATACGCCAGAAATAAGGGAGGTTTAACCTATATGCGATCAGTAATTCCACGAATACTCTAAATCATGTAATTAATCGGAGAATTTTTAACGTGAAGACAAAATATGAGGCATCAATTTCAAATTTCAAATAGTGGTGAAAATCTATTTGAAAATGCTAAGAATAATACGGGGCCTGGGCTTAGTTGAGTGTTAGTATTTGTAAGAACTTATTGCTAAAATCTCAAGGTTTTCAATGACGAGTATTTTACTTTTCAAAATAATTATAAGTCTTTTCGAAGTATTCTTTGATCAATTGTGTGAACTTTCTTTTTCAAATCATTTGAAAGTCTTCACGCTGACATTTTGTTGTTTATTATTTGCTTTTTTATGCTTATTATCTCTTCATTGTCAAACATTATTCTAAAAAGATCAGGATTCGTATGAATAAAGGGATTCAGTAAATTTTAGATGTTTTGATACCCGAAATTTCGTAAAATACAGGTCGCTATACCTGAATTTAGAATTTATTTTCATTATGTAATGCAAATATTGCTTTAAATTTGATAAAGTTGCTTGAAAGTCAGTGAAGCGTACAAACACTTAAGTTACATTAAAATATGTTTATGTTCGACTACAAAAAAAATAAATACATACTCATATACTGTTAGGTAAATACATTTACATAAAAGCATAAATATCAATTTTAATGTTTGTTTTACCCTTACTTTTTAAAATAAAGTTTCGACTTACCGTAATTTCGGGTGTATAAGCCGCGGATCAAACAATTCTTTTTCGACCCAGACATTTTTAAAAAATGAATGTTACTAGTTAGATCGCCGTAAATATTTCTGTTCAATCACTAAATAAGATTTCTGGGACCAAAAAGAATTGTTTGATCCGCGGCTTATACACCCGAAATTACAGTATTTAATTGCTGAATTTCACGGTTTGAGTAAACAAAGATTACCATTAAAATAGCATGGTAAGAAAGATTGTAAAAGTTGGCTGAAAGGCATATGGCCTTTTTAAATCGGTTTTTCATTCTCAGAAATGGAAATTCATCTTCTTATTCAACTACCTGACTAAGGAAAATAAATCATTAACTTTTATTTCCATAAATATGAGTAAATAAAGTCTATAAATTGACAGGCTTTCCTCCATTTACACCATTGAAAGGGAGAGGATTTGATACATTTTTATACATTATAACTTTAATTCCGAAGTGTCAAGTATATGTTCTCAAGTGTTTGTTCGTGCGCGGTCATACCTGTGGCTAAATAAACTAGAATTTTCTTTTCATGGTAGAAGTTTACCTGAGAGGTAATCAGGCCCTTTTTAAGAGAGTTATGCAAAGTAATCTTAAAACGCTCGTACAACGGATCCCAACATATTTATAACAAATTATTTTACTTTACGTTTTTCCTTGCAATGTTTTCCCGCTTCTGTATTGCCTACGAAGGTACATTGCGCAGTACAGGAATATGGTAAAAAATAAAAGTGAATCGGCAAAAATTAACGAATTTCATGCGTTAATGCTTCATTACAATTCTTTATGGAATAAAATATGTTGCATTTTTTTTTCTGAAAGTGAAATAGAAATTTCATCTTTTGGTTTGAAACATTTTTGGTATCCTTGAATACATTGAAGTAAACTTAACAAAACTGTAGAATTTTATATATTTTCTACAATCATACTAATCATTACAATGTACGTTATTATCATGTCGTAGATAAATCTTAATACTGCAATAGTATAAGAATGTTTAGCATGACTCATTCGTAGTCAATAACAACAACATTATACTAAACTGTTTAAAGAAAAAGAAAGAGAGACTACAAATAATGTACTTTTATTATAAGTCATTTACTAAGGTAAATTAACTTTATAAGTATTACCTTAAGAACAACTCAATTAATCTTATTCTTTTAATAAAAATGATCTATAAATAAGAATTTCATTCTTATAACTTTACAGTTATTTTTACTAAAATAATTTGATTTCAAAATTTCATATTTATAAAATAAACAGTTGTGTAAAAACATCCATACCACAGCATTTATCTGAAAAAAAGAATTTCTTAATATCTCAATCGCATCTGAGTGCAAATATGATTTTCATAATATAAATTTTTACGTTCTAAATATAAATATGATTTCGAAAAAGTTACAGAAATTCATGTTTTCAGCATTTAGTATTTTGTGAAGAAGAATTATAGGCATGTACCGCATCATATTTAACTGATTAAGAATTTTGAAATACTTTGATTTTTCAATCTGATTCTCAAAATTGAATTTTTACAAAGAAAATTGGTTTATGAACAAAAAACGTGTGGAAGAATATTGTGTTAAAATATAATTTAAAAAAAGCTTTAAAGTTTCTGTTTGATACTTTCGATAGATATCCAAATTTCAAGTAAGTAAATAAATTGTAAACTAATCTGTTTAAATGTTTTTTAAACAGATAAGAATCACCCGATGTTAATAGTAAAAGCAAATGTAAACAGGCCCCACCAGTGGCCGAGAGGTTCTGACTTCTCAACTGGTAGACGGCAGGTGCTGGGTTCGAACCCAATCGCGGCTGTCGGCCTAACCTTTCGGAGTTTTCGTGGTTTTCTTCGAGCCTTGCGTAAATACGGGTTAGGTTCCCTTAGAAAGACTCCCACGAAGGGCACTCCCCCCATGGTCCTATATCCCTAGTGTAGATAATCGGACGACAAAAATAAACCAAACCAAATGTAAACAGACAGAATAATATGCATATCTGATAATTCTACTAGTTCAAACTATTAGCTAATAATTTTATTTTCTTTTATTTATTTATTTTTTAAAATATCTTGCAGAATTTCTTTATCATTTGTTTCAAATAAGTGCAGCAAGGGTTAATGATAACTACTGATATTTTCACACATTTGCTGCTTAATACGTTTTGCGCGCTTCCTATTTTATTAAATGAATAATAGATGTGAATCTCATCCTTTATGGTATAAAAAAAAACAAATTTTAACTCTGAGTTCCAAATCACTGTCATGATCATTCAAGAGCACAAAATTTACACACTGTTAATCGTACATGCAGAAATTTTGTACGTACGCGTAGTATGTTCTTTTTATGCATATTTATGGGTATATACCACGAAGTTGCGGAACATGATACTTCACCTTAGTTAATAGCACACATCTGTGATTATTAAACAAAAATGTTTTTATTTCATTATGGTGGTAACATCGAACTGAGTGTATTTACTAAATATTAAATTGCAGTTGATTAATATATGCTATGTTGCGATTAAATATAGAAATAAATCAGGGATAAAATACGAATCCTGATAACAATTTAATTGTATGTGAGCTAACAATTGATAAATATTTTTGCCAAATTTTGTACTCATGTATTGTATCCGGAAATTATTAAAGGAAATCGAATTATTTTATGAATTCGGCTGCACAATTTCATTCATTTAATGATCATAAGTAAATGATAATTAACTATTTATAATTAGTTTAATCTGAATCTAAAGTTACCCTGATCTTGAATAGGAGTTCCAATTTTTATATTAGTCAGTGTCTAAAATAGCATATTCTCTAATTTTCTGGATAAGCAGCATATGTTTTCTTTTTACAACAATAAATGTGACTAGCGTATTACATTTTTCCACATTATCCGGTGAAATAAGTTAGCAATCAGGAAAAGAAGGATCACCATCATCATGGATTATAGAACATAACCACAGATAATTTGCAAAAGAAACAACATGCATCTCATTATCTGCTCAGTGTATTTATTAATATTGAACTGACGGTGATTAATGCCACAGTTAGACGAGGTTGTTGAAGCGGAACTCCTGAGTTTGGAAGTTCCGAATTTGAACACATTCTTCGTTTATGCGATGCAAGCGGGAACTTGTTTTAAAATAAATTTTGACGTCGTACCGATGATAATTATTTTTTGTACTTTTAGAGCAGGATTAATTTAATGATAATAATATTTTTTTTGAAAACTCGATTGGTCGTATGTTATTCCACTAAGACAGATGAACCACCAATAATTACTGCAATTTTCTGCATATAATTCGCGGATCAAACAATTCTTTTTCGACCCAGAAATTTTATTTTGTAATTGAGGTCAATTACTTGCGGCGATCTAAATAGTTATATTTCATTTAATAAAATTTCTTGGTCGAAAAATAATTGCTTGATCCGCGGATTATACGCAGGAAATTACGGTAAGGTAAATATATTTGAGATAATGATACAGATAGATATTTTTCTGTTAGTAAAACGAAATAAACCAATCCCAGGGCGGCATTTTGGCGAACAGTGAAAAGTTCACGAAAAATAAAAGCTTTTGATTGGTCAGTTTGGTTTAGCTAACAGCAAAAAATCAATCTGCATCAAAGCGAATATTTCTTTTCTGTTCCAACAGCATTGGCAACATATTTATTTGATGCTCAAATGTTTCAAATATAGCATAATTTATCTATAAGACTCTATGGTGTAATATCGATATTTAAGGATAGGGAGTGCATCTGAGCCATTCTCTATAAATTGACGTCTTTTAACCGAAATGAAATAGGCGGATAATCTGAAAAATTCGCATACTATCGGTTTACGCATACAGAGCTGCCAAGTCTCCGGCTTTTTGGATACCAGTATTATTATACAGAAAATGATGTTTTAAGTAATTGGAACATTGAGACGATTTAAAAACAGATGATTTTCTATAAAATAATACTGGTGTGCAAAAAGCCGGAGACTTGGCAGCTCTGCGCATACACACTTTGTTCGTACACAAAATATCTCTCGTACAAGAAAACCTCTGACTGGGAGCTTATTAGAAGGGAGGATAGGAGATTAGGATAGGGGGGCTTAGGATATTTCTCTAATCTGATAACAACCAAAATATGAAGGAAAACATGATGAATTTTTGCTGGAAACTGTAAAGGTTAACTTGCCTCACTAATTGAACGCAGTATACATAATAAATCTTATCGCATGATCGCATATTAGCCTCCCGGCAAAACAAGAAGATTAACTACTTAACTGATTATTTTTTATTTACAATAAATTGAAAATGTCGGATAAACGCCAAATTTTAAGCCCAAAGTATTTGTAATAGTTTGTCTAAACATTTTTGCTATTAAATAGCATGAAACTGTAAAATTAAAAAATATATAGTTGTGTCAAAAAGCTTTAAATTATGCTTCATGCAAACTCCCCTTGCCCGTACGACGTACGGGTAAATTAATTGTGGTTAACAAAATGATTCACTTTAACATTTGTATAACAATGCTAATATCTTTTCCACTTGCGATCTTCTCCATTCGTAATTATCAACCGATGCGTTCTCAGTGTTGCCAATGTGTTACTTTTTTTAAAATTCAGATTTCCTGTTATCACTACTTTTTTGAAATAGTAAAAATCGCCTTATTTAACGACGCATTAATTAAGGCGAAAACAAAGAGAATTTCACCAAAATAGAAAAGTGGTGCAAATCAAGAAATCAGAATTTTAAAAAAGTATCCCTTTGGTAACACTGTAGCGGTCTTCTATTCAATAAGTAGAAATCACGGAGCATATATGTTCTTGCACTGGACAAATAACAGAAAATGAAAGGATTGCAAGATTCGTTTCTCTTTTTAGAGAGAAAATTCATGTTTATACCAGAAAATAGAATCGGTATTTTCGTATTTAATTAATAGTGAACTTATCTTGATTACGTAAACTAAATACTTCATCAATTAGTTCCTATCAGAAATCGAAATTTTGATATTAAAATGGAGGCCAAACTGGCATCCCTGTAAGGCTATGTTGCTATAAGAAATTTGAAGTATTAAAAACAAAATTTTAGCATCGTTCTTTAAACCTCGGATCTGATGACGTAGTTTAACTTCATTGATCACTTTATAAAAATCTATTCCGAAAAAGGGGTTAGAAGTAATCCGCAGGGTGTGCACAATTTTAAAACAATGTTTCTAATGGAATTTTTCGAGTACATAAGTGCAATAAATTATTGCAAATTCCGCTATCAAACCATCTATTAGAATTATATGCTTAAATTTTTTAATGAAAAATTTCTAATTTGAAATGGTCGGGCCACTGTCCTTGGAAATTTAATGACTGTACATACATTGCGACGGACAATTGTTGACCTTTGCTCAAAACATGCTTGTTAGGTACTATTAATCGAATCTAATTTCCTTATTAAATACTCTCTGCGGTGATTCAGTTTAAAGGAATGAAAAAAATAAAGAATAATTCTGTTTTGAATGGGATTTTTTTTCCTTTTCCAGTAGACAGAAAAGAAAATGGATAGAAAATCATAACCGCAAAATCTTTGACCGTTATAAAATCCATTAACATTTCGGCAGTTGCACAGTAATTTTTTTTATGCATAGTAGTTACTCTTTTACAAATACAAGGTATTTAAAAATATTAACCTATCGTCCATTGGTGTTGCGTTCATGTAACGGTCAAAGTAAATGCATAAATTTAATGTTTATGCCTAGCCCCAAATCGCCATTTTTGCAAAAATTTCCTTTTTTGTTTTTATTATTTTGAAATAAAGTTCAAACATTAAGGGCTCTAAAAATGCCTTACTATTGTTTAATCAATAATTAGAATCAAACTTAGAGCGCAAAATATAAAATTTTATGCATGAGTTTTTGTGCTATATTAAAATCTTAATTTGCGTTTTCTTGAAAACTGTGTGTTACTTTATTTACGTTTTTAGAAAACCTCATTTCTTAAATTGTTTTTAACCTCTTCAGTCCCTGAGTACCCAAATGGGTACATCAGTTTTGTCCTATTTTATTAATGATACTCAAATATAAATAAAATTTCGATATAAGAATAATATGTTTCGAATTCTAAGATTCGAGCTAATGAAAATAAAGCAAAAATCTCGCTCTGAAGTCAAACGGGAGAAGATATAATTCAGTAATAATAAAAAATACTGTAATAATCGCCAGTAGCGAAGAGGTTAAGTTAGTGAAATAAAATTTGCGTACAAGGTTCTACTTACCTAACTATATGTTAAGAAGCAGAATACAGGTTTTAAGTATGTATATATAAATATAGCAGCTTTTTTATTGCAAAGTACACTTTTTTTAAAAAGAAAAAAATATGTTTTGCATACAAAATGTGGTTTATGTTAGTAAATATTAAAGGTACTGCAGGTTTTTTTTTTTTGTTTCTTTGTTTCATAAGATAGATAAGTAGTTTGCTAATACCGTAATTTCGGGTGTATAAGCCGCGGATCAAACAATTCTTTTTCGACCCAGAATTTTTTAAGAAACAAATGTTACTACTTAGATCGACGTAAATATTTGTCTTCAATCACTAAATAAGATTTCTGGGTGCAAAAAGAATTGTTTTATCCGCGGCTTATACACCCGAAATTACGGTATATTGTTGAAAAAAAGTTAAATATATTAAATATATTTCAATATGGATGGTTTGGCCTGAATACAATCCTTTGCTAAAATTTGACTTAATATTGCCTAAATTTGAAAAAAATTAATCAAAGTTTCATTAGAAATTTATTTGAATTTATACTTTTTATTCTCTTTTTTAACTAAAAACATATATGTGTATTAAAAATTTCATACTTAAAAAAATAAGTGCACTAAAAATAGGTATATATCTTAAGTTATTCACATGGCTAGCTCTGTTTTTCCATAAACAATTTGGCTTACATAAAGACATAAAATTTTAAGATAATATAAAGCGAAAACTGTGTCTCGGAGTTTGTGGTGACAAACGACTAAAAAGGTTTGTATTTTAAACCGTATAGTTTTGGAGTTCAATGGATGAATTTAACACTAAAACCGCGGGGACGGGTCATTTTGACCCGTATCATATGGAGCGATGTCGATTCAAACCAGAAAACTCTTAATAAAATATGCTAAAGAAATGCTGAGCAAAAATATTTTCAATAAATAACGTAAACAGTTTTAGATGGAAATTCCGGTGAGAAATATTTTTATAAAACTTGAACAATTTTTTCCGCGGTTCTAGTGTTAAGAAGAAGAATTATGCATATCATCACTAAACACGTGTAGCGAATAAATAAAAGGAAGTACAATAACTTGATAAACCATTAGAGTTTTTTGAAATTATTATAAACTTATTTCTATTTGAAGTATGAAAACTCTATTGTTTTACTATTTTCAACATTACTAGTTTGACAAATAGTTTTCTTCGAGCTTGATATCATGATATTTTGTTTACTAATTTATTTTATTATATTTCAGATGAAACTTGATGTCAAATTTGTATTGAGGGATGACAAAAGAAAGGAAGTCGTATGCGGAACTGTACCAGTGATCATCTCCTAGAGTGGAAAAGTGAAAGAAGAAGGATTCTGTACTTAAAAGAAGAAATCTGTTAAAAATTAAATCTGTTAAAGAAATCTGTTAAAAGAAATCTGTTAAAAGAAATCTGTTAAGTAACTTTAAAATAATCTGTTAAACTCGAATAAATTTTACATAGCAAAAAAAATGAATTGTATTTTTTAACACAGAGATATAGTTTTAATAATATCGAGATGCATCTACATAAAAATATTATGGCAACCTTTCATAGAATAACTAAAATAAATTTAGAAATGTTACTAATTGAACCCATCTGAAGCCTACTGTGAAAGTCAAAGTATTTCCTTTCAGTTTTCCATCCGCTTAACCCCTTGAGGGGCACAGTGTTGCCAGTGGGCTACTTTTTTATAATTCGGATTTGTTGATTGACACCACTTTTTTGAAACGATAAATTACCTTTAGTTTTCGCCTTAATTATCATGTCATTAAATAAGGCACATTTCATCATTTGTAAAAAGTGGTGCAAATCAAGAATCTGGCATTTAAAAAAAGTAGCCCATCTGGCAACACTGGAGGGGCAGAGTACTTATGATGCTAGAATATCAAAATGATTGAATGACACCGGTATTTATAAACAAATTTAAATGAAAGTAAGTAAAAGTTTTTTTTCGAGCATAACTTTTTAAAGCAAAATTTAATATCTAAATTCTGGTATCAATGTGGCATTTTGGAATTAAAGTTAAGTGGTATATATTATATACCGGTGCCCTTCAAGAGGTTAATGCCTCTTGGTACGTTTTTTGACACTTTTTTTTCGAAGAAAAATCTTCCTCATTAATTTCGTAGAAACTCACAGGGAATCACATATTAACTACATTTTTTCTGAAGTAATAGTGGTTTTCAAAATAGACTAGGGAGAGTCACGATTGTGTTGGATTAGTCCTCTAATTTACATGGTAAAATATGTTCTAAATACTCCGTAGATTAGAGAGTATGAAATCACACCGTAAAATTTCAATAATAAATTTCGCTTTAATTGAATATGGATTATTGCTTTTTAATTTTTCTTGTATGAATTTAAATTATTTGAGTAAACAAAAACCACTGATTTCGAAACACTGTTTGTAGTATCTATGCTATCATGGGCATTAGAGGGCGAAATTAGTATTTCATTAATTTTGCACAATATCAAGACACGGCTTTCTTGAAAAAGAGCACGAACTAAAGGTAGTGACGTCACAGTTGAATTGCATTGCTTTTCCAGAGTTGCCAAATCTTCGGCTTTCCGCTCACTGTTTCAGTCTTTCCACAAAACTTCGAAGAATGTTCCTTTATTTTGGAATGTAATATCGGCACGCTTTGAGAGGGTTTATCGAAACTAATACAAACTCATCCAAATAAATTGACTAACAATTTATTTTCACTTTATTTACATATAACAAAACAGTATTTGAAATTAAAAACTCGGATATCAGGGTTCGCACAGCTCCATCACTAAAATTTTACAGTATATTCAATGTATTTCACTGAAGAAAAATAAGAGTGTAAATTGCAAATGAAGGTGGTGGTTGCGAATTCTGTTTCTTAAAAATCAAATATAAATTTTCTTATCATTAATAGTGGTGCCGGAGTCCTTACAAAATATAAGGAGTGTGCGAACCCTGGATATAGAAGATCCAGTCGGATATTAAATTAAGCACAGCAAATACTTCCTGCGTACTGGGTTATTTATTAAAATACCTATGTCCCTCTCACATTAGGTTCATTTAAACAGATTTATCTTAGATCACTCTAGATCTTCCCGCTATGCTGATCATATACGCCTAGAGCTTATGCGCTGCACGTTGGCATCCATCCATCAATATGATTCTTTCTCAGTTATCATCCCGCAAAAAAAAAAAAAAAAAAAAAAAAAAAAAAAAAAAAAAAAAAAAGGGCTACATTTCTGACCTAAGGGGCTACTATCTCAATTTTCATCCTCAGCTGTAGCCCGGGCTTCATTGTTTGCGTTATCTGAGGTATGCATTTTTGAATAGCAAGGGGCTGTCATTCATTGGTACAATAGATTATTCATATAATATTATCTAACTACAATACCACAGATTAACTTCAAGATAAGAAAAAAATTTACCTTACAACTCCAAGAGTAAAAATATGATATGAATACAATGCGTAAATAAAAATATAATAATAAATGAGAGTAATCCTAAATAACTAACCGCCCATTTGCGTCAGAACCTGGCATGCACAATTATTATATTAGTGGAAAAATTGTTAGGTTTGCTGCTCTCTCTTTCCCTGGCTGAAACACTACTATCACTATGTTAAGCATGTGCCATAATTTTACAGAATTTGGAATGCAGTGTAATAAGAACACCTACATTGAAAATATAGAACAGATTCCCGGTAAAAACTAAGTCTGACAATTTGCCTATAGGCCGGGTCATAGATTTGCCGAAGGGCTGTTTTATATTCTATTCTTACCTTTTTTCGGAAACTAATTTCTATCATACAAGGTTAAATTATCGTATAGTATGTTTTTCCTTATTTAATCGCAGAAAATTATTAAACGCTCTTTGAATAATTGCTGAAAAATTGCTTTTCTGAAAAAAAAATTCTAGGCAAAAACTTCTAATCTAAAATAATCGTATCAAACTCCCAGGAAAATCTAAGGAGTATGTACTTACTTTGCCTTCAAAAGTAGCTTGATGTAATATTTGTAATAAAGTTTCTAATACATTTATTAACATACTTGCCATCTAAACTCATTTAAGTCGAAAGTAAAAATAAAAGTGAGATAAATATAAAAATATTAATGAAGTTTATAATTGGTAATCAAATAGTTAACTAATTACTTAGAAATAGTATTTAATTAACAAGTCAGAGTTTTATGATTAATCCAATAAATGATAAAATTCCTGTTAATCATTAAAAAAAGTTAGCTTATGAAGCTTTTCAAAAATTTATTTTTCTTAAATTTCCTTGTTAAAGGCGGCTTCTCTCAAAGGTCTTGCAATTAATCATTAATGAAACTCCTTTTATACATGAATTATGTTGCGTTGCGATTTCTTAATTAAATTATTCTGATATAATTTTATTATTTTCTCGGGCAAAGTATTTTGATTTTATTAACGAGGCCGAAGCAAGTTACGGAATACTGATACTGTGTTGTTCGAAGTAATTTGAAACATTTAAGAATTCTTTTTAGAAAAAGCAACTGAAATATTAAAAGAAGTTAATTTATTTTTTACATATGAAGTAATAAAACAATAAAGTTTTTTAAGGTACCGTAATTTCGGGTGTATAAGCCGCAGCTCAAACAATTCTTTTTGGACCCAGAAATCTTATTTAATGATTAAACACAAATATTTACGGCGATCTGAATAGTAACATTCATTTTTTAAAAAATTCTGGGTCGAAAAAGAATTGTTTGAGCCGCGGCTTATACACCCGAAATTACGGTATTTAAATTTTATTAAATTCAATATTCCTTTCTGTTTTTCATATTACAAAAACATCATGATTAGTACATTCTTACGGGTATTTTTTATCCTCCCACATTGCAGAGAACGTATAGTACAGTGTTCCCGCGTCTGACTCAATCTTTATTTAGGCATTCCGAATTCTCACCCAGCAACATTTAATAGTTATTTTTGCTTCATAAGATGTTAGCTATTCCATGAATAATAGTAATAATAATAAATAATTTCTATATTTAAAATTTTCAGGTTTCAGTTGAATATGTCTAGATAGAACATTAGCCACATGCGGCGACACTTGGTGCTTATGATTCTCATTTATTAACAGCAATTCCTATTTGTACGTTCACAGAAATCACGCAAAAAATCGTTCAAACTCTGAGATTAGTCTCCTTAAAACCTTCTCAAGGGGCAGTTTGTACAATTCATAAACCTTATTTTAATACGAACTTTTCAACAAGCACCAGCAATTTTGAAGTAACTTTACTTTTAGAATGTGTGTGAAATGAAACGTTTATTTTTCTTTCTAGTAATAACATTTGTAAATTCTGATGAGAATCTATCATTTCAATACTTTAAAAACAGAATTATAATCCCTTTGATTTTTTTATTCCCCATAAACGAAACATACATACAAACACAACTTTTCCGTGGTAAAATTTTTGGAATGTACAATTGAAAAATATCCGCCAACTAATAGCAGAAAATTTACAGATACAAATTAGAGGTTTCCAAAATCTTTTAGTGATGGATCAATCAAACTTTTATTCCCCGAGCAAAGAATGGGCAAAACTGCTAAAGTGTTAACCCTTTGCAGCACAGAGTACTTTCTTTGCTTATGTGTTAAAATTAATCAGTGACACCGGAATTTGAAAACAACTTTATTTGTAAATAAGAAAAGGGTATGTTTCACGCATCTTATAAAATGAAATCTATATTACTAAACTCCGGTACCAATGTGGCGTTAATTGTTTCAAAGACATACCACCGCTTTTCAAGGAGTTAAATAATGTGGATTTTATTTTCCCAGGGAGATATTTTGAATATTTAAAAGCAACAAACGCCTATAGACTTAGCATTACCGAGGAGAATTCGGCCGCTGATTAAGTCGCACTCTTAATCAATGCAGTTTTGTTACATTGTTCTGAATGTACTGGAATATGTTTCATAATCTATGCTTGAAGCATGAATTTTTCATTCTTGTTTATATTTAAACTGATATTTCCGATTCTCCTTTCACTAAAAACCGTAATTTTTGGCATCTAACCCGTGAAATAAACAAAGGTGATTGGACACAGAATTTTTATTTAACATTTGACCAATTACTGATGGCAGACTCCGAGAAAATTACAAAATATGAATATTTCAAGAACTTCGAATTCATTATTTTATCCCTACTATAAATATATTTATAGCTTTTATATTTATTATATTATTTGTTCCTTATGATGTGAAAATTTAGATAAAATATGAAATCCTTAAAAACTGCTATTGCAATTCGAAAATACAATACAAAATCATTTTATCTGTACAAAAAATGTGCTTTTTGTGCAGTTTCATTTTCAAATAATCATGGTTAGTATATCAAAAAATAAATTTCGAAATATATAGAAACATTCTTTGTCATGTTATTTTACTTTCCTGATAAAATGAAACATTTCTTTAGAATTTTCTCGTAAAATACGCTATAAAAGGCTACAAAACTGATTCTTCCGTATGTTTGCATTAAGTAAAGTTTTCAAATATTTAAAAGAAGAATTTGCAAGGACGTTTTGAAAATTAAAAAAGTGAATGACTCTTGAAATTCTATTACATTACTTTATCGTTCCTATAAAAACATTTGTATATTTTATATTTATTACTTTTTTTGTTCCTTCGCATGTGAAAATTGAGATAAACAATAAAATTCTTAAAATGTACTATTTCGATATAAAAATACATTATACAAAGTCATTCAATCTGTATAAAAAATGTGGTTTTTTGTGCAGTTTCATTTTCAAATAATTGTGAACCGTATACCAAAAAATGATTTTAGAAACATATAGAAACATTCTTTGTAATATTATTTTACTTTCCTGATAGAATAAAATATTTCGTTAGATTTTCCTTGTAAAATGCTACAAAACTGATTTTTCCGTATATTTGCATTAACTAAAGTTTTAAAATATTCAAAAGAAGTTGTAAATACGTTTTTTATGTACTGAAAATAAAAAGTTCGGACGGTAAATAAGTAGCATGGTATAATTTTACTGAATTTTATCAACAGCAATAATAAAAAAATGGGTAGCTTTTTGTTTGTTCAATTGCTTAGTCTGTTAAATGTTAACATTTTTGTTATAAAAAAATTTACGTGTGCAGTAATAAAACAAATAAATTAACCGATCCCTTAATTTGCCTGTACGTCGTACGGATAACGTGTTTTAGGCAATCATGATTTACCCGCACCACGTACGGGCATAAATATTGCAATCATGATTTATTGTTCTTACCGGTAAATTTTTATTGAAAATTTGTATTACTGAATCCAACTATTTTTCAGATTTAACTAGGCAAAACAATCTGTTTTGAAAAACCGGGGATAAAAGATTAAAAATTCTGTAAAAGACATGAAAGAAATAGGCATTATTGGAAGTTTTTTTCGAAAATATAAATCAGCTAAATGGTTTAATAAGAATGCATGCAGGATGCCTGTAGTGCTACCACAATTTTTATTATAATTTTTCGAAATATTTACTCTGCGAATATCAGCTCAAACCCTACAATTAAAGCAGTTATTGTGAATTCTACTACCGTAATTTCCGTCGTATAGTCCGCAGATCATACAATCATTTTTGACCTCGAAATTTTTAAAGATAAATGCAACTTTTTAGATCAAGGTAGATATTTGGTACCAGTAAATAAATAGAATTTCTGGGTTGAAACGGAATTGTCTGATTCGTGGATCATCTGACGGAAATTACGGTATTTAAATACTGATTCTAAATGTACAATGTTAAACAGTTGTGAGCGACTCTTTAGAAATTCGAAGGTCTATCATAGCTGTCAATATTTATGGTTTTTATTGCCTTTAATATTAATAGATTTTTTCTTTTTTGATCGTGAAATTTCAACAGTTAAATAAGAGACTATTTAAAATAAAAATTTAGTTGTAAGGAGGAAGCGTAACAGTGTGTAGCTACGGTATATCTCAAATATATGTGACTTTATATATATCTGCGTAAAGTATAATATCAAAGCCAGGAAAAAAAATGTTATTCACTCTCTTAAAAATATTCTAATTTTTAACTCATTTTTTAGTACAATTTATCAGTATAATAATTCGAATAGAAAAGTTACAAACACTACTTTACAAAAAGGCGATTCTAGCTTTTGGAATTTTAATATTTACCTCATGATTACGGGAATGACTGATGACAGTTTTTCTATTCACCGGTACCACAATTTAGAAACAAAGTTCTATGTGGTATATATCTTTTGAAAATGGTCTAGTGTAAGAATGGAGTTTTGAATAAAGAGGTGAAGACACTGCATAAAAGTTGCGAGTGAAGTAACAGCGGAAACTATCAAAAGATAGTTTTTTTTTGTCTTTTTTTTTTAAATTATTATGAACTGTTTCCGGTTACCGCAGGGGCAAAGTTCCACTAGTAAATTTAAATAGAAAATTTCGTCTGATTGAACGTCCTAATTCAGTGAAAAATATTCTAACAAACATGGTAAAAATTTCGAATTGATGCTGGTGATATTTTGCACCGGGATTACAATCTTTTTTACTGGCAGGAGGTTGTCTAGGTTATCACAGTATGGCGGAAACGATGGGTCTGATTACCTGCAAAGTAAACTTCCACCAGTAAAAGTAATGTTTGTTTTCTCCGTTATTTCTGACCGGAATTTTGCATTAATAAGGTGTTTCAATGAAGAGAAAACTTCTAATTAAATTTACTGGTGGAAATTTCACTCGGCGGCGGGAATCAACGCCTGCAAAAGTAGCTGCAATTGAAAATTCACTATTTTAAGGATATTTCAGTTTCTTTATATTAATAGCTGCATGAGTGTAAGTGTATGGCAGTGATGATATTTCAAAAAAAAAATGTTACAAGTAAAATAGCATTAGGTCACGGGGACATATGGTGGCCCAAAGAAAAAAAAAAGGTGGGGGAATTCAATTCAAAAAAGTAGTTCCCAACTCTTTGAGAGTTCATAAAGTGTATTATGCAGCTTACAATCTCTCCTCAGTTGGTGGAATTCTCTCTTTATCTCTTGAAGAAAGTCAGAATTTTTCTTTTATGGGAGTATTGCTTCAGTGGTTTTAATAATAAATACAGAGAACCCCTACCGAGGCGATGGAAGAACTTGCAAGGCGAGGCACGTGGATTCCAATCTCACGTTGAGCCAAGTTCACGGTGATAGAATATAGCCATGGGGATAATTATAAGGACTCTTTATAAAATCTGTAATATGTGTTACAGTAATCCTGAACTGAAATCAAAATCAAACATAATTTAGTACTCAAAATTAGCAAACATCTGGGATATATTAATACGAACTTAAATTACAATAAAGTTTATAAATCAGAGATGAATAGAAATATATGATGCGAAACATGGAAACCTTATAAGGACATAATGATATATATCTGGAAATAAATTAATATTCTGCAAAGTCACCTTTTTTTCAGCGAGCCTTATTAATTTTGCAGTCATTGAATCAGAAAGTTTAGTTGAAATTTATTCAGAAATGTTTTTCCACGCTAATTAGGTGAATGATGTTGCATTGTCTATATTTGCATGTTCAGTGCCATACTTATGTACTTCTCTATCTAAAAGCCCCATAAACTCTCAGTGAGGTTTTAATCAGGTTGTTTTGGTGAACAACCATTATATTGGACATAATTAGCCTCGAAACTTGAAAATGATGCACTAAACACATTTAAAATTACATTCTCTTGTCAAAACAAATGATCACCGCCTGCGATAAGAGGCAATAATTTTTCAACTTTCATATCCACATATGATTCTGAATTCATGCGACCTCGAATAGACACGATTGGTGTTGTTCCACGAGCTGCAAAATCTGCCTACGCAGTCATGTAATTTTGTAAGCAGGGCTGCCACAGGTGACTTTTTTTAAATTCTATTCTGGCATCATTTTCTAAAGATAGAAATTCTTAACACACTCTTTGTTAACATCTGTAAGATAAAAATATTTTGCACATTATATTAGAAAAATGCTGGTGCTAAAAGAATATAAATATTGTCACCAGTGGTAGCCCTACTGTAGTTTAACCCCGTCGCGACGATACACTTTTTGATGTTTTGGCAAGTGTTTTCAAAAACAGAAATATATGCCTTATTAAATCGAGAAAATGCTCCGATTAAATAAGGCAAATTTTTCAGTAAAATGTTACTGGTGGGGATAAATAGGGAATTTTAAGCCTTTTTGCGGGCTACCAGTAGCACGTACCGGCGTAAACATGTTAGCCACTTAATCGTCGCGCCCGACACATTCACGGGCTGCAAGCTTCACGGCTTTTATTCAGAATTATTTGATTCTCACAAGTTTTATAAAATAGTGTAATTGGTTTTATTCTGGTATCATTTTACTTGGCATTAAAGAAGACAAATATTTTTTTTTTCAAAAAATTGGTGGCAATAAGGAATTTGAATTCTTAAACCGTAATTTATTGCGACCATTAAGTGGTTAACAAATCTGACATTGCTATTCTTTAGCAGAACATTGCCAGAGTGGCGAGTGGGTCGCGGAAAAACTTAGTTAAAAAGGATTCAATACCAGTATTTTGTTAAAGAGGAATTCGCCTTCTTAAAAAAAGTGCAATGCAATAAAATAAAAAAGTGCAATACAAAGAGAGATATTAAGCTAAACCTAGAATGAAAAAGTACTCTGTACTCTAAAAAGTACTTTTTCTGTACCCCTGAATCCGCAATTGATCTTCATTTGTACCATCGCTTAAAGTTTGTTACAAATCATAAATTTTAAAGTTAAGAAAAGGGAACGATTTCAGATTAAGAAGAGTTACAGATTAAGTTAAGAAAAGCGAAAATTTCATGCTATAAAATAGATGTGAGTGTTGTTTTTTAAATTTAAATAGTTGATTTTTAGGTATTTTTTACCGCTGAATCCGAAAATGACCTTAAATTTTAAAAACTTGTTAGGAAGTTTTGCAAATGGCAAATTCAAAGCTCAAAAGCTCAAAATTAAAATCGGATTCCCCAGATGTTAAGCTATAAAAATTCCAGTAAAAGACAAAAAATTAATAAATTATTGAAATAAATAAAACTAAATTAAATTAGAAAGTTTTGCATCTGTTTTAGAAGTTAAAAAACACAGTTATCCCTAGTATTTAAAACCATTGATTTTTTGACACTTTATCATTTGCAAAAAATTCTGATATTATGGTTAGTAATTAAGATAATTTCAGATTTAGTGATAAAAATGCAAAATAATTTTTAAAAAATTCGTCGCAGTCTCATGTTATCTAATCAAAAACTTTTTTGTGGGTTTCTTGGCGGTAATCTGTCCAACATTTTTTGTATTATCTTGTAAAATAAGTATAAATGCATCGTAATCACCGAAAATAATATCAATATCATATTGCCATTGGATTTACGTCAGTATGTAAAATTTAATCTCATCTGGACATTTGAAAGTGAGTTAAAGTCCGAGTGCAAATTTTGAAAAAACATACTAAAGTAAAAACATACATACGATTGATGAAGTTAACTAGAAATTTATAAACGTAACATAATTTCTGTCAATAGAAATTATGGAAAGAAATATCGCCAAATCCTTACAAAATAAAACATATGTTAACCGCTCCCCTAATTTGCCCCTACGTCATACGGACAACGTGTTTTCTCCAATCATGATTTACCCGTAACACGTACGAGTATTCCAATCGTCATTTATTAAGCTCACCAGCAAATTTTAATGTTAAATTTTGCATTATTTAATCCGTGCATTTTTCTGATTTAATTAGACAAAAATTTATGTTTTAAAAAACTGGTGACAGAAGATTAAAAATTCTCTAAAAGGCATGAAAAAATAGGCATTACTTGAAAGTTTTTTCAAAAATGTTGATCAGTTAAGTGGAGAAAATACGATTATTTTAATCAATCTCAAACTTACCAAATGTCAATTCAATCGCAAAACTTTTACGATTTTTCTTCAGAGCGCAGTTATACATTAAATAAATTTTTAGAGCATTTTAAGCACTTGGCATATGATCCCTCAAAGCACGCCGAACTCATTTGTGTTCACATGCAGAAAAGTGGAATATGGCATAAATTTTTTAAAGATTCATAACTCTCGCAATTTTAGTGTTATTTGAACAGGGTTTTCTTTGCCTCACATGTCAGCGAAACAGGAAAATTCATTAAATATAACTTATTGGACCAGAAAACCGTATAAAAATTTAAATTTTGTAAGGAGGTGGGCTAATAAGTGCTATTTTTTGCCCATCATATACCCGAAAAAAAAGTTTCGAATTCCGATAATTGTTCAGTGGCTTTGAATAATTAAAGATATGTATTTTTGTTTAGTATAAGCTTTACATGATAAATAAAATGGCAAGTCATTGAAATTATAGCCAAAATAGAGTGTTTTGAATTTTTTCGACATTTTTGTCGTTTTTGCATCTTTGAGTTAATATTTTTTTTATGAAGCGCTCGATGAACCCAATTAATTTTGCCATGAAATGATACTACTCTCTTATAAGCTTTCATAGGAGCATTATTTTATTTGGGTTCAGTGTGCGCTTCTACCTTTTAAAGAAAAAAATGTATCATCCGGGAGAATCAAATTCACTGTTATCGGAGCACGTTCAGATTTGTATTTTCGTACTCAAAAAATATTTACGTTGTTGAGAGATCAATGTTGTTTTCTGAAACTATTTTTGTAAATATTTATTAAAAAAATTACTAATAAATAATGCTTGGATGTCAGTGTCATTGAGTTGTAAAATCTGGCGGGAAAATCTTCGCATCTGTTTTAACAAAAAAGTTATATCGATACTTACATGTTCGAAAAACTGCGATCTATAGGGAGGTTCTATGTAGTGGTCTAAATGAATATAGTATGTATTTCGTGATCTTCAGGCTTGAAATACTTCTATTTTTTTCTTGTGATGTAAAAATAAGAGATTATGCGCCAACAATTACTGCCGACGAGACCACAAATAAGAAACCTATTATACATTTATGAATATCTCATTGTAAGTACTGTAACACTTGATGTATAACATGTAAAGGTAAGAACTGCCTCGTTATTGCAGCAAAAGATGTTGAAACTCCAGCCTTTATAGAACTAGAATCTATATTTCGTCGGGAAAACGATTCTGTAAAATTCATATTTCTTGATCGGTCTTCAGTAAATTGGCTTTGCAAAATTTACTCTCTGTATGTGAGAATACATCGATGTATGAAACATATATTGAAAGTACTTAAAACAATATTATAAATATAAAAAGCAGAAGACCTCGATTTTGATACACTGGACACTTTGCCGAAATTGATTATTATACCAGGGCTCCCAAATGGTCCGCGACCTGAACATCAGTATTTTTTAACAGGAAATTTCATGATACGTTTGAGCTAGAATCAACTTCCAAAGGCAGTTTCTGGACAATTTGCTAGAAAAATCTAAAAAGAAAATTTCTCTAAAAAAATTCTGATGTTCAGTTCGCGGACCATTTGGGAGCCTTGTTATACTCTCATGGGTCACATCAATGTACCACTTTAGCTATATCTTTAAACTACAGTGCGCGAAAAAATTATAAGGACACGCGAAAAATCGCCAAATCTAGAAGCCTTGTTATCAGAATCGTATGCAAATTTTTGCAGCAAAAATAGATGTAAAACTAAAATATTTCATGCGTAAAGTAATTAAAATTTTCCATTTTAAATCTTTTAAAATTTAAATTTTGATTTTTGAACTAAAATGAAAACGGAAAAAAGTATAAGGACATTGCTTTTTCTCCAGTAATTATTTAAAAATTTGCATATTTGAAAGCAACAAATGACATTTCCGAGTTAAAAGATTCCTTTGCGAAAAAAATTTCCTACTCGGCGACTTTCAGTGTAAATTTGTAACGATGCCCAAAGGAACTCAACTTTCTGACTCTGAAAAAGGAAAAATTGTTGCTTTTCGAGAATGTGGATTAAGTGGATGGGAAATTTCAAAAAGAATCAAGAGATCTAAAACGGTAGTTTATAATTTTCTAAAAAATCCTGGGATGTATGGTATGAAAAAGCGAACTGGGAGACCCGACATTCTCTCTCGTCGACAAAAAAGAATGATTGTAAGAAGAGCTTGCGAGAAAAAAGAAACCGCAAATGAAGTTAGACAATATTTGAGTTTACCATGCTCAACGAGGACTGTTCAAAATGTTTTGAGTAAACATCCTCAAGTTTCTTATGGGAAATTAGTGTCACGTCCCCCTCTTACAAATCATCATAAGAAAAGAAGAGTTGACTTTGCCAAAAAATACATTTCTCTTGGTCAAAAGTGGGCTGATGTAGTTTTTTCGGACGAAAAAAAGTTCAATCTTGATGGACCTGATGGTTTTCGTTATTTTTGGTATGATTTGCGAAAGACCAAGGAAGTGTTTTCCAGGCGTCAATTTGGTGGTGGCTCAGTTATGGTATGGGGCGGTTTTGCGGCAAATGGAACCACTCCAATTGTATTTATCAATCATAAAATGAATTCGGACAGGTATGTTGATATGTTAGGAGAAAATTTGTTACCTGAAGCGCCACTAATTACTTCAGGGGACTATATTTTTCAGCAAGATAATGCTTCGATACACGTTTCTAAGAGCACAAAACTTTGGTTTGAAGCTAATTCTGTAAAGTTACTTGATTGGCCGGCGAGAAGTCCCGATCTTAATCCAATCGAAAACTTATGGGGACTTCTAGCCCGAGAAGTTTATAAAAATGGCACACAGTATCAATGTAAACAAGATCTTGTCGTCGCTATCAAAGACGCTTGGGAAAAAATATCTGTGGACATTTTAAAAGATCTGTCAGGATCTCTGACCTCTCGGCTTATTCAAGTGATTGAAAAAAAAGGTAATTTTCTTGATTATTGAAATATTTTCAAAGTATTTTGGAACATGTCCTTATAATTTTTTCCGTATTTCCTTTAATGTTAAATTTTGTAAAATCAGTATTTTGAAGCTGTATTATGTTTTTTATCGGGTATAAATGTTATCACAAAATTATGTAGCAGAAGTAAGATGTATAAAAATTTCATTTAGGTGAAATGAAAATAAAGCATATTTTCATGCAATTAAATGTTGTCCTTATACTTTTTTCGCGCACTGTAGTACAGGGTGCGTAGTCTGGAAGCACCTTGTAAGGACCTTTTACCAGAATTTTTATAATGTAATATTTGTTTTATTTATCGAAAAAGAAATCCTTTTTCAGATCTAACAACCAGTACTTTAAAGAATTTCTGATACTAAATGAATTAAAATCCTCTGAGTTTCTTGATGACTACGCACCCTGTAGTAAAGTTCAAAATACGTTTCCTCAAAAAAGAGATAATTTCGTACTTGCTTTAAAGTGTTACTTGTAAAACTTACAACTGGTCTCTCTAATGGTGTTCTGTCCACATTATTCAATATAAAAAAATAATGATATCTTCTTTAAATATGAAAAACAGACATTGATTAAGAACTTTGTCCCACAACACTTTGGAATGGAACACATCACCAGAATACAGGTTATTGAAAAATATACGAGGCCTTTAGCAGGAAGATTATTTATTCCGGATGACGACAATACTGTAATGATTATTTTTGATAGCACGTACGTTTATATCCAGAAAAGTGTGAAATAATCCTTTCATAGAAATTCATTCTGGTTATACAAAGGAAGATCTTTCGTTAAGCGTACGGTATTCTTCACTACTTCAAATCATATTGTGGATGTCTTCGGTCCTTACATCGCAGATTCAAAGAACAATTACGCTAACATATTTACACATATGTTAAAAAAAGATTCACATAATATCAGAGAGTTGCTGGAGCTAAACGATGTTGAGAGAATTGATAGGTTTTTACGGGATTGTTTGGAACTTCTGCTAGAAATGAATATCGAACATGACATGCCAAGATTCTTAAATAGCAAGAACAATTTTAAGCACAGGATGCTAGGGGACACTTCTCGTGACCAAAGTTTCATTGTTCGACACAAAAGTGTAAAAAACTTTATCTATAATACTTGGATAAAAAAAAAACAGCGAAGCAGCATCACACAATGGCACTGTCAATATAAAGTAGGCGCAAGTGTCTAAGAGTATTAGACGCACGTTGCTTCCGTACTATGGTTTCTGGTTTTCTTGTGCCATGACTCAACCAAAACTTAAAAAACAAGTATTGAATATGCTCATATACTACAAGACGCAGCCAATGGATGGTGCAGTAGTGATTCTGGTGAAGCAACCAAGGAAGAAAACAATCTGAAACATATTGCCAAAAGTGTCTAAAACTGTATGACTATATTTTCTGTTATTGATTATTTCTAATATTTCATATATTGAAATAAAGTCTTAATAAGCTCCATTCATCGTAATTTTGCATTTAGTGATGTATTTGCTATAGATTTCTTTGATTAAAACTAATGGCAATCGTGTTTATGATCTTTAATATACATGGTATTTACTTAAATACATATTTTATCTTTCCATCAATTATTAGACTTTTATTCAAGATATTGTTATTTTCTTATTTGTTATGGAGTACACTAATGAAAAAAATTGTATGCCACATCTAAGAGCTGTTGGGCGAAAAATGGCCCTTATTAGCCCACCTCCTTTCTAAAAAATATTTGTATTAAACCAGATCACTTTTAAAATATTGCTTTACCTAATTTTGAACATTTTTGAAAATCTAATTACATGTCTATGACTAACGGTTTAGGAACTAGCAGTTGGCCACTGTTGAGAGTGGACACCCTGTAAACTGGAGTCCTTGTCTATATAAAATATTGCACCAACTTTCATTTTCAAAAGTGTAACATCAATTTTGACACTAACTTTTAGAATGAAATTACTACCGAGTAATTATAGTATATATTGTCTTGACTGATACATATAATACTGAAACCGGAAATTAAAACACATATGAAATGCTGCCATCATTCCAAAATAACCACTTTTAATTTCGTGTAAAGGTAGTTATAAATGTTCCACAAAGTTTGGATAGCACTTCGAAACAAAAAATATGTAAAAAAAATATATACATATATATAAACGTATAAAAATTTGATTTCTATTTTTTTAAAATTATCCAAAAACAGTGTGAAACATAGGAATTTAATTAAATTTTCGGATCTTTCCGTTATTGTAAAATGTATGAAAATGCTTATTTTTTGTGTACATTTTAATTGAATTGCCTACTTTAAAAACCAAACATATAAAGTTCTTTGTATCTCATTAGGTAATTGGAAGAAGCCGGCGAAATTTTCCTAAGTAAATAACTAAATTGTTTCTTATGAGAATACTATGAAACATGATGCATAGATCTAATGAATTTCATTAGTAATTAGTTGAGCAGCGTTGATGGAAACTCTTTCTCGTAAGTTTGGAACAAAAGACTATTGAGCAAAGCTGCATCGACCATTCTTCTTAGTAGAGGGAAAATAACAGTAATTGAATGTTACTTTGTCGAAAGTAGTTATAATACTTTAAAGAAATACGTGAATGAAAATATGCTTATGCTTAACTCCTTGAAACATATTAGTTAATCTTAAATGAAACAAAATACTTAACCCCTTGAAGGGCACCGGTATGTGTTATATACCACTTAATTTTAATTCCCAAATGCCACATTCACACCAGAATTTAGGAATTAACTCTTGTTTCATATAATATACGCGAAGAAAAGCTTTTACTTAGTTTAATATAAATTTTTTTAGGAATACTGGTGTCAATCAATCATTTTTACATATTATCAACATAAGTGCTTTGCCCCTGAAGGGGTTAAAGTTTATGAATTATTCAAATTGCTTAGTGTCATTTTTAGCCTAATATTTCTAAGATGCATGTAACTCAATAGATAATAAATGAATGTATTTAATATAGTAATCCTTATAAAATTTTGTATTTTTTGTATGACGAAAGTCTCTAGTTCTTTGATTGTAACAAATATTTAATATTTAGGTTTAATCTAACTAATTTTTTCAGACAAACGTGATTTTGTAACAATTGCATCCACTTTGCCGAATTAACATGCTCTTCAATCCCTCAATGTTTATTTTAAAAATATATGAGTTTATCCCAAATTATGAAATTAAAAGTCATTTCTTATAGACATCGTAATATAAGTTTAGTTATGGATTCGTTTCTCATATTCATCTTTTATTAAAATAATTATTTTTTAATACAATACATGAAAGAAAGAGTAAATTTTTATTACAGAAAATAAATATCAAATTATTTATAAATGCTTTAAATTTTATATGAGAAAATAGATAATTATTTTCTTTCTTGAATTTTATTACTTACCTCTCAACTGATCAATATTTTTCAGAGAAACTTTCAAATAATGCCTATTTTTTCAAGTCTTTTACAGAATTTTTAATCTTTTATCACCGGTTTTTCAAAACAAAAATTTTTTCCTAATTGAATCGGAAAAATTATCGGTTAAATAATGCAAAATTTACAATAACAATTTACTGGTGAGAATAATAAATAATGATTGGAATACGGATGTCCACATGTGTTACGGGAAAATTATTGGCACAACAGTTTGCTTAACTGGATTGCCAGTGTGGCTTCCACTTTCAATTTAAAACTTCGAATTCATACCAGAATTTCTGAAAGAAAAATTTTTGCTTTCGGTAATCGTGAAACATCCGTTATTAAGTAAAGAAAACAACACCAAATTCATATTATAATTCTGAAAGATAAATTTTTACTTTCAGAAATCGTGAAACATCAGTTATTAAGTAATGAAAACAAAACCGAATTCATATCATATTTCTGAAAGAAAAATTTTTACTTTCGGTAATCGTGAAACATCTGTTATTATGTAAAGAAAACAAAACCGAATTCATATCATAATTCTGGAAGAAAAATTTTTACTTTCGGTAATCGTGAAACATCTGTTGTTAAGTAAAGAAAACAAAATCGAATTCACATCAGAATGCATATCATAATTCTGAAACAAAAATGTTTATAAATATATACTGGACAACTGCACCATAAAATTTAACTACTAAGAATGTATTTATTAAAAATACAACACATTGCTCAATGGTGCACAAAAGAAGAATTTAATTTTGTACAGTTAAAATAAAATAAAAATATCAACGTTCCGCGCCGTCTTCTGCGGCCGTCTTCAGGAAAATATGATAATGGAAAGACTAAGTTTGCTTCTTGATAGACAGATAATATTTCTAATAAATTAAAATCGAAATGAATTCATTTCGATTATATGCGATAATTTGTGACTTTCACTAAATTATGTGGGATGAACTCATTTATATGAACTAATATCACGTATTTGAAACATATTTTTATCCGAACTCGATTTATTTTATGATTACGCTATTAATGAGAATGCGGGTTCTACAATCTTTGGGTATAAATACCAGCGATGTTTTAGGATTGAGTATCATAATCAATCGAGTTCCACTAGACTCAAAGGATTAATTTCGAAAATGTACGCTCTTACTGTTGTAGTACTCTTTTTCGCATCTGAGGCTTTTGCCTTGAAATACTCTGATTGTGGTAAGTGCAGTAATAATTATTTTTGTTTCTTTTATAAAGTTTTTCGGTAACGTTGAATATTCGCTGCAATTTCTCTTTATCTTCTGGTATATTATACCATTTTCGCTTAAGTCTAAATTAAATAAATAAAAAAAAACCTTACAGCTTCGTTTCTCTCTCAGTATTTTTAACTTTAGTCTCTGAAATCTAACTTTAATCCTTTCGGGTCCGATTTTTTTCCATTTTGAGAACAGAACTATTTTTTCTTTATTAATGTTAATCGTAACTATTCAAATAGACATACTGAAGTTAAAAAATTATCTCTTCGTCTGAAAGCTAACGAATGTAATTATTTTGTGTACGATTTCATTCATATTTATATAATATGCTAAGGAAGAGTATTTGGAGACGTTTGTAAAATGTCGTATTACAATAGGGTTTAACAGATATTACAACGTTCTAAGATTTTTGACGTTTTGTCACATGTGATTCGTTCAGAAAAGTAACTTCCATTTTAAATTTAAAGCGTGAAATATGTATATAAAATAAAGCAAATGAAAATCGTGAAAAGCGAATTAAGGATATTTTTATTATTATTGTTATTATTAAATGTCAAAACATATGAAGTCATAATAAGAAAGACATAGTCATATACTATAATTTCTGTATGTTAAAAGTGACTAAATAATTGTTAAGTCAAATTAACACTCGATGAAAAGATATTTACTATTAGAAGTACACTATACCCGAAAGGATTAATAAAACGTATATAGTTTATTTTCATCTTCCAAATTTTCTACTTTTGTCTCTGATGTTTTTGTAAAATCTTAACAAATATCGAAAGATTTTTTTGGAACTTTTATGAAGTCTTAGCATATTTTGATTGATTCTATGTTTCTAATTCTGTCTCTGAATTCTAATTTTAATCATATATTTATAACTTCTGTTTATATTCAGGTATTTGAAATATATATGACTTAGGTGCAGATATATTGAAATGACGAAGCTTTTCTTTGTTTTCCATTATTTTCTATTTTTATATTCCAAATCTGACTTTCTATAAAATTGCTCTTCCTGAAAATCATTGAAAATTTTGTTAAATCCAAAGCGCGATTTTCACTATTTTAGCTTCTGGAAAAACAGTAATTTGGATATTTTTACTTTAAGAAAAATATCGAGAATTAGTTAAAATATATCATCTTTTTAGAAATGAATTTCTTAAAAGTGTGACTTTCGGACTTTCCCGTTTAACCCATTAAAGTTCATCAGTTTCGCTACGAAATCACAAAATATTAACACCGGAATTTTAATTTAAAAAAATCATTTTATTATGCATGTGAAAAAACGCCTTTTCTTATTTATAAATATATTTGTTCCCAAAAACCGGTGTCATTAATTTATTTCAACATCTAAGCAATGAAAAGTCTTTGTCCGTTTAAAGGGTTAAAAGCAAATATAATTCCTCTGTGATGATGAGACATAACATATAAAATGTCTGATGGAAGCGTGTGTTTTCGTACTTTTTTATAGAAAGGCAGAAGAGAGTTGCAGATTAGCCAGGTTGAATTGAAATGTTGCGAAAGAAATTATTCTGAACGCTAGACACATTAGGACGATATTCAAATACCTTAACAAATTTTCTTTGGATAATATAACTATTTACATCTGTAGTATTACTTTTACAGGCTCAATTGGTGTGTTTTTTTCTGAGAATTACTATTTCTGAAAAGTAATCTTCGCTTTCTGCAGTTGAAGACTTCTCGCTTTTAATAAACAAACTAATGACATAATTGAACTAATGACATATAAAAACACACCTACGGAGCATTTTTTATGCAACAATTGCTATCAGTTAAATGTTTATGATTTTTTAATTTAACCCATTAACGCCCGAATTATTTTCTTCGCTAAAATTTAAATTTTGTATTTGCCACCACTTTTAAAATCAAATTAACTTTTATCTAATTTTATCGAGGATTTTGTCTCGTGAAAGACGGTATCTTCCTCTTTACTGGTGGGAAAACCGCTTTCTTGCTGTTTTTGTAACCGTCCTCAAATGAGGACGCTGGGCGTTAATGGGTTAATATTAACCATTACCAATTATAACTTTACAGTATATTTTACCCGTTGGGGACGGGCAATCCGTATACGTACCATAAAAAGGACTCAGAATCCTTGTTTATCTCCATCAGTAAAATCTTACTGTGAAATTTGTCTCATTTAATCATAGCGTTTTCTCGATTTAAGAAGGCAGAAATTTCTGTTTTTAAAAATCGGTGACAAAACATAAGAAATTTCGTAAAGGACTCCCGTTGCGAAGGGGGTTAATATGAAATATATTTTATGCTTTTATATCATAATCTTTTGAGTTTAGTTACACTCAAAATGAAAACTCGATATTGTAAAACATTTTTTGATGAAAGTTTAGTAAAATCAAGAATAATTAATAGATTTGAACATTGCATACATGTATTGTAGAATGAAACTGTTAAAGTATAACTATTGCAAGAGGTTTATTATATATTCTGTGATATATTTTTATGAGTTTGAATTATATGTAATCCAATAACAATAACTATTTTCTTCGTTTTTTTTTTCAACAACATATATTCAATACTATAAATATTGAAGCGAACATTTTTATTAAAGGCTCCAAAACTGGAAGAATTGTTGATGTAAGACTAACCGGATGTGAAGACACAGATGTTTGTGAATTAAAGAGGGGCGAAACCTATACATATGGTCTATCCTTTGAGTCATGTAAGTACATAATATTCTATTTTTAATTATGCCATAATTTCAGAATTAATATTATAAAGAATTTAGTGGAATTTTTCGATCATGTCTGAATATCCAAAAACCATAACAATTGGAATGAAAAATTAAATCTAATTTCATGTGTTTTGTACTACGACACTTTGCGTAAACTTGAAAGCTTTTTCACAGCATGAACTTTTGTCTTAAGAAACAATGTCTAAAAAATATTTGTTGATTTCTAACTTAAAAAGGCCAGAAAGTTAATGTTATTAAAATTTGTTATTTTCTTCTATTAATTTATTTATGGGTAAACTAGTTATGTTCATGGTTGCCAGTATGGCTTGAGTATTTATTCAGACAATTTGAGCTCGTGCCAGAAATAAAGAAAAGTATTTTATGCTTTATTTAATATTAACATTTAGCGATCAAACTAAACAAAAATTCTTTTTTTTAAAATTACTGTACAAAGGGTATAGCCGGGTTTCTTAGTAAAATATGCCCTCGAGTCAACCACATCGAGTTCTACATGGATTGATAGCCCATAAAAAGAAATTCATTTCTCCCCAGTTTTAAGTTTGTATCTCAAGACCATGGGGTGTAATGGCCCTAAAATGGCTGTTTTGGAAAATAGTGCATTGTGACGAAACAACTAAACAGATTTCAACGGAAAAAATAAGGAATGCAAAAAACCACCATACGAATGTTTGACAATTTTTTCAGATTTTTTTTAAACAAAAGAAAAAGTTTTCTAACATTTTTCCTCTTTTCAAATGAACATTTTAATTAAAATAAACTGAAATTTCTGAGTGACCACCTTAATTATTTTGCATGAAATACTATGAGACATGATGCATATTCACTATTAATTTCAACTTTCTACGTATGGTGCATCAAATTAAAAAAGGGCGAATCATATTCCGGCGGAATATGTAGGGCGTGTCTCGGACAAATTTCATGTCTTCTTTTAAAAATACCGTTTGAATTAATATGTGAGATTTGAAAAGAAATCGTGAAATTTGTCCGAGACACGCCCCATATTGCTACCGGCATATGATTTTGCCCTTTTTTTAATATGATGCACCATACGTAGAAAAATGAAATTGATAGTGAATATGCATCATGTCTCATAGTATTTCATGCAAAAAAAATTAAGGTAATAATCAGAAATTTCAGTTTATTTTTTATTAAAATGTTCATTTTAAAACAGGAAAAATGTAAGAAAACTTGTTCTTTTGTTTTAAAAAAATCTGAAAAAATTGTCAAACATTCGTATGGTGATTTTTTACATCCCTTATTTTTTTCGTTGAAATTTGCTTAGTAGTTTCGTCACAATGCGCACTTTTCAAAAAGAGGCATTTAGGGTCATTACCCCCCATAGTCTTGAGTTAAAAATTTAAAACTGGGGAGAAATGAATTTCTTTTTATGCGCTATCGATCCATGTAGGACTCGATGTGGTTGACTCAAGGGCATATTTTACTATGAAACACGGCTATACCCTTTTACTTTTCCGATTAAATTTGGAGGCAAAACTAGCAATCTTGATTCTTTGCTAGAACATTGAAATTATTAACTGTCACCAGATTTGATTGACAAATATATCCAAAAGGAGTTAAGTACTTTAAATCACTTACATTATAAAAGCCAAAATTTTTTTAAAAATTATGGTTCAGACTTTGCAATTAGTTATCAAAATTTATCCTCACTGCCTTCGACTGACCTGAACAAAATTTGTGGAAAAAAAAAATATCATTTTATAATTTTTTTTTAAGCCAGGGGTGTCAAACGGTGGACTAAAGTCCAAAATTTCCAAATTTATCCGATTTAACCCGTTAACGCCTAATGCAATTATACGGTACCGAAGAAAGATTGCTGCCTTTTCTTTTTTGTATACCAGCACTTCTCAACGGAAGCTTTACATTTACACGACGACTTAAATTTCGTGATAAAATGAGATAGAAATTCATAACTTAAAAACTGGTGTGAAAATTAAGTTTTGCTTTTTAAAGAGGACAATAATTTCGACTTTAATTTTTTAATGGCGAAAATTTCTGAGACTAAAATGTGAATATTACTATTTAAAAACTATGTTAACATTTTAACCCATTAACGCCCAGCGTCCTCGTTTGAGGACGGTTACAAAAACAGCAAGAAAGCGGTTTTCCCACCAGTAAAGAGGAAGAAAAATTTATACCTTATTTCATGAGACAGAATCCTTGATAAATTTAGATAAAAGTTAATTTGCTTTTAAAAGTGGTGGGAAATACAAAATTTAAATTTTATCGAAGAAAAAAATTCGGGCGTTAATGGGTTAATTTGTTCAAGAATTTTAGAATGTACATATATGTATACGCATACTTTCCCGTCGAAAGTGTTAAGGAATTATAGAAATTTAAAAAATATGTTCATAAATTTTTCAGTACAACTCTAGTAAAATATACTTAGAATATAAATCAGTTTCCGATATCGGTTAAAAATGCCTGATAAAAAACTCATCAACGCTTAAATTGAAATGCTGTAATTTTATCTATGGCTTTTTTTATTGTGCTACCACAATAAGGTTTCCAATAATAATGTGATGGGTTAGGTTTCCATGAAAAGGTCCCCCCCCCCTCTTAGGGTCCATATCCCACATGTTGGTAATTGGCTGTCTCAAATACAACAACCAATAATAATATACTTAATTGACTGTTTATATAGTAAATTAATAAACAATTTAAAATTTAATTTAAATACGAACAACAAATTTTGTATCACAGAATCTGTCAGAACCCCCAGAAAATATTTTGATTCCATTTTTTTCTTCTCTTTTTTGAAATCAACTTATAGAACTAAAAAAAAAATTAGGCCTTTTTTAATCTTATGGATGTTTTTTAAAGTATTTCTGGAAATTTTCTCAAAACGTGAAGAGTATAAAAGAAATGCAATTTTAATTTTTTGTCATAACTTAACATTTAAAATATTGTTTTTCAGGCATTTGGAGCTTTCAGAATTTTAGAGTACAGTGGATATACTGTCTGCTTCATTATAAAGTCGTAATCTGTTTTAAATGAAAAAAGAAAAAAACTGACATTATGCTATTAATAGTTTGTCGAATATTCCGATTTTTGATAACCACTATTGAAACTATGTTTATTAGAGAATTTAAAATTTAAAATTTTTGCTTGATTGAGCACTATTAGCTCAAAATTAAGAAAATTTATGCTCACACGCATGTACAAAGTTAATACATTTATACCCGAATTTTCTGTAAGAATTTTCCTTTTTAATTAATTTTAAAATACTACACGTTCAACTACTAACCGCTTTCCAGATTGTCCGTACGTCGTACTGGCAAGAGTAGTTTGCTTGATCCATCATTTAAAGCTGTTTAATACTACTATTTTTTATTTCAATATCTTACTTCTTAATGGCAAAAAACTTTGGATTTAATATTACGAGTACCGTAATTTCGGATGCATAAGCCGCGGATCAAACTTTTTTTTTTCGACCCAGAATATTTAAAAAAATGAATTTTACTACTTAGATCGCCGTAAATATTTGCCTTCAATCACTAAATAAGATTTCTAGGTCCAAAAAGAATTGTTTGAGCCGCGGCTTATACACCCGAAATTACGGTATTTTAGTTGAAAATAAGTGGTGCTTATCCCATCTTTTCAATTTATTGTTAGTAAAAAAAGAAGCAGTTAAGTGGTTAAACGTGTGGCGATAACAAAGTTTGCTATGCCTTGAAATAGAAATAGAAATTATGTAATCTTAAACATTGCTGCTGAACGCCTCAGAATTTCAACGAATAACTTGATTCTTGATATTAGTTGAAAGATTTGGATTTTACATCAACAAAATTACTTTTATCCAACTAATGTTTTACATTTAGTATTTTTCGAATTTGTGTGCTTTTTGATACAGCTGTTATAATAATAGCTCGAGAAATCAGCTGTCAGATGCAGGGTTCGAACATTTCTACCACTAAATTTTATTCTCAAAGTGTTTCACTGCAGAAAAATATCGTTAAATCTGCGAATAAAGGTGGAGGTTACGAATGTTGCGATTTAAAAATTAAATTTAGATTTTCTTATTTTTAATAGTATTGTCAGAGTCCTCGGAAATTCCAAGGAGTGTGCGAACCTTGCAGATGATATACGATAACAAGTCCAGACCTCAACTTGTCTGAGTTTTTAGTAGTTGAAAAAGCTTTAGTAATGTACATCCTTTAATGCAATCTGCTATTTATCTCGTAGAAATTCAAAACATACATATTTCGCAAACTCATACTTATTTTATGTGAATTTTTAAATTTATTAAAATTCACTTTTTTTCTTCAGTGACTGACAGTGAAACATTAAAAGCAAGTGTATATGGTGTTATTGGGGGCGTCTCTTACCCTTATCCTCTGCCAAACAACAATGCCTGCGAAACAGAAGATATTGATTGTCCTATTCAAAATGGCAAGATTTATGATGTTGAAAACACCTTTACTGTCCGAGACAGTTACCCACCAGTAAGTAGTTTTTATCAACACTGTTTTTATCAACACTTTACGAACGAATGTTGCTGTATTCGTGAAAAATATTTTCGTTACTCACATGTGTTTTTAATTGGACAGCAACATTTTTGCATAGAATGTGCCATCTTATCTACTCTTAAAATTTCTACAGTTACATAATAGGCAATAGCTTTTACCGGAATAGAATAAGATGTGCGAATTGGAAACAAGACATTTGTGAAGAAGAAATTGGCTGTAGCGACTATGGTGGCATTCGTTCATTAAGGGTTAATTGTAAAGCTTAAAGTATTCACTTTACTTTATTTGTTTTATTCCGGAAGAGAACTATCTACTAGTAAGTATGCATTTAACTGTTTTATTTAATGTTTTTAGATCTCATAAAGCACAGCATGAATTTTAACAACTTGTTGACTGGCGTCGAGTACACTAAAAATTAATTCGAAGAGCGTTATTTCATTCAAAATTCATATGAAAGGTTTTATATAATAGTTTTCGCTTCAATTAAGCACTAAATGTCTGCCATTCAATGTCCGAAAATTATTATAAAAAACTGGTAACAACTATGATTAAACAAAAGTGCCAAATTGGTATGATCGCCAGTCTACAATATGTTAATTTGTTTGCTTTACTCTCGAAGGGAGTTTTCACAAGTAAGTAGATTTAACTGTTTTTTAAATATTTCACAGACTTCTTTTTAGTTCGTTTGTTCTTTAAAATAACAGGTAATATCGGTACATTTATTTTTTGCCAAATTCAAACACAAATCGTTTAAGTTTGGCAATATATTTTACTCTAATATTTGTGAGATAGGGTGTGTTATCAATAATTTAATATTAATAAAATATTCTATAACATGTTAGTGCAAATGATAGGCGGAAATTATTAAATATAAATAAAACTAATTAATTATTAATTAATTCCATTTATTAAATGTTAATAAAGGGCATACAATTATACTACATACAATGTAATTCTACTATGAACATTTTTAAAATAATTTTTTAGCTCCAGTTATTATAATTTTTGCCGTGTTCATATGTTCATATGATAATAATATAATATTTAGTATACAATGACATTTTTACTAAATTTTCTGAGTTGAAATACGTTTAACCTATTATTAATTAAAACACAATTTGTGATAAAGCAGTTAGAGACTGGCAAACATGGTCAATTATTTAAATATTTTATTGTTTTTTAGAATAACGAAGAAAACGACCTCAATTTTTCTTTAAATATAAAAGAAATTCTCGTACTGTGTCTACCTGCCTACATTAACCCTTTCCGACACACTGTGCCCGGTCTGGGATACATAATTTTAATTCCAAACTTGCAAACGGCACCAATAAAATTTTAGTAAGTTTTTACTTTAAGCTTTTTTACTTTTTCTTTTTACTTTACCATAAAAGCATTAATTAAGGTTTTGAGATTATCTAAAAATTTCGTTAGTGAATTCCGGTGTCATCCGAAAATTTCTCATTTTACTAACAGATTTTGCCTGTGCCGGAAAGGGTTAACCAAGACATTATTAAGATACCTTCTTTAAATTATCAAATAACAATTAACAAACACAAATAGCAATTTAAAAATAGCAATTAACAATCCTTTATTTTCTATGATTCATTTTGCTGATTTTTCTCAGTTTTTCCTCGAAAACAATTCTAGATCTCTTAGTTCGATAAACTGCAGATTGTATTCCAGAAACATTCTCTTTCTGTTTATTTTAAATTTAGTGTTTGTTATTTAATTGATTTTTTTTTTGTTCATTCCTGACAAGTAGACAGACATACAAGTTTTATAAATGGCAGGTTGGCAGCGATACATATATTATAGTATTGGAAGACCGTTTTTGATCGTGTCTAGCTTTAATTTTTAAAGTATTCTATATTTCGCTGGTTATCCTATCCAACTCTGAGAATAGCTTTTATTTATATTTGTGATAATATTTATTTTCAGATGAAACTCGATGTCAAATGGGACTTGAAAGATGACAATAAAGAGATGGTTATCTGTGGAGTCGTCCCAATACAAATTGTTTAAGAATGTTTTTGATCGAGCCAGTTTTCTCCAGTCTTTCATTTGAATACATGTGTTTTTTTACTCTAATGATGGAAACAAGTTTCTTTAAAGTGCCTAAATATTTAATAAATAATTTTTCATCTTGAAATTTTTAAGTGAATTATTTGTTTATATAATAACAGTAATATACTTTAAATCGCTATTTTTTAGTGAAAGTAAAAAAATTTCCTGATTTTTTTTATTAATCAGAGATTTAAACTAATTGCAATAACATATATAATATCATTTAATATAAAACCAGTGTTGTTAGCTTGGGGAAGATTTTTATTTAAATTATGTACCTCTATTTCAGAATAAAAATCATCATTTAATGACAATCATTCCATAATTGATTAAATGAAAGGGTACTAGTTGAAAAAATTGGTAGATATTTTGAATAAAATATTCCCCGATCTGGTAACACAATAGTTAATTCTAAAATCATGAAAAATTATCAGAAAGTAATCCTATAAAGATACAAATGCAAATCTTTCTCATGGGTACATTGGCAAGTTTTTAAAAGAGCTTCATAAAGTTGTCAAAACATCATCAACATTTTTTCATTCAAATATATAAAGACATAGTGAAAATAAATTTAAATAAAAATACCCTTAAAAATAGCTCTGTAATTAGTGAAAATAAACTGATTAATAATGAAAAGTGCATTAAAGTATTAACCCTTTAACGTTCATTGGTTTCGCCACGAAACCACAAAATTTTAATTCCGATACGCAACACTGACACCGGTATTTTTATCTAAAAATAGCCCTTTTATTATGTATGTGAAAAATCACGTTTTCTTATTTAGAAATATATTTGTTCTTAATTACCGGTGTCATTCATTTATTTCGACACCTTAGCAATGAAAATGCTATGATCGTTGAAGGGTTGATGGCAATTTTAATTTATCCTTTTATTTTAAATAATCGGGCTTGTTACCGAAAACACCCGTATTTCCAACGTAAGTAAAAGAAGCAGTTTAATAGATGAAACAAGCTACTTTAACTACCATTTTTTTCTGTAATTTATCTTCCCTTTATAGTTTTAAACAAGGAAACCGGAACACATTCATAGTAGAACTGCTACGAATTTTAGTCACCGCAGCTTCCGTATAGTTATTATCACCTAATTTATTCACAGAATCACCATTAAATTATTTCTACAATAGACAACTTTTGACACTATTTTGGTTTCCAGAACTTTGCTATCCGCTGTTTCAAGTGCCTAATGCTGTATTTCTAAGTAAACTTTTCAGGGAACCTTGATATTTGTCAAACCGGTTTTCGGGATTCTGAGATAGATATATATCTTTATGTAATGTCTTTGAAATAAAAAAAAATGTCTAAAAATAATACTTAATTATTGTTACATACTGGTTTATTTGAATGTTTTTATTATTCAATCATTTGATCAGAAATATTAAAATTCAGCAATTCCGGTTTTATACATGAATGTAAGATTCCTCTATATTCATCAGTTCAAACTTATTATCATACTGCATCGTTTTTGGATATTCTGATTTTCGAATACCACTTTTTAAAATAAAATAAGGGCTTTATATAGTTGTATAATTTCTGATATTAAATAAAAGGATTATTAAAAATATTAAATAATGGATATATCTGCAAATTATAACCCAAATGAATTATACAGAATCTGACGAGATAAAAAATACTTAATTTTATAAGAGCTCCTAAATGTTTTTAACATCAATTAAAAGGTGAAAATTGCGAATACAAATATTACAATTAGTAGTTAATTTTTTCTTATTGAAGTGAATTTTTAATTTTTGAGAAGGCAGCCAGCACGATACCATTGAAAAATTTAGGGCAAATAATTGGAAAGTTCAGGATTCACGCAACTATTACCAGTAAGATAGACGGAAATTTTACTGTAGAGCTATAAAAAGATTTTACACCAGAACTATTTTTAACTCTTCCATTATTTTAGTTTTGTAATTTAGTGAAGTAAGTGTTCAGAATACTTTATCAGGAAATCTCTGTTACGAATCGAAATATATTTATTTGTTACCATTAAAAATGGCAGATTTTACCATTCGAGTGTTAACTGGTTAAAAAGATAAGAAAGGAAATGCAATGGTTTTCTTTATAACACTACAGATGCGTAACTAGGGTGGGAGCCCAAGTGCTCTAAATGCTGGTAATTTTTGAAAGTTCTGTTCACCTTATCTAACCAGAAGATTTTCTGCTACGGATCAAGGAGAAGAAAACCTTACAATATATCTGGTTTTGGGCATCCATCCTCGTTATGCCACAGCACTATGACTTTCCACGCCAGATGTTCCATGGAGGAATGCAGTCAGTGTTAAGGAATATTTACATTTAATAAGGATTTTACCGATTAAGGAAATTACACGACGTCTTCAGTTCTTCAGAATATTTTACTCGCCGAAAATCCTACAGACGTAAAACAACACCAGCTAACGCAAAAAGACGAGAAGCGCCAGTGTACAAGAGTAGTATAGGGCTAGCAGATACAAGGCTGCGTCTACTGTAAAAATTTTCGCTTGAATATTGCTTACCTGGGTGAGAGTGATTTTTTTTAACCTGCAGCACAAGCACTCACAATTGTTACATTCGCACACGCACGGAGTTCAATCAACTCCAATATTTAAGTGAAATTTGCATTAAGTGAAAAAGCACGAATGATTAAATGCATTATGTAATTTTATTTATTATTTGAGAATCTCAAAATGTAGATTTATGGCATTTCACACACAAGCTTAATACAGAAAAACTTATCTTTTAATTTCTATTGCTCTTTTAAATGTTCATGATTTTTTGTAAACGTCACATATTTTTATCTGTCAGTTGCAGAGAGAAAAAAATTCACTTGCGTAAAAGTTATATATTTGAACTTCTATCAATAATTTTATATAAGGTTTAGATTTGGAAATTTTTTAGAAAAGAAGATTGGCGATTTGCTACCAACACCGCGCGATTCACTTAAATTCATCTTACCATACCATTATTTGCAAAATGTAATATTCGATTTAGAAATGAAATTTTGAGATTAAATAAGATGAAAATTTCTATTCGGAAAAGCTGCATATCTACGCCCCGTGGCGTAGTTCCATGCGTAGTTCTAATGTCTCTACCAGACATTTAAAATACAATTTCTTATTTATTCAACGAAATACATATCCGTTGAAAATACATTTATTCTGCTTCATCGATACGATGATCTAATATTTAAACTCCTACAAGTCTACCAGAGGCGACTGTTATTTATTTCTAATTCGCAACACTTTCTCAAAACAGAAATCATTAACACACACTTTGACATCATTTGCAACAGAAGTGTACTTCAAAGTTTAGATTAGAAAAATACTGAAGCCAGGAGAATATAAATTTAGTCGCCTGTGTTCCTGTTCAACCACTGTCACACCCTGTTCCTATTTAATCACTTAACCCTTTGAGCTCTGGTGGGTAAATTTCTTCAAAATTCCAAACGTCACATTGGCACCAGTATTTTGCAAAGAAAAAACCAGTTAACGATATACGCGAACAAATGCACTAAACCTTTTTCAAATACATTTGGTCGAATTTTCTGGTGTCGTTGTGACATTTCGGAATTAAAATTATGTGGTAGAAAATTCTACCAGCAGAGCTCAAAGGGTTAACCATCACGCGCCCGAGACATTCATGGGCTGCAAGCTTCACGGCGTTTATTGATAATTGTTTGATTCTCACCAGTTTTATAAAATAGTGTAATTGGTTTTATTCTGGTGTCATTTTACTTGGCATTAAATAAGAAGAATATATTTTTTCAAAAAAGTGGTTGCAATAATGAATGTAAATTTTTAAACTGTAATTTAATGCGACCATTAAGTGGTTAATAAAACAAATAATGCCCGCTCCTTTCTGTTGAGTATTAAATTCGCAAATATGCTTAACATAAATATTTGACACGGAAGAGCACATGACTGAAAAATATATTAAGCACGAATATTTATACCCTTATTAAATTTAATATGATCCATGAGCCACGCTGGTTACGCACACTGTATCCTCGGATTATATTCTGGAAATCGTCACATATTAATATGTAAATATTCGTGGATATTTCTTAAGAATTTTTATGCATTTTAGGTGCAAGGATTTTGTATCCGTTAAATGTTCAAAAAATTGTTTGACACCAGTATTTTCAAAAAAAATTATTTGTAAACAAGTAAATGTGTATGTTTGGCGCACTTTACCCTTTGAGCTCTGATGGCTGAATTTTCTACCATTTCATTTTAATTCCGAAATATCACAACGGCAACAGAAAATTCGACCAAATTTATTTTAAAAAGGCTAAATGCATTTTGTTTCGTGTATATCTTTAACCGTTTTTTCTTTGCAAAATATTGGTGGCAATGTGACATTTGGAATTTTGAAGAAATTTACCCACAAGAGCTCAAAGGGTTAACAGAAGTTAAATTTTCTCTAAAAAATTCTAGTGCCAAAGTGCCTATTAGGAATAAGAATTAAGTGATCCCTTAAATACATCGCCACCAATCAAGGGCAATGGCTAATTTTTGGACCACCTAATTTTTATTCCTGTATGCTACATTGACACCAGAATATTAAGATAAAATTTTTGCTTGATTAAATACGTGATCCAAAGCTTTTCTTATTTTGAAATAAATCTATTTTTGAATTATAGTGTTGCACACTCATTTCTGCATTTTACGAATAGAAGTGCCTTGCCACTGAAATGGTTAAAAATCTTATACGGCAGAAATACGCCTGGTTTAGTCTGGATGCGATAAGTAATTCCACAAATACTATAAATCGCGTGATTAATCGGAGAAAGATTTTTAATGTAAAGATAAAATATGAGGCATCAATTTCAAATTTGAAATTGTGGTGATAAGCTATTTGAAAATTCTAAAAATAATACGGACCCTGGGCTTAGTTGAGTGTTCGTATTTGTAAGATCTTATAGCTAAAATCTCAAGCTATTCAATGGCGAGTATTTTATGAGTATAAGTCTTTCCGAAGTATTATTTGATCAATTATGTGAACTTTCTTTTTCTCAAAATTTTTAAAGCTTTCACGCCGACAGTTTGCTGTTGATTATTTGCTTTTTTATGCTTAGAATCTCTTCATTGTCAAACATTATTTTATCCTTCCTACCCTGTTCAAATTTTATTCAATCTTGATAAAAACATTTCACACCAGAATTGTTATTTAAAACATTTTAATGTATTTAATTGACTTATTTCTTTGAATCTGTTATTTAACTTTCTTTATGAAAAACGTTCTGGTTCGAATCGTATAATACAAATTATAGGTGTGGGTCGATTAGACCCATTCAGGGTAGGAAGGTTAAAAAGATCAGGATTCGTATGATTAAAGGAATTCAGTAAATTTTAGGTGTTTTGATACCCGAAATTTCGTAAAGTACAGGTCGCTATACCTGAATTTAGAATTCATTTTCATTAAATAATGCAAATATTACTTTAATTTCGATAAAGCTGCTTGAAAGTTCGTGAAGCGTACGAACACTGAAGTTACATTTAAATGTCTCTATGAATAACTATCTACGTTCGACTACAATAATAAAAATTTTATACTCAAGTACGGTTAGGGAAATACATTTACATAAAAGCATAAATGTCAATTTAAATATTTGTTTTACCCTTACTTTCTAAAAGAATGTTTTGTCTTATTTAATTGCCGAATTTCACGGTTTGAGTGAATAAAGATTACCATTAAAATAGCATGGTAAGGAAGATTGTAAAAGTTGGCTGAAATCATGTTACCTTTTAAAATCGGTTTTTTATTCACAGAAATGGGAATTTTTCTTCTTATTCAACTACTTGCCTTCTTGACTAAGGAAAATAAATTATCATTAATTTCTAATTTCCATAAATCTGAATAATTATTGTCTGTGTACTGATAGGCTCTCCTTCAATTACACCCTTGAAAGGGAGAGGATTTGATATATTTTTATACAATATAATTTTAATTCCAAAGTGTCAAGTATCTGTTCTCAAGTGTTTGTTCGTGCGCGGTCATACCTGTGACTAAATAAACTAAAATTTTCTTTTCATAGTAGAAGTTTACCTGAGAGGTAATCAGGCCCTTTTTAAGACAGTTATGCAAAGTAATCTTAAAATGCTCCTACAAGTGATCCCAACCTATTTATAGCAAATTATTTTACTTTACGTTTTCTCTTGCTATGTTTTCCTGCTTCTGTAGTGCCTACGAAGGTACATTACGCAGTACAGGAATATGGTAAAAAATAAAGGTGATGGATAAAAATTAAAACGATTTTCATGCGTTAATGCTTTGTTATAATTCTTTATGGAATAACATATATTACATTTTTTCTGAAAGGAAAATAGAAATTTCACCTTTTGGTTTGACAAATTTGTGGCATCCTTGAATATATTGAAGGAAACGTAACTAAACTGTAGAATTCTATACATTTTTGACAATCATACTAATCATTATAATGTACGTTATTATCGTGTTGTAGCTAAATCGTAATACAGCAATAGTATAAGAATGTTTAGCATGAATCATTCGTAGTGAATAACAATAACATTATACTAAATTGTTTAAAGTTAAAAGAAGAGAGACTGAAGTACTCTTATTCTTTCAATAAAAATGATCTATAAATAAGAATTTCATTCTTATAAAATTACATTTATTTTTACTGAAATAATTTGATTTCAAAACTTCAAATTTATAAAGTAACAATTATGCAAAAACATACATACCACAGCGTTTATCTGAAAAATACGAATTTCTTAATATCTCAATCGCATCTAAGTGTAAATATGATTTTTATAATATAAATTTTTATTTTCTAAATATAATATGATTTCGAAAAAATTACAGAAATTCATGTTTTGAAAATTTAATATTTTGTGAAAAAGAATTACAGACCTGTACCGCATCGTATTTAACTGAATAAGAATTTCAAAATACTTTGATTTTTCAATTTGATTCTCAAAATTGAATTTTACAAAGAAAATTGGTTTATGCACAAAAAACGTGTGAACAAATATTGTATTAAAATATAATTTAAAATAAGCTTTAAAGTTTCTTTTTAATAATCTTGATGGGTATCCAAACTTCAAGTAATTAAATAAATTGTAAACTAATCTGTTTATTTTCTTTAAATAGATAAGAGTCACCCAATGTTTATAGTAAAAAGAAATGTAAACAGACAGAATAATATGAATATCTGACAACTTTCTTAGTTTAAACAGTTAGCTAATAATTTTATTTTTGTTTATTAGTTTGTTTTTGGAAATATCTTGCAGAATTTCCTTATCATTTATTTCAAATAAGAGCAGCAAGGATTAAAGTTAACTACTGATATTTTCACACATTTACTGCGTAATATGTTTTAGTCACTTCCTATTTTTCATTAAATAAATAATAGATGTGACTTTCATCCTAAATATTAAAAAAATCAAAGATTAACTCGGAGTTCCAAAGCACTATCATAATCATTTGAAGCGCCCAAAATTTACACTCATATGTAAAACTGTTAATCGTACATGCAGGGATTTTGTACATGCGCTTAGTATGTTTTTTCTTTGCTCCTTTATGGGTATATACCACAAAATTTCAAAACATGATACTTCACTATAATTAATAGCACACATATGTGATTATTAAACAATAATGTTTTTATTTAATTATGGTGGTAACATCGAACTGAATGTATTTACTAAATGTTAAATTTCGATTGATTAATATATGCTAAGCTGCTCAGTGTAGGATTAAATATAGAAATAAATCTGGGATAAAATACAAATCCTGATAACAATTTGATTGTATGTGAGCTAACAATTGATAAATATTTTTGTCAAATTTTGTACTTATGTACTGGACCCGGAAATGATTAAAGGAAATCGAATTATTTTATGAATTCGGCTGCATATTTTCATTTGTGTAATGATCATAAGTAAATGATAATATATTTTTGAAAGCTCAGTTGGTCATGTGTTTTTCCACTGGGATAGAAGAATCACCAATAATTACAGTAAATATATTTGAGATAATGATACAGATATATATTTTTCTGTTAGCAAAACGAAATTGACCAATCACAGGGCGGCATTTGGTAAACAGTGAAAAGTTCAGAAAAATGCAAGCTTTTGGTTGGTTAATTTTGTTTCGCTAACAGCAAAAAATCAATCTGCATCATGGCGAATATTTCTTTTCTGTTCCAACAGCGTTGGCACCATATTTATTTGAAGCTCAAATATTTCAAATATAGCATAATTTATCTATAAGACTCTATGATGTAATACGGATATTTAAGGATAGGGCGTACATCTGAGCCATTCTTAATAAATTGACATTTATTAACCGAAATGAAATAGGCTGATAATCTGAAAATTTCAGATAATATCGGTTTACGCATACACACTTTGTTCGTACACAAAATATCTCTCGTACAAGAAAACCTCTCACTGGGAGCTTATTAGAAGGGAGGTTAGGAGATTGGGAGAGGAGGGCTTAGGAGATTTCTCTATTCTGATAACAACCAAAATATGAAAGAAAACATGATGAATTTTTGCCGGAAACTGTAAAGATTAACTTGTCTCACTAATTGAACGCAGTATACATAATAAATCTCATCGCATGATCGCTTATTAGCCTCCCGGCAAAACAAGAAGATTGACTACTTAACTGATTATTTTTTTACGTACAATAAACTGAAAATGTCGGATAAATACCACATTTTAAACCATTACTGCCTAGCGTCCCTTTTTAGGGACGCTTCAAAAGGGTTTTATTTAAAGGATTTTATTAAAATGATGCATTTTCGTGATTAATGAACTAAACATAAATCTTCTAAAAATAGTGGTGCCAACGAAATAAAATTTAGACGAAAAAAAAGACAAAAACAACGAAAAAAAAGATGCTGGGCACGAATGGGTTAAGCCAAAGTTTTCGTAATATTTAGTCCAAACATTTTTGCTATTAAATAATATGAAACTGTATTTAAAAAAATAGTAGCGTCAAAAAGCTTTAAATGATGCATCAAGCAAACTCCTCTTGCCCGTATGACGTACGGATGAATTAGATGTACTTAACGAAATAATTCACTTTAACATTTGTATAACAATGCTAATATCTTTCCTAATTGGGATGTTTTCCATTCGTAATTAACAACCAATGCGGTCTCGGTGTTGTCAATGGGTTACTTTAAAAAAAAAATCAGATTCCCTGTTATCACTACTTTTTTGAAATAGTAAAAATCGCCTTATTGAACCACTTAATCGTCGCGCCCGAGACATTCACGGGCAGCAAGCTTCAAGGCTTTTATTCAGAATTATCTGATTCCCACCAGTTTTACAAAATAGTGTAATTGATTTTATTCTGGTATAATTTTACTTGCCATTAAATAAGATGAATACTTTTTTTTTTTTCAAATAATTTTTTAACCGTAATTGAACTAACTTTTTTCAACGTAATTGAACTAACTATTTTAACCGTAATTAAATGCGACCATTTAGTGGTTAATTACGCTTCAATTAAGGCGGAAACAAAGAGAATTTCACTAAAGCAGAAAAGTAGTGTAAATCAAAAAATCATAATTTAAAAAAAGTTACCTTTTGGTAACACTGTAGCGGTCTTCAATTCAATAAGCAGAAAACATGGTGCATATACCGTAATTTCGGGTGTATAAGGCGCGGATCAAACAATGCCTTTTGGACCCAGAAATCTTATTTAGTGACTGAAGACAAATATTTACGGCGATCTAAGTAGTAACATTTGTTCCTTAAAAAAATCTGGGTCGAAAAAGATTTGTTTGATCCGCGACTTATTCACCCGAAATTACGGTATGTTCTTGCGCTGGCCAAATAACAGAAAGGAAAAGGATTGCTCGATTCGTTTCCCTTTTTAGAGAGAAAATCCATGTTTATATCAGAAAATAGGATCAGTATTTTCATATTTAATTAATAGCGAAGTTATCTTGATTACATGAACTAAATACTTCATCAATTAGATCCGATTAGAAATCGAAATTCCGAAATTAAAATGGAGGTCAAACTGGCATCCCTGTAAGGCTATATTGCTATAAGAAATTTTAGATATAAGAAAGTATTAAAAACAAAATTTTAGCATCGTTCTTTTAACTACGTATTTGATGTCGTATTTGAACTTCGTTGATCACTTTATAAAAATCTATTCCGAAAAAGGGGTTAGAAGTAGTCCGGAGGGTGAGCACAATTTTAACACATTGTTTTTAATGGAATTTTTTGGCTACATAAGTGCAATAAATTATTACAAATTACACTATCAAACCATCTACTAGAATTTTACGCTTAAAATTTTTAATGGAAAATTTCTAATCTGGAATGGTCGGGCCACAGTCCTTGGAAATTTAATGAGAGTATATACATGAGACCGACAACTGTTTACCTTGCTTCAAAATAGGCTTTTTTGGGACTATTAATCGAATCTAATTTCCTTACTAAATACTCTCTGCGGTGATTGAGTTTAAATTCAAAAGAGAAATAATTCTGTTTTAAATGTTTTTTTTTTTCCTTTTCCAGTAGACAGAAATGAAAATGGAAGGAAAATCATAACCGCAAAAACTTTGACCATTATAAAATCCATTAACATTTCAGCAGTTGCACAGTAATTTTTTATGCACAGTAGTTACTTTTTTACATATACTAGATACTTCAAAATATTAACCCATTACCCATTGGTGTTGCGTTCACGCAACGCTCAAAGTAAGCGCATATATTTAATGTTTATGCCTACTCTCAAATCGCCTTTTTTGCAAAAATTTCTGTTTTTGTTTTTATTATTTTGAATTAAATTTCAAACATTAAGGGCTCTAAAAATGCTTTATTATTGGTTAATCAATAATTAGAATCAAACTTAGAACGCAAAATAAAAAATTTTATGCATAAGTTTTTGTGCTATATAAAATCTTAATTTGCGTTTTCTTGAAAACTGTGTGTTTCGTTATTTACGTTTTCAGAAAACCTCATTCCTTAAATTGTTTTTAAGATAGTGATATAAAATTTGCTTACAAGGTTCTATTTACCAAACTATATGTTATGAAGCAAAATACAGGTTTTAAGTATCCATACATAAATTTAAGAATTTTTTTATTGAAAAGTACAAATTTTTAAAAAGAAATAATTATTTTTGTATACAAAATGTGGTTTATGCTAGTAAATTTTAAAGGTACTTCAAATTTTTTTGTATCATAAGATAGCTAATTAGTTTGCTAATATATTGTTGAAAAAAAAGAGAAATCTATTAAATATATTTCATTATGGATGATTTGGCATAAATGCAATTCTTTGCTGAAATTTGACTTAATATTGCCTAAATTTGAAAAATTAATTAAAATTTCATACGAATTTATTTGAATTCATACTTTTATTCTCTTTTTTAACTAAAAACACATATGTGTAGTAAAATTTTCATATTTAACAAAATAAGTACACTTAAGGTAGGTATACATCTTAGGTTATTTACATGGATAGCTCTATTTTTCAATAACCAATTTGGCCTTACTTAAAGACATAAAATTTTAAGATCATATAAAGCGAAAATTGTGTTTCGGAGTTTGTCGTGGCAAACGACTAAAAAGGTCTGAATGTTAAACCGCATAGTTTTGGAGTTCAATGGATAATGTAAGAAGAATTGTGCATATCATGACTAACAGTAAAAATTAAATTTTCCTGTAATCTGAGAAAAGAACATAGGATTTAAATTACGTATGTTGTAAAGTTTGCGACAATCGGATCTTTCGAAAATCGATAAACACTTGTAGCGAATAAATAAAGGGAAGTACAATAATTTGATAAACCATTTGAGTTTTTTCAAATTATTACAAACTTATTTCTATTTGAAGTATGAAAATTCTATTGTTTTACTATTTTTTTAACATTACTGGATTGACAAATAGTTTTCTTCGGTCTTGATATCATGATATTTTGTTTACTAATTTATTATATTATATTTCAGATGAAACTTGATGTCAAATTTGTATTGAGGGATGACAAAAGAAAGGAAGTCGTATGTGGAACTGTACCAGTGATCATCTCCTAAAGTGGATAGAGCGAAAGAAAAAGGATTCAGTACTTAAAAGAAGAAATCTGTTAAAAATTAAATCTGTTAAAATAAATGTGTTAAGTAACCTTAAAATAATCTGTTAAACTCGAATAAATTTTACATAGCAAAAAAAATTGAATTGTATTTTTTTAACACAGATATATATATAGTTTTATTAATAACAAGATGATTTATATAAAAATATTATGGCAACCTTGTAAAGAATAACTAAAATAAATTTAGAAATGTTACTTATTGAACCTATGCCTCATCCATCTGAAGCCTAATGTAGAAGCCAATGTATTTACTTTCAGTTTTCCATCCATTTAATGCCTCTTGGTCCGTTTTTTGACACTGTTTTTTCGAAAAAAAATCGTCCTTATAAATTTCGTAGAAACTTACAGGAAATCACGTATTAACTTCATTTTTTCTGAAGAAAGAGTGGTTTTTAAAATGGACTAGGGGGAGTCATGATTGTGTTGGGATTAATCCTCTAATTTACATGGTAATATATGTTCTAAATAGTCCGTTGATCAGAGAATATGAATTCACACCAGAAAATTTCAATAATAAATTTCGTATTATTACTTTTTAAATTTTCCTGTGCGAGTTTAATTATTTGAGTTAGAAAAAACCACTGAATTCGAATCACTTTTGGTAGTACTATCTATGCTATCATGGGCATTAGAGGGTGAAATTCGTATTCCATTAATTTTGCACAATATCAAGACACGGGTATCTTGAAAAAGAGCACGAATTAAAGATAGTGACATCACAGTTGAATTTTATTGCTTTCCAGAATTGCCAAATCTTTGGCTTTTTGCTCACTGTTACACTCTTTCTTAGTCCACAAAACATCGAAGAATGTTCCTTTATTTTTGAATATTGCCACCAATGATATTACTACGTAATATTGGGCACGCTTTGAGAAGGCTTATCAAAAATAATACAAACTCATCCAAATAAACTAACTAAAAATTTATTTTCACATTATTTACATATACCAAAACAATATTTGCAAATAAAAACTCGGATATAGAACATCCAGTCAGATATTAACCTTCCTACCCTGAATGGGTCTAATCGACCCATAACTATAATTTATTTTATACGATTCGGATCAGAGCTTTTTTCATAAAGAAAGTACAATAACAGATTCAGAGAAATAGGTCAATTAAATATATTAAAATATTTTGAATAAAAATTATGGTGAATAACAATTATTTCCATTTTTCAATTTTGGGTGAAAAAAGGAATAATGGTATATTTACATCTGTTATAATTAATTTACCGATTGAATAATCGTGTTTAAAATTAATCTAATGTAATTTCGTATGCAGCGATTTTCTGCAGTTCCATTATAGTGACCTTCGATTTATTCTGTTGAGCTGATCCAGAGTATCAGACCAGATAAAAGTGATCGTTGAGGTAAATTGGGTGAAATAGTCCTCCAGTGTTCGTGTCCGGGATAGCTCAGCTGGTAGAGCATTGGCGTCTGCAACCATTACATCCCTGGTTCGAATCCTGGTCCCGACTTTTTTCACCCAAAATTGAAAAATTTACATCTGTTATAATTAACTTACCGATTGAATAATCGTGTTTAAAATTAATCTAATGCAAAAAAGTTTTTTTTTTTTGGCTAACAGTTTTTTTTATTTTAAGGTATTTAAACTTTATTTTCAATAGTCCTTTTTGTTTTTCATATTACAAAAACATCATGATTAGTACATTCTTACGAGTTTTTTTAATACTCCAACATCGCAGAGAGTGTACATAGTACAGTGTTCCCATATCTGACCCATTCTTTATTTAGGCATTCCGAATTCTCACCAAGCAACAATTAGAAGTTATTTTTGCTTCATAAGATGTCAGTTATTCCACGAATAACAATAATAACAATAAACAATTTTTCTATTTAAAATTTTCCGGTGTCAGTTGAATATTTCTAGATAGAACATTAGCCAGATGCGGCGACATTGTGTGCGTATGATTCTCATTTATTATCAGCAATTCCAAATTGTACGTTCACAGAAATTACGCAAAAATCGTCCAAACTCTGAGATTGGTCCCCTTAACACCTGTTCAAGGGGCAGTTTGTACAATTCACAAGCTTTATTTTAATACGAACTTGCCAAACAGCATCACCAATTTTGAAGTAACTTTCCCTTTAAAATGTATGTGAAATGAAACGTTTATTTTTCTTTCTAGGAATAACATTTGTAAATTCTGATGAGAATCTATTATTTCAATACTTTAAAAAAAGAATTATAATCCCTCTGATTTTCTTATGCCCCAAAAACGAAAAATAGATACAAAACGCCACTTTTCCTTATTAAATTTTTTGCACTGTACAATTGAAAAAAATCCGCCAACTAATAGTAGAAAAAATACAGATAAAAATTAGTGGTTTCCAAAATGTTTTAGTGATGAAGCAATCAAACTTTTCTTCCCCAAGCTAAGAATACGCAAAACTGCTAAGGTGTTAACCCTTTGCAGCGCAGAGTACTTTCATTGCTTACATGTTGAAATTAATGAGTGACAAAGGAATTTTAAAACAACTTTATTTGTAAATACGAAAATGGTATTCTTCATGCATGTAATAAACCGAAATTTATTTTACTAAATTCCGGCACCAATGTGGCGTTTATGGTTTCAAAGATGTACCACCGCTTTTCAAGGTTAAAAAATGTGGATGTTATTTTCCCATTGAGAGTTTTTGAATATTTAAAAGCAACAAAGGCCTATAGACTTAACATTACCGAGGAGAATTCGGCTGTTGATTTAATCGCACTCATAAACAATGCAGTTTTGTGACATTGTTCTGAATGTATTGGAAAGTGTTTCATAATCTACGCTTGAAGCATGATTTTTTCTTTCTTGTTTATATTTAAACTGATATTTCCAGTTCTCATTTCACTAAAAACCGTAATTTTCGGCATCTAACCCGTGAAATAAACAACGATGATCGGACACTGAATTTTTATTTAACAATTAATGTCAAATATTTACACGCTTTATAATATGATACATTTTATCAAATAAAATTTCTGGCTTCAAATATACTTGTTTAATCCGTGGAGTATACGTTGCAAATTACGGTACAAAAATATCTTTCAAAGAACATGTGTTGTTTTTCGACTGAAATATGCCAAATATTTACATCTTCTAAGCGCGGTGGTATATTATTTATACAAAGTAAATTTAATTAAAAACAGGGAAATAGTACTCAAAAGCTTTGGATAATATAATTTTACTAAAATCTAAGCAAAGATGAAAATGCATTTATTTCCAAACCATTTTTTTTTTTTTTTTGGTAATCCTGATGCCATGAAATTAATTAATCATTATTATCAAGATATTTACTTTACACCTCAAATGTTTGAGAAGTAGTTCAAAGTTAAATGAAAACTAACAGTAAGAATTCTGCTAATTAACTGTCATGTTGGATTTTTCTAATCGCAATTACTGATGGCAGACTCCGAGAAAATTACGAAATGTGAACGATTCAAGAACTTCTAATACATTATTTTATCGCTCCTATAAATATACTTATATGTTTTATATTTATTACGTTATTTGTTCCTTCACATGTGAAAATTTAGATAAAATATGAAATCCTTAAAACTACTACCGCAATTCGAAAATACAATACAAAATCATTTTATCTGTACAAAAAATGTGCTTTTTGTGCAGTTTCATTTTCAAATAATCGTGAATAGTGTATCAAAAAATAAATTTCGAAATATATAGAAACATTCTTTGTCATATTATTTTACTTTCCTGGTACAATGAAACATTTATTTAGACTTTCCTTGTAAAATGCGCTATAACAGGCTACAAAACTGATTCTTCAGTATGTTTGTTTTAAGTAAAGTTTTCAAATATTCAAAAGAAGAATTTGCAAGGACGTTTTCATGTACTAAAAATTAAAAAAGTGAATGATTCTTTAACTTCTAATACATTATTTTATCGTTCCTATAAATACATTTATATAATTTATATTTATTACGTTATGTGTTCCTTCACATGTGAAAATTGAGATAAACAATAAAATTCTTTAGATGTGCTATTACGATCCAAAAATACACTACAAAATCATTCAATCTGTATAAAAATGTGGTTTTTTGTGCAGTTTCATTTCAAATAATTGTGAACCGTAAAATAAAAATAATGAATTTCGATACATGTAGAAACATTCTTTGTCGTATTATTTTACTTTCCTGATAGAATGAAACATTTCTTTAGACTTTCCTTGTACAATACGCTAAAAAACGCTACAAAACTGATTCTTCCGTATGTTTGCATTAACCCATTAGTGCCTAGAGTCCCTTTTTAGGGACACTTCAAAAGGTGCATGTGGCGCTGTTTTTGACACCGGTAAAAAAGAACAGCAATCTTCATATTATTTAATTGAAACATTTTCGTAATCAATGAACTAAACTTAATTCTTTTAAAAATAGTGATGTCAACCGAATAAAAGTTGCGCAAAAGGTGGTGGGCACGAATGGGTTAACCCTTTGAACTCTAAAAGTGTAAGTTTCTTCAAAATTCCAAATGTCACATTGGCACCAGTATTTTGCAAAGAAAAAAAACCGGTTAACGATAAACACGGAAAAATGGATTAAACCTTTTTGGAGTAAATTTGGTCAAATTTTCTGGTGTCATTGTGACATTTCGGAATTCAAATAATGTGGTAGAAAATTCTACCAGCAGAGCTCAAGGGGTTAAGTAGAGTTTTGAAATATTCAGAAGTTGTAACGACGTTTTTATGTACTGAAAATAAAAAGAGTGGACGGCAAATAAGTAGCATGGTATATTTTTACTGAATTTTATCAATAGTAATATTTAACATAAAAAAATGGATAGCTTTTTGTTTGTTCAGTTGCTTAGTCTATTACATGTGAACATTATTGTTATAAAGAATTTTACGTGCGCAATAACAAAACAAATAAATTTACTGCTCCCTTAATTTTCCCGTAAGTCGTAAGAACAGCGCGATTTAGCCAATCATGGTTTACCCGCACCACGTACGGGCATAAGTATTGCAATCATGATTTATTGTTCTTACCGGTAAATTTTTATGGAAAATTTATATTACTTAATCCAAGTATTTTTCAGATTTAACTAGGCAAAAATATCTGTTTTGAAAAACCAGGGATAAAATATTAAAAATTCTGTAAAAGACATGAAAGAAGTAGGCATTATTGGAAGTTTTTTTCGAAAATATAAATCAGCTAAATGGTTTAATAAGAATGCATGCAGGATGCCTGTAGTGCTACCAAAATTTTTATTATAATTTTTCGAAATATTTACTCTGCAAATATCAGCTCAAACCCTACAATTAACGCAATTATTACGAATTCTACTACCGTAATTTCCGTCGTATAATCCGCAGATCATGCAATCATTTTTGACCTAGAAATTTTTAAAGATAAATGCAACTTTTAATATCTCGGTAGATATTTGGCTGTAATAATTAAATAAAATTTCTGGGTTGAAACAGAATTGTCTGATCCGTGGATTATCCGGCGGAAATTACGGTATTTAAATATTGATTCAAAAATTTACAATGTTAAATTCTTGTGAGCGACTCCTTAGAAATTCAAAGGAGTCTATCATAGCTGTCAACATTTACGCTTTTTATTGCCTTTAAAATTAATTGACATTTTCTTTTTCTTTAATCGTGAAATTTCAACAGTTAAATAAGACAATATTTAAAATAAAATTTTAGTGGTAAGGAGGAAGAGTAACAGTATGCAGCTACAATATATCTCAAATATATGTGGCTTTATAGCCCAAAAAAAATGTTAGTTTTTGTCTTAAAAATATTCTAATTTTTAACTCAATTTTTAGTGCAATTTATCAGTTTAATAATTTGAATAGAAAGGTTACAAACACTACTTTACAACAAGGCGATTCTAGCTTTTGAAATTTTAATATTTACCTCATGATTAAGGGGAATGACTGATGACAGTTTTTGTATTTATTTACCCGTACCACAATTTAGAAACAAAGTTCTATGCTGTAGATATCTCTTGAAAATGGCCTAGTGTAAGAATGGAGTTAAGAATAAAGAGGCGAAGACATACATTGTATAAAAGTTGCGAGTGATGTAACAGCGGAAATTATCACAAGATAAGGTTTTATTTTTTATTATTTTTTTATTTATTTATTTATTTATTTTTAATCATTACCAAAGTTTTCGGTTACCGCAGGGGCAAAGTTCCCACCAGTAAATTTAAATAGAAAATTTCGCCAGATTTAACGTCCTAATTCTGGGGGAAATATTTTTACAAATATGGCAAAAAGTTCTATTTGACACCGGAGACATCGTCCAGGTTGTCACACTATGTGAGAAACGATGGGTCTGATTAACAGAGCAAAGTAAACTTCCACCAGTAAAAATAAATGCTTGTTTTCGCCATTATTTCTGACTAGAAGTTTGCATTAAAAAGTTGTTTCAATGAATAGAAAACTTCTACTTAAATTTACTGGTGGAAATTTCACTTGGCGGCAGAAATCAACTCCTGCAAAAGTGGCTGCAATTGAAAATTTACTATTTTAAGGATATTTCAGTTCTTTTACATTAATAATTCCATGAGTATAAGTGTATGGCTGAGATGATATTTCAAAAAAAGTGTTACCAATAAAATAGCATTTCGTCACAGGGACATATGGTGGCCTAAAAAAAAAAAAGGTGGGGAAATTCAATTCAAAAAAGTAGTTCCCAACTCCTTGAATCCCTCTGACTCGAAGAAACTGTAAAGAGTCGCTCGGTGACCTGTAATTATTCTAAGAAAAAAGACATATTCACTTCTAACAGAACTTTTTTTAACTGTCATTTTTGACCCGGCTTATTTATGAAATCAAGATGATTTAATTATTTGCGGCGCTGGGCAAATTCATTGCTTAAGTGATGAAATTAATGACTGACACCAGAATTTGAGAACAACTTTATTTGTAAATAAGAAAAAAGGCTATATTTCACGTATTCAATAAATCGTAATATTTTTTACCAAAATTCCGGTGCCAATGTGGCGTTTGGGAATTAATAGTAAGTGGTTTCAAAGATATACCAGTGCGCCGCAAGGGGTTAAGTTACAAATTTTTCAAATTCCTTACGTGTCCTCATAAAAATGTAACTGAAGATACCAAAATAATCTTCTAATATTTTTAGTGTAATCGGTGAAATATGTACAGCGATTTAACACTAGAACGCCCGTAATTTCTGCTCAAGTTTGAAAATAATATTTCTCACCAGAATTTTTATTCAAAATTATTTAATTGATTTATTTAACGTAAATTTGCGCGGGTTAAATTGAAATTATTAAAAAAAAAATTTCTGGTTCGAATTGAAATTTAGTTACATGATTGTAGTTGAATTGACTCCATCCGGGCGTTCTATTGTTAATTAGTTGCGTTTTATTAAATATAATTTCTGTGTCCAAACATGCCCCACCAGTGGCCGAGAGGTTCGGACCTCTCAACTGGTAGACGGCAGGTGCTGGGTTCGAACCCAATCGCGGCTGTCGGCCTAACCGTTCGGAGTTTTCCGTGGTTTTCTTCGAACCTTGCGTAAATACGGGTTAGGTTCCCTTAGAAAGACCCCCACGGTGGGCACTTCCCCTGGTCCTATATCCCATTAGCGTAGATAATCGGACGACAAAAATCAACCAACCAACCAACCAAACATGTTTGTTTAACCCGCAGATTATTCGCCGGAAATTACGACATTTAACGATATGCATGACTCATACCAGGGCTCGAAAAATCTACATGCCCGACATCAGTGTTGTTAGACGGCGACTTTTTAAAAATTCAGATTGGCACCACTTCTTTGGATTGGTAAAATTACGTTTCGTTTAATGACATATTAATCAAGAGGAATTTTATCCTTTTATAAAAGTGGTGCCAATCAAATTTTTAAAAAGTCGCCGTCTAACAACACTGATGTCGGGCATGTAGATTTTTCAAGCCCTGACTCATACAAGGTATCCACCCTCAACGGTGGACAAAAGCTAATTCTTTAATCGTTAGTCCTATATATATATAGTTCCAATTACCGTAATTTCCTGCGTATAATCCGCGGATCAAACAATCATTTTCGACCCGGAAATTTTATTAAATAAAATATAACTTTTTAGATTGCCGTAATTTTTTTGTTTCAATTACAAAATAAAATTTCTGGGTCGAAACTGAATTGTTTGATCCGCGGATTATACGCAAGAAATTACGGTACAAAAAATGTTTTAAATGAGAAAAGAAACATTTCAAATTCGGGCAAAAAAAACAATCTTAAAAAATTCGAAATTTAAATTTTCATACTGTCCCTGGTCCTACAAGTTATATTTAGTAAAATTTTTCGGTTACACTTATAATTCGAGACAAAAAAAATTCCCTTTATTCTGCGTTTAGAAATTGACCGAGTATTAACTGTTCAAATTTAGAGCAATTTTTTTGCTGCGAATCAGGGTCGTTAGCAAATTTAATAGAAATATAATTTCGGCAGAAACATTAAAAAAAGGGTTTAAAGAAAAATTGAAATTGCAATATAAATTTGAAGTATTTAATCATTCTAAAATATTAATGTAAAATATACAACTTCTAATAAACATATAAGAGGACAAAATAAATTTTTGTTAACTAAAATAATGAAAATCAGCCTCAATTCTTTACAAAAAGTTACTCATTTAAAAAATGTTATTCGATTACACTAGCAGTTTTTAAACTGCCAGTTGGTCCTTATGTATTCTGTACCCCTGAATCCGCAATTGATCTTCATTTTTACCATCGCGTAAAATTTGTTACAAATCGTAAATTTTAAAGTTAAGAAAAGCGAAAATTTGATGCTATAAAATAGATTAGAGTGTTGTTTTTTAAATTTAAATACTGGATTTTTAGGTATTTTTAACTGCTGAATTCGAAATTACCTTCACTTTTAACAAACTTGTTAGAAAGTTTTGCAAATGGTAAATTCAAAGCTCAAAAGTTCAAAATTAAAATCGAACCCTCCCCCCCCCCCCAGATGTTAAGCTATAAAAAATTCCAGTATAAGAAAAACAATGAATAAATTACTGAAATAAACAAAATTAAATTAAATAAGAAAAGTTTTTCATCTGTTTTACAGCATCAGATTTTCGATACATTTTAAGATAAGATATAAAAATTCCAGTATAAGACAAAAAATGAATAAATTATTGAAATAAATAAAATTAAATAAGAAAAGTTTTGTATCTGTTTTACAGCATCAGATTTTCGATACATTTTAACTTTGACATTTACGATTTTCGAAAATATTCGAACGTGTTGGTTAAAAATGAAGGTCATTTAAAGATTTAGTTCTAAAATGTAATTAAAAACCAATTATCAAAAGTTAAAAAACAAAATTATCTCCATTATTTTAAAAATCTGAATTTTTTTATTTTTAAATTTTGACAATTTATTATTTGCAAAAAATTCTGATATTTTGATTAATAATGTTAATAACAAGGGTAATTTCAGATTTAGTGATAAAAAATGCATAATAGTTTTAAAAAAATCCACGCAGTCTCGTGTTATCTAATCAAAAACTTTTTCTTGGTCTTTTTGGCGGTAATCTGTCCAACATTTTTTGTGTTATCTCGTAAAATATGCATAAATGCATCGTAACCAACGAAAATCATATCAATATTATACACTGCTCAAAACAATTAAAGGATATTGCAGTTTTAGTTTGATTTTGTATCTGGGAAACTTTTTAGCTATCATACAGACATAGTAGGTTATATGAGAAAAATTACACATGTTTGGCACAAAAAATGCATTTTATTGCGCATTTGTGTACAAAAGGAAAAAAACACAATTTGTGCATATGAGAAAAAAAGAATAAAAAAAGGTGTTTTCTTCAAAGAAAATCATTTTCAGTAGGGGGTATAGTTTCCACGGGCGGCCAACAACGTTGAACACCTTTGAGGCATGGACTCAATGAAGCTAATAATGACGAGTTGGGGTATTCTGCCCAGCTCTTCCAGAAGAGCTCTTTCCAGTTATCGGAGAGTTTGTGGGGATTGTTGGCGGCAAGAAACTCGTCTTTCTAGAGCGTCCCAAACGTGCTCGATTGGATTCATGTCTGGAGAACACGCTGGCCATTCCATTCGAACGATTCCTTCCTCGAAATGGAAATCCTCCCCCAGGTTTGCACTATGTGGCCTGCAGTTATCGTCCATTAAAATGAAGTTATCTCCGATTGCTGCAGCGTAAGGGACTGCAATAGGTCTGAGGATATCATCCCTATATCGTCAACCAGTCAGAGCTCCATCTCGAATTATGTAGAGGTTAGTGCGCCCGTCAATGGAGATGCCACCATACACCAACACTAATCCACCGCCAAATCTGACACTTTCGTGCACGAACGCAGGAATATTCCTACCGCCACGGTCCCTCCCGATGAAAATACACCTATTATCCGGATGCACAGAAAAAGGGACTCGTCAGAAAACAGAAAATGGCTCCATTCATTTCTCCTCCAGTTGACATGCTCAGTTGCCCACTCCCTGCGGTCGCGACGATGCCTTGATGTTAATCTAACATACTATCGGTCGGCGAGCATACAGACCTACAGCATGGAGCAGGCTTCGGACAGTCTGAGTTGAAATCGTGGTGCCTTTAGCCGAGCGAAAGTGTTGTTGGAGAAGAGTAGCGTTCATGTTTCGGTGTCTCCGAGCTGTTAACGCTAAATACCGATCTTCATTGGGCGTTGTTGCCCGTCTGCGACCTTGCCCTGGTCTTCGGCCTGCACATCCACTCTCCAAAAAACGGTTCCAGATCCTGGAAATGACACTTTGTGACACTCCAATGGCTTGCGCTACTTCGGCTTGAGTTTGGCCCCCTTCTAACCTATCAACAATTCTCCAAGCTTCTGAATCTGTCAAATGACTTCGCTGAGACATCGTACTCATCGAAACAAAGGAATCACTGAATGCCGATCATCCTTCTCTTCATTCTTTTTTATCCAGTTGAAAGTCAAATTTCATTCGCTGCCGCTGAAGCCACGTTTTTGACGTCGAACTCAAAATTTGCATACTCCACAGTTTGAAAACCAGAAAAATTTGCATTTGTGATTCTCTTCTTCTATTTTCGGCAAAAAAAATTTCGTTTATATCTTTTTTTTATATAAAATTTCAAATATCTTTTAATTGTTTTGAGCAGTGTATATTGCCGTTTGATTTACATCGGTATGTAAAATTTAATCTCATTTGGGCATTTGAAAGTGAGTTAAAGTTCGAGTGAAAATTTTGAAAAACATACATACGATTGTTGAAGTTAAATAAAAATCTATAAAGGTAACATAATTTCAGCCAAAAGAAATTATGAAAAGAAACATCGCCAAACCCTTACAAAATAAAACATATGTTAACCGCTTCCCTAATTTGCCTGTACGTCATACGAGCAACTTGTTTTTGCCTATCATGATTTGCCCGTACCACATACAGGCATCCACATTCCAATCATTATTTATTATGCTCACCAGCAAATTTTTATTTTAAATTTTGCGTTTTTTAATCCGAGCATTTTTCTGATTTCGTTAGACAACAATGTCTGTTTTGAAAAACCGGTGACAGAAGATTAAATATTCTCGAGAGACATGAAAAATAGGCATAATTTGAAAGTTTTTTTCAAAAATGTTGATCAGTTAAGTGGTTAAAATACAATTATTTTAATCAATCTAAAACTTAATAAAAATTAACTGAGTCTCATAACTTTTATGATTTTTCTTCAGAGCGCAGATATACATGAAATAAGTTTTTAGAATACTGTAAGAACTAGGCATATGATCCCTCAAAGCACTCCAAACTCATTTGTGTTCACATGCAAAATAGTGGTATTTGTCATAAATATTTTAAAGTTTCATAACTCGCTCAGTTTTAGTGTTATTTGAACGAGAATTTCTTTATCTTTCATGTCAGCGAAATGGGAAAAATTCATTAACACTAGAACCACGGAGACGGGCCATTTTGACCCGTACTCTGTGAAAAGACGTCGATTCGAACCAGATAAGTCTTCTCAAATAATTTACACATAAACTGAGCAAAAATTATTTAAAATAAATAAATTAAATAGAGTTAAATAAAAATTCTGATGTGAATTATTTTTATAAAACTTAGGTAAAATTTCCCGCGGTTCTAGTGTTAAATGTAACTTATTAGACCAGAAAACCATTGAAAAAATTTAAATTTTGTAATTTTTTAAGAAATATTTTTATTGACCCAGAACACTTTTAAAATATTTCTTTACCTCATTAAAAAAATTTTTGTAAGTGGAAATATTTGTCTATGACTAACGATTTAGGAACTAGCTATTGGCCAGAGATGAGAGTGGACACTGTATACTGGAGTCTGTGTCTATGTAAAATATTGCACCGACGTTCATTTTCAAAATTGCAACATCAATTTAGCACTTTAACTTTTCGAATCAAAGTACTACTGTGTGATTATAGTATATCTTGTCTTGACTGATACATATAATTTTTAAACCGGAAATTAAAACACATATGAAATGCTGCCATCATTCCAAAATAACCACTTTTAATTTCGTATAAAGGTGGTTATAAACGTTCCACAAAGTTTGAATAGCAGCACTTCGAAACAAAAAATATGTAAAAAAAATATGAATATATATATATAAACTTATAAAAACTTGATTTCTAATTTTTTAAACTATGCAAAGACAGTGTGAAACATAGGAATTTAATTAAATTTTCGGATCTTTCCGTTATTGTAAAATATATGAAAATGCTTTTTTTTCTATGTACATTTTAATTGAATTGCCTACTTTTGAAACCAAACATATAAAGTTCTTTGTATCTCATTAGGTAATTGGAAGAAGCCGGCGAAATTTTCCTAAGAAAATAACTAAATTATTTCTTATGAAAATGCTATGAAACATGATGCATAGATCTAATGAATTTCATTAGCAATTAGTTGAGCAGCGCTGATGGAAACTCTCGTAAGTTTGGAACAAAAGACTATTGAGTAAAGCTGCATCGACCATTCTTCTTAGTAGAATAACGGGAAAATAATAGTAATTGAATGTTACTTTGTCGAAAGTAGTTATAATACTTTAAAGAAATACGTGAATGAAAATATGCTTTATGCTTAACTCCTTGAAACATATTAGTTGATCTTAAATGAAACACAATACTTAAAGTTTGTGAATTATTCAAATTGCTTAATGTCCTTTTTAGCTTAATATTTCTAAGATGCATGTAACTTCATAGATGATGAATAGATGTGTTTAATATACACTGCTCAAAACAATTAAAGGATATTTGAAGTTTTATATAAAATAAAGATATAAACGAAATTTTTTTTGCTGAAAATAGAAGAAGAGAATCACAAATGCAAATTTTTCTGGTTTTCAAACTGTGGAGTATGCAAATTTTGAGTTCGACGTCAAAAACGTCGCTTCAGCGGCAGCGAATGAAATTTGACTTTCAACTGGATAAAAGAGAATGAAGACAAGGATGATCGGCATTCAGTGATTGCTTTGTTTCGATGAGTACGATGTCTCAGCGAAGTCATTTGACAGATTCAGAAGCTTGTAGAATTGTTGGTAGGTTAGAAGGGGGCCAAACTCAAGCCAAAGTAACGCAAGCCATTGGAGTGTCACAAAGTGTCATTTCCAGGATCTGGAACCGTTTTTTGGAGAGTTGATGTGCAGGCCGAAGACCAGGGCAAGGTCGTAGACGGGCAACAACGCCCAATGAAGATCGGTATTTAGCGTTAACAGCTCGGAGACACCGAAACATGAACGCTACTCTTCTCCAACAACACCTTCGCTCGGCTGCAGGCACCACGATTTCAACTCAGACTGTCCGAAACCGGCTCCATGCTGTAGGTCTGTATGCTCGCCGACCGATGGTATGTGTTAGATTAAAATCAAGGCATCGTCACGACCGCAGGGAGTGGGCAACCGAGCATGTCAACTGGAGGAGAAATGAATGGAGCAATATTCTGTTTTCTGACGAGTCGCGTTTTTCTGTGCATCCGGATAATAGGCGTATTTTCATCTGGAGGGACCGTGGCAGTAGGAATAAACCTGCGTTCGTGCACGAAAGTGTCAGATTTGGTGGTGGAGGAGTGTTGGTGTATAGTGGTATCTCCATTGACGGGCGCACTGACCTCTACATCATTCGAGATGGAACTCTGACTGGTCGCCGATATAGGGATGAGATGCTCAGACCTATTGTAGTCCCTTACGCTGCAGCAATCGGAGATAACTTCATATTAATGGACGATAACTGAAGGCCACATCGTGCAAACCTGGTGGAGGATTTCCTTTTCGAGGAAGGAATCGTTCGAATGGAATGGCCAGCGTGTTCTCCAGACATGAATCCAATCGAGCACGTTTGGGACGCTGTAGGAAGACGTGTTTCTGGCCGCCAACAACCCCCCAAACTCTCCAAGAACTGGAAAGAGCTCTTCTGGAAGAGTGGGGCATAATACCCCAACTCGTCGTTAATAGCCTCATTGAGTCCATGCCTCAAAGGTGTTCAACGTTGCTGGCCGCCCGTGGAAACCATACCCCCTACTGAAAATGATTTTCTTTGAAGAAAACACCTTTTCTTATTCTTTTTTTCTCATATGCACAAATTGTGTTTTTTTTCCTTTTGTACACAAATGCGCAATAAATTGCATTTTTTTCTGCCAAACATGTGTAATTTATTCTCATATAACCTACTATGTCTGTCGACCATGTATCAATCAGCTAAAAAGTTTCCCAGATACAAAATCCACCTACAACTGCAATATCCTTTAATTGTTTTGAGCAGTGTAGTAGTCCTTATAAAATTTTGTATTTTTTGTATGACGAAAGTCTCTAGTTATTTTGATTGTAACAAATGTTTAATATTTAGGTTTAATCTAACTAATATTTTCAGGCAAACGTGCTTTATAGCAATTGCATCCACTTTGCCTAGTTAACATGATCTTCAATCCCTCAATGTTTATTTAAAAAAATATGAATTTATCCCGAATTTTGAAATTAAAAGTCCTTTCATGTAGATATCGTAATATAAGTTTAGTTATGGATTCTTTTCTCAGAGTCATCTTTTAATAAAATAATTATTTGTTTAAATACAATACATGAAAGAAAGTTAAATTTTTATTACAGAAAATAGATAATTATTTTCTTTCTTGAATTTTATTGCATAACCTCTCATCTAATCAATATTTTTCACAGAAATTTTCAAATAATGCCTATTTTTTCCTGTCTTTTACAAAATTTTTAATAATTTGCCACCGGTTTTTCAAAACAGAAATTTTTGCCTGATTGAATCGGAATAATTCTCGGCGATATAATGCAAAATTTACAATAACAATTTACTGATGAGATTAATGATAATGATTGGAATACAGATGCCCACATGTGGTACGGGAAGATCATGACTGGCACAACAGGTTGCCCGTACAGGGTTGCTAGTTTGGTCTCCACTTTCAATTTAAAACTTTGAATTCACATCAGAAATTCTGAAAGAAAAATTTTTACTTTCGGTAATTGTGAAACATCTGTTATTAAGTAAAGAAAAATTGTAAGATTTGGCAGGTATGCAGCCCTGCGAATATTTACTGAATATAACTACAGGGTGGTTCAAATTAAAGTATCCATGTTTGAGGCGGCGTAGAATGAGGAGCAGTGGATGAAACAAATTTACATTTGGAGAACACATACATATCAGACTGTGGGAAATTGATTGGTGCAATAATTTTTTTTAGTTCAAACAAAGGCCACCAGGGGATAAAAAAGCGCTGCAATCAGTTTAAGACAGGAAACATGTGACATAACCAAGGATGTAAAAATCTTGGTGCCAAAGGGCTGATTCCCACCAATATATTTTTTAAATATTATTTGTTTAAATTTTACTGTTATATGATTGATTAATTTTATTATCATTCTTACTAGGCGAAAAATACTCAAAATGTAGTGGTGGGAACTCTTTTATAGGCGTCATGATTTGTACACCCCAGAAGATGACAAAATCAATAAACTAGAGAATTCAAGGAATTAGTAATTAACATTATTTTAAATTTCTTTACTCGAATCATGCTAAACAGGAGAAAATTAGAATACCTCGTCGAATTCACACTTCGTTAAAATAATTTGTATGTAAAGATTTTTTTAAGTATTAATAACCTACATCTTGTACTCTCATTTTCCGAGCCTGTTTTACTGCTAAAGCTTTTTTTAAGAAAATGGCAATAATATTGCCAAAGCGTTTCGTTTGTACCGATAACAGAAATCTTTTTGCACATGTCCAGTGACACCATGTGCTCTGCGACGTATAGTCAAACGCTTTCAGGAAACCAGTAGCTTTGCAGTTCAAACAGGCCGAGGAAGAAAAAATATATACTGCAGGCGAAGGATGACATCGCGATCGCTGTTGTTGAGCAAGCCGGTACAAAAGAAGCTGGAGCATCAGTGTTCTAGCTGTATCCAGGCAAGTGTATATGGACCGTATGGAGGTGCGTGCTTGTCGCACTTAAGGTGTATCAATAAGATTCGTCGCTTTCAAGAATTAAATCATGGCGATAACAATCTCTGTGAAACGATTGCTTTGACGTTCTTCGGAAGGATGGAGATGGATAAGAATTGGCCATGGAACATCCTATCGATCAACGAGGTTCATTTTAACCCTTTGAGCTCTGGTGGGTAAATTTCTTCAAAATTCCAAATGTCACATTAGCACCAGTATTTTGCAAAGGAAAAATTCGGTTTACGATATACACGAAAAAAAAAAAAGGCATGAAACCTTTTTCAAATAAATCTGGTCGAATATTCCGGTGCTAGAGTGACATTTCGGAATTAAAACTAAGTAGCAGATAATTCTACCATCAGAGCTCAAAGGGTTAAGATATGTGGAACAATGAATGCACAAAACTGTCGTATCTAGTCTATTGAGAATCCTCACCATATCCAACAAATGCCCCTGCATTCTCCGCATGTTACAGTTTGGATCACTGCGGTCTCTTTGACTGGGCCATTTTTCATTGAGGAAAACATTCCTCAGGGACCAAAAACCAGTTCCGTAACTTCAGCACGCTATCGGGCATGTTGCAAAGTGTGGTCATTCCAGAACTCCAGGGTGCCTCGCTACAACAGCATGCCAACTAGATGGGCGCGACCTCACATTAGACGTGAAATACAAAAATTACTGCGATGCTATTTTACGGAAGATGGCATTATCTGTCTTGCATTTCCTATAAGATGGCCTCTACATTCATCTAACTTGTCGATGTGTGATTTTTGGCTTTGGTGTAACTTCAAATATACAGTTTATCGAGAAAACATAGGAAATCAGATTGCTTAGAAGTTTTTTATTTTATTTGTTGCGTAACAGTAAAGGATGTTAAAATCAAGGTGAAAATGGTTCAATTCCCACCGCTAAGTTTTTAGTATCCTTTGCCTAATAAATCTAACCACAGCATATACTAATAAAATCTAAACGAATAAAACTACAAAAAATTATTGGCGAGAAACAGCCCTTTGGCACCAATATGTTTATATCCTTGGTCATGTTACATTTTTCATATATTACGGCGATCGCAGCGCCCTAGCATCCCTTGGTGGCCTTTGTTTGAACTAAAAAAACTTCTCTCGCTAAGGTGTCTCAAACTGGGATACCTTAATTTGAACCACTCTGTACATCCTACAAGAGAATCACCTGTAAACTGCTAATGTACGATAAGGATTAATTACTTTATATACTTTCAAAAATTTTAATTCAATTATCCCATTCAACTATATGAAACATTTATTTTCTTACCAATATTCTAACACTATACGAAGGTTTTTTTAGCCAATACCTGATGCATGATTATTCATTCTTGGTTTGTTTTATGTTTTACCGTTTTATTTACTGTTTCCAGATATCCTGTATACGAACATATGTAAGTTTATTGCTTGTATTACAATGTAAGAATATTTAATAAGGATTGATTGCCCACAGCAAGTACATTGCTAGCAATAATGATCTAATTCTACAATTTTCAATTCAATATTACTTTTCTTAGTGTAAGTCCAAATATCTTTTGTGGAAGAAAATTGAATGTTGCAAAATACGAGTTTAAGAACTTACGAACATTGTTTCAGGAAAGTTCAGACTAAAAATCAGAGACAACAAATTATTTAGTCGTAATTAAAAAGTTGTTAGTTAATTTCTTTTTCTTTTTTTTTTTTTAACTGTAAAAGAAAATACTGTTTTTCGTTGTGATACATAAATTTCTTTCATTTTCTCTAAGATAAACAAGTAGGTGATCTTACTCCTCTACTGCTGTAACATCAATATATTCCATATTTTCTGCCAAAGGATTTCTTAATGAATTATAATAAACGAATATCATATTTGTTATGATATTTTTGAGCAAGGAAAAACGCAGGGTATTTGCGCATAACGTTTCTTTACATTCTCTTATACATTCTGGCTTCAAGAAGCAATTAATTTTAAGGTATAAAGTATCACTCTTATTTACTTTTAATATAACAGACAAACTTTTGAAGGTCAACAAAACAATTTGAGAACCAGTTTATCTAAAATATATATAATAGCATGTAAAATAAGATGTGTTTGACCACTTTAGATCCATCTCTTACGTGCTGAGAGTGCACCCTTGGGTCCTATTTTTAAATTTCACTTTTTTTAAAGAAAAAAATAGTTTTTAGTTTCTGAACAATTGCAAGAAAAACATCCCTCCAGATAGTTTTCAATAAAATTCATAAAGAATATCTTTTTTTTTTTAGTATAATGTTTTCAAAAACGAACCGAGATAGAGACTTGCAAGATAAATAAGTTTAAAATTTCAATGAGTCTGACACCACTTGTTTGTTTAGCGATTTTTTATTTAATATTAAAATCCCAAATTCGCAATCCCCTTACTTAATCACGAAATTTGAAATATTTTTCTGCTATGAAATATCGGAGAAAATCACATATTTCAATAAAACTGACAGTGCCGCGTTACAGACAGTGTAGCTGTAAATAAATAGGTATAGATTTAGTATAGATTTTACGAGTTGCGAATGAAGTAATTGAGAAGGTTGTCACAAGATGTGAGCTAATTGTCTACATTGGATCAGCAGTTTCGGTTGCCGACGAAGCAAACATACATCAGTTAATTTTAAATTGAGAATTTCCCAATCTTTTACTTATTCATACAAAATTTCTCTCACGAATAGAGCCCAAATTTCAATTCGTTTTTGCCGGTAGATGTTTTGTCCGGGCAGGGTTGCCAGTGGGCTACTTTTTTAAATTCTGATTTCTTGATTGGCACCACATTTTTGCAGCGTTAAAATTTCCTTTGTTTTCGCTTATATTAAACCTTTGAGCTCTGATGGTAGAATTTTCTACCACATATTTTTTATTCCGAAATGGCACAACGGCACCAGAAAATTCGACCAAATTTATTTGAAAGAAGTTTAATGCATTTTTTTTTTTCGTGTATTCGTTAACCGGTTTTTTTCTTTGAAAAATGTTGGTGCCAATATAAGATTTTGAATTTTGAAGAAATTTAGCAACCATAGCTCAAAGGGTTAATATGACATTAAATAAGATGCATTTTACCATTATAAAAAGGGGTACAGATCAAGAATCTGAATTTAGAAATATAACCCATCTGGAAAAACTAGGCCCGGGTATTATAACATCGTTCTGTGACGCTGACGGGAATTTCTTTTTAGCTTGACACAATATGGCGAAAATAAGGTTGCCAGTTTGATCTGCACTTTTATTTCAAAAAATAAATAATAAATTTTAAAATCTCGGATTTACACCAGAAAATGCAAAACGTTTTCAGTTTATCTAATGAGAGAATGTTTTTCATTACGTAAAGTAAAAATATTTCTTCAAAAATTTTTACTTTAACCCCTTGAACTCTGCTGGTAAAATTTTCTACCACATAATTTTAATTCCAAAATGTCACAATGACACCAGAAAAATTGACCAAATTTACTTCAAAAAGGTTTGACGCATTTTTTCGAGTTTATCGTTAACCGGTTTTTTTCTTTGCAAAATACTGGTGCCAATGTAACATTTGCAAATTTGAAGAAATTTACACCCTAAGGTTAAGTACTCACCTAAAAATTTAAAAAGTTCGAATCTAAGGTTGAATTTTCGGGATAAAATGGATATCAAACTGGTAACCCGTGTGGAAACGCAGTGTTGGACAACAGCCTTAGAAAACTTTCACCAGTAGAAGTAAATATCTGTTTTGGACCATAATTGTCACTAAAACTCTGCATTAATAAGGTGTTTATCTAAGCAGAAAATTTTTATTCAGATTTACTGGCGGAAATTTGCTCCGGCTCTAGAGTCACTGCAAAACTGGTTGTAGTTGAAGCTTCCCCATTTTTAGGCCTCATTTAACAGTAGAACGCCGGAAAAAAATTATGTAAGTTTTATAAAAATATTTAAAACTAGAAAAATTATTTAAAATTATTTAGTTTATTTGTTTGACCCATTTTGTTGCTACAGGTATATAACCTATTTGTTGAAGATTTTTTTGGTTTGAATCGTTAATTAATCCACTTATCGGTGTGGAATGGACACCTTCCCGGCATTCTATGTTTAAAATAATATTACACATGACTCTCAAGCGGCACTTTCTTTTTTTTAACACCACTTTTTTCAAAGAAAAATCTTCCTTTTAATCTTCATAGAAAGTTTCCAGAAACCATCTTTTTCTTGGAATTGCAGCAGAAACCTACCGCTAGTATTAAAAAAATTAAATGATGGCATTAAAAAAAAGTAACAGTGGGAGCCTTGATTATATTTTTAATTTTTTTTACATGCAGAGCAATTATGATTGAAATTTAACCCTCTGATGCGCAAAACACGTCTATTCTAAAAATGCTCAAATGATTGAATGATACCAGACTAAAAAAATGTATTTCAAACCATTTTAAAGCCCCCCTCCCCCCCCCCCCGACGTGTTCATAAAATTAAAATTTTATTTCAAAATTCTGGTGTCAATGTGGTATTTCGCAAATAAAATTAAGTAGAATATATTTTATTCTATAGTCCTTCAAGGTGTTAAAATAGTTTATCGACGGATTAAATTCGTTTTAAGAAATTCAACTTATTTTTGTGTTTTAACATTTTTCTGTACAGATTCACTTTATCTCAAGACGTGCATATATTTCTCCAAAAGAAGAGACATTCACGGAAAATGATCCACAAATGCAGTTCGTTATGTGGGGTTTATGTGGTTGCTTGATCATGGCTTGTGTGGTTTCTGAATTTTTCCGATTTGGAAATTCTTGGGTACCAGTATTATTTTATAGAACATCTTTTAAATAAGGCGAAATTCCGCATGTTAAAACTAGATTTATTTTTCTGTTTAAAAATACTGGTATTTTGCCTGAAAAAAAAAAACGGTTGTTGATAGGAGACTGTTTTTTCATTAAGTCCAAGGGCTATAAATCCAGTGAAATGCAAAAGTGGTCTTTATGAGGTGCGGTGTTTAACCACATAATCGTCGCGCCCGAGACATTCACGGGCTGCAAACTTCAAAGCTTTCATTCAGAATTGTTTGATTCCCACCAGGTTTACAAAATAGTGTAATTGGTTTTATTATGGTATTATTTTAATTGCCATTAAGTAAGATGAATATTTTTTTCCCAAAAAAGTGATAGGGTTTTTTTAATTAAAATGTTTATTTAAAAACAGGAAAAATGTTAGAAAACGTGTTCTTTTGTTTTAAAAAAATCTGAATAAATTGTCAAACATTCGTACGGTAGTTTTTTACATCCCTTATTTTTTTCGCTGAAATCTGCTTAGCTGTTTCGTCACAATGCGCTCTTTTCCAAAACAGGTATTTAGGGCCATTACCCCCCTTGGTCTTTAGATACAAACTTAAAACTGGGGAGAAATGAATTTCTTTTTATGGGCTATCGATCCATGTAGGACTCGATGTGGTTGACTCAAGGGCATATTTTACTAAAGAACCCGGCTATACCTTTTACTGTTAAAAAAATTTTTATGAAAAAAGCATAAGGTTTGGCTGCAGGGAGGCCAGTTTGGCCATTATTTTCATTCAGAGATTTAATGTTCATACCAGAAATAAAGAATATTGTTTTAATTTTTATTTAATAACAGACAATTAGAGATTACTTAAAGCAAAAATTCTTCTTTCTACATTTCAGGCAGGAATTTTAAAATTCGAATAAAAATTGGAAACCAAACTTGCAGCCCTGGTAGGCAGCTTTTTAAAACTACAAGTATTACAGTGCTCAGCAAAAGTTTACACACGACACTTCTGTTATTTAACATTTAAATAAAAAATACGAATGCTTGAGTTTTACAAATGACTATACTTATTTTTAAATAACTTTTTAACATTTTAGGATATAAATAATGGTTATAATATAAAATAATATTTAATTTAACTGAAAAAGGTAAAATTTGCACATTGCAAATGTTTAGACACTTCTTTGATTTTTTGCCAACTGCTCATGAAAGAATGAAAATTTCTAAGTTATGATGTCACATGTCTGAAGTATTTAAGTATACCTCAATATGGCATCAGTTAGTAAAGATGCCGCCAGTTAAAAACATTCAGTTAGATGAAGTAATTTAAATAGGAAAGCTGAAATCGAAAAGGAAGACTGTTGCAGAAATTTCAGCAGCATTGCATCGTCCAAAGTGGTTTGTCTCTGAAGCATAGTCTAAAGGTGACTCCTTTTAAACAAAACTTAAATCTGGAAGACCGTGTGTGACCAGAAATTGAGATGACAAAAGGATCCATAAACTGGCATTTCCACAAATGGTGATTGTTAGTCCCATTAAAAGTAAGTCAGGACTTTCTCTGTCGACGGATATGATTCGTAGATGAATTACATAAAGAGGAAAATCAAATTGCATGAAAATGATAAAACAATCAGCTTTAAAATATCCCTACAAATTGGCGAGAATGCAATGAACTTGCAAACATATGTCATATGGACCCAAAAGATACGCTATGATATTCAGTAGCAAAAACAGTGGAATTTGAATGCCCAAACTTTTTAAGTCGACAACAAGGAGATGACTTTTTAATGATTTGGTCCTCACTTTGCTTTAACCTCCTTACCGCCCTCGTACTACTCATAGAACATCATAATAAAAAAAAAATATTTGGCGAATAATTGTCGTTCTTGCTGCGAAATTACCACGTAACGACATCTATCCTTTGTTTACCGAACTTTTTTTTTTTTGTATTTTTTACCATATGTTAAGAGCTTAAATTACAACATATCAAAGAATCACGGTAAAAGTTAGAAAAAAGTGCCTTGAATAGTCAGGAGGTTAATGCTCGAGTATCTCTGTAGTTATTCAATGGTTGCCAAGCAACACAAGACTACATACATACGTTGGGAGATCAATTTTTAGTCATTTGGGGAAATTTTAGCTGGTCCAAAGTATCGATTTTAGCAAGATAATGCCTCTATTCATGTTGCACACATAACAAGAACTTCGTTTAACTCTGAGAATACTAATAATCTCAACTGGCCGGCGTGTAGCCCTGATCTGGATCCAATTGAAAACCTTTGTAACATCATATGTCGTAAGGTTTATGCAAATTTTTGCTATACTCTTCTGTTAATGAGCTTCGAGCTGCTGTTGAACATGTTTGGTACAAAATAGACCCCCAAGTGACGCAGCATTTAGTTTCTTCGATGAAAAGTAATACTCTTGCACTAATTGCAGACAACGTGGGTGCAACTAGATTTTAATATGTAGTTATATCTCTGTAAATATACAAATTGTCTATACTTTTACCACAATGTTAATTTCTTTTTTTGTCATTATATATTATATAAAAAGGTAACATTTAAAATTTATTGTTTGTGAATAAAGGATAAATCACAAGTAATGTATGACAGATGAATTATAAAAATTCGGTACATACTTCTAAATATAGAAGCGAAATCGATCATTGTCTAAACTTTTGCTGAGCACTGTATTATAACGAAATACAGTTCTAAATTCATTTTACTATTAAAGATAAAAATATAAATCTCTTTTGAAGTTTATTTTGAAAAAAAAGTGTGATTCACTGTAGTTCAATAAAAATTATAAATGCTGCAGCATATATTATGCTTTATTTATTTTCTTTTTACTTCTTTCCTACCAAGTTGAAAAGTATTTATGCAGTTCGTTTGTCTGTCCATCTGTCCACGCTCTAACTCCCATACATATACTCGGAGTTTCATACAACTGGAAAACTTAATTTAGGGTTCTCCAGGCATGTTTGGGTTTATGAAGTATGTGGAATTAATAGTTCATTTACAGGGCCACCCAAAATAATTCCATTGCATTATGGACTATGGGGAAAAATCGTTTGAAGAGTATTTTAATGATATTACGCTATTGCAAATGCATTGGAACTGATATAAATGACTGAATTTCACTAATATTATGTTAAAACAGAACATTCATAGCATTTTTAATTCAGTTAAAGGGATACACACACAAATAAAAGGTTAAAATACTATCTTTGAGTAATGTTTCCTGGAAATGCATTTTAAATTTGGGCATGCGCTTTTTAATTTAACGGATTTTTAGGTGCGTCCGTAAATGTATAAATACGTAGTACCAATAGTCTTCGTCTGATTGATCCGTCTGTCTCCCTGTCAGTTTTTCTGCCAGTATACAACAGTAAAAAATGTACTCAACCGAATCGTTTGTAATTTAAACATTTCCCACTGCCGTGACCGGATACATCCGTTCACTAGGCTGCACGTTCCACTGCAATTGAAGCATTATTTAAATTAATATAATTCTACAAATATAATCCAGTTTTAAGAAATTAAGTTATGATTGATACTTTCAAGGCCTATAAACATATACATATCAAAAAAATTATACCATGTTAGAAAATACCCCCTTTATTACCATTTAATATAAATTACAGAAAAAACAACATTACAATTTAGTCCTTTTGCTCTGCGGTCAGGAGTGGTTAAAACGAAAGGGTGGATTTGGTTCTCGGGAAAGAGCTGTACTTTATTAAATCGTGGATGAGTTGTTTTTTAAATACTTTACTCATCTTGATTTAGATTGCTTATTTAAAAATAACTCATCTTGATTTAAATTGTTTAAAAACAGCTCACTCACATGAGTTATTTCAACTCTTTATGAGAAGCTGGATTTCAAAATGTGAGATGAGTGAATTTAGGCTCAACTTGAGAGTTATTTTTTGGTTGATATTTTAAGAGTATATTTGTCGTAGAATTTTGTTGATTTACTTCAAATTTTAGTAAAATTGGTTACATGCTTGAAATAAAGGGACAGTCAAAAGTATTCCGTAACATTACGGCCGAAGAGGAGGTATAATAGTTTCAATTGCTCGTCGAAACACAATGAAATGAATATGCATTTATGAAGGACACTAAAATATTTTGTAGAATATGTCGAATAAAGAGTATTTATTATTCATTTACAGGGCCCCACGAAATTATTCCATTAAATAATGGTATGGTAGAGTAGTAAACATTATTTGTGGTTTATTTTGATTATAAACTATTTCTCATGTAATAAAATTGTATACGTTGCTTTGGTTTACTACAAGTTACTTCCTTGTGTAATAGAACATGAGTTTCCATATTTTTGAATTAGATATAGCATTTTAACTTATTAAACAATGCAGTTTTATTACATTATTTGGAATGTGTTGGAAAGTATTTCATAAACTATGCTTGATGCAATATTTTTTCTTGTTTTTTAAACTGCGGTTCTACTTATCTCACCTCAGAGATTATACTTAACATTCCGTAAACAATCTTCATGTATTTTTATCACAAAATTTCTATAATCAATAATGCACATTTTTCACACTTTCCAACAAAGATAAAAAGTGTTTATGCATTCGGTTTGTCTATGCGTCGGTCAGTGAGTCCTTCTGTTCGTCTTTTTACACTCTAACTCCTGTAAATATACTCGGATTTTTATGCAATTGGTAAACCTTATTTAGGATCCCCTAAGAATATTCGGTTCTGTATGTGAAGGATGTAGGATTAATAATTCATTTACAGGGGCACTCAAAATAATTCCATTACATTATGGTCTATGAGGGAAAATCGTTTGCAGAGAATTTTAATGGCATGCTATTGCAAATGTATTGAAACTAGTCCAAAACACTGTATTTCCCTATGGCTACATTAGAATAGGACATATATTCTTAGCATTTTTAGTCCATCACACGGACACACAAAAGAAATAGATTAAACACTGTCTTTGAATAATAATTGCTGGAAATGCGTTTTCAATTTCTGCATGCGCAAATATTTTTTTTTTTTAAGTACGGTCGTAATTATGTAAATACATAGCATTTATAGTCGTCGTCTGATCTACCCGTCTGTCTATCGCATATAACAGGACAAAAACTAGCCAGTCAAATTATTTGAATTATTAAATATATATTTGTTGCAGAATTTTGTTGAATCATTTCAAATTTTAGTAAATGAGGCTATATAGTTCCAATACAGGGACTGTCAAAATATTCTGTTACATTACGGCCGATGGGAAAATGTAGTTTCAAGTGCCTTTTAACCCTTTGAGGGGCAAGCAATTGCGGTCGAGTAATTCTGAACTCCCACCGGAAATTTGTAAAAAGTTATATAAAAAAGAGGAAAATCAATTTCACGACTGTTTTCCTCCACAATTAGAAAAGTGAAATTTAATAACATTTTTCTGGTGTAAATCTTCATCAATCGTAGATGGTATATAATATATACCACCGCCCCTCAACGGGTTAATGATGTTACACCCGTTCAAACACAATGAAATTGATAATCATTTATGAAAGGCACTAAAATATAGATTTTGTAGCATATGCGGCACAGATAATATTTACTATTCATTTAGAGGGCCGCACATAATAATTCCGTTACATAATACTATTGGGGAGAACATTATTTGCGGCATATTTGTATTACACTGTCAGAAATATTCGTCTTTATACACTACATTTTGCTTCATTCTCGAACAAATAATTTCTGTACTCCTCGGAGACGTTATTTTTCTGTGAATCGTTCCAGCAAGTCTGTAGAAGACGAATAAATTTCGTTTATTCCCCGCACGCATCCGCATTTGTCTTTTTCAAATTAATTTTCTGTTTTGATTACGAATCGTAAGTTTGCAGATGACAAGCGCGTTCCAAACTTTCGAATGGCAGGTGAAAAAGCAGCAAACATAAGGTGAGCAATATTATTATTATTCTTTGTAGAACATAAAAAACTAAATCAATGGAATGGAAAACTAAATCAAGTTTGCATGTGTGTTTTTTTTTTCTTAATTAGATCATGTTTTTAATAGTGCACTAGTGCAATGTCATTTTAAGAACAATGGCGACATGGTCGAATTTAATGAAAGATACGCCTTTAGTATAACAGTTATAATCAACTTCATTTTTTATACAGCTTTGTTTACTTTTTAGCTGGCATAGTTAAGCATTTTTTATGCTATGCATTAAATTGTATAACTGCGATGTAATTTAATATCAAATGTAGCTTATGCTTGTTATTTTCTTAAGAAAACTAGAAAATCCGAATTAAACTTATAATGATAAATACGAGTAATTATAATTTTTGTTACAAAAATATTTTATAACGTGTGACCATGGTGTTTGCCCGAACTCAAACAAAAAATATTTTCAGAAAAAATTAGTTATTATATGTTTGTTAGCTTACTGGACGCATTATTAACTATGAAAAAGATATTTTTAATCATGCAAATATAAGAAATTTCGTTGTTTAAATGTATGTTATATTAAATTGTCTCAATTAAAAGGAAGTTTCTCAGTCTCTTTGCACCAAACTATTTATTTAAGTAATGTCTGTATTAAATTTAACATATAATCTCTAAATTATTTTTTTATTTTGCTGTGAAAGTATTAATATATAGGAAATTTCGTTATTTACCAACTAGTAATATGTTTAAAATGTACGTTGTAAAAAATTGTTTTAAATAAAAGAAAGTTTAGCAGCCTTTTTGAGTGAAACTATTTATTTTAAATTAACGACTTAACTTATTTTGATCAAATTTTATATGTATACTCAGTAGGTCTGAGAATAGGTTGTTATCTATTTTTAATACCCCTAAATGATAAGGGTGGCCCACGCCATAAAAATTTCTCCGAAACGGCTTAACTGATTTTGATGAAATTTTCATGCTATGATGTCATAGGAATTAGTGTCCATGTCCATTCATTGTTGGAATGCTTTGCGAATTATTATTTTTGTGGTTTAATATTTTTTACCGTACATGCGAATGAATCTTCTGCATTTGTTTTCTTTATGAAGTCTGGTACTTAGTTGTCAACCTAATTTCACTTGAAGTTATCGTAGAATATATGTTTATTAGAATGTAAATTAGAAACAACAACGTTTGATGTTTAAATAAAATATGTGGCACAAATGTCATATCGGTTTTGGTGCGATGTTTTTTTGTAACAATTTGGAGATAACTTAATTTTTGAATATCAGTTACACACATACAATTTTAAATTATTTTTTATTATTTGAAAGAGGATATTATAAATAAACAATATATTATGTAATAACTATATAGAATAAAACTATTTATGTCATTTTAAAATAGAAAAAAGAAAATTTTTCAATAAATAAACAACAATAGCCAGGTCACCATGTCAGGCAAAATAATGGCAATTAGGTATCTCGGTGCCTATATTATATTTGGGGAAAAGTTCCTTATCATGCTCTGTTGTTACGACTGGCGAAAAAATCGAAATTGGCAACTAAAAGCCATTTTAGAAATTTACCAGATTTCTCAAGAAGGTTGAAAATTACGATTTTTGGATGATTTATAAAGATATATTTATTTAATAAACGTTACATATGCCACATGTTAAAATATTCACGATGTTTATATAAATATTTTCATTTATATACATTTTAGATATATTTCAATGTATATGTAATTATATATAGCAGTATACATATATAAATACATAATATATATACCTGTAAATAAATAAACCTATACATGTATTATATACACTTATATATATTTTTTTTATAATTTTATATATTTAATATATTTATTTAAACGAAAGCTATACATTTTTTCCGAAAAAAATATGATAAATGCAAAATAATAAAAAACAAACAAACGACTAAAGTCCATTCCAGTATTAATAAGTTGGAAAGTGCACGTGAAGCGTAGCAAATGAGGTGCGTTCGTACGATAACGAAGTTTTAAAAATATCACTCTCATATATCAATCTCGTAAAACTGTAAATAATTACAATTAAAATGCGCACCAAACAATGTTCTCCCTATACCATTATGCAATGGAATGCTTTTGTGTGGCCTTGTAAATCAATAAAAAATATTCTTTGCATCACAGATTATGCAAAATGTATATTATAATATGTACTTTATAGATGCATATCAATTTTATTACGCTCGAATGTGTGTAACACTATTAAAATGCATTTGAAACATTTTTCCCAATTAACCGTAATGTAACAGAATATTTTTGATTGTCCCTGTAATTGAACTATGCATCCGATTTTGATAAAATTTGAAATAACTCGGCAAAATTATGTAATAATTATGTATTTAAAATTTCAAACGATTAAAATGCATTTGAAACTTTTTTCCCATTGACAGTAATGTAACGGAATCCTTTTGATTGTCCCTGTAATTGATCTATGCATCCGATTTTCATAAAATTTGAAATGACTCGACAAAATTATGTAATAATTATGTATTTCAAATTTCATACGATTCAGTTGGGCAGTTTTTGCATTGTTATATGCGGATGGACAGACAGACGGACAGACGGACGGACGGACAGACGGACGGACGGACTGAACGACAACAATAGGTGCTACGTATTTACATAATTACGAACGCACCTAAAAAAGCAATCTCAAAGGCAACCTCATCCATTCATTTAAGCGAAAAAAAAATCGATTCAAGTGTAATCAGGTAATTTTGTTTCTCAATTCCTGTAGTCACCCTTAATTTATGATATGAGGGGGGGGGGGATTTAATTATATTATGTTAACGTACAATAACTCATTGATAAAACTTTTATTAATGCTGACACTCCTCATTTCACCTGCATGCGATTCTTGATTAGATCTCATAAGGAAAGAATAGAAATCTGTTGGCTCAAATCAATGTACATATGATAGGAAAATAATGAAAAGATCTTATCCAACAATATCTATGTGTAAAAATTAGTCATATAAATTGCATATTCTAAAATATTTTCCATATTTTTACTGTTTTCTCTTTATTACATTGTGATAATTTTTTTTCAGTCTCTTTGCAGAAATAAATCCCGAGAGAGGATCCAAATGTCCGGATAATAAAATTCCTGCGAATAGAAAAGTTGAGTTTGAGCAATAAACTCATGTCCTTTCAAAATGTTTTCAGCTTACCTAAATGTTAAAATATCAAATTTTAAGTAATCAGCATATAGCAGAACTGCCAATCTTTAAAAATAAAAAAAACATAAAGCATAAAATTGAAATTAATCTGGAGTTTAGTTGGTTGGTTTATTATGACCATTTTTTGAAATTCGTTAAAAGAATGAAGTTTTTTGGTACTTCTAGGTTATCCCGTCGACCAATTTCGCCAAATTATACAAAACGTCAAACTAATAGCCAAATTATACATGTTGACATAATTTTTATTTTAAATAACGAAAAAACAAATAATTAGTAGAGTATTAATAAAAATATTAATAAAAAGTCGAAATAAAAATCACTTTATTTTAATCACGTGAATCGCATTTAATGTCATTGAATGTGACATTCACGATCATCCCTTATTTGACATTTAATCTTATAGTTTGGCCATAACTTTTTGGTCGACAGGATAACCTAGAAGTACCAGTTTTTTTAACTCACTACATTAAATTTTTTCAAAATTGTGAAAAATTTTAAAAGATTTTTAGAATTTATTCTTGTTTCAGTTTTTTTTTTCTTTAATATTTGTAAAAGTAGGCCAGGTTCAAACTTTTTAGCAAGTGCAGTAAATTTTTAAACATTTATTTTCTTTTTGCAATTATTTCACAACAATTTAAATTTAAAATAAATGTTACTTTCCTAAACCAATCATTTGTAGTAAATCGAAAAAAATACTAGAAAGTTGTAATGTAAGTTAAATCTTTTGTTTTTCTCTACACGATTCTTTTTTTAAAACAGCATTATTTACTGTGAACTTTTGGTGAAATTCACACGAAATTGTTTTCTTTTTTCTTTGATCTTTTGATGATATCTGCATTTTCTATGATAGTTTACAAATTTAACGCATTTACCACCATCTTTTTGATGAAATTTATTTTCTTCTGCGATCAGATGAGGTTTATTTTTTACGCGGCCATTTACCAAAATTCATGATAGTTTAGTGCAACATCTTGTGGCCACCAATCAACAAAATTCACTACTCATTTAGATGACCTTTTGACAAAATTTGGAATACAATATATTTCTTTTATTCTCACAGGTCAGGACCAAGGGATTTGAGGATTATAGGTCATATTTCTTTGTTTACGGTCTTAATGTGGGATTTATCATCAGATATTGTTATGACACTGTAAATAAATAATACAGGAATGAAAGAAATGCTTTATTTTAAGTAATATAAAAAACTATATATATTAGAAATATATTTAAATAATGTATCACAAAATTAATAGAATTGATTTGTACTTATTTTTTAAATCTATCAGATATTGCAGAGATAGTGATTTGCTTTACATTTTTTACTTTTTGCTCTAATTTAACTTGAGACTTTTTAAGAATCAGGATTTCATGATCATTAACAAAAGTTTTTCTTAAAAACTGAGATATTTATCCTACAGAGCTAACGCCTCTTCAAAAGCCTTTTAACTTTTATACAGCACACAAATGCGTTCTGAATAAAGTAGTTGAATAGTTATTTACAAGATGCATAAATATATTTCATTCTAAGGAATCAGAATCCATTAAAAATTTCTTAATTCATCAGATCCAGTTTCTTTTATGATTAAAATGCTCAATATTTTGCTTTACAAACTCGAATGAAATTCGCGATTTTACTCAGATACTAAGGGAAGATTTGTGTGTTTTCTGAGATTTTCGACAAGATGACAACAAAATTTTTAAAGAAGAAAATTCTTGTTATAAATACTTACGAAAAAACGATTTATTGGTGGTTAAGAAACATTGAGGATTTTATGTTAAGAACTTTATTGTACAATCCTGTTTTATGTCCAAATTTTTAAAATAACTGTCGTTATTTTAAAATTTCCGGAACAGAATGCTTTAAAATTTTGGAAATTTCACATCAAAATCACTCCTGAAAAATTTTTCACAGACCAAAAATTGCAAATGTAAAAAATGTGTTTGTGATTTTTGCAAAAAAAATCATAGTTCAAGACATTCATCATAGCATTGCAGTTTATAATAACTCAATATAATAACTCAAAATTGTAAGAATTAAGGTTTATTTTCATACCAGTTGGCAGATCTGCATATAGTTAAAATGTATGTTTTTAGTAAAAAAAAAAAAAAGAACATACATACAAAAATGTTTTTATTATTTATTCTGTGGCAGGTAATTTACTGTTATTTATAATAGTTACAGTACACTCCTTTAATGACACAGGGATGCCGCGGACGCGCTATAGCGCGTAAAATACGCAAAAAATCGGGGACGGGACGCAAAAAAATGGAGCTTACGCGTCCCGCGGGACGCGTGATTTTCGTCAAAGATTCGCAAAAAAAGCAAATTTCGTTAAAAAATCGCGAAAAAACGAATAACTTCCGGGTAATTTCGTCAAAAATTTTGCGAAAAAAATGGATAATTTTGTTACAAAATCCCGAAAAAAAAGGCAGATTTCCTCAAAAAAAAAACGCGAAAAAACGACATATTTCGTCCAAAAATCGTGATAAAACGGCAAATTTTGTCTAAAGATTCGCGAAAAACGGCAATTTTCATGAACAAATCGTAATAAAATGGCACATTTCGTCTAAAGATCGCAAAAAAGCGGCACATTTCGTCAAAAGATCGCGAAAAAACGGCATATTTCATCAAAAAATCGCAAAAAACAAATTTCGTTAAAAAATTGCGAAATAACGAATAATTTTCGGCGAATTTCGTCAAAAGATTCGCAAAAAATGACTAATTTTATTACAGAATCTCGAACAAAAAGCAGATTTCCTCAAAAAAATCTGAAAAAACGACAAATTTCACCGAAAAATCGTGATAAAACGACAAATTTTGTCAAAAAATTCGCGAAAACAGCAATTTTCATCAAAAAATCGTGATAAAATAGCACATTTCGTCAAAAGATCGTGAAAAACCGGTTCATTTCGTTAAAAGATCGCGAAAAAACGACAAATTTCGTCAAAATATCGCAAAAAAAGGCAAATTTCGTCAAAATATCGCGAAAAAAACGGCAAATTTCGTGAAAAAATAGCTTTAAAATGTAATTTCCGTCAAAGGGGTACGAAAAAAAAAGTTAATGACAGGATAGAATTTTTCTTTTCAAAAAACTAACTTCCCTGCTTCCAAATAGTTTTTTTTTTTTTTTTTGGCTCCTCCAAAAACAGATTTTCCTGCTTCACAATGTATTTTTGATTGTTCTGATTATTTTGAAAAGTATTCTTTTTTTATAAAAAATGTGTTTTTCAATAAATCAGTTTTACCCCTTTTTGAAAGAAATTTGAAAAATAGTGATACTTGTTATCTTCTACACTCAAATAAGCATTATTTTATAATTTGTGTCTTGCACATTTATTTTTTAAAAAGTAAATATCTTTTAAAAAAATAATATTGGCTTTAGTTATTTATACATTAATTAAAACAATAATTATTGCATTTAACTTTTCTTTTGCAAATGAACAAGTTCAATTTTTGCATCTAAAAATATGACTTATTAGTGGGGACCCGCTTTTTTGAAAAAGGGACCCAGAATTTTAGAAGTCATGAGTCCCCGGGACCCAGGATTTTTCAAGCCAAGCGGCATCACTGTGACATGTTGGGATCAAGGATTTTGTGAATTATAGAATTGTACAGATTATAGGTCATTTCTTTGTTTACATCTTAATATTAGGAATTTATCAACAAATGTAATAATCATACTGCAAATAAATTACACAGAAATCCTTCTATAGTAAAAAAAAAAAAAAAAAAAAAAAAAACTAGCCTTAAACAAATCTCTACGAATGACTCCTGGGATGATGCTGATGTGTAAGGTTTCCGGAAATAACGCGTCCGGGTGGACCACACCTTCCATGAGTTGAATAGACCAATCAGGAAAGGGCTCCGTCTCAAGTGGACTTGAAAATGAGTACGCTTCCTTTTTTTTTTTCTTATGCTGCTATTTTGGTAGATTTTCCTGGTTTTTATGGATATTTAATGCTCGGTATTTTAATAAGTGCACGTTTATGAGAGGAATTCAAAAATTGAGTGTATGGAAAATAAGGTATCGCGAAACGATTCCATGGGGTATTGGCGAGCGCAGCAAGCAGAGGTAGCCTACAACTTGGAATCGCGAAGCGATTACGCGGGGGTTTGGCGAGCGTAACGAGCAGGGGGGCGGAGTCCCCCTAGTGAAAGAAAGGATTTTTGATATAAAAAAAGATTATATTCAATATCAAGAAACTATTTAAATGATATAACACTAATGGAACAAATTTTTATTTGCTTTATAGTTTTTTGTTTACTGTATCCTGAAGCCTTTAAAGATCAGTCTTTCTTGATCGATAACAAAACTTTGTTTTCCTAAAAATCTGAGATTTTTGCTCATGGGATATTTATCACTTCTAAGAAATTTTATCTTTTTATATAGCTAGCGAATGTGTTTAGAATATATCGTATTATTCATAATGTACATAAAATATCTCAGTCTAATGAATGCATTAAAAATTTCTTAATTCATAAGGGCAATCAACTTTTATTATGGTCTGAAAACAGTTACAGTGTGGATTATAAGGGATTGTGGATTAGAGAGAGTGGACTATATCCTATAAGCTATATTTCAGTGGAATAATATTTTGTAATTTAATGAAATGCTTATTGAATAACATTAAATAAAATCAACTTACAAAGCAAATAAAAAATACTTCTTAGATATTCAAACCTTAACTGCACAGTTTTTTCTAATTTTTTTGTCAAATGCAACCATCTGATATGGACTAAATAAATGTAATTCCATTCTTTGGACTATTCTTGATCAATTACAGTAATCATACTGGCCAAATTATTGGCACACATTGAGAATTATGTTTTTAGGTATGTGCCATATGTGGTACACAGTGCAATGAGGGTTAAACCTAATAGTTGGTCCTATAAGTTTTTAAGTGTGTTGTTTGAACTCAATTTTTATTTGCTTTTTTTGCTACATTTATTTGTTGTATGAAGTGTTGGATTAACCGAATGAAACTGCCTAATGTTTTTTTCTTCTTGAGCTATAACAATTAGATTGTAATTATACAGGGTGGCCATAAAAAAACTTTGCCGATATACGGAGCACTAGCGGCCAGTCCGCTCAACCGATCGAAATGAAATTTCAGATATAGCTATTCAGAGATATGAGCTCGAGATTCTGTGAACGACAACAAAATGGCCCTCACGGTTACGGTTATAGTTACAGAAACTCGAATATTTCCAATGGCAACACCCATTTTTTTTCATCGCAAAATGCTCAGGGCATGGGAAAACCCTAAAGAGCGTTGGAACCGTACGTGTATCACAAGAAACGGACATGTTATGCACGCATAAAAAACCGTTCTGGGAATCCTCCCCCCATAGAAAAAACTCGATCGGGGCACAAGGAGGAAATTTGCATATGACGCAGAGTCAGTACACTAATCTCTGATTACAGTACAGATCGGAGAAACTAAAACTTTTATTTTTATTAAACATTTTCCACATGCGGGTGCCATCATAGGCATGGCACCCATGTAAGTAGTTACTGTAGTTATTTTTATTTTAACTAAAACATTTCCTTGTCCTTTTATTGTCTTATAATAATTTACATTTGATTTGTAGTTTACCATGTATTTTGTATAATAAAAATTTTTTCCCTAACCTAAATGTTGTATTTTAATCATTTACATAAATTGTGTAACATTATTAATAATATATTGGTAATACTTTGACATGCATATTTTTGTGCATAATGTTTATTTTATAAATCAAGAGAAAAATAATGAAACAATACTGTGGGAGTTTAAAAAAAAAATCATGAATCCTTATGTGTGATAAGACCAATAATTGACAAAAGCTGAGAGATATATTTAGCTAAATATGTTTTATAAAAGAGCTGAATTTTTTAAAATGTATGGATGTACAGCTGGATGGATATATATATACCACAAAATATAAATTATTAATACTACTCTTAAAATTATTGCTGATTATTCAGAAAGAAGTGTAATGCATATCTTGAAAGTAAAGTTGAATATCTGAAATGTGCAATATTTTGTATAATTTAAAATTTGGTATTAAAATAGATCTAGAATTTAAGAATTCACAGCTTGAGTGTGAGGGAGGGGGGGTGAAACTTAGAATCTTTATTACAATATACGTTAGCTTCGATTTCATTTTTCTTTTCACAATTTTGAAATAGAAATATTTTAAAAAATTTAGTTCTATATCATAAAAAAAAAAAAATTAAATGCAAAGTAACATGTTATGATATAGTTGAATAAAGCAGATCGAGACTTTCTAATATTTTTTAAATAAGTGATCGTAATGTAATAAGCAAATCTGCATGTAGTTTCTTTATATTTCAATCTTTTTGTTATTGCTTAGACACGGAGAAAAGGAAATTTCTGAAAAAAAAAAATCCTTTTTATTTTCTAGGAAATGGGCTTCTTGTAATATATCTCCCCCCCCCCAAAAAAAAAATAAAATAAATAAATAAATAAATAAATAAAAGGTTTATGGATATTTTTTGATTTCGAATAAAATTTCTTAAACTTTCACATGCTTTAAAATAGAATAACTTCTCAGGAGAAATTTGTTTTTCAATTTTCATTAATATAATTTAAGGCATTGAAAGGTAAATGAATTTTTATTCAATGATTGGCAATTTAGTGAATGGATACTAGTATAAGTAAACAGATTCGAAATGAACAAATCATTCCCATTCCTTACTTGGAATAAATTATTAATTATATTCAATATTTTGCTCCATATCTACTCATCTATGAAATATATTTACGATATTTGCAATAGAAAATACAGTAATGCTTTTTTGACGTTACTTTAATGACACATCCAGAAGGGCAACTTTGTGACATACGTTATTTTATTTATTTATTTTTTTTTTTTTAATTTTTTTTTTAATTTTTTTTTTTTTTTTTTTACAGAAATGCATGAAAACAAAGGTTATTCAGAAACAACCGAAATTCACTCAGTTTTCTGTTTTTTGTAAACAAAATAGATCTTTCGGGACAAGCCATCAAAATTGGCATTTTGAACCGCTTTTCCCGACAAAAGCAAAACCAGTCCAGAAAAGGGGGGGGGGGAGCATGATCAAGTTATCTAAATATTTAATAATTCGATAGGTAATTAAATTGCAATAAAATGGAAAACTGAGATAAAGCAGGTCTTCCATTTCGACTTCATTTGGTATTAAATTTGAAACACCAAAGATGACGGCATTTTATGAATGATCTGAATTTTATCAAAACTTTACACATTTTTTGAATGATACCTGCCAATTTCATGTGTTAAAGTGTAGCTCCTTTAGGCTATAAAGAACATCTTTAATGAAATAAAAAGAAACAACTTTTTCGTCTAAAACAGAGGAAAACATAGCTGGCATTGCACAAAAAACAGAAGATCCCCCCCCCCCCTAAAACGGAGAAAAATAACGGACTTCCTTCAAGAAACATAAATTTTCTCTTGTAACGAAGAAAAACAAGACGGACATTCTTTCAAAAGACGGAAAATTTCCCTCCTGAAACAGAGAAAAACATAACGGACATTCCTTCAAAAGACAGAAATTTTCACTCTTGTAACGAAGAAAAACATGACGGACGTTCCTTCAAAAAACAGAAAATTTTCTTTTCTAAAACGGAGAAAAACATGACGGACGTTTCTTCAAAAAACAGAAAATTTTCTTCTCTAAAACGGAGAAAAAAATAACGGACTTCCTTCAAAAGACGAAAACTTTCTCTCTTTTAACGAAGAAAAACATGACGGATGCTCCTTCAAAAAACAGAAAATTTTCTTCCAGTGACGGAAAAAAAAAAAAAAAAAAGACGGATGTCCGTCTTTTCACAGAAATTTGCTGGCAGCACTGCTGCCAGTACTTTTTCTGTGAATTGACGGAAGTTTTTTTGAGAGTGTACGTTGTTAAACTATTTCAGATAAAATAAAATTGATATTAATTGATTAGGTTTACTATTAGGTACTCTGTAAAAGAAAATGCATTTCCATATTGTTGAATTAGATATAATATTTAAGCTTTTTAAATGGTGTAGTTTTGTTACATTGTTCTGAATGAGATGGAAAGGACTTCATAATTTATCAGGGTTCGTACAGGTCTTGGAAATTCATGTTCAGGAAATTTCTTCAGTGCAGAATTTTCTTATAGAAATAATCTTTTTATCACTAGAACGCCCGAAAATTTTACTCGAGTTTCATAATATTTCTCACCAGAATTTTTATTCAAAATTATTTAATTGATTTATTTAAAGTAAATCTACGTAGATTAAATTTAAATCATTTCAAGAAAAAATTTCTGGTTCGAATTGAAATTTAATCACATAGTTGGAGTCGATTCGACTCCATTCGGGGGTTCTAGTGTTTAAATGGTGAAATTTTGCGTTTTTGAGCTATATTTGATTTTTTTAAAAAAATTACTCGCAATTCACCTGCAAAATAACGGTATCCGTACGAACCCTGTCTATGCTTGAACCATAATTTTTTTTTATATTGATATATTTTAAAATAATGATAGATTGGTCGCCTGTGGAGTACAGCTCCAAGACCTCTCTACTTTACAATAATTGACATCGGTATTATTGTTCGTATCATAGAACTATAAATAAAGAGGAACTGAAATATCCATGGAACTATTAACACTAGAACGCCTGGAAATTTTATTCAAGTTTCATAATATTATTTCACACCAGAATATTTACTTACAATTATTTAACTCGTTTATTTGTCGTAAGTCTGCGTGATTTATATTTAATTTATTTTGTTAAATTATTTCTGACTCTAAATGACATTTAATCGTATGACCGGAGTCGAATCGACACCATCCGGGCGTTCTAGTGTTAAGGAAGAGAAAATGACCTATCATAAAATAGTGAAGAACTGCAGCCGCTTTCGAAGGAGTTTACTACCACCATGAAATCCTCCACCAGTAAACTTAAGAACAATTTTTTTTCATTATTCAAACGCCTCATTAATGGAAAATTTCATTGAAACATAATGCCATAACCAGACATTCATTTTTTTTTTGTGGAAGTTTACTTCAACAATAGTAGCTACATCTTATTGTGACAACCAAGATAACTTCCTATCTGTGTAAATGAAAATATTAAAATACTTTTCCAAAGCAACACTTGTAGAAAGAAAAAAGACACTTTTTACCATATTTTTTTGAGAAATATTTCATCAATAAGCCGCTTAAATTAGACGAATGTTTTTCTTCAAGTTTACTGGTTTTCACAGGCGGCAATCAGAACCCGTTGATCCCGTTGAAAGAGACGGCTGGCATTTTCTGACAACCTCCTCAGTTATTTCACTCGCAACTGCTGCTCAAGACACTGTGTGTCTCCTCTTCCTTATTCAAAACTCCATTGCATATTAGGGTGCATCAAACATTTTTTTCCCAATTTCAAGATCTATATATACGGAAAAGATGTACTGTTGTATAGAGATTTAGAGAAAAATAATTTCAAATTTTAAGACTGCCGCAATCAAATTGAAATTTCAAAAAAATTGAGAAAAAAGCCTAATTTTGGATAGATTATTTTTAACTCAAAATACGTATTTTAATATTAAAGAAACCTACCTATGCAGAAAATTTGTTCTATTGGTATGGAGATAACGATAAAAGTAATTAAAAAATAATTCCTATATTTAATACTGGTGGAAGGCGGTTGAATTTTACGAATTTGAATCATTTTGCGGTAAAAAGTCAAAGTAATTTTTTTTAAAGTAAAAAAACATTCTATTACTTTTTAATATTTTTTGTATTGAGAAGATATTTAAATAGTTACAAGACTTCAGCTTCTTATTTAACAAATTCTTTTTATTAAATCAAGAAAAATTAGTTTCTTTTTTAATAGTTCGATATAGAAGAAGAATTTTGGACATTCTTTTAACCCTTTGTGGTGTAGAGCATTTCCGTTGCAACAATGTCGAAATGAATTAATGACACCAGAATTTGAAAACATATTAATTTGTAAATTAAACAGTTTTATTTCACGCATCTAATACATCGAAATTTTTTTACCATAATTCTTGTGACAATGCTGCTTTGGCAATTAAAATTATGTGGTTTCATAGACATACCATTTCCCTTCATGGGATTAATAAATGATAAAATAATAGGTAGAATATTATAACTAGCCTCTGTACTACATAAAATTAATTACACTTTAAATGTCATAACATTATCTATATACTCTGCAAATAATTTCTCCCTGTAGATCATTGTGTCACTAAATAATTTTGTATGACTCTTAAAAATAAATTATAAATACTTTGTATTGCGATTCAATAGAAAAAATGGTTCACTGTACCTTATAAATGCATAAAGATTTCATTATACTTGAGATAATGTAACATCATTAAAATACATTGTAATTTTTCTTCCCCTTAAGATTTTATGTAACAAAACTTTTTGAGTGTGTCTGCAAACAACCTATAAATACTATGGAAAGGTAAAAGGTTTTCAGTAGCGAACATTTAAAGATAACTATCATTAACATATTTTTATAATTTAGAAATAAATATATGTTTAGGAGAGTTAGCGCTTGTATTGTTAGAAGGTCAGGCAAACGTGCCGAATTCATAGAACTTTTGAACTGGTTTGGAAGCTCTTATAAATCAAGTCCTTAAAGGTTTTCAAGTATAGAAAAACATATAACTTTTTTAATGAAAAACACCTACTTTTTTTCATCCCAAATAATACATAGAAAATTTAATAATTACATAAAACTTGCTGTAAACTATTTGCATGCAAAGCACTTTTATCAAAATACAACTTCTTAAATATGCACGATAGATTATCCTTTAATCATAAACGACTGTCAGTTTGAGTGACACTTCATTTATTTAAAAGGGCTGTCAAAGCAGAATTGAAGTGTAATCAACATGTTCATTAATCACTCGATGCTTTATTTATCTGATGGCACGTGAAAACTTATACGCTCAGTGATTAAATAATAAATTATACTCTATTGAATATGTTAGCTACTGAGAGCTTCACGCACTAAAATCACAGCTTCCGTAATGACGAAGTTACTACAAATTTAACTTAAATGTATACAAGGTATTTGCAAAATGTTTATCATGCATTTTGCAACCAATAAACAGCAATGGTGTCCTGATATTGCATTACTTATTTAATCAAATTTAAAATCAATAGGCAAGGTTTTAGTAATTAATGCTAAAAAGAATATACAGAAAATATTTTTTCCAAATAATTTGTTTGTAAATCCTGTTGTCGTTCATTCATTCCAAAATTATAGCAATCGTAATTCATTACACTATTATTTTAACACAATCAAACTGTTTGGTAAATTTATCATATGAATTGAATCTTTTCCAACTGTGCAAAAAATCGCTCAGGCCGGGAATCGAAACCAGATCCTTGGCTTACAAAGCCAATGCTTTACTGTTTAAGGTACTTGGGCGACAACCGGTGGACATTTCTCTCTCAGATAGCATTATTGGCCAAAATATAACAAATAAGGTTTTGTGAGCGATAAATGAACTTATGTATCATCTATTTATAGACTTATTTATTTTTTGTGGGAGTGGATAAATAAGATTTTATGCATCTTTTAAATGGACAAATCTCTCTTTAAAAAAAGGATTTGGCAAAAAGGATTTGGCCTATTACGATTGGGAGCTATTTATTTGTAATACAAACACACTATAACTGCAATAATAAAATTTTCTCTAGTGGTTTAGTTCTTAATTAAGGACCTTTAATCGTATGATGATTTTGTGATGGCCAAGAAAGCCAAATTCTATGTCGTCCGGCCTAAAAAGCTCTTGTTTGCCCTGAAAATAGGTTTTGATGAAATTGATGACGGCACTTTACATGATCTCCGCTAACTCAATCATCAGAAAATGCCGTCTTACGGAGATTAAGAAATTAGGACCTTTCTCGTCAAATGGGTCACATAGAGATAAAGTGATATGACATCACAAATTCTGTCTAAAGTCGTGAGACATATGCAAATTCTTTCTCGGACGGTACTGAAGTCGGCCATGATTATATCTTCTTTGAATATTTTTATTAATTCATTCAGAGTTTCCCCCAGGTTTAAAAAAGGGCAGGGCGCACTGTTCTGAAAAGGGCATTTTTTACATTTTTCAGGGCACTTTTTCATTTTTAAGGGCACTTTTATAGAGTTGAATCTAGAATCTAACGGTTCAAAAAATCGTGAAAAAAAAAAAAAAAAAAAAAAAAAACAGAAATTTCATCAAAAAACTGAAAAAAGAAAAGAAAGGTAAATTTTGTTAAAAGATCGCGAAAAAACAGCAAATATTGTTAAAAGATCACGAAAAAGCGGCCAATTTTGTTAAAAGGTCGCACAAAACAGCAGACTTTGTTAAAAGATCACAAATAACGGCATATTTTGCTAAAAAATCGTGAAAAAACGGCAAATTATATTAAAAGATCGCAAAACAGCAGCTTTTGTTGAAAGATCCCAAAAAACGGCATATTTTGCAAAAAAAATCGCGAAAAAACGACAAATCTCGTGAATATCGCGAAAAAATGGAACTTTTCACAGAATTTTCCGTTTTATTGCGATTTTTGGACGAAATTTGCCGGTTTTTTCGAAAATCTTTTGACGAAATCTGCCATTTTATCGCTATTTTTTGATGAAAATTACTATTTTTTGCGACCCATTTGACAAAATTTTCCGTTTTATCGCGATTTTTTGAAGAAATTTGTCGTTTTTCCACGATCTTTTGGGGAAATCTGCCTTTGTGTGAAATTTTGTGACGAAATTAGCCATTTTTTGGGAATCTTGCCGGAAATTACTCGTTATTTCGCGAGATATAACGAAACTTGTCGTTTTTCAGCAATTTTTTTGAAGAAATTACCCGGTTTTACCCGGTTTTGAAGAAATTACCCGGCTATTTTTTGTGTTCCGTAGCCGATTTTTTGCGTAATTTACGCGCTACAGCGTGTTCGGATAATCACTGGAGGACTGCGTTTTTTCAAATGTGGGGCAAGAAGGGAGCTATTTTTTTTTTTTTTTTTTTTGAATGAATGACAAGAAGGGCGCTAGTTTTTGGATGAGGGGCAAGAAGGGCACTATTTTTTAAATTAAAGGGCAGGAGGGGAGGAGCGCCTCTCTGAAACGCTCTGGGGGAAACTCTGATTCGTTGGATATGCCTTGTATATTCTCCGATTTTAGGCGTAATGTTGAATTTCTTACTACTCAGTCATAAGGAATTATTTTGTGCTATTTAAAACTGAATTTCTGCGACTTTATATACAGTACTAATGTTTATCGAAAAATATCGTGGCAATTTTTATTGTTTCTCTTCAATCCCATCGCTTTTGTCATTCATATATCTGCTGAATAATATATTTCTATTTAATAATATTTTGATTTTAAATGAATTCTTCTTTAAAAAGTTATAAAGGTAAATATATGTATATTTGGAAACCAGTGTTTTGTCACAACCGGCCATCGTACAAAATTTAAAATTGATATAAATTTTTAAGTTTGAACATTTTTCGCCCCTCCCCCACCAAAAAAAAAAATAGTGTATTACAACTCACCATATTAACCTTCCTACCCTGTTAAAATTTTACTCAATCTTGATAAAAACATTTCACACCAGGATTGTTATTTAAAACATTTTACTATATTTAATTGACTTATTTCTTCGAATCTTTTATTTAACTTTCTTTATGAAAAACGTTCTGGTTCGAGTCGTATAATACAAATTATAGGTGTGGATCGATTAGACCCATTCAGGGTAGGAAGGTTAACAGTATTTCGCATCAAAACATTTTGTGGTTTATTTCCACTCTAAACATATGACAACTGAGTTACTACCAATTTTCCGCACTACATGTAGAATCCTATTTATGGTTATTATTATCTTAAAACTATATTTATTTAAACTAAAAGTAAAAAAGATACACACACAATGCAATTATTTGTGAATGTTTCACATAAAAGATTATTCATGTAAACTTTTATTAACCTTTTGAACTCTCGTGAACAAATTTCTTCAAAATTCCTAATGTCACATTGGCACCAGTATTTTCCAAAGTAAAAATTCGGTTTCTGATATACATGGAACAAAAAAAAATGCATTAAATATTTTTTAAATAATATTGGTCGAATATTCAGGTGTCATTGTGACATATCGGACTTTAAATTAAATGATAGAAAATTCAACCATCAGAGCTGAAAGGGTTAAGCTGGGTTTTTTTTTAATTTAGACAAAACATCTGTGAAACTACAGCCCTGAGCAGGATTGCGCGTATCCATATGAAAACATTGCAAAAAAGTAGGTGTGAACAAAAAACTAAAGTTACAAATAGAGATCAGTAAAAGAAAACTGTTTGTTCAGTAATTACTATAGCCCCCATCATACAGGTCGCCAAACGGAGAGGCATTAGATTGTTAAGGCCATTAAAAATTTGCATCCAAAAACGAATTTCAAGACCCTCCCTTGTTTATCCAAAAATTCATAATTCATACCAGGTATTTCAAAGTGTAATTATTTCTGTCATTATAGACAGATCTTTCGGTGACATAAAAACAAAAATACTTATTTTGATGTTTCAAGTGTGGATTCGGGGTTTTTTGAATTGATGTATATCTGCACTTCTGATGCATCCTATGTTAGTTGCCAACTGTCGTAATTTCCATCATATAATCCGCAGATCAAACAATCATGTTTCGACCAAGATATTTTATTTAATAATTGAAATTAAATATTTACCTTGATTTAGAAAGTTACATTTTATGAAATACAATTTCTGAGTCCGATCATAATTATTTGATACGCGGGTTATAAGCTGGAAAATACGGTAATCAGATTCGTGGAAGAGAGTTAAAGTAAAGAGAACAATCATGACTCTTGTCAGTTCCATCGATGTTGTTGACAGTTTGTCGAGAGGCTTTTGGCGACATATTTTTTTTTTTCAGGGCTGCTCAGGCGACTATTTTTTATCTATTTCTCATCACTATTTTTAATCCTTTGAGCTCTGGGGTGTAAATTTCTTCAAAATTCCAAATCTCACATTGGCACTAGTATTTTGCAAAGAAAAAAAAACGGTTAGCAATAAACAAGAAAAAATGCATTAAACCTTTTTCAAATAAATTTGGTCGAATTTTCTGGTGCCATTGTGACATTTCAAATTTAAAATTATGTGGTAGAAAATTCTACCATCAGAGCTCAAGGGGTTAAAAAACGACATTTGCAAGAGTAATATACAATAAAATGTATTTTTTAAATAGCGATGTGAACGGAATATAAAAATAGTCACCTGTAAAAGCGCTGCCCTTATGGACCAATCTGTTAAGAACACACTGCACCAGTTTCAATATTAAAGCTAAAATTACTTACATAATGTACCCCAACGATGTTATATTGTTTGCAATGTGCAAATGGACTGTCCACCGATAGTTACATATGTTGTTGTCCCTCACACGAGGTAAATTATTACATAGAGAAATCATTGTCGGGAATTTGGTGTATTTAGTTCTTTATTTGCTAACAACTCCGATTCAGTTCTCTGACATCGCAGAGTTATTATCATTGTTTCTTTAAATGTTTTGATTGAGATATTTTGTGGCTGAAAACGTTTACGTAACGAACAGATGCTCACATTTATAGCCAGATGCTGGATTTATAGCGAGGAGCTGGGGATCCTGAACGAAATGCGAAAAATTTTCTCACTACTACTAACCCTGTGATTGCCTATCATTACGTGCATTTTTAATTCATAATGTTTCTATTGAATTTTTTTATTGAATTGGAGTTCATTTATTTTTGTTTTATTTATTTTTTGTGCATTGTGTAATAAGTGTAAAATTAATTTTTTGTTTACTTGCGGGAGTTTGCGTATTCTGTACATGTTTAGAATACGGCACTGGGCTTATTTACTAGCGGCAATTTTACTAATAGAATTAATTATATGCATAAGAGCATTTCTCTATTTTTCACAAATATTTCCGAATTGCAGGGCAATATATAAAGTGCAAAAGTAGCCCATATAGACTGAGTTGCATATATTAGTGCCGTAACCAGGGTGGGTGCACAAAACCAGTAAGGATTTCTTTTCCTTAATTCATAGCAAAAAAAAATTTAGTTGTATAAGGCAAATAGAACTTTAAAAAGTAACAGGTATTCAAAGTACTTAGGCACCCATCCTAGTTATGCAACTGCAAATCCGACATAACTGTGTCGCTTGATTAGCTCCCATTTAAACCGGACATTTAAAATTCTCACTGATATCGGTAGAAAAATTGTTACGTTTTGTGACCCCCCCCCCCCCCCCAAAAAAAATAAAAAAACTACTTGTCCTTAAATAAAGCAGTAATCGCTATTCTTTAATTTTTCTGGTATGAAATCGAATTTTTCAAGAAAAATGGAGGCTAAACTGGCGACACTACAGCAGATATAAACTCTTCACAAGCTTATTCTTAATATAATAAATAACACTGGTCAACAGCTATTTTGGTGCCGGGATATTTTTAACTGTTTTTATATGAATTTGCTGTCCTGAATTCAAATATAGCATTAGTTTTTCCCTAGCAGCTCAAATTTCTAAGATAAAGAACTTTTTGTGAAATATATGTTGCGTTATTTAAAGGCAAATCCATGTATTAAAAAATATGTATATAAATAAAATAAACACAGAATTTTTATTTTTATAATATACAAATCTTAATATTTATTATTGTGATATACAAATATTCAAATAATAATTTTTAAATTTTTATTATACAAATATTTTTACTCAGAAAGATAGAGGAAAATATCACCTATGAAACCAATTCTCACTGAATGCTTCTGAAGCTTCTTTTCCGTGACATTCTGGAATATATTTTAGAACAGTGCCTTTTTTTAACTCAAACAGTAATCTGCCATCATATGCATATCTCATCTTTTTTGATAGCGGTCCTCCATAGTCTTAATATTGTGGTGAAATCTTTCGCTCTGTTTATCACTTGTGTCTTCTAAATTTACAAGAAAATGCTCTAAGTGGCAATGTAAATAGTGCACTTTAATGCTCGTAGTACACCCAAGAGATTTAAAACTATTATACTTTTCCTTTACCAGTTTTACATAATTTTTTGCTTTGCGTTTGCCCGGAATGTTTTTGCAAACTGCCACAAAAGAAGTCGAGGCTTTTTATTCAGCCTCACTCGTTGAATTTATGAAAGCAGGATCCTTAGTGAGTTGTCTTATTTGATGTCCATTAAATATTCCTTATTTAATATCTTCATAATTCAATTGGTTTTTTTTTTACCTTATATATGTAAATCTTGACTCGTTCTTGTGAAGAACCTTTACAAACTGTTTCATAGGACAGAGCTTGATATGCAGTGGAGAAAGTATGATTTTCTGTCGCCCAACTAAAGTGTTATTAATGACATTCCTTTCTCCAACACCCATGTTTTCTTTCTTAGGCCTCTCTTTTCTAATCCACTGTTGTGTTTTAACACTGCTATCCCAAAAATATAAAAACAATAGTATTTTGTGTAACTTCGTTTCTGTTCAAGAAAAATCATCTGGAAAATATTCAGGAAGACCCAATTTTTCTAACAGTCCTCTAAATTCATGACAAAATACAAGATTGCTTTTTTAAAAGAAGAAGGGTAGTAGACTCTTTTGTCTTGTGCGATAAAAGGTAACTTTGGCTCTTTCTTCTAATAATTTTTTGTCTTTTAATCTTGAAACCAGTAATTCAGAAGTCTCTTTTAAAACATTGAGATCTCTTTTGAAATCATTTAAATCAACCTGGTTGAAAAATTTAGGCGTTGGTGACGTCCCCTCATAATCAATGTCACCTTCATAGCTATCTAAAAGATGATCAGAAGGACAATATTCATCCTCACTAAGCTCTGGTAGCTGATAAAACGTTGGGATCGGCAGTTCCTCTGAGTGAGGAATTGGGAAGTCTCGAAAAGACTAAATCAGGATAAATTTACTTATTACAATTGTTCCGATTAATTCAAATAGTACTCCAGTGCTAGGTAGAAATAATAGTCATTGAAATGGTTTTGGAGTTCTCTCCAAACCATTAGTAAGCCGAATTTCAGACTGATTCTTTCTCGTCAGCCCACTGTCATAAATGTTCTGCACAAGTTTTACAGACCTGTTGCGGTGTCCAGATTTTATCCGGATCACCAAGTCCAACCCCAAAGTATCCAAGATAAGCTCTCTTTACAAAGTCAATAACATTTTTTTCTGTACTCTTCTAACGTGTATTCTCCGCATATGTAGCAAAACTCATCTGGATGATTTATAAAAAAATTTCTACCTGAACTCATTTAAATTCCATTCTACAACACAAACACAACAATCTCAACACAAAGAATTTTACGTTAAATTTATACGAATTCTACCTTAAACACAAATATCATGGAAGTTCAACAACTTTAAAAAGTGAAAGAAAGCCAGTTTTGTTTCCATGGAGCGAACTCTGAAACTAACCTTATCACTTGGAGGCTTTTACATTTGGCTTTATGGCTGAGCGGCGCGAAGTCATAAGCATGCACAGATCTTGAGTTTTGCTTGCACATATGTTTTTTTCAAGATCTTATGGTATTTCAACGTCCTTGAAATCGCCTTGAGCGTCGTTACAGGGCTATGTATCAGAAGGTCAGTTTAAGTGTTCAAGGTCACTTTGGTTCTAAAAAATCTTTAGTTCGCTTTGCATATCTAAAAAAGTAGAGCTGATAGACAAAAAGTGATTTCATATTTGGATTCAGCGTCCCAAAAATATCCAAAATCAGTTGTAAAATCTCAGACACACACACACACACACACACACACACAAAAAAAAAAAAAAAAAAAATTCTAGGCCTGTGTAATTAAAGAATTTATTTGTGCAAAAAAATAAATCAATATTATAATAGAAATCCTTCACAAACATAAGTAAAATAAAAAATATATACATTAACATGTTTACCTATCAATTATTTATAATGCATCTCCTTTACAATTTCGATGTTTCATTTATTTATGTTGAATAATTTAATGAGAATAATTTTATGCTCGACTTATTGAACTTTCACTACATTTATAGATGTATTGCTGTGCAAGAAATTTGCGATTTGCAGTCATAAAAATCTCGTTATTGAAGATAATATTTTTTTCATCCAATTATTAACGCACCTCAGGCAAAATATGAATACTCATTTGATTTATTACGTAAGTCACAGGGCGTTTAATTAATTTCTTTGGGATTATCAAGCAGCTGTACGATACCTAATTTTCTCAAGGAAACAAAATACAAATCCATTATCTTTTTCGAGTTATGCTACGTGTTTACCTAAAGAAAAAAAAGATACAAAGCCATTAACAAAACATTAATCGAGTGTAATTTTCGTTATTTTTAGTCTCTGTATTTTTTAAATAAGTCTTCTTCTACTGAAACTATTTTATCTTATTTTATCTTATCTTTTATTGAGAGTTATTTCCGTTACAAATTGATTTTATTGTTTAATAAGATGTATTTATGTAGACGTATAGTGTGTTAATGTTGTCTTATGATGAATACATTTGTTTGTAAATTCATTTACAAATTTATTGTACATTTTATTAATATTAGTACTTATTAGTAATTAGATCTTGATAACGCACATTATTATTTATCTTCAATAAATATGTAACAGGTTCAAATGACTTCTATATGTTTTATATACTTATATGCTATTCTTAGGAAAAATTGAGATATAAATTGAAAAAAAAAATGTAATTTAACAAATTACAACAACCATTTGGAAAATGATATTTTTTAGACTAAAATTTAAGACTTGTAAATAAGTTTTAATTAAAAAAGAACATGATATTCTACAAATAATTGGTTCAACATTTGAGTGTTTCCTTTTTCGTGATCGTCACTCATTTCGTAGTTGGTGAGCTTGATAATCACACCTCGTTTTTTTTGCTTCAAAGGACTATCTTTCTTTGGATTCTTTTTTTTTTCTCCATATCTCATAAATTGCGACAACCCATTTTGTAACATTTTCACTTTCTTCTTTAGAGACAACGCCATTTCAATTTCCTATTCAAATAATAATTCTTCAAAATGTAAAGAATTTCGTAAAAGAATAAATAAAATACGGATATCCTTTTCCGTTTGAATGTTTCCACTTGGTTTAATAAAAATCAGTAAAAACATTATTTTTATGATGATCAAAACATGGTTAACGCAATAAGAATTATATATTGCGTATGCCATGGATTAAACATTAATATTTCTGTAACAGTTATAAAAAAAATGCAGATGTCCTTAAGTTTCATAGAGTTAAAAAAAAAGCTTTAGAACTGACTTTACGGACTTAGAAGGCATTAATTGACCCTTGCCCGGGCCGGAGTGGAACTCTGAACTGGGTCATGATAGTCAGATGCTCTGACCACTACTGCGCCAGGCCTATAAAAAGTATAATGTTTCAGAAATGATTAATAAATCTTTATTATAAATACTGAGGGCTAAAATTTTGTAGGAGGCTTTCCTTTTTTGTAAAAAGTTTTTATTTTATAATAAAATGTTCTGTATGTCATTTTTTATATGAATTTGCTAATAACTTTTCTTACTGAAAATACATTTTCTAATTTAAAGAATGGGTATCTAACATTTCGATTTATTTTTCGTATCTCATTAACAAAAATAGAAACTTAGATTTCACTATTTGTCTCGGATTAAAGAGTATAACTTAAATTTTGTCAAGCGAATGTAACCCATAACGGACTAGTGCCGCCATATAAACGGCATTGGCACCCTTAATAAAATGTATTCGCTTGTCACAACTTTTTTTAACACGTTGACGGACACTTGCGTCTATAGCCGTCAAAGCGAAAATTTTAAGTGTTGAAATTAATGATTGACACCGGGATTTGAAAATAATTGTATTTATAAATAAGAAAAAAGCTAAATTTTACGAATTTAATAAATAGAAGTTTTTTTTACAAACATTCTGGTGCCACTGTGCTCTTTGGGAATTAAACTTTGGGAACTTGTTCTTATTGTCCGTCAATGTGTTAAGAAACACTTTTACTTGTGCTTTGTTAACATTTGCTAGTGAAATTTTGCTTTAAAAATATAGTGGTGTGAATAAAACAAAAAAATGGAATCACGTATTAAAAGTCACTTCCGTTAACCCTTTAAGGCGCAGGAAAATTTCAAGACAAAAATGTTAAAATGACTGATTGACATAGGAATTTACATACATATATATTTGAAAATAAGAAAAAGCTATTTATCCCATACATGATAAACGGAGAATATTTATAACAGAATTCTGGTGTCAGTGGCATTTGGGAATTAAGTTGGTTGTTCCATGTAATGGAACACTGAAATACAATGGGCTATGTGTAAACTCATTAAAGAACCATTAGTATATTTTTAGATCGCTAGACTTACTAGTGAGCTGCAAGAAGACACCGATTTACGAAAGTGGTATTGTTGGAAAGATCTCATCGTGCGCAGTAAAGAACTCTGTGGAACTACTATCGGAAATTAATCGTTTTCGAGATATCCGACAATTTATGACACGTAATTAATGCATACTTACTGGGGAATCGCAAAAAAAATTAGTTTAGATTTTGACGAAAGTGGTATTGCTGGAAAGATCTCGTCGAAAGCAGTAAAAACTCAATAGAACTACCCATCGGAAATGAGCCGTTTTCGAGATATCCGATAATTTATGTCAAGTAGCTACTGCACACTTAACGGGGAGCCGCAAAAAAAAATTTGTCCCAATTTTGACGAAAATGGTGTAGTTGGAAAGATATATTTGTAAGAAGTAAAAAATTCAATGGAACTACCCATCGGAAATGAGCTGTTTTCGAGACATTCGACAACTTGTCACTTAATGCAGTTTTCCAATAAAGTGTGCATTAGCTACGTGACACAAATTGTCGGATATCTCGGAAATGTCTCATATCCAACGAGTGATTCCATTAAGTATTTTAATCCTCACCATGATATCTTTCCAACGATATCACTTTCATTAAAATCGGACTAAAATTTTTTGCGGGGGTTCTTAAATCGAAAAGGGCAACTTTGTGACACATGCATTAATTTATTTTTGTTCGGAAATGCATGAAAATAGCAGGTGTTGTTAATAAGAAACTGTCTAATTGCACTCATTCTTTTGTTTTTTAAAAAACACAATAGATTTTTCATAACAAGCCTTCAAAGTTGACACTTTTGAGCATATTTCCCGACGAAAGCAGAAAAACCGGTCGAAAAGGAGGAGAAAAATGGGTGATTGCGTCATCGAAATAGCTTATAACTTGATGAGTAATTTAATTATCATAAAATGGAAAAATAAGTTCAATTCGAAATCGCTTTCAGAGTCAGGCATTAAAATTTTATAACTTTCTGTTAAAAAATGAATTTGTAAATGTGTCAAAACGTTTTTCGCTTGTTGAGCGGATCAGTTAAGAACACCCTTAAGTGTGCACTAGCTACGTGACATAAATTGTCGGATATTTTGGAAATGACTCATTTCCGACAAGTAGTTCCATTGAGTTTTTTTTAATACTCACGATGAGATATTTCCAGCGATATCACTTTCGTTAAAATCGGTGACTTACACTTCCTACAGTAACCTAGTTAGTGGCAAGATAGAGCTTTTCACACCGTTAAACGAAAAGATAAATAGATACTTTCTTTCTCGAGATAAATTCCTTGATAAAATGAAAAAAAAAATACTCTTCTTTAAAAGTGGTGAGAAAATCAAAATTTTAAATTCTAAGGAAGAAAATAATTCGGGGGTTAATGTATTAGCTAGCATTCTCAAATTTAGTCACATTTCAAGAATATTGAATGTAGCACAGCTGCCAACTTGTACGGATTTGTGCTACCACTAAAATTTAACAGATAATTTCATCTAAAGCAATCGCTGAAATCTACCGATTTCCAACGACTAAACAAGATAAAAATTTCTATTTAATTTTAGTGGCAGTTGGCAGCCATGTTACAAAATAAATATTTATTTGTTTATTCTTCAAAATGCATTTTCTCTATACTTTTCCTCGCTGATTGGATCCAAGCAACAAGGATATATTTCAAAAGTGGGTTCACCATTTAAAAATAAAAAGATTGTAAGATTTTCAAGACTTAGATGCTTTTCCTTATCCCGTAAGACATGGTGACGTCACAGTGACGTCGTTGTGAAGTCACACTGTGACTTTGTGACCGTCGATGTGACGTCACGTGACGTCGATGTGAAGTCACAGTGACTAAAATGTGAAGTCGTTATGGCCGTTTTAGAGCTTGTTTGTGACGTCACATTGTGACCACTTTGTGACGTCACAATGTGACCAATTTGTGAAAAGTGTGTCATTTCTGACGATTTTGTCATTAACATTGTGACGATACTGTGACGAAAGTGACAATGCTTTCAAGTCACATTGGGACCAAATTGTGAAATACAGGGTGAGTCCAAAATCATGGAACAAACTTTGAGGGGGGGGGGGGTAGGACTCACTATAACAATGATGGCACAGAAATATATGACCGGAAGTGACTCGTCAAGACGGTACACTAGTCACTAAAAAAGATCCGGATGATAATGTTAATTCTATGGGGGGGGGGGGCGTTGTTTTCAAATATCTTGCTCAAATTTAAATATTTTACATGATATTTTTTCCATAGGATAGCTGAGGACGATCCACAACCGGGCTAATTTTTACTTTTTCGATTTTGGTTTTTGTCGGAAATAACGTATCGCGTGCGCATGTTTTGTGCCCAATCGGACGAACAATTATTTGTTTGTGAAATGTGCAGCGTGATAGTTTGTGAAATGTGTGACTTTTCTGTGAGGCATGCTTATAACAGAACTATTAATAATCAAGAAAAAAAAATATCTGTGGCGAAATACCACGGGAAACACTCTTTCAAACTGTGAAGTTAGTATATTACACCAGCGCTAGGTGGCAGCACCATACAGGCACTTTGCGTCGGAATGTTGTCGTCACAGGAATAAACAGAAATTAAAAGAACTGCTGATACATGCAACTTTCTATTGTGTTCTCTGACTTTAAGACAATGTAGTATAGTTTTTCTTCTCTGTAATTAATATTTTTAATATTGTACTTCCAAGCCTTAGTGCTGGAAGAGTATAATAGTAGTAATTATCATGTACCGTCACTGCTGTGGCTATATATTCAAGAATCTTATCATATTAGTCCAGAATTTTAAATAAAAAGCAACTTCGTCCTACAACGATGTACTATCTGGATCAACATTGAGCATATTGATTAATGATTAATCTGTCTAGTTTTTTACAGACGCAGATGTCAGTCAGAAGATGAAACAGTTCCCAGTTTGAAAGAAAACTTCAAAAGGTAGGAAACCTTTTCTCCATTAATTATTCAGTTTTAAACGATTGAGTGATAAATTACAAGTAGAGCTCACTCCTCACCCTTCATTTTAAAAGATTTATTTTTTTATATTAAGATAGTTTCCCTTTTAGAACCGGTTTTAACTGGTTCTGAAAGTTAAATTATTTTTCTTTGAATCTGTAACCAAAATCAAAAGAGTAAAACCAACCCAGTTGCAGATCGTCCTCAGCTATCCTATGGAAAAAAATTATGCGAAAATATTAAAATTTCAGCGAGATGGTTGAAAATAGCGCTCCCATACACTTAACATTATAATCCGTGTCTTTTACAGTGACTAGTGAAGCGTTTCAACGCGTCACTTCCAGTCATACATCTCTATGCCATAATTATTTATTATAGTGAGCTCTACCACCTCCCTTAAAGTTTGTCCCATTATTTTAGACTTATGTTGCAGACCATTTGTGACAAAATTTTCGTTAACACTGTGATAATTCTGTGACGATTTAATTTTTCTTAACGATTCTCTAACAATTTAAAAGAAACAGGATCTGCTGAAACTATAACTCCATGCCATGTTCCTGTTAAAATAGGGTTTGAGTCCTAAAATCATAAATTGACAATTTATGAACAAATACTGTATAATATATAAAAATAGTTACCTGAAGTAAGGAGACTTTCTTCTAAATTAAAGTTAAAAATTCGATTTACCTCACGAGCCTTACAACTCTGGTGTTGTTTTCAAAATTTGAAAAATATTACCTTTAAAAAATATTTATATATTTTCCCGCCACATGCTGAAAATTGCATAGCTTCAATTTTATTTATAACTGACACACATTTAGTCGTATGTTATTCAAACTGTTTAATCTTTTTGGTCTTTTTTTAAACTTTTACTCGCTTTGATATCCACAAATCTCAGCACATATCTAAAATTGTACAGCTTGCCAATATTTCTGACCAATAATCCTGATGTCTATAAATATATATATCTTTTAATTATCTTTTGTTGTAATTTTTCAACTGATTGAAAAAGTGTCCAGGTCAAGATTCGAACTAAGCAGTCTTTCGCGCAAATTGTCAAGACTTTGTCGACTGAACTAGCCTGGAAGAATCTGACGCACACAATTCACACAGTGAATACGAACGCATACTTATCATTATTATATATAACCCTATGTAATAATACTTTATTTTTTTTTCAAACTACCTGTATGATAAATGCATACTATTCGTATGAGTATATAATGATATTTCTCCGGGTGAATTGTGCGTGCTAAGTTGCTCTATTGGAAGAGCACTATGATCATACATCGAGGGTCTCTAGTTCGAATACTAACCTAAACACTTTTTTACTCATTTTGGAAAATTAATATTCGTTTGATTAATTTACCAACTAGCAAAAGCCGTGCTTTGTTTGGATTCGCGAAGCATTATTTTATAAAACAGATATTTGAAAGTAAAAATATTTTTAAATTTTATTTTTGCATTTTTATTAAACAAAAACGTTATTTTATGTTTTGGCGCATTTTAATTTTTTATTTATGATGTAAGACTGGCATAATAAAATATTTTCGAAGCAAACATTTACAAAATATTTTTAAATTTTCAACTAAAAGCTCTTTTAAAGATGGTTTTACAATTTCCAGTAACCACTGGTGTTTTTTAAAGTTGATTGAAATATGCATGTTTCCAATCTTTGTAATTAACATCAAATAATCTTTGATAGCTATTTTAGAATAATATATTTGAAGAGAGCTTGAAGAAAGTTACTTCGTCAAAATCCTACTTTCTGGAAAAACATTTGAAATCTGCTCTCGTTCATACTATGAATTTTTAATTGTAATTTTTTTTGTAATTTCTTCGTTTTTATACATGTTAGCGTATCAGAATTTTTGATATTGTAGAATTTTTCGTAAGGAAAATTTCTATTGAATGCTTAATTTTGAAGGATTTTCACTCTCGACAACGTTACGTACGTTTTTAAGCCAACTCGTGTCTATATATCCTCAATATCTACAACTGCTTCATCTAATGTTAAACCTTGGGATTTATGAATTGTAACAGCAAAAGCTAACTGCAGAAGAAATTTTTGCCTTGAGCAATTTATGCTTCCATTTTTCCAGAATTTAATTATAGGGGGAATTGGTAAGCACCAACTCTTATAAGTTAAATTATTGTAGTATTCATATTTATCCATGATTATTCGCGATATCTGGTCTGGTTGCTTGTGATTTTCTCTAATACGTGCAACAAAGTCTAAAGTCCCGTTCACTAAACCTTTTTCGGTCCACAAATAAGAACGTAAAATTACTTTAGATCCAAGTGATAAAGTAAGAAATGGTTAAAGTCAATTTGTCGTTTCTGAATCGGTCAACTTTGCTTTAGTACATTTATAAAGAACTTGAATCGAGGCAACAACTTCATGCTTCAATTCTTTTAATTTTTCATTTATATAACAAATTTAACAATTAATTTTATTTGTTTACAATTCTTTTGTTGCCACTTTACAAAAAAAAAAAAAAAAAAAAAAAAAAAAAAAAAAAAAAAAAAAAAAAAATCATAATACATTTTTTTTTTTTAAATGTTTAAGTGTCATCTGTGCAAACGATTTTGCTGAATAATGAAAACATTTTATTTATTAAATTAATCATGATTCTATCTACAATTACTTACTCCCTGAATTATATATTTTTTTTTTTCTGAAAATATACGCGTTTCATTTTTTATTTATTTCCTATGCGTCCGTATTGGAAATGCATGTAAAATAAATTAATTAAAATAATAGTTTTTTTAACGTTTTACTGTAAAAAAAGTATATTGTGCAAATCTACAGATCATAATTTATTTGTGCGTTTAATTTGAAGTTAAAATATTGAATAGTTTTTTTGTAAAGTGTACGACAAATTGTAATTTGAGTGGCCTAGTAGAGGATTCGCTTCGCTCATCCTAATTAAAATCATTCTGTTAAATATAATATAGAATTATCTTTTGATAAAACTACCTGAAGTTTATGCGCAATATTTGTAATATACAGATTTTATTTGAAAATCGAGTACAAATGAAGATGAGGCAATTAGTTGTAGTATTACGCTTAGTTATTTCCTTATAGTGGCCTGTGCGCATGTATGATTACACCAAGGTTTAAATTCGTAGTTAAACTCATATATATATATATTGTATATGTCATATAATGTAGATATGCCGTTAAAGGACATCCTTATGGAATTTATTTTTAAAAAGTTTCCTTATTAATAGTTATAATTATTAGATTTCATTTTTTTCGTATTAGATGAATCTATTAATAATATTTAAGTATTCTTAGTCTCACTTCCCAATATTAGACAAAATATGATTGAAAATAATAGAAATACATCAAACGCTAAAAATTTCAGTAATGTAGATCCCACAAAAAAGTACAAGTAATTGTTTTTATGAATATTTAGAACCAGGATTTAATGAACACATACAGATGAAACAAAATTGTTATTTTCAACACCATTTAACAATTAAGATATCAAAAATTAATAAAATAATGCGATAATTACTCATTTTTTAAAATCAATAATTGTTATTATCACAAAATTAATATCTTAATTATTTTAGATACATGGTTTAAAATAATAAATGCCATGGAATTACTGATATCAAATTTTTTTTATTATGAGAAATTAAGAAAAGTAATAAAAAAAGTTTTAAAATTTGTTTTTTGCAATATTAGTGCATAAATTAGTATATTTATCACTATTTTCAACAGTTAAACAACGCCAAACTCCTTTATATATTAATTATAACGTTAAATTTTGATTATGTATACATTTTTTAATTTATTAATATGTGATTTTCACCATGTAATTAAAAAATGTGATTAAAGTGCACTTTAAAAATAATATTATTAACTATTTTCAAATCGTTGACATGCTGTTCCGTATTTCAACAAAATAAATGTTAAATTTATTGAATTTACTAAGGTAAGTGAATTCAAAAAAGTTAAATTAATATGATACTTATTCCTTTTATAACATGCTTTTTTTACGAAATTAACAGAAATCATTATACAAAAAGCAGGAAAAATAAAATTTTCTTACTTCCTTCTTATCAGCATTATCCTCTAATTCCAGTAGGGATACAAAAGATAATCCAAATAGGGAAGATAATTTCGAAGTCGAAATGTCCGAATGAAGTACAATGACATTGGCGCGCTCATTTTTACTAAACGCCACTGACATTGTATTTTTTCGGACCGACATTTTATATAAAATGTCACCTGATCACATATCTGCATAACTTTTTAAAAAATTTCAACTTACGTACTAAATATACACACATAACATCATAACAAAGCTACTAGAGCAGCTGCCTAATATTCTAAAGAATAAATACACTAGTGTCAACTATTCTGGTCGTTGCCAAACGATATTTTTTAAGCAGGTGATTTTTTGTTATTATTGGTTGTTTGAGCTTCGAAGATTTGTAAGTTGAATGCGCATGCGCATTAGTTTTATGAGAGTATCCCTAATTAAAATTTTGAGTTTAAATTTTTTTTCACGCATTTCTATTTTACTTTCAATTAGTTTCGAAACAGAGTGGAACTTTCATTCAACGAAGCTCTATTTAATGAAATTATCTACATTTTTAATTTTCTGTTGAACCTTCATTTAGAACGCAATTAACATTTAAATTAATATTCATATTAAAAAAAATTCTACTTAGAAAAATTTGTTGCAATTCCGTGCGTGCACAATATTCAAAAGCAGGGCTGTCCAACCTGGCGCCCGCGGGATACCAGAAAAATCTTACAGAAATGAAGCCCTTACAGAATCGGCGCTATTCGGAGATTTAATGAGGCAAAAATTTCTGTAAAATTCTTCTGGTGTTTCGCGGGCGCCAGGTTGGACAGCCCTGTTCAAAAGGATAGATTGCTGTTAAGATTGATTGGTGAATATATTTCAGCGGATTGTATAAACTGAAATTATGTATTTATTTTATCTTTTAAATAAAAAGGGAAAAATGCGAAAATTTTTCGATATGCTAAGAAAGGGATTCTAGTTCCACGAAAATATTATAGGTCCATTCTCTGAATACTAAAAAAATATGCGAAAGTTTTTATGGGTGTATCTTTCATAAGAGTCACCACAAAGTATTATTCCGATTTTTTTTAATTTTTCGATTTGAAATACAAGAGAAACCGAGAAATAGAACGCTGCGATTCTGTTTTTGTTTCCCTTCCTTTATTACGTGGTTTTTTAGATATTATACTAATGAATTTTTTGTTATGTGGTTATATTGCATAACAAAAATTACTATCCAAATTAAAACACAGTTTTATAATATTTCCATTTTTATTTGTAGTTTAATATACAAATTTCATGAATTTTCGTGGATTTCTATTCAACGATATTTTTTCATAACGAAGCATTTAAGAGCCCACAATAGTCACAGAAAAATTACTCAAAAAGACCCGGATGACCTGTAAAGTCTAGGAAAGCGTTCTTTTCGAATATCTCCCTCCAATTTTAATATTTTTGCATGCTTTTTTTGCACAAGATAGCTGAGGACGATCCACAACCAGGCTAGTTATTACTTTTTCGATTTTGGTTATATATTTTTTATATTACGATAGTTTCAGTTTAAGAACCGGTTTAAACCGGTTTCGAAAGTTAAAGTATTTTTTTAAAGAAAATCTGAAACAAAAATTTAAAAAGTAAAAACTAGCACGGTAGTGGATAGCCCTCAGCTATCTTGTGCAAAAAAAATCATGCAAAAAATATTAAAATTGGAGCGAGATATTCGAAAAGAACGCTCCCATAGACTTTACATGGTCATCCGGGTCTTTTTGAGAATTTTTCTGTGACTATTGTGGGCTCTTAAGAGCCCACAATAGTCACAGGAAAATTACAGAAAAAGACCCGGATGACCATGTAAAGTCTATGGGAGCGTTCTTTTCTAATATCTCGTTCAAATTTTAATATTTTGACATGATTTTTTTTGCATAAAATAGTTCAGGACGATCCACAACCGGGCTAGTTTTCACTTTTTCGATTTTGGTTATATATTTTTTATATTATGATAGTTTCAGTTTCAAAACCGGTTTAAACCGGTTCGAAAGGTTTAAACCGGTTTAAACCGGTTCGATTTTTTTGAAATCGAAAAAGTAAAAACTAGCCCGGTTGTGGATCGTCCTGAACTATTTAATGCAAAAAAAATCATGTCAAAATATTAAAATTTGAACGAGATATTAGAAAAGAAAGCTCCCATAGACTTTACATGGTCATCCGGGTCTTTTTGTGTACTTTTCCAGTGACTATTTTGGGCTCTTAAGTGTAACGAGAAATTTCCTTAAATGGAAGTTTCACTGATAGGTTCATTGCTGGGTGCTTAGTTTGATATGATGGGAGGTTTATCTCACATATATGATATGACGTACACGTTACATGCAGTGCATGTAACATGTGACATAACAGCGATTGTACAATATTCTTCTGCAATGCCAGAAAACACGTTTTTTTACCAGTAAATAACATGGTTTGAAGAATTTTAGTAATTTTCTAAAGTTTTCTAAGAAAGTCACATCTGTGTCACAATGTGATGTCACTGAGGGGTGGCATTTTGGTCACAGATGTGACGCCACATTTCAGTCACAATGTGACGTCACTGAGGGGTGGCATTTTGGTCACAGATGTGACGTCACATTTCAGTCACAATGTGACGTCACTGAGGGGTGGTATTTTGGTCACAGATGTGATGTGACCACAGTGACTCACAGTGACGTCACTGTGACCATGCATGCTATGTGGGATATAATAATATTTGTACATCATTCAACATCAGACGATATTACCAATTTGTTGGTACAAGTATTAAACTAGCAATGATTTGCAACGTAATTTTAGTTAATATATTGTACAATCGTAGAATTTGGACGGTTACTGTAAAAAGAAATGGAAATAAAAAATAGAAACCCTTCGCATTCACCAAAATCTTTTTCCTAAAGCTGGTTACGAAGCTGTTAAATGTATGTTAGATCGGGAGACGGCAGCACAGACAGTCACTTCATCAAGGTCACGGTTGAAAATATTGGATCAGTTAAATCTCGGTTCAAAGTCAAAAACAACTAAAAACCTGATTTTAGCGGTTGATTCGTAGGTTTACCATTGTATTTTCCTGCACCCAAAAGTATGAAAACATGGAGGATTGGCAGCAAGACAACATAATAGTAAACCTATGAGTCAATCGCTAAAATCAGTATTTTAGGACTTTCCTATCAAGATGTCACTTGGCAGATAAATTGCATTTTAATATACGAATGGAGTTTTAACTAATTCTGAAATTTCAGACTCCGACTCTATGAAGTTATCGTCTGTGATGCTGATTCCTGGTCTATGCGACTGTGCGAATATCTTTAATATGCAAATCCAGATTTAACTAATACTAGATAATTATTCGAGAACTCGATGCGGTTATTTCAACAAATATTTTTCACGCAAAATTTTATTGTGTCAATGTAGGGCTCCCAATCAATTTTTGAATTCCTGCTTTTTTTTAAAAAGAATTTTATTTTCATATATTTCGTAAACACATACATGAAAGTGCGTTTCTCTTGCAATTGTTTCGAAAATCTAGAACGTATTTTTCTATTTAAAAATATTGGTTTTCAAAAAATGCATCAGTGGTAGCACTAAGTATAATGTTTTTAATCACCCTATTAAATATTTTGTGGAATAACCTGTATTAAATAAAACTATCGATATATGAAATTTTAAAAAGCAAAAATATATTCATCTGCTTTAAATACTTCACCGCTTATACATTACTCTGAAGCACATTTTTAAGGGGAAAAAAATCTTCCGCATAACATGAAATGCATTAAGTATTGTCCTTATAAACATTTCTTCTGGATGCAATTCATTATTTTTGGCTGTATCATCCATTTAAAATAAATTACTCACTTACAAACAAAATTGTTGTTAATTGATCTATACATTGTAAAAGCAAAAATGAAGCTGCAATGCACGCTTTAACTTTACCTTGAATGATAAACTACTAATTTACTGTATGCATACTTTCCCTGGTGATAAATATCACCCTAATGATATTTAAAGAAACTTATTGGAAAACTAAAATGTCTGACAGATTTTTTAAATAGTGTAATTCATTAATTTAAACGAAATGCTTAAGACATGTTCGTTAATTTTAGATTATTGTTAAATAATGGCAATTTATTTATCATTCAATTTTCTTATTATTTAAAATATAGAATTAATTCTTTGATTATTTGAAAGATTACTGAACTCATGTAGAATATAGAGGATGAAATTATAAAATTATGACAACTTTAATCTGAATGCAGCTTCTGCACTTCTAAAAAAAAATAAAGCTTTAATTATTAAAAAATATTTATACATTTTTTCTTTTTATGTGCATTGCAAATTAGCTAAATTCACTTTTGAATCTATGAAATGCATTTATTGCTTAATATTCTTCTCATAAAAAAAAATTCTTTATTCTTTTCGAGCTAAAAAATGATTTGAAAAAAAATTGGGGTGTTGTGAGTAATTTTATAAGTAATTGCGTAATGTTGTTAATTATAAATTAAAAATGAAAAAGTAAATGTAGTACTCGAATAAAAAATAGAAATAGGCAAGGTTTTTTATCCGTCAGATATGAGTTGAAGACCAATAATTTTGGAGATATGATAATAAAATAGAGGTGCCAAACAGGGTTCGTACGTGATGGAGCGAAATAGCTCCAGCAGCAACAATAAAAATAAAATACAGAAAAGGACAATAAAAAAAGACCACACGGGATTTTATGACCAGATTATAAATCCTAAAGACATTTATGGCTGGTCAGAACGGCAAAAAAAAAGAGAGGCAATTTACCATGAGGGCGACAGATAGTCTCCCATGTCGTTAAGTGAAAAAGAGGGAAGCGCAACAAATGGATATACTCAAGCCAATGATCTTCTGGCAAAGGAGGACAGCAAAATAAGGATTCGCTGAGGAAAAAAAAAAAAAGGAGGATTGGAAAAACACCCAAAAAAATTAGAATATGGAAAAAAATGAGGCAGGTCAGATGAATCTGTGAGGAATGTCGTAAGAGACATCAGAAGCTGCAAAAGATCCATCCAAAAGGGTCTTGGAAAATAATTTGTGTTTTTTCGCCGACGGAGTGCCTCCTAGCAGGGTCCGATGTTCGACAGCAACCGGAAAGGAGCATGACTTTCTACTAGCAGCGGTCCGAACATGACCAGTAGTTCGGAAGTGGTACAAAAATATCAGCGAACCCCCTATGCAACCCCTTCAAGACATCTCTCTCCTAACGCAAGGTATTTTAAAGGTTTTTTTTTACTTTGCCTGAAATAGAATTATTAAATGCATAAATGCAGTTTTAAATATCAAGCACGTGCCTCTTGCCAGCCATAAGCATAAATATTAATAAAATATATGCATAAATTAGTATGCATTCAGTTTAAAATAAATGTGGTATTTTGTATAAAAAATCCAAGTGATCCATAAATGGAAAAGATGATACATAAGATTATAGATACAGTTGATGTTAATCTGGGGAATCAAATTTGTAAATATGTATATTATCTTTATTTTTATGTTGTCACTTTTTGTAAATAAACCATGTGTATAAATGATAATTTTGTTATGATATTTTTTTGTTTGGCAGTATGTTTGTTTTATTATGAATAGAAATGAGACTTGAGCAAATATGGTTGTGTTTTTCTTCATAGGGTAAATTTTCACGCAAAAGACACAACGCAGTACAGATTTAATAATTGAGATATTGATATAATCATTCTATACTTCTAACATTTAAAAAAAATTTACCTAGAAGATCATAAACGATCACCTTTATAATTTAATAGATAACAATTAAAATATAAATCAGCCTATTATGCTCTGATGGGTAATAGTGAGATTAAAAAGATGGTTTGGTTTAGTTTGGTTTAGACGTCCGATTATCTACGCTAGGGATATAGGACCAGGGGGGAGTGCCCTTCGTGGGGGTCTTTCTAAGGGAACCTAACCCGTATTTACGCAAGGTTCGAAGAAAACCACGAAAACTCCGAACGGTTAGGCCGACGGCCGCGATTGGGTTCGAACCCAGCACCTGCCGCCTACCAGTTGAGAGGTCAGACCCTCTCGGCCACTGGCGGGGCCGATAAAAAAAAAATATGGAATAATGTTACCTAAACTAATTAGAATTGGATTAATAAAAAAAAGGAGCACAGGTGCAAATTTCTCTCCATCAGTACGCTCAAGAACTTTCAATGACCTTTTACAAGAATTTTCGTAAAGAAATATTTGATTACATTAAGTAATAAAATTATTTTGAATCTGTAATGTAAAACAGGGGTTTCGAAACTGGGAAGCGTGGGTTGCTACTATTAGCCAAGTGAAATCTTGCCCTTAACACTAGAACGGCGGGAAAATTTATTGAAGTTTTATAAAAATATTTCTCACCGGAATTTTCATTTAAAACTGCTTAATTTATTTATTCAAAATGTTTTTGATCAGCATATATTTAGCTTATTTTATTAAGAGTTTTCTGGTTCGAATCGATATCTCTTCATATGGTACGGGACAAAATGACCCGTCGCCGCAGTTCTAGTGTTAAAAAGCGAGAAATTCGGGGATTATTATAGTAAATGGAATTTTAACCTAGTATGCAAGTGTTATGCCACAAATGGGTGATTTTCACCACTAAATTTTAAAGGTATTTTTCGCCTTAATAAATCTCATAAATTCTGCCATATAATAATTGAGTAATTTTATCGATAGTAAAGATAAAATTTACTGGTGAGAATAATAAACTATGATTGGAATGTTGATGCTCGTAAGTAGTGCGGGTAAATCATAATTGACAAAATCATGTTGCTCCAGGGCTGCCACAGGCGACTACTTTTTTTTTATTCTAACTGTCACCCATTTCTCTAGACAGAAATATTTAGACGCTTTAAGAACATTTGCAAGAAAAATATAATTCGAAATTTATAGTAGAAAATTACTGGTGCAGACAGAATATAAAAATAGTCGCCTGTGGTAGCCATGTGTTGTACGCACGACGTACGGACAAAACATGTAAGCGGTTAAATATATTAGAAACCAATTTGGCCACATTTTGGTACCTCTATTTTAGGATCTTGGTTAGTGTAACTCCTAAAATTGATCTCTTCATCATATACTTCCGCCATATATATTCTGAGTAGAAAATTAAACATTGATTATATTTCTCATAATCGAAAGTGCATTCAGTTAATTTACAATGTACATAAATTACATTGTATTGTTATTTTAATAATTAAAGTTCTGTTTATCTAAAAATGCAGACATTTTATTCATACCAAAGTTCTCACACATTTTTAATTTAATTGCAACACGTTCTATGCGTGTTTGGATATTTTCCCAATTAGACGAAGTACATACAGCGTTTTAATTTAGAAGAAAATTAAATAACTATTATTTAACATATTTGTAAAGTTAACGAATATGTCTTGCGTGTTTTGTTTAAAATAATCAATGAAGCTGTGCAAAAAATCTGCCAGCTATTATAGTCTCCGAGTAACTTTCTTTAAATATCATTAAGATGATGTTTCTCATTACGAAAGTTTGCATATATTATTTTAGTAATTCATGATACAAATTAAAAACAAAGCGTTCATTATAGCTCCATTTTATGCTTTTAAAATTGGCTGAACAATTAAACCCAATTGTCTGTTGTAGTGAGTGATACATCTTGAATGGATGACAGAATTTAGTTAAATATAATGGAATGAATGCTGTCACAAATTTTCTAAGAAACAAAATTATATGCGTTTTATACAATGTTAAATTTAGGAAAAATTTATTTTCGTGAAAATGAGTTACACATACAATATATATGCAGTGAATAATTAAAAATAGATGAATATATTAATATATTTAAACCATGTTTCTATAAATTATTTTTATATTAAGCAGGTTGTTTAACAAAAAGTAGACTAAGTTTTTGGTGGATGGGTGGTAAAATATTGACACACACATTTTGTATGAAAAAAAAATTTAAATTGTACTCTTGTACTTATACATACACTATGTATCACTTCACATTGAAAAGGCGCGGTATTTTAATAGATACTTTTAAAATCTTCGTTACGAGTGTCAAATATACGGTCAATGATAGATGATTATGAATAATGATTCATCCATTCCACAAATTTTTGAGTTCGAAGCGAAGTTTATATTGTAACAAATCAGTTCCCTTAGGGCAGAAGAATAGTTGTAGCTTGACACCATCACACACTGATTACAGGCCTACGCGCTGACACGAAAATGTAGTCGGTTGTAGGCGTATTTCTTTTAACCATTACCGGCACTGGAAAAATCTGTTAGTAAAACGAGAAATTATCGAGTCTCACTGGAATTCACAAACGAATTTTTTTGATATTTTGAATTCTTTAATTTAAGCTTTTATTGTGAAAGCAAAATTTCACTAAAATATTATTGGTACCGTTTGCAAGTTTGAATTAAAATTGGGTATCCCAGACCGGTCACAGTGTGCCAGAAAGGGTTATTGTATGTTTTGTCTTCTAGATTTAAATCTTGGCACTTCGTTGTCTCCACTGCGAAGACATCATCTTTCCTAGCAAAATTTGTTTTGTCATCAGTAATAAAGGAAAATAAAATTTGCCTTATTTAATCAGAGCATTTTTGAAATTGCGTACTTGAAGGAAACTTCTTTTAAAAAAGTGGTGTTGGTCAAATAAAATTTGTGTAAGAAACGTCAGAGAATACAAATAGGGGTAAGAAATAGGGGTACGTCTTAACCATTAATGATCGTGATTGGTTTGTGATCCAGGGGGGGGGCCTAGGGAAAACCAGGATCGGACGAAGAGAGAGAGTCCAGAGAGCAGTTCAGAGTTCTCTCGAAAGGAGTGACGGGCTCAGTTAGCGAGCTGAGAGAAGATCCCGGTAGAGGATTTTGGAGGCTGATCCGAATAGCGGAAGCCTACGTAAAATTTGATGAGTGGACTCTCGCCAGTAGAGTCACCGTTTGCTCTCCTCATGAGAGATTAGAGAACGTGATTATCCAAGAGATTTATCGAGCAAGAAAGAGCTTGATTGAGGAAGACCTATCTTCCGCATTGTGTATATGCAAACATCACCTAGTGAACATTAAGACAATTTGCGAACTTTTGATTCTTGGAACTCTGAGTGGATTAAGGTCGAAGCTGGTGGAAAAGAAGCCTACGCGCTTTATTATATAATTAAACGCTGTAAATCATATTCTTCAGAAGATCTTTTATTCTTTTTCAAATAAATAAATAGGTTCTCCATATTACAACCTGGCCTTGATTATTACCGAACGACATTCTACGCTACCATCCTATTGGGCGATAATCTAAAGAGGGCTAACTCATTACAAGGCATATTTCAAGCAGGTTTAAACAAGAAAATCCATTACAAGATAAATTTTAAAGATAAAAAGAAGAAAAATGTTAAATAAAACAGTAAACACCTTGAAGGGCGGAGGTATAAAATATATCCAACTCAATTTTGATTCCAAAATACCACATTGGCACCAAAATTTTGAAATGAAAATTTTCATTAGATCAAGCACATGAAGACAAGCTTTTACCCATTTTTAAATACATTTATTTATAAATTTGGATGTCAATCAGTCATTGCATTTGAATAATATAGGTGCTTTGCCCCTCAAAGGTTTAAACTGTTTTAAATCAAAATTCTGCTGTAAAATATTTTTTATAAAACGTTACTTGAATTTTAGGCCTTTCTAGTATTAAGTGTTATGCTTGGGTTTGATTGAAATTCAGGAAAAATCCATTGCTTCCTCCATAGACGCGATGTTATATTAATCTACAGTAGATATGTCAAACTGCGAATCACCAGATGCAACAATCTTTTAAAGAAATGGCTATCTTCATAAACCGCAGATATTGCATTTATGCAATATTTTATAATTGCATGATTAGATAACTATATGTTATTAGTGGTATCTGACACGCCTGGTCTACATAGAAAGAAACTATATTTTCTCAAATACTCAGAACGAAGTGGTCATATCTTCATCAGTTTTCTCAAAATACGCGATTATTTCTAAAACGTGCATGAAGTAGTTCTATCAGTTATCAATGGCAAAACAATATTTGATGAAACGTTTGTCTCAAAATCAGTAGTGTATAGTGAGCGTGTCAGAGAGTCAATTATCACCATCTTTTCGAATGTAATGGCAAAATTGATGACGTTAAAAAAGAAGATTTTCATAAAGAAAAAGTATTGATATTTGGATTTTTGCACATGGGTTTGGAACCTGTGAGCCAATAAATTCCTGCTGATCAAAAGCAGCAATAGTATGCTGTGAAATATGTTCACACTAACAGGCGTGCATGAAGAAATGCGTTTTATATGAAGTATGTCAGACTGATAATTGAGCCAAACACTGTGAGACTCAATAAAGCGTAAAGTATTTTCAAAAATTAGTGCAATATCGTGAGCTACATTTTGTCCCATTCATTTCAGAATCTTTAAGAGAGATCTCCAAAATTAGGTTTTTTAATCCTTTCAGGGGCAAAGTATTTGTGTTGCAATAATGTCCAAAATGTTGACAGAAACCAATACTTTCAAAATAATTTACTAAGAGCAGATAACTGTTTGTTTCACGTAAATTATAAAAACTAATATTTATTTTATAATTCTGATATTTATGGATTGCCTTTGGGACGAGTTTCTTTTTCGGAATTTTTAATTTTTTTTTCAGTAGCTTTTTGACCGCTGCCCTGATTTGCCCGTACGGCAACGTGTTTTTGCCAATCATGATTTGCCCTTACCACGTCCTTATTTCAATCATGATTTATTATTCGCACAGGTATTTTTTTTAAAATTTTGCATTATTTAATCCGAACACTTTTGTGTTTCAATTCGGTAAAACTTTTCTGTTTTGAAAAACCGGTGGTAAAATATTAAAAATTCTGTAAAAGACATGAAAAAATAGGCAGTGTATGAAAGTTTATTTCAAAAATATTGATCAGTTAAGTGGTTAATGCAGAAATTTTTGGCTTGTCGGATCATGAAAATACTCGCATAAATAAGCCAAAAATTTAATGGAATTGTGGTTGTAAAGGCGGAGACAGTGTATTATCTAGATGTTGTTGAGTGAAGTAACTGATGAGGTTGTCACAAGATGACTTCTGTATTTTTTAATCGCATTAGCAATTTCTGATTACTGCCAGAGAAAACTTCCACCAGTAAATTTGAATAGGACATTTTGTCCATGTTAAGCCTCTTAATGATGGGAAATATGGCTCACATTTATGGGAAACAATTTTTATTTCTTTTTTGTGGTAAGTATTATAATCTTTTCACTGAAAGAAGAATTAGGTTGCCTTGGTTGTCAGAATATGGCGGAACTACTATTGTCATATTCAACTTCTACCAGTAAAAAGGAATATCAGTATTTCTCATTATTTTTTATTTACATTTTCGAATAATGAGGCTTTGATGTAAAATGCAACTTTACACTTAAATTTATTGATGAAAGTTTTCCATAGTGGTAATAAACCACTACGAAAACGGTAACAATTTAAAATTCAGTACATGTGCACATTCTCAAAACTTTTAAGGATTCAATGGTTCTTCAACCCCAAAAATCCAGTCACTACATTGTGAAAAAAATTGCATAAAAATAATAAAGTTTATATGAGAAAAAATATAGTAATTCAAAGTAAAAAATAATTTGTTTTAATGTGTACACATGTACAACAAAACACTGACTAATTATATAAAATATATACTTTTAGTTTAGTTTAAATTCTTTTAATTTCGGTATAGATTAAGTGTAATATTAATTTCAAACTATACAGCGTTCAGAATATAAAGTTGGGCAAGATACGTGTTAAAAAATATGAATATGCAAAGCAATCGCGATAGTGTAGAACATTAGGTAAACAATATTACCATCCGTGCCAACATATATTTAATATTACGTAATACGTGCGTTAATTTAACCTTGGTTTGAAGAAATTCAAACCAGATTTTTTTTTTTTTTTTTTTTTTTTTTTTTAAGAAATGAAATGTGTTTTACTTCAGAACCTGAATTTAAGTAAATGGAGATTCGTGAAATAAATCTTGTGGTTCGAAATGAGGTTAATCTGGATCAAATCAGTCCAGGTATTGCAGAAGATTAGTTGAAAGTTGGCAGCTATGTACACTATATTGCCATTTATTATGGGACACTTGCGATTTTAGACATTTTACTAAATATCTAGAAAAATACTTGAGGAATCATCTCGAAACTCTTAGTGTATAAATATAATAGTATACGTCATACATCTCCGTGAAGATTTTTTACCGAAACTCCACAGGAGACCGCCAACAAATTAAAAAAGAATGAATATCTTTTGAATGACCCTGTCAAAACTAATGTAGCAAAAGCGCTCAAACTCTAGATTATGATTGAATGCCTTATTGTAATACACTGTGTTCATTTTTATGCAAATAGCATGCATACTCGAAGAGTAATTAAGGTTTTTATAAAAATGGTCCCAAATTTTTCCAAGTTTTTTCCTTATAATTTTCAGAGTTCTTACTATAAAATAATATTTTTTTCAGAAAATATGACAAACAATATTGCACACAGTACCCTGTAATCAGAATTAAAAAATAATGAAAATTGTATACAAAATGAGTTGGTTTACTAAATAATTTTTTACTGCGCATGCGTCAACGATATCAAAATTTCATTTGCATATTATGTTAGCTAAATGTATTGAGCAACTTTTGTGAAAGTCACAAAATCATAACTTGAAAATTCTGAAAATAATCGTCAATTGAATAAGTTGAAAATCCGTTATTCTCAAAATGAAGCAAAAACAAGAGGGGTTGTATCCATATATTCATTGATTAGTGTCAATATAGAATACACAATACGGGATGTTACGACTACTTTTGGATAAAATCCCTCATTTTTTTGCTTCATTTTGGAAACAACGGATTTTGCCCTTTTTCTATAGACGATTACTTTCAGAATTTTCAAGCTATAATTTTGAGACTTTTACAAAAGTTACTCTATACATTTAGCTAACATAATATGCAAATGAAATTTTGATATCTTTGACGCATGCGCAGTAAAAAATTATTTAGTAAACCTACTCATTTTTCATACAAATTTATTATTTTTTAATTCTGATTACAGGGTACTATGTGCAATGCTGTTTGTCATATTTTCTGAAAAAAATATTATTTTATATTAAGAACTATGAAAATTATAAGGGAAAAACTTAGAAAAATTTGGGGCCATTTTTATAAAAACCTTAATTACTCTGCGAGTATGCATGCTATTTGCATAAAAATGAACACAGTGCATTACAATAAGGCATTCAATCATAATCTAGAGTTTGAGAGCTTTTGCTACATTAGTTTTGACAGGGTTATTCAAAAGATATTCATTCTTTTTTAATTTGTTGACGGTCCCCTATGGAGTTTCGGTAAAAAATCTTCACAGAGATGTATGACGTATACTATTATATTTATACACTAAGAGTTTCAAGATGATTGCTCATGTATTTTTCTAGATATTTAGTAAAATGTCTAAAATCGCAAGTGTCCCATAACCAATGGCAATATAGTGTATTATTTATTTTCCTTTTTCCTACAAGAGTACATATAGAAAAATTTGAGAATGTGTGAGTATTAATATTTTGCACTATTAAAATTCAAAAGGCAATTCAAAAACTTGATTTTGGAGAACACACAGGAAAAAATAGCTTTTAAAAAATCTTATTATAATTTATTATATGGTGTGATTCTCTTTCAAATTTTCCAAAAATTTAAGGTATCCGGGTCCTAAAAATTCGGAAATTAAAAATATCGCAAATTTCGACTAATGGTCGCCGAAAAGAGGTCAACTTCGTCAATCGTTTGCTGAAAAACATCCCTAATTTTGCAAAATAGTCGTCGAAAAAACAGGAATTTCTTCGTCAAAGGATTGCAAAAATTCCGCAATTTTCATCAAAGAATCAATCCGTCTAAAAATGAAGATTTTGTCATAAAATCGCGGAAAAAATGCAAATTTCATCAAATGATCTCGAAAAATACTAATTTCATCAAAGGACAGCGAAAAAAATGCTAATATTTTCAAAGGATCGCAAAAGCAGCACAAATTTTGTCAAAAAGATTCCAGAAAAAAATGTGAATTTTGGCAAAGAATTGTAAAAAAATCCACGCAAATTTCGTCAAATGATCGCAAAAGAAATGTTTTTATTATTATTATTATTATTATACGTTTGACTACAAAATAAGGTTCTTTCGATTATTGATGTTTGCGGGGGGTTTTCTAGACCAGTGGTGGTTAAAACCTTTCAGAGGTCTATTACTAAAATTTCAAAATATTCGATTGAGACCAAAATTTAGGAGAAATTTTACATAATAAAAGCTTTTCTTCGCGTACATTATTAAAATCAAAATTTAACTCCAAATTTCTGGTTCCAATCGGGTTTTTAATTTTATTCCAGCATATTTCATATATAGTAAGGTAATTTTTCTATTCAGACGAAAAAAAATTCAATTTTAATAAGAAGAGAGTTAAATGAAAATTAAGTTGCCATTGTTGAACCCCTTAACAAATTTTATACACTTGTTTTAGGTGTTTCTTTTCAAATAATCAACGAATCTCTTTAAGAAATGTGTCAACTGTTACTACTATCCTGCAGAAATCTTCTTTGAATGTCATAAAATGTTATTTTTGATCATGAAAAGTTTGCGTGAAGTAATTTAGTTGCGCATCATTTAAAGCAAGTCAAAAGGATGTTATGCCGCTTCTATTCAAGTTTATAAAATTTGACGAATAATTTACTGTAATTTACTTTGCAAGTGAATAATCTATATTTTAAAAGTATGACAAAATTTTGTGACATACAATGAATTAAATGCAGTGACTACTTTTACATCTAGTAAAACTGAATGAGTTTTATGTTATGGCAAAGTGTGTAAGAAATTATTTTCTTTAAAATTTTGTAATGTAATCAATGCCATACTGTACGCAGATGAATAGGCTGTTACATCTAACAAAATAACGGCCAGATATTCTACTCAAATCTAGTAAATTTCATTGACACTATTTTTAATTATGTTACTATATCTATGTACAGTGCATATACAAAAAATATGATGAAGAAATTTATGATTAAAATCAAATTGTATTACTTTTTTTCGTTCAAACTACATATATGACCTTTCTTCCATTAAACGCTGTTTTATTACACCATAGCTGCCAACTTTTACGTTTTCTTCGTACTTCTAAAACTTCTTCATAGATAATATCTTAGTACTTAATCTTCGAAATCTTATGATTAAACAAGGAGAAAATCTCTATAAAATTTAAATTTTAGCAAAAAAAGCGTAAAAGCTAACAGCTACTATTTAGACTGTTTTCCACTATGTAGGGTTGATGTGTCTTACTGTGGCCCGCTGGATAACACTAAAATTTTAAAGAAAATGTCGACTTCTTGAATTGCAGAGATTCGAAGATTAGATAAGGCAATGATTACTATAAAATTTTAGGGCTATCAAGCGGGCCACAGTTTGACAACCCTGACGTAGTTTGTTTTGTGAATATAAAATACCACAGCTGTGTGACAATTCATTATCCAAACATAATGCTACAAAATATAGTCCATGATTAATAATTTGAGCTCTGATTGTTTAATTTTCTACCACTTAACAATAATTCCGAAATACCTTATTGACACCGGAATATTTGGTCCAATTTATTTGATAAACTTTCACTGCATTTTGATAAACTTTCACTGTATACAATTAACCGAATTTTTTCTTTGAAAGTACTGGTGTCATCAGAGCTCAAAGTGTTAAATGCTGTGCAAAATTTTTTGGAGTGGCACATAAACATTAAAAATAGAAGCAAATTTCTTTATCAATTGGTGATTGTCCCACATTCAATCGTCCCCATCATCCATTCTGGAAAAGTAGGTATGTCAAAAATTTTGATAAAAAAGCACATAATTATTTATTTTACCTTAATCATCAAAAAAGACACAAGGAACTAGATGTAGTCCTACGACATTGGATATGCATTGCCCAGCGTCACCATCCGACCCCGATACTGCCACTGGTATGGACCTATGATCGTTGCTGTACAACTTGCCTGGAAAACCGAAGTTCTGAGGAAACCGAGTGTTGGACTCCCGAGTATGTGGGAATTGGCACCTCAAAACAACACCCGATAACGTGGCTACCGGACTCAAAGCGTCACTCTTAGAGGCTGCGGTTCATCCACATTCTACCAAACAGTACCATTCGTATACTATGAACTCCGCCGGACTCGAGCTTTACTTTACCACTCAAGGGGTCGAAACGGGACTACCCTGGAGGGCCGCCGCGTGAAAATAGTAAGATTCTCTTTATTCATGAAGCATTAAGTCATTATTTATAAACACTAGAAAGGCCGGAAAATTTAATCAAGTTTTGTACAAATATTTCACAATAGGATTTCTATTTAAAACAATTTAACATTTTTTATTTAACGTTTTACTTCATGTCTTTTAAAATTATTTTATAATGAAATTTCTGATTTGAACCGAAATATATTAATATTTTAGCAGTCAAAATAACCGCTCACGGCTGTTCTACTGTTAATATTTATTATTTTAAAATTTAATAATGTAAATAATTACATAAGGTTTTTAATATTTGAAAATTAAACACTAAATTAGTGATTAATTTTTCTGTGAGAAATTAATGATGTTTGATATATACATATATATATATATATATATATATATATATATATATATATATATCAAACAGAAAATGTGTCATAAAAATTACAACCAAAATGTTCATTTAGAATTTCTTCAAATGTAACTTTTGTTACTTTAGCCAGTGTGGCAAATGGCCAATAAAAACACCGTCAAAAAAGGTGTTTAATACCAGTGTTTTGTTAAAATGATACTCGCCTTTTTAATCCCTTTAAATTATTGAAAGTATTTACGATAAGAAAATGCTGGTAGTTTGCTCTTTCTCTGATTGTGTTTTTCCTTGATCACTTGCTGTGCTGTTATCTTTTTCCGGACGGTGGCTCCATTATGAAACTAAAAAATTTTAATTACGAAATGCAACAATGGCATTAGAATTTTAATATAATTTTTTTCACTCACCATGTATGTGAAATATTGCTTTTTTTATTTCAAATTAAATTTGTTCGTAATTTCCAAAATCACTATGTCATTGATTTATTTCAAAATTTTAGCAGTTGATGTATTCTGTCCATTAATGTGTTATGTTTCATAGCTGCTATCAATTCAACTTTTATATGCCACAAAAATTTTATAGAAATGTTTGCTTTATTTAATCGGCAGATTGTAGTGATTTAGAATGGTAAAATTCACAACAAATTTTTTGCAGTATAAAATATGTAAGATGTTGCAAACTACGATGCTTTTCATCTAAGATCTTCAGCTATTCGAAGAAATTTTGGAAGCTTACATTAAATGAAAAGAAATGAAAAATAACTCCCCTTTACTGAGCCTTTTTATAAACTTAAGTAACATGATATAGGCGTTTCGCATGAATTAACGAATAAAGCTATTTAAGAAAACTGTCAGCCATAATTGTTTCTCGGTAAATTTCTTTAAACATCATTAAGATCTTTCACTACCAAAAGTTTTCATAAAGTAATTTTGTTCATCAGTCATAGTTAAATCAACTCGTGCATTAAACATCCTTTTATGCTTTTAAAATTTACTGAACAATTTACCTTCAAGTAAATTATCAATATTAAACTCATGAAAAGTTAAGTGTAATGAATAGCATGCAGTCACCAATTTTCCAAAACGTAAAACTTAATGCATTTTATGCAATGGCAATTTAGCGATCTTTTGTTTTCTTGAAAATGTGCTACATTGTTATATTCAAGAGTAAAATATTAAAAGAACATACATATATGTTGCAATTAAACATTAGATATGTTGATTGTGTCTCTCCATTCATTCTATTTTTCGAAAGATTTAACAAATTTATAGGATGGTGTTTTAACACTTTAGAGCAATCTGATTTTATAAGAAACATAGGTGTTCCATTCTAAATCTTAAAATATACAGACAATTACTTAAAAAGCGTTGGAAAATATATATTATTTACTTATTATATACCTTAGATATTTCGGATGCACTCGCATCCATTTTCAAAGGACGAAAAAAGATAATTGACTAAATAGAAAACGTAAAAAAACTAAAACAATTTTATTTTATTTGTTTGTTCTAGTTTTGTTTTTTACGTTTTCTATTTAGTCAGTATCTTTTTTCGTCCTTTGAAAATGGATGCGAGAGTATCTGAAAGATCTAAAGTATATACCGTAATTTCGGGTGTATAAGCCGCAGATCAAACAATTCTTTTTCGACCCAGAATTTTTTAAGAAACAAATATAACTAGTTAGATCGCCGTAAATATTTGTCTTCAATCACTAAATAAGATTTCTGGGTCCAAAAAGAATTGTTTGATCCGCGGCTTATACACCCGAAATTACGGTAATAAATAACTAACATCTATTTTTCAACGTCTATTAAGTAATTATCTGTATATTTTAAGGTTTACATTAATAACAAGATGTAGATTCCATGAAGACACTGGCATTAATACAGTGATTTGACTCATTGTTCCATTCTACTTCTTTAGACAAACAGAGACTTGTAACATATCATATTTAACCCGTGTTATCCATATTTCTCTATAACATATTCGCCATGGTCGTTTATCTGTTCTATGCCGGATGCTTATAGTTTTTATTTATGAGTACCACGATTTTTTATACTAAGCAAAATAATCGTATAATTTCTGTGGTTACGTAAGACAGGGCTGTCCAACATTGTGCCCGAGAAACACCAGAAAAATGTTACAGAATTTTTTTCCTCATTAAATCTCTTTTTTTTTTCGTTTTTATCTCCGATTCAATAAGGTCTTGATTTCTATAAGAATTTTCTGGTAACTCGCGGGTGCCAAGTTCGGTAGCCTTGATGTAAGATATTAACCACAACTCTGCCGTATATATATAAAACTGCTACATTTGTAACACTGCAGTTCTCCAAGAATTCTGCGCATAAGTATAATATTTGTGCATTCTATCGTCTTCTATCAACCCTTTAAAGTGTGGCTCTTTGTTTTTTGATCCCTTAATTTTAATCCTTAATACCACATACTTACTAGAACTTTTCCTTTTATTGAATATGTGAAGCAAAAAAGAAAAAAAAATCGCAGCATTTCCTCGATTTAATAAGGAACAAATATCTATTTTCAATAACCGGTGACAAAATATTGAAAATTCCGTAAAAGGCTCCCGTCGCGAAGGGGTTAATGGTTAAAAAACATTCTAGATCCATACGTTATCGTTTGATCTGCGGATTGTAAGTCGTAAATTTTGTATTTTGGCAATTATTGATCTATTGACCATTTTCTGTAGTTTTTTTTTTGCAAATCAATATATATATACATTATTTATGTCTATTATTAACTTAATATTTTACTTTTTTCTATTTTAAAGAACATAATATTTTTCTGTAATTGAGTTCAATGTTTTGGCATGACTTTGTCTCAGATCACTAATTTATTCATCTATCAAATACTCAGGACTGCCACATATTTTAATTCTATTTCGTACGACTTTTTTTTTTAAAAAAAGCTTTTACAATATTTGCAGGAAAAATATACTACAAAATGTACTTTTAGAAAATAGTGGTGCAAACGAATATAAAAAGTATTGCCTATGGCAGCTCTACGTACTATATTTTCAATTTAACCCTTTGAGCTCTGATGGGTAAATGTCTTCAAAATTCCAAATGTCATATTGGCACCAGTATTTTGCAAAGAAAAAAACCGGTTTACGATATACACGAAAAAATGCATTAAACCTTTTTCAAATAAAGTTGGTCGAATTTTCTAGTGTCGATGTGACATTTCGCCATTAAAATTATGTGGCAGAAAATTCTACCATCAGAGCTCAAAGGGTTAGCCGTTTAATATTGCAGCAAACTTACTGTTTTCCATTTCCTGTATTTTTTTATATTTGTAGAAGTATTAATGAAGGCTAAATTTATTTTAATCATATGTGTTGTCATTCTGCGTCTATTGTCTTCTGCTGTTTGAAATTAAATAACTTTTTGTAAAAATACATAGTACAGCTACATTTTCAAAAAATGTGGTCTACATTAACCCTCTCATGCATATTTTTCATTATTATCTTTTTTTTTATTATTATTAATGAGAACCAATTATAAAATGATTTTGCTATTAGGCTGCATGATAGCTATTATCTGTCCACAAACCAGGATCTTCATAAATAAATGCCTTTTTTTTGCTTTGTAAGACAATTTTAATCTGTCCTCATATGAGGCCCATATGAATGAAAGCTTTAAAGACTCATTTTTCCCAAGGATGTATTCAAAATTTAAAATGTGTGATCCTTAACACTAGATCCGCAATTAGGGGTCAAAATGACCCCTGCCAGAATAATAATAGTCGATTCGAACCAGAATTCTCTTCACAAGATATGCTAAATACATGCGGTACAAAAATAAACTAATTAAATAAGTTAAATAGTTTAAAAATAAAATTCTGATGCGAGGCACTTTTTATAAAATTTTAGTAAAATACCCGGCTGTTTTAGTGTTAAAGGACGAGAAATTCATTTACACACATAGAACTTGCTGACGGGGGAACAAGTCCCAGGGTTCATACGTGTATCGTTATTCTCCAGGTGAAATATCAGCATTTTAAAAAAATCTAGTTCAAACGCGTAAAATTTCGCTTTATTTAAAGGGAGATTTTCAAAAAGAAAATGCTAGTATAAAAGAATTTTTTGGTCTAGAAATATTAGGACACATAAGATTCCCGAGTTCACATCCAAGAAGAACGTCCGTATTCCGGGAATCCCTTTTTCACCTCTTAAGAACTTAATAAAAATAAGGGAGTCAGAGATGCATTAAAAAATAATTTTTATTTATTGAGTTAAAATTTTGAATTTTTTAAGATTGCTAACCATATTATTTGTAAACAAAGTCACGGGATAAAACTTCTCACTGTTTTTATTAAATTAAATTCTAAAATGTATTTAAAACGGGGCGTAATTTAAAATCGTTATAACTCGAAATATTAGCAGAAAAATTTCATTTTTTTATGTTTAACTATACAGAAATATGTAAGTTTTAATTATGATACATCAATTTTTTAAAATAATAATTTAAATAAAAATTAAAGGTATAAAAGTTCATGTAACTTTTTAAAAAATCATATTGTTAAAAGTAAATACATTTCTATATCGCTGAATAGAAAATAAAGTAACACTATTGAAAAAGACATGTTCTAAGTTTGAAACAATTATACTTAACAGTTTTTGGTTTAATACAATTTAAATGAGAGAAATGGTGAAAAAACCCACCATGAAGAAAAACGCATTTTCACAAGAAGTCGCTTTCATAATATTGATGGAAAAATAGATTTTTAAAACAAACCAAAACGAAAAATTTACATTTCCTGCTCCATTTAAAATAGAAACATAATTTAAACATACTTTTAAATATATAAAAAAAAGAAATTTTTAATGCAATAAAGCATTGTTAGAAGATTTGAAGATTTTTGTGTCCTGTGTTCTTGTGTGTAATATTGAAATTCTATTCTTCATTTTCTAGTCATTGTCTCATATTTTACTAAAAATTCCATGTATATTACTGAAACTACAGAAAATTCGAGTTAACCCATGGTTACCGCATTATAACATACAATGTTGCCAGTGGGCTACTGTTTTTTAATTGAGATATGTTGAATGACACTATTTTTTCGAAATGATAAAATTCTGCTTGTTTCGTCTCAATTAATATGTCATTAACCCGTTAAATGGTTAATACTTTTCAGTTCAATAAATTGAAAATAGCGGACTCACACCACTATTATTTAAATAAAATATTCGTAAAATTTAGTCTAAATATTTCCGCCTTTCAGTAGTGTGAAAATTTTCTTAAAAATAATAGTGGTGTCAAAAAGCTTTAAATGATGAAATAAGCAAATTCGTCTAGCCCGAACGACGTTCGGACAAACCAGTTAATGGGTTAAATAGAGGAAATCTTACCATTTTTAAAAGGGGGTGCACTTGCAACACTGGTAGCACATATGCTATTGCCAGTGCTTCCAATAGTGTGTATTTTCCAATGTGTATTTTATGAGTTAGGTATCCCAAACTCATGCCATAAATTTAAAATAGAAATATTTGCTTTATTTAGTAGCAAGCATTTCGTCATTTCATAAACCGAAATTTACCATTGAAATTTTCTGGTAGGATTTCAGATTCTTTTAATTACGAAATTCCGCCATAATAATAAAAGAATTGCATCAGATATCTTTCCTTAATAATTCATCTTACCTCTGCCTTATTTTATCTGCCATTAAATACCGGTAAGAATGCTATTTCAATAAATTAGCAGCAATCCAGGAATTTCAATGGAAAAATATGTCAATTTAGCCATGGGGGGTGTTAAACCGACAGCTAACCGATACTAAAATTTTAATGCAACTTTTGAAATTTACCTACAAATTCAAACTATAGACATAAGAAATTTTATACCGGATTATCATTTACGATTAACAATTTTTTAACTGGGGTTTTAAATTTATTATTCCTTCTGTCCCAAATTAGTTGCGACATTTAATTTGAAAATTTTGTCCCAAATTAGTTGCTACATTTCAAGTAGGTGGAGTCATAAATAACATCTGATGCAATTTAATACATCGACACCAGTAAAATTATACTAGAATAAATATAGCGGTGTTTACTAGGTGTCAAGAGCAACGCTTACTCGAATTTAAATTGAAAGTAAAAGAAGTAATTATTTAAAAAAAATTTCTGAAGAAAGAAATGATTAATATCGAGCGCAACGCTGTACTGAAATGTTTGAAACGATATTTGAAAAATTGTAAACAATGCCTTAATGACATAAATACTGCAGCTATTAAATTCAATGTGCATCGTATCTCCTTTGCAAAAGCAAGCAAAGACGTGAAAAATAAAATATGAAGAAATTTACAAAGGAAGTTTACAAATAATTGTAAATGCAGACAAAAAAAATGCCACTGATCAAAATCAAAGATATCCCAATAAAACGAAGACAATCACTGCGAAGATTATCATATGCTATTATAATTCGTAAATCAATATTACACAGGATTCTCAAGGCGGAAAAAAATTTGGAGTGTATTTCATCCATCACTAAGCAAAGTCTAATAGAAAAAAATAAGCTCGACCGAATTCGATTTTGTTTGCAGCATGTTTATGCTAAAACATACATTTCAGAAATGTTGGAATAAAATGTTCGTAAATGAATTCCCGATTGATTAGCTTTAAGTTTTATGCGATTACTGTTTAAAAAAATCATTACAAAATGGGGCGTGGCTTAAGAGCGTGTGACCCGAGATTTTTTAAACTTATTTATGGAATTATGGAGGGAATGTTAGGTACGTAAATATTGTTGATTGCTATTATAGCTCTCAGAAAAATGTTCAAACAAAATCATAAAGTCATAAATATCAATAATCAGTAGAAAAGTATTCAAATGTCGCAACTAATTTGGGACAGAGGGAGTATTTTTTTCTGTATTCAAAATCACATTCCTTCCTTAAAGTGAAACTGGATTTATTTTTATAACAAAATCTTTTATAATTCCCCGCAGCTTCATAAAAACAGATACATATTTTCAATGAAGAATATATTACAGAAACTTTTTTATAAAAAACGATTCTGTTATACCATATTCCTTTCTCTAAGTCTAAAAGAACACAACTTTCAAATAAAATATTTTTCTATTTGACCTTTTGTAAAATCCCCTCGGCTTTGTCATTATTGGCACCTTATTGAAATTTAATTTAGTTTCTTCTTCAATCTTCAAAGTTTAAATTACTCTTTTAATTTACTGAAACGAGAAATTTGTAAATTTATTTAATTCGTGGTGAGATATGTTTTGAGGAATTTACAAAATAAAAGTTTCTAAATTAAACTTTTGGTTATTTCGTGAGTTTTGTAATATGGTTATTCCTTTTTTATTTTTACTTTTATTTGAATTTAATGTAGAAAGAGTTCGTTAAAAATAAATTATGCAGATTTAATATTTTATGCCAGCGACAGAATTATTAACATCATTCTAGATTTCTAACACGAATGCATATAACAGAACTGTTTAATTTATTGTGCTACAAATAAAAAAATTATTAATCTGCAATATGTTTTACTTATTTATCAGTTATTGAATAAATGATACTTTTGCATGTTTCTTTGAAAAATTTCATTTACCTTTAAACATTTTTGTAAATAACCTAATGATGTAAGATTTATGTAGTATGCTTTTAAATTTTCTGTGTAAATGATTATCAGGGATTTCTTCAAACATTAAAAAACAATTTACAAGGAAAAATATGTGATAAAAGCAGAAATCAAAATTAATACAAAAAAAAGTTATATCAATTTGGAAAATATGTAGTTTAAAGGTTAATATTAACAATTTGCATTCAATTGTCACAGTTGCGAAGACATAGTCTTCCCTTGCACAATTTGTTTTGCGCCAGTAATAAAGGAAATTAAAATTTGCCTTATTTAATCAGAGTATTTTTTAAATTGTGTAGATGAATGAAACGCTTTAGTATCAGTATTTTCTTAAAGTACAGGTAACTACATCTAAAGATAGATTTATTTTTATTAAATAAGGCAAATGTTACTTAAATTTTTTTCTGTTAAAGGGAGCTTGAAAATTATGTAAACGTACGAACACTGGATAAAAATCATATGAAATACTAGTAGCTGGTTTCTCTACGTCTCTGTTTTTACAATCAGCTACAGGAGAGAAAAGAGGTCTGTTGTATGCTAAGAAATTTGACACATACTTTGGAGGCTCTCTGTATAATTACACTGTTTTCATTGCTATTTTCAAAACAAAGCGTGTGTAAATCACGGTTGGTAAGCATTCAGTTGAAATTCCTGTATTTTTATGTGAAAAAAACTGCACTAATAAAATCACGTCATTCCAAATAGAAAAATTTTCCCAAAGGAAATACTAGAGTATTAAACAGAAAAATTAGTAAATACCCTGACTCAGAGCAACCCTGGTGTAAATGCGACGATTTTCAATAAAGTGATAACAATCAAGCAATCCAAAAATAACTCATCCATCTGGCACAGTGGCGTAACCAGGGTGCGTGACCATAAACAATAATATTATAAAATTTTCTTCTCCTTGGTTCATAGCCGAAAATATTCTGGTTAAATAAGGCAAATAGAACTTAAAAAATTATCAGTATTCAGAGCTCTTGGGCACCCACCCTGGTTACACCACTGTGGCAACACTGAATTTTTTGTCTTTTTTACAAAACCTTATCTAATATAAACACAAAATTCTTTTAGTTAGGGTATAATATTTTAAGAACAAAAGTACACAATTTTTTTCTAAATTTAAATTACATAATTTTTTTTTTTTTTTTTTTTTTTTTTTTTTTTGCATGAAAAATACGAAATTCATTGTCATTGTTTTATATAATCTCAGCCAATAGTCCAATCCATGACCCGTCGAATGCCTCTTTTTTTTATTGTTGACTTTTTTCTCAGAGATTTTATGATAAGTTACGGCAATGACTAAGGAAAAATCTTACTAGAGTGAAGTGAGCCACAGTTTGATACCTGTTGTAAGCGAAATAAACAAAGTCTCTACTATCACATATATCGTGAGTTCCATGTCAAACTACTCAATATGAATGCAGTTTTACTACTTTCGTTTGTTACTACTTTATTTTTACATTCATATTTCTTGATTGGCGTCAATGTTGAAATAATAAACTTCGTATTTTTTAGCCTTATTAAATTACGGATCGCGACGGGAGTCTTTTACGAAATTTTTAATGCTTTGTCATCGATTTTTAAAAACAGAAATTTGTGCCTTCTTAAATCAATGAAATGCTTAGATTAAAAAAGCCAAATTTTACAGTAAAATTTTACTATTGGGGATAAACAAAGATTCTTAAGCCTTTTTGCGGCACGTATACGTGTCACTCATCCCCAAGGGGTTAAGGATCGAAACTAGTCACTCAAAAAGACCCGGCGAATAAAGCTAAGTCTATAAAGGGATTATTTTCAAATATCTCGCGAAAATTTTAATAGCTTTGAGCTATTTTTTTTCCATAGTATAGCTGAGGACGGCTAGTTTTAAAGCTAGTTTTTACTTTTCCGATTTTGGTTTCAGGTTTATTTTTAAATTACTTTAACTTTCAGAACCGGTTTTGAAATTGAAAATAATCATATAAAAAATAATATAACCGAAATCAAAAAATTAAAAACTAGCCTTATAACTAGAAATCCTATCCAAAAACAAATCGTTCAAAAATATTAAAATTTGAGCGAGATATATGAAAATAACGCCGCCGTAGATTTAACATTATCATCCAGTTCAGGGCTGTCCAACCTGGCGCCCGCAAAATAGTAAAAAATCTTTACAGAAATTTGTGGCTTATTGAATCTCCGAATATCGCCGATTCAATAAGATCGTGATTTCTGTAAGAGTTTTCTGGTATAAAAGTATGAGGTATCCGTATCCAAAGCCGAGCGGCTCCATGCGGTCCAACAGGGAGGTCACGAGACCTCCAATTCAAGAGGAACCAAGTGACGCCCGGCCACCATGACAGCGCGGCTGCCTGCCAGGAACAACATGCAAGGATACCAGGCACACGACCCAAGCGTCGCAGCCCGACTACTCACCAACCGCAGCCACCGTAACGACACCGCCCGCGCGCCACCAGCCTGACACCGAGGGGAGCAAATGTAGCAAGCGATGTAGCAAAAGCTGCCTGAGCACACCTCTGATCAACGGACACAGCCTTCACGGAGGACTTATAGGAAAGCGACTCGAATTCTTGTTACGTACAAGGAAAAACCTGAAAAATTTTGTATGGTCGCTTCGTCCGAATCACACCCACAAGTGGCCTCGGCAGGTCTCCCAAATGGTCCGCGAACTGATCATCAATATTTTTTAACAGAAAATTTCATGATAGGTTTGTACAGAAATTGCGGTAGAATTAACTTCTAAGGCTGGTTTCTCGGCAATTTGCTAGAAAATGTAAAAAGAAAATTTCTGCAAGAAAATTCTGATGTTCAGTTCGTGGAAAATTTGGAAGCCCTGCCTCGGACTTCTCTTATAGAGTAGTGCGTTCAAACGATGTGGAAATCTTGCTTTCGAGAAATCTTCGGAACAAGACGGCCGAGAGCTCAATTGCCCCGCGACCTACCCGATCCAATGTCTTTGTCAAGAGATCGCTGACTATCTCAACGATGCCCTTCCTGCTGTAATGATCAGAGTTTTCTGGTATACCGCGGACGCCCAGGTTGGACAGCCCAGACCTCGGTCTTTCTGAGTGACTAATGTGGGTTTTTAATTTAACCCCTTGAGCCCAGATGGTAGAATTTTCTACCACATAATTTTAATTATGAAATGTCACAATGACACCAGAAAATTAGACCAAATTTATTTGAAAAAGGTTTAATGCATTTTCTCGTGTTTATCGTTAATCGGTTTTTTTTCTTTGCAAAATGCTGGTGCGAATGTGACATTTGGAATTTTGATGAAATTTACACCCCAGAGCTCAAAGAGTTAAGAAAAAACAATGGAAATTTTATCATTTCAGAAAAGTGGTGCAATGAAGAAATCTGAATTTTAAAAAAGTAGCTCGTTGGCAACACTTTTCATAGTAGATAGTTTGAGATGTAACCGATTATTTTACTTATCTACATGATACAAAGAAGTAGCACTCTAACAGTTTAGAAATATTTTTCTTCTTTTTATATTATTGTATGATCATAAATTTTCTTTAAAAAGTATCCATTAAAATTCATTAGAGATTTTATACTGAAAAGGGAATATTTATACAGAAATTTAAAACGAAGCACAAAGATTTTTTTTTTTTTTTTTTTTTTTGAACAGTGATTACGAAATTGCAAAAACTAGTACAAAGTCCAAAATATCCAATCTATGGAAATTGTTTTTTTTATTTATCAAGAATTTCTTTTTAATCATAGAACACACTTTATTTAACTTTTATCATGGTAATGAGTTTAAATTGGCATTTAATTTATTGAAATTCATAACATCATTTTAGATAAGTATTCGTTATCAGAAAAAAAAAACTTCATGTAGAAAAAAAAAATCTTCAGTGCAAAAACCTCTTTCAAATAAATAATAAACTTAAACATTCCTGATAAAATTAATAATGTTGTATTTAGTTTAATTATTTAAGCGTATTTTTGGTAAACTTCAAAGAATTTTATAAAGATAAGATTGCAAATATTCTATTTCTTTTATTCATTCTCACGAATAAAAACAAAGCAGTTTTTTATGCAAGCATTTTTTTAAAGTGTAGAATACAAATCATTTTAATTCACTTATGAATTCCAAGAAAAGTTAGTTTACCATAAAAAAACCTAACGCAAAAGAAAAATTAATTTTTTTTAACATTAAATGTGCAATTATCGGTCAGTTTTCTGTCAGTGTACCACATTGACACTAGAAGCGCCAGAAATTATTCTAAAGTTTTCTAAATAACGTGCACCAGAATTTTATTTAAAACTATTTAATTTATTTAACCTTACACCACGCGCTCAAATTTTATTCACATTAGCAGGCGTACATTGTAAATTGTACAACAGCAGGAAAACATTCAATTATTGCTTTTTTGTTTTAATACAAATTAACAAATAATTTTGGTGCAAATAATTTAACACAAGAACGCTCGGAAGGAGTCGTTTAGACTCCAACCATGAGATTAAATTTCCGTTCGAACCAGAAATTTTCGCTTGAAATAAGTTAAATTTATAGCACACAGATTTATGTTTATTAAATCAATTAAATTATTTTAAATAAAAATTCTGGTATACAGGGGTGCAAAAATCAAGGCACCAGAGGGTAGTCTCTCACCACTAAAATTTTAAAGTTTTTTCGCTTAAAATTTAATAGCATTCTAGCAGAAATTTTACACGAAATATTAGACGAAGAAAAACGAAATAAATTTTGTGGTAAGAAACTGCCTGCTTGGCGCCTAGATTTTTGCACCCCTGCTGGTATATAATATTATTATCAAACATGAGTGAAATTTCCGGGCGTTCTAGTGTTAACGTACAAATATCATACGTTTTCTCTGCTCACAATTTATGAAAGTATTACGCAATACACTCAAGATTTATTTTGTCATAACATATTAAAGCACGTGTGAATTTTGTTTTAAAGATAAAAAGGAAGCGAATGTTGTACTTTTTACAACGGCGCGCCCGCCGGAAAGTTAACTTACTTCTGCGTGTGTTATACGTATATATCTAACTTTGAAAAAATGTAATTTATGGTTAAAATCTAAATGTATATACATATTTGGTAGCAGTCAAATTGACTGCTTTGGCACTTCTAGTGTTAAAGGGAGTCTTCACTCGCTTGAAAACACCCGCTTCGTAATGATAAACAAATGGTCAGGTTATTTTCGAATTTCTCATTTAAATTTTAATATTTTTAAACGATTTTTTTTTTGCATAAAATAGCTGAGGTCGATTTTTAGTATGGCTCTTTCTTACTCTTTCGATTTTGGTCGCAGAATTGTTTTTAAAATGTATTTTCAGTTTCAAAACCAGTTCCGAAAGTGATAGTACCTTCTTAAAATATCGGCAACCGAAATCGAAAAAACAACAAAGATCCAGCCATATTAAAGATCGACCTCAGCCATCCTATCCTTAAAAATATTCAAATTTAAACGAAAAATTCGAAAAAATTCTGTCTATTGGTTTACCATTACTGAACGGGTGTATTCAAGATAGTGAATACTTCCCTTAGCCCTTTCCGGCGCAGTGTTACCACTCCGGCAACACCTAATTTTAATTCCAAACATACAAACGGCACCAATAATATTTTAGTATAATTTTACTTTTATAATGACAGCTTAAATCAAGGAGTTCTTAATTTCTAAAGAAGTCTTTTGTAAATTCCGATGTCAGTCAACAATTTCTCATTTTACGAACAGAACTTGTCTGCGCCGGAAAGGGTTAACCCTTCGGGGATGAGCGAAACGTATGCGTGTCGCAAAAGGGCTTAAGAATGCTTGTTTATTCCCACCAGAAAAAATTTTACCGCAGTGCCCGTCTTATCTACTGGCACAATTCTCGCAATTCGAGGGTCCAGTGTTGCCAATAGGCTATATTTTTCGGCTCAAATTTCTTCATTGGAACCACTTTTTTGAAATGATAAAATTCGTCTTATTTAAAGACTTATTAATCAAGGCAAAATTAAGAGAAATTTTAACAATTTAAAAAAAATGGTGCCGATAAAGGAATCTCAAAAAATGTAATCCACTTTTGTATGTATGTCCAAAAATGTAATCCACCAACAATGACAGGAACAACGATCCAATTTGTGGAATTCAGTCTTTTCAATGCCTTTACTTTGTCAGGAAGGCGTTTCCGACCCGGCACTTCTGCGTGATTCCGAGTCGACTGAAAAGGAAGGTGTCCATGCGGGCATATTCAGAAAAATCAGAAATTACAGAATACTCTTCTCATACGGCTATATTTGTTTATAAAATAAATTTCGCGGAACCTCAATAGAGTGTCCGTAAATAAAAAATGAAATTTTCGTTTATTTGGCGATTTGTCACCAGTTGGCAATGAAACAGAATTTCAAAAGATACTCTTTTATGCAGATTACCATAGCTGCCAACATCTTCCGCTTTTCAAAATTTCTGCATTTGAAATATTCGGAATAAAGAATCCACTAAATTTATAATCCAAATGGAAGCATATTTACTATCACTGACATTAAATGATTAGTGAAATGTTCTTAGTTTTTATGCTGTTATTTAATAATTTCTGTTATTTAATAAAATATCTAGTTTTACCTGATTTGGAAAAAAAAAAAAAAAAAAAAAAAAAAAATATTAGATTAGCATTTGTGTTGATAAAATCTATTGCAGAATTTAATTTTTTTATCTCTAAGATTTTATTTAATAACATTTGTTATCAAAATAAATGTTGTCTTTTGGAGTTTTTCAATAATATTTGTTATGAAATTTAATATTTTATTTTCCAAAATATATTTTTAACTATTATAGATGAAAGAAAAATCAGAGGAAAACTGAATGCTATAGTTCCTTAAGAGAACACACAATACCTGTTTATTATCTGTGTGAAACGTAGTTAGAAAAATAATAATTTATTTGTTTTATTTAAAATTTTAACATGGATTATAAAGTATTTTTGTAATGATTTTGTCAATATTTACAGAATGATATTATTTAAAATAAATAATAGTTTATGTGATAGTTAAAATAATAATTAATACAGTACTTTAAATTAAAATAGGAGATACATAAGGCAGGATAACATAGATTTTCAATTTTGCGATATCTTTTTCGTGAGCAAAATTATTATTGATCCAAATTTTAATACAATTATTTAAAATAAAAAATATATGATAGATTTGCTGAATTTTATTTTTGCATAAAACAGTGTGAGATTTGCTAAGGATATTCAATTATTTTTTGTAGTATATATTTACGTGCGACTTAACACTAAACACGCAAGGAATTATTTTCGTCTTTTATAAAAATATTGCATACCAGAATTTTTATTTCAAACTATTTAACTTATTCTGTAGATGTATAGAAAGCTACACTATATGGCCATTGATTATTGGACACTTGCGATTTTAGACATTTTACTAAATATCTAGTAAAATACATGAGGAATCATCTCGAAACTCTTAGTGTATAAATATAATAGTATACGTCATACATCTCCGTAAAGATTTTTTTACCGAAACTCAATAGGGGACCGACAACAAATTAAAAAAGAATGAATATCGTTTGAATAACCCTGTCAAAACTAATGTAGCAAAAGCGCTAAAACTCTAGATTATGATTGAATGCCTTATTGTAATACACTGTGTTCAATTTTATGCAAATAGCATGCATGTTAGCAGAGTAATTAAGGTTTTTATGAAAATGGTCCCAAATTTTTCCAAGTTTTTCCCTTATAATTTTCAGAGTTCTTAATATAAAATGATATTTTTTTTCAGAAAATATGACAAACAACATTGCACACAGTACCCTGTAATCAGTATTAAAAAATAATAAAAATTGTATGAGAAATGAGTAGGTTCACTAAATAATTTTTTACTGCGCATGCGTCAAAGGTATCAAAATGTCATTTGCATATTATGTTAGCTAAATGTATAGAGCAACTTTTGTAAAAGTCTCAAAATCATAGCTTGAAAGTTCTGAAAGTAATCGTCTATAGAAAAAGGACAAAATCCGTTGTTTCCAAAATGAAGCAAAAAAATGAAGGATTTTATCCAAATGTAGTAGTACATCCCGTATTGTGTATTCTATATTGACACTAATCAATGAATATATGTATACAACCTAGTGCTCTCGATTATACGTTTATACGCGTATACGTATAATACGTATTATACGAAATACGGATCAACTATACGTATAATACGGCATCGGCGGTTATACGTATTGCGCAAAACAACATATACGGTACATCGTATATACGGATCTTATCCAAGCGGTTAAACGTATAAACGTTTAAACGTTTTTCATTCAAGATATGAAATTTGATGTTTCAATGCTTTTCTGCGGATTACAGACATTGAGAAGTATCCGGTAGAGTATCCCCATCGCGATTCTCTGTTTAAAAAACTACGATGCGTTTACTTAACTACTACTTGTTATGCAGGTACCTAAAAAATCTGAATACGCTTCTCAGTATAAATTTTGGTTTCTTTCCCAAAAAACTAAGTCATTTATTACAAATTGTCTTACATTAGTTGTGGATAGAATCAAACTAATCTTTGGAAGAGCTGTGGCTCAGTACTTAGTTTTTTTATATTTTCTTGTATCTTAACAAGAAGAAAGTAATGGATTCGAGAAATCTTTCGACTGGTTTACACTTTTTAAGGGTAAGATAGTCCGAAAAATATGTTTTTACAAAATATCTGTCTGTGACTTTGTCTATATGTGGCATGAATTTTGTTCTACCAGTTGCACAGAATGAGTTTTCAGCAATATCATCATCACATAGCAGGCAGTAGGCTCTGTCATTCTTTTTCTCAGCGTACCGCCACACCCAGCTTTTTCTATTCATTTCTAATTGTAATCTAAGCAGAACTCCGTCTATAAATGCTCGTTCTTCTACACTACGAGATACTAATACTAAGTGTCTGCGTCACGTGACACAATGGTTTTATTTTTCACCATATGTAAATTGTCTTAAAGCGGAGGAATTTTAAAATAATTTACATATTTGGTAATTTTTATTAGTTTCTTTTTTAAATAATTTAATTATTTTGTCCTCCCAGAATATTTTATGACTTATTTAATGAAAATTAGAAGAAACATAATTAAACAATGAGTATGTTTAGAGTAACTTACCGGTCACTTACCGAAGTGACCAATGTTACCAACCGATTGTAGGGTAGTATGAAATGAAAATCAAGGCGAATTGTGACATCAGCTACAGTTCAACAGGATAGTTTTCATTGGTGCCACATTTCGGTTTCGTACTGCCCTACAATCGATAGGTAACATGGGTCACTTCGGTAAATTGCACTGAACATGTACGTTGATTAAAATATTTATAAAGGGAAATACCAAGATTTTGGTTGGAATCCAGATAGTAGATATTTCACTGTTAGTGAAGCGAGATTAGCCAATCAGGAGTCCGATCTTTTGCGAACTTTTTGCAAACTGTTTTAAAAAATATACGCTTTTCATTGCTTGATCTCGTATGTATAAGACATACTATCAGGGCCGTAGCTAGAAGTGAACCATAGGGGGGAGGGGGGCTCGAGAGAATGTAGGGGGGGGCTCATAATTTTTTTTTCTCTTTCTGACGCAGAAAGATAAATTAATAACTATTCACATTGTAGGTATTATGTTTCTAATTAAACTGTTGTACTAACTTCATTTTATGCTAAGAAAAGTATAGGATGATGAAAATTTTGATTGTATAACTGGTGCAAAATGAAACATCATGTTAACTTCATATGTACATATAAGATGAGGGAGTGTTGAAACACTTATTTTAAATACAATTTAGTAACTCTGCAAAACTGTGAAAGGGTAAACTAAATTAGATTTTTGAACAGAATTTCATTTGAATTTTTGGAACAGAAATTAATTGAGTGACCTTGGAATCTTTTCCAGGGTGGGGGGGGGGGCTCAAAATATTCTAGGGGGGCCTGAGCCGCCCATAGCGCCCCCTTAGCTACGGGCCTGCATACTATGCGGATTTCTGTCGTAACGCTACCGATTTCCAAATTATTCTCCATTCAGCGACATAAGACTGGTGAAGTCCGCTATTTAAATTAGATACGATACGGCGAATATACGTATACATTAAATATACGTATTCTTAAATATACGTTTAGTTGATACGCCTTATACGTATCCGGATACGTTTAAACGTATATTCGAAAGTATCCGTATAGCAGAAAAACGTATTATACGGATACACGTATATCGTTTAATCGTATACCTGCTATACGTATCCTATCGCGAGCACTAATACAACCGCTCTTGTTTATGCTTCATTTTGAGAATAACGGATTTTCAACTTTTTCAATTGACGATTATTTTCAGAATTTTCGAGTTATGATTTTGTGACTTTCACAAAAGTTGCTCTATACATTTAGCTACCATAATATGCAAATGAAATTTTGATATCGTTGACGCATGCGCAGTAAAAAATTATTTAGTAAACCAACTCATTTTGTATACAATTTTCATTATTTTTTCATTTTGATTACAGGGTACTGTGTGCAATGTTGTTTGTCATATTTTCTGAAATAATATTATTTTATATTAAGAACTCTAAAAATTATAAGGGAAAAACTTGGAAAAATTTGGGACCATTTTTATAAAAACCTTAATTACTCTGCGAGTATGCATGCTATTTCCATAAAAATGAACACAGTGTATTACAATAAGGCATTCAATCATAATCTAGAGTTTGAGCGCTTTTGCTACATTAGTTTTGACAGGGTTATTCAAACGATATTCATTCTTTTTTAATTTGTTGACGGTCCCCTATGGAGTTCCGGGAAAAAATCTTCACGGAGATGTATGACTTATGCTATTATATTTATACATTAAGAGTTTCGAGATGATTCCTCATGTATTTTTCTAGATATTTAGTAAAATGTCTAAAATCGCAAGTGTCCAATAATCAATGGCCATATAGTGTATTAGTGTCCTTGTATGGGTCTAGAAAAATCTACATGTTCTACATCGTTTCCACCAGCGTCTCATTCCTTGATGGTTTCCTATAGAAAAACGAAAAGTGGGACAGTCTATTTTTTTAATCGGGTTGATGTGCAGAAGTGGAACCAAGTACCGTAATTTCGGGTGTATAAGTCGCGGCTCAAACAATTCTTTTTGGACCCAGAAATCTTATTTAGTAATTGAAGACAAATATTTACGGCGATCTAACTAGTTATATTTGTTTCTTAAGAAATTCTGGGTCGAAAAAGAATTGTTTGATCTGCGGCTTATACACCCGAAATTACGGTATTTGGACTAGAAATATGATTTGTTTCAAAGGGTATAGCGAGGTAAGAATGGCGAAATGGCCCCCATGACTAATGACTGATTTATTTTTTTACCAGTATCAGCACTCTAAGAGTACGAAATGCAAGGTCATTGACTCCTGATCTTGACCTGACTTTAAGATATTCGAAAAAGTTCGTACGCGCGCCGTTATTTTTTAAATGTATTTTTCTGAAGAACTATAAAAGCTAGAAAGATGGGGCCAATCGCATATATTGAGAGATACTTTGAAAAATATTTTATATATTTTTTTCAGAGTTTTCGTGAAATGACAACTGTGCAAAATAATTAAACAAAGTATAAATCTTTCTTTTTAGCACTCTTCTGTTATGTCTACCGCACCAAACAAAATATATAATATTCTTCAATTTATACACTTATACCACACAAAAGCTTATCAAAATCAAAGAGGTGCTTCTTTGAGTACCGTAATTTCGGGTGTATAAGCCGCGGATCAAACAATTCTTTTTGGACCCAGAAATCTTATTCAATGATTGAAGACAAATATTTACGGCGATCTAACTAGTTATATTTGTATCTTAAAAAATTCTGGGTCGAAAAAGAATTGTTTGAGCTGCGGCTTATACACCCGAAATTACGGTAATATCTAAGAAGAAAATAGAAAAGTAAAAAAATAGAAACTCTAGATAGAAAAAAAAGGAGAGAAATTGATACCAGACAAATTTAAAAGAAAATGTAGGACTGAAATAAGATTAGTAGGATACTAAACTATGGCTAGTGGGTGGGTGAAGTGATGAAACTAGCGATCGCAACGGCCTGTATCCCGAATATATTTGGTCTGCCGATATTGTCTAATTTTTTTTTTTTTTAAATGATGAAGTCAACATTGTAAAAATTGAAAATAGTGATGATGATGGTTGAAATTACATTTATCACTATCAAGTCTACCGCGCAAAAAATATACAGGGTGATTCCAAATTTTTTTTACAATAAGAGAGGGGTGATAGTACACATCAAGACAAACAATATTAAATAGGAGACCAATGGTCCAAAACGTTTTCTTAAGGCGATAGCCGCCATTAAAGTTTAGGGACCAAAATTTCAAATAAACATAAAAAACGGAAAAATCGGTCGATTCATTTGCGGTTTTTACTAAAATTATTCTTTATGTCGGCATTTCCTTGAAATTAAATTATAAAGATAAATTTCAAAAAATGCCAATAGAGGGCGCTTTAGACTTTGGAGTAACGAAAAACTATTTTTTGTCGGTATTTTTTGCATCTCATTAAATGTTTTCTTAAGTTTAGACTCAAACTTAAATTTTGAGCTCAAAATCTGTAGTTGGGAGTGGTTAAGTAACACAAACTGAGCTGTGTTCAGAGGGTTCAAATTTCAAATGATTAAAAAAAACGGAAAAATTGGTCGATTGATTTGCGGTTTTAACTAAAACTATTCTTTATTTAGGTATTTTCGTGAAAATAAGTTATAAAGATAAATTTCAAAAAATGCCGATAGAGGGCGCTTTAGACTTTGGAGTAACGAACAACTATTTTTTGCCGAATTGTTTGCATCTCTTTAAATGATTTCGGAAGCTTAAACTTAAATTTTGAGCTCAAAATCTGAATAGTAGGGAGTGGTTAAGTAGCACAAACTGAACTGTGTTCAAGGGGGAGGGGGAGGTTCAAATTTAAAGTAATTATAGAAAATGGAAAAATTGGTCGATTCGTTTGCGGTTTAAAATAAAACTATTCTTTAAGCCAGTACCTTCTTGAAAATAATTTTTAAAGATAAATCTCAAAAAATTCCGTCAGAGGGCGCCTTAAACTTCAGAGTAACCAACAATTCATTTTAACCATTATTTTTTGGTTCTAATTAAATGCTTGCAAAAGCATTTTAAATGTTCTCGGAAGCTTAGATTTAAACTTAAATTTTGAGCTCAAATCCTAAATCGTTATGAGGAGTTAAGAAGCGCAAACTCAAGTGTGTTGAGGAGTTGAAATTTAACCCTCTTTCCTCCTCGAACACAATTCCATTTTTCGCTACTTAAACACTCCCAACGATTCAGAATTTCAGCCTAAAATTTAAGTCTATGCATTTGAAAGCATTTAATGAGATTAAAAAAATAACAGTTAAAAATAGTTGTACGCTACTTCAAAGTCTAAGGCGCCCTCTATCGGCATTTTTTGAAATTTATCTTTAAAAACCCAGGTAAAAAAATCAGCAAAAAACCTTTAAATATTTTGAGATTTTGCAGGCATATTAAAGGTTTTTGCGGGTATTTATAAGGAAAATGAAAGCTAAAGGTTTCCCTAAGAGAAATATACAGCTTTTAAAAAGTTTTCATACAGGTTCTTATGAGCAAATTATTACCTTTAAATCACCTTTAATGACTTAGAAGATTTTCATGAAATCACTTGAGGTATTTTGAAGGAAAGTGAAAACTGTTTTTCACGCAGGTGACATAAAGGTTTTACTTGAAGATTTTATTGAGATTTATCATTGCACATTATGATATCTAAGATTTTGATATGTTTGCATTTCCTCATAATATTTATTATTATTATTATTATTTTAAATTAATATTTTAGATAATTCTGAGAAATCTAATTTCTTCCACCGGTTCAATAAAAAATTCTTAATTATCCTTGTTAACATTTTTAATTATGTTAAATTATAATTTGAAATAGCGATATAAAAATTCCGTTCTAAGAAAGGAAATATCTTCATATTATTTTAAAGTCCCCTCATTAAGATTCTTAATTACCATTTGAAATTACAATTTTTCAATCCCATCCAAAAATCCCGTTAGCGGTTAAATGGAAAACTCTTAACGCCCTTTATTATTTCAAAATCTCTTACATTAATATTTAATATCGTATTCAAAAACGCACAAAATTTCAAAGTCCGATAAACTTCCGAAAATAAATTTAATGTAACGGAATTCTTTTAAATGTCTCTGTAATATAAAAGTCAAAAAGTATAAAATTAAATGTCATTGCATTCCGACAATATTTAGAAGAGTTAGACCACGGACGGACGGACATACAAACCGAATTCATACACAGTTTTGAACTTTGTTAGAAAGTGTTAAAAAAGGTCGAAAATTAACTATCAGAAGAAATTTGTTAAGAAACATCCTGCCTCTCCCCCACCACAAAATTAATTAAAACTTAAAATCTAACTAGGATCAAAGTATCCCCCCCCCATTTTACGGAAAATATCTTGTTTAGTTTTTCATCTTAAGTTTTCCGGAATGAATGTATATTTTTTAATCTGAAAAAAAAGGAAAACTTTAGTTAAATAAATTAAAAAATGCATGAAGAGGCATTGGTTCACCTCCCACTTCCACCCTTCCTCTGTAGTCCCTTGAACAATTTTTTCAGTTCCTCTTTGAAGAAAAAACTTAGAATTTTGCGCATTCTAAAATAAAAGAAGCTCTTTTAAAAATTGCAGAAAAGTGCTTAATTTTGTTAAAACTCTGCGAGAAAATGCTAATTTTATCAAAAGTCCATGAAAGTTCAGCTTTTTTTTTTTTTTTTTTTTTTTTTTTTTTTTTTTTTTTGCTGAGCCTGTACCATGTTTGCTTACTTATTATTATTTATTTATCTATATTATACCAACACTTGTATGACATTTTCATTTTTTTTTTCTTCCCACATATGCCCTGGGTGGCAGAACGAAAGGCGGAGAGGGGTGTTAAATGAAGAGTATGTTAGTCATTTCATACAAAAATGTATATATTTATGACATACAAAGAAACTCGCAAGCTAATGTTAAATCTATGGGAGCAACCTTTTGAGGTATGTGAAAGTAAAAGTAATTATATATATATATATAATCTGTAATAACAATCAAAAAATATACAGTAACTTAGAATTCAATCTCAGCTGTTCTAAGCAAGAAAAAAAAAAAAACATTTGAAATTATCAATATGCACGTGAGAATTTTTTTTAAAGAATACTCTCATAAGTTTAACATTAGTGACTCAATTTCTTTGCATGACTAGTTTAGATTTTTAATGCTTAAACTAATGTTAATCTTATGGGGATGTTTTTCACATATTTTTCACTAGCATTTTAATTATTATTTTTTTTAAGGATTTTTTCCCATTAGGCTCTTACAGTCGATAACTTTTATTTGTATGAGGACATAGGAGTTGCAGCCCCCCCCTCACCACCACCCATGCAGATGGTCAACAAATTTCCCACATAGCATGCATGTTCACAGTGACGTCACTGTGAGTCACTGTTGTCACGTCACATCTGTGACCAAAATGCCACCCCTCAGTGACGTCACATTGTGACTGAAATGTGACGTCACGCCTGTGACCAAAATGCCACCCCTCAGTGACGTCACATTGCGACTGAAATGTGACCTTCTTAGAAAATTAATATATATATATATATAAATCTTCAAAAGATGTTATTTAATGGAAAAGATATTTTTCTGTCAATTGAAAAAGTTTTTGTGACGTCACTGTACCAAAAGGCCACCACTCAGTGAAGTCACATTGTGATTGAAATGTGACCTTCTTAGAAAAATTTAAAAAATGTACAAAAATTCTTCAAAAGATGTTATTTAATGGAAAAAGTACTTTTCTGTCAATTGAAAAAGTTTTTGTGACGTCACTGTAATGTTACTGCAAATAACGTCCCTAATAGCATGCATGGTCACAGTGACGTCACTCTGAGTCACTTTGGTCACATCACATCTGTGACCAAAATTCCACATCAATGTCAAATTAGTCACAAATGACACATTTTTCACAAATTTGTCACAATGTGACCACTTTGTGAAACGTCACAAAAGAGCTCTAAAACGGCCATAACGACTTCATATTTTAGTCACTGTGACTTCACATCGACAATCGATTGTCAAAAAGTCACAATTAGACTTCAAAACGTGTTGCAGTGACGTCACCATGCTTTACGGGTTAATTCATCAGCGACTCAAAATGCTTTTCTAATTATACGAATTTTATCTGATTAAAAAATATTTTAGGCCTAATACTTACATTTATCTTTTATAATGATTTTTGTAAATGATCATTTGTTATACTAGAAATTTTTCAAAGGTATTCGAATCACTTTTGCATTTTCAAACTACAATTTTTATTATTACAATTAAATCTGCAGTTTATAATGTGCATGTAGGTCACATAACTATTTAGTCGAATTTCAAATTTTTGTTTTAGAGGTATGTTTAAAAAAAAAAAAAAGTTACTTCACAAGATGCTTTATTCTGCAGAAAATTAATATGAAAATAATTAGTGATTGACCAATAAAAAACTTTTCATCCTCTATCATCATCCCCTATCTCATCATCAAGCCCCCCCCCCTTTTTTTATTAAGAAGATACTATGTATTTTTGCATGTGATACAAACTTTATTTTTTAATTTTTTTCTTTATATTAGCATTAAATCTATCATTTTTATTCTTTAAAAACAATATTTTATCTAATGAATTCTAATTATGAATATTATTATTTACAAAAAACGGTTTTACAATTTATTTTAACTTGAATTGTTTTGAAATTAATAAAAATAAAAGGTAAAAATACATTAAAAAATTCTTTAAATAAAAAAATTTAATGAAAGACACACTCATAAAATTATTGCGTATTTAAGTTCCTAAAATACTGTATAGAAAAAGAAAAAACAAAACGGCCATGCGCGTGGAAAGTTACAATCGTCTGCAAACGAAATGATCACGGAGTAAGACACTTACTCCGCGGTTTCTTATTCCGTGGAAAGAATAAATAAACGTAAACAGAAATATTTTAAATTGATGATAGACGCAAGAAGTTAGTTGGTTGGAATTTATGGCAGTTGTGGATAGTTTGGTATTGATACGGATTTAACAATTTAAACAAGGTCTACTACAGCTCTTCCAAGCAGCAAAATATAAGTCCGAGAAAATTAATGGGGCTTTGACTGTGAAAATGTTTTGGTCTTTGCCACTTTAATTATTATCGGATTTAGTCTGTGCAACAAAAAGAATAAATAGAATGAATGACTTCGATGGAAAAAAGGTATGGAAAAATAATTTTCATGGTTGCTTTTTAATTATTATTGTTCTTAGAACGATTTTAATTAGCTACTCAAAAACATGATATAAAACATTAATTCTCCATTAACTTTATAAAGTCTAATACATTCATTATTTATTTTATTGACATAGAACACTTGATAATTAATAATTTGGATTTGGTTGTTAAAGGTAGTGATTTTAACTGCACTTTAATCTGCGTTGTTTCCTTATTTAAAATATCTGGTTAAACAATATGTTTCCATAAACATAAAATCTTATATTTTTTAATAAAGAAGCTTTAAATAAAATAAAATTATTTGCAAACCTCTTTTTTTAATTTTTGTATTAAGTAATATTCTGAAACATTACATAAATTTATTTAAAAAATTACATATGTTCAGAAGAGGAATTTATAAGAGAACGAGAAGAACAATTAAAAGAAATCGTAGATGTTTCATATTAAAAAAATAATGATTGTTTAATGTATTTTTCAATCTGTGAAATGTTATAAAATTTCTAAATGGATAGTGGGTGATAACGTTTCAGTTGTAAATATTCTTATTTGAATGTTTTCAGAAAGAACTAGAAGTCTGAATGAAAATTTGGAAGTTATGCAATCAATAAGAATTTAAACATGATTGTATTTAAAACAAATAACGCAAATACTTAAACAGTATGAAGCTAGCAAATAATAACTGTATTTTATTATCTATTTTTCATTCTAGACACTTTTATTATTTCCTTTCCTGAATCATTTTACAGAGGTAAATTTCACAATATCTATTATGTGTAGTATTAATATACATCGTGATTAACACTAGAACGCCCGGAAATTTTACTCAGTTTGATAATAATATTTCTCATCAGAATTTTTATTCAACTTTATTTAATTGATTTATTTAAAGTAAATCCTCGTGGTTTAAATTTAACTTATTTCTGGAAAAGATTTCTGACTAGAATTGAAATTTAAACGCATGGTCAGAGTCGAATCGACTCCTTCCGGGCGTTCTAGTGTTACAGTGGGTCTCTAATTTATAATTACTCTCTAATATTATAAATAAAATATTAATAATTACAATTAACGTATTTGTTGTTCTATTTTATCGTTGGAATTTTTATTAGGTAGATGTGTTTGTGATGGACATCCTTCCAGTAATGGATAGCCCCTTAATGTATTTTGTTCATTAATATACTAATAAATATTTAGCTTTAATTTTTTTTCACAATTCCTCTTTGCATGTTTTAATAGTATTTTAATATTTATAGAAGATAGTATTTGAAGATAGTTTGCGATTATTTTTTGATTTGTGACAAATTTGTCACTAACTTTGTGACAGTGAAAATGTTGTGAAGTTACACTGGGACACAATTATACAGTTGTGAACATTATTATGTCGTATAAAATCACTTACATCTATAATTTTATTATACTTTGGCGATACATCTCAATTAAAACTTGGGAGCAGCTATAAAAAGAATGTACCAAAAGAAAGTTACTGAATCAAAATTTAATGCCATGCAGACTTTAATCTTTGTTACATATATATATACCGTAATTTCGGGTGTATAAGCCGCGGCTCAAACAATTCTTTTTCGACCCAGAATTTTTAAAAAAATGAATGTTACTACTTAGATTGCCGTAAATATTTGCGTTTAATCATTAAATAAGATTTCTGGGTCCAAAAAGAATTGTTTGAGCCGCGGCTTATACACCCGAAATTACGGTATATATATATATATATACATATATTTATTTTGCAATAAATGAGAATATTTAAGACAATTGAATATTCGATCGATAACAATTATTTCAAATTTAGCAATTTGTTTTTCTAATAAGCATTAAAATTATCAAAGAAACACTTCCTTTAAGGTGCAGCCCTAGTCACAGAAAAAGACCCGGATGTTTATGTAAAGTCTGTAGGAGCGTTCTTTTCAAATATCTCGCTCAAATTTTAATATTTTTACATGATTTTTTTTTATATAGGATAGCTGAGAACGATCCACATCCGGCCTAGTTTTTGCTTTTTCACTTTTGGTTTCATATTTAAAAAATATATATATATATATATATTTTTTTTTTTTAATTTCAAAACCGGTTTATACCGGTTCTGATATTGAAACTATCAAAATATAAAAAATATATAAGCAAAAATGAAAAGGTAAAAACGAGGCCGGTTGCAGATCGTCCTCAGCTATCCTATACAAAAAAACATGCAAAAATATTCAAATTTGAAAAGAACGCTCCCATAGACTTTTTATTATCATCCGGGTCTTCTTTTTCTGCGACTAGTTTTGCACCTTAAAGGAAGAGTTTATTTGATAATTTTAATGCTTATTAGAAAAACAAATTTTTAAATTTGAAATAATTCTGATAGATCGAATATTAAATTGTCTTAAATATTCTCATTTATTGAAACAGAAAAAAAAGTATCAAAGATTAAAATCTGCATGGCATTACATTTTGATTCAGCAACTTTCTTTTGGTACATTCTTTTTATCGCAGTTCCCAGGTTTTAATTGAGATGTATCGCCAAAGTATAATAAAATTATAGATGTAAGTGATTTTACACTACATAACAATGTTCATAACTGTATAATTGTGTCCCAGTGTGACTTCACAACATTGACAATGCTGCCACCGTCATAAAGTTAGTGACAAATTTGTCACAAATCAAAAAATAATCGCAAACTGTCTTCACAACCTTGACACTATCGTCACAAAATAGTCACAGTTTTAATAACAATTTTGTCACAAATGACACATTTTTCACATTTTGGTCACACCGTGACTTCACAAAATGGTCACAATGTGACGTCACAAACGAGCTCTAAAACGGCCATAACGACGTCACATTTTAGTCACTGTGACTTCACATCGACGTCACGTGACGTCACATCGACGGTCACAAAGTCACAATGTGACTTCACAACGACGTCACTGTGACGTCACCATGTCTTACGGGTTCATTTTATCCAGTAAACCTTTGCCGAATTTCCCTATTTTTCAGCACAACTTATTGGATAAACTTGTGAGCTTTCTTTTCCCATGTAATCAATAAGTGAATCAGACAATTTTTTTTGACGGACTGAATAATGTTTTTTCATCATACAAAAATGTATATATTTAAATTTTTGATATAAAAAAAAATCTCGCAAGCTGATGTTAAATCTGTGGGAGCATCCTTTTGAGATATGTGAAAGTAAAAGTAGCTTTATAATATAACCTGTAATAAAAATCGAAAAGTAAACAGTAACCCAATTTTTAACATTAGCGGTTGAATTTCTTTGCTTACCTATTTAAGATTTTAAACATGCAAGCCAAGGGCGGATCCAACCCAACCTCCAGGGGGGGGGGGGGTGTCACAACTTTTGACAGATGATTTAACGAAACAATTTTAATACAGTAAATCTTGTGAAAATGGAATTACGATAAAAAATAGCAAATTTTGCAGATCGGGCATAAAAAAATCGCGAAATTTGTCGATTAGGCACACAAAAGTCACGAATTTTGTCAATCGGGCGCGAAAAACCTCAGATTTCGTTTATCGGCAAGGGAAAAAAATATAATTTTTTTTATAATACTTGAAAAAATTTTGTTCATAGGTTAGAAAAGTCGCCTGTTTTGTCTGTTTACCGAGCAAAAAAACGCGAATTTCGTTGACCTGGCACGGAAAAATCGAAAATATCGCCAACTGGACATTGGAAAATCGCGAGTTTTGTATAACGGCCCTCGAAAAATTTCGAATTTTGTCTGTATGTCTCAGAAAAAATGCAAATTTTGTCGATTGAGCACAAAAAGTTGTGAATTTTGTGTATCTGGAACGCAAATTTCATTAACAGGGCACGGAAACCTCCCAAGTTTGTCGATCGCTTCGTAAAAAGCGCAAAATTATTCGATCGGGAACTGAAAAATCGTGAATTTTGTTGTTTGGGAATTAAAAAAAATTGCGAATTTTGAGTTCATATGGAACGCAAAAATTACCAATTTCGTGAATCGGGAAAAAATTATCGCGAATGTAGTCGATTGTCTTCGTAAAAAGAGCGATTGGGTACGAAAAACTCGCGAATTTTTTCGATTCGGAACGAAAAGATCACTAATTTCGTTGATAGGGCAAGGAAAAATCGTAGATTTTGTCGATGATGTGCAGAAAAATCAAAAATTTTTTTGAGCGGCTGCAGAGCAATAACGAGTTTCATCAGTTTATCGCGAGAAAAAAAATCACATATTTCATTAATTTACTGCAGGGAAAAAATGCAGATTTCATCAGTCAGTTAAGAATCTCGAATTTTATTGTTTTATGCATAAAAATGCATATTTCATGGACAAGAACGGAAAAAGGCACGAATCATGTCAATTGGGCATGGAAAAATCCCGAATATGGTCGACTGCTTTCGTAAAAAGCAAGAATTTAGTCGACCGGGAGCGAAAAAATTGCGAACGTTGTCGATCAGGAACGAAAAAGGTCGCAAATATGGTCAATCAGTTTCGTAAAAAGCGGATATACAATTGATCTGGAATGAAAAAAAATCGCAAATTACGTTGATATGGCGAACAAAAATTGACAATTCCATTGATCGGGAAAGAAATTATTGCAAATATGGTCGCCTTCGTAAAAAGCATGAATTCCGGCGATCAAATACAAAAATCTCGCGAATCTTATCGATTCGGAATGAAAAAATAGCTAATTTTGTCGATTCGGAACGAAAAATTAGCTAATTTTGTCGATTCGGAACGAAAAATCGCTAATTTTGTTGATAGGGTGCGGAAAACCGCAAATTTTGTCGATGATGCACGGAAAAATTAAATAAATCTTTGAGCGTCTGCAGAACAATCGTGAGTTTCGTCAATATCGCAAGAAAAAAATCACGGATTTCATCAGTTTACAGCAGGAAAAAAATTCATAGCTCGTCATTCAATTAAGAAATGCGTATTTCTTAGTTCGTGTACGGAAAAATTCGTATTTCATCGAAGGAGAACTAAAAAATGTGCTAATTTTGTGGATTGGGCACGAAAATCGTGAATTTTTTTATTAAGTGAAGAAAAATCGCAAATTTCGCCGACCATTCGTGGAAAAATCTCAAATTTCGTCGATCACACCCAAAAAAATCGTGAATTTCATCAATTACGCATGGAAAAATTCTGAATGTCGTGTATCGGCTTCGCAAAAATTGCGGATTTCACCGATCAGGTGCGGAAAAATTGTGAATTATGTCGATCAGGAGCAGAAAATTCGTGTATTTTCTCAATCAGTTTCGAAAAAAGCACAAATTCTTTCAATTAGATGCTATTTTGCGTTTCTGTTTTATCACCTTTTATTTAGACTGTACAGTGTACATCCCTCTTTGAAGAGCTCCAGGGGGGAATCATGACCCCCATGACCCATCCTTGGATCCGCCACTGATGCAAGCTAATGCTAATCTTATGGGAGTGTTCACATATTTTGCTAGCATTTTAATTATTATTAAACAATTTTTACTTTTTAAGGGTTTTTTTTTCACATTAGGCTATTACAGTCAATAACTTTAATTGTGTATGAGGACAGGCAAGGTGCAGATTCCACCCCCCTCTCCCCCTCAGATGGTCAAAAAATTTCATTTTATCCAGTAAACAGTTGGTGAATTTCCCTATTTTCCCTCGCGACTTACTGGCAAAACTAGTATTTTTTTATTTATTTATTTATTTATTTATTTATTTTTGACGGACTGAATTTTTTCATCACAGCCAACTGTTTGGTGAATTTCTCGATTTTTTCACAAAAACGATTGACAATTTTGCAAAGCTTTTTGGCAGCCTAATGACAGAAATAACATTCCTAAAAAAAAAAAAAAGCAAAATTCTTTATTTGATCACAGGCGAATTGGGTGATTGGTTTTCATCGGTGAATTGGGAAGATCTCCAAAAAATCAATCAGTCGCAGAAAATATTAAAATTTATTGAGAAAAATGGACTTAAAAAATATATATATGTATAAATTATTTAACAAGGTGCAACTGCTCCCTTTTTTAAAAATTCTCCCCCCCCCCCTTCCGATATTTTTATCTCAAATCAATACTAAAATTATGTTGTTTCTAGAAAAAAAAAGAAGTGTTGCTCTAAAAAAGAAAAAAAGGGCGTGAATTTTTATAAAAGGGCTATTATGTACCTTGTTCAGAAAAAAAAAATATTTTGAATTGGTTTGTTTACACTTTTTTTATCAGTAAAATTTTGAAATGCTTTCCTGTGGCAGATGCATTTTGTGACTTTTCCCTATTTAATGTTATTATGCAATATTTTTTCTTTACATTAATTATTATTCATTATGCAATATTCAGTGTGACCCATTTTACAATTTTTCACCAGAAAGCGGCTTAAAAATTAAGAGTGAATTGTTGTATCAATTTTTTTTCACATTACTGATTTATGAGTTTTGAAACATTTTATTCCTACATGTAAAAAAAATTTGCAACTGTAATCGATTTACAAAATTCTTCGGATTTTTTTCATTGGGTCGGCGGATGAATTTCGCAGATTTTTTCTGTGGACGAACGAAGAATTTCATTATTTTTTCTGCTTTTAATATGCTTTTGAAATTGTAGCGTTTTTATCATTTTAGATCCTTTTTTTATGGTGTTCTGATAAATATTTATAATATCTAAAAATTTCAAAGAAAGGGGGAAAGAGGGTGCACATTTCTAGGGGCATAATTTTTCGAGGGATTCAAAGCATTGCTCTTTTGCTGATATCCCTGTTGTGACATACCATTTGAAAGGCATGTAACCACTTAATCTTGATATGCATCAACAGTTTCTCTTTGCTCACTTACCCCCCCCCCCCGAAGGGGACAATCATCTAAATTTTGTTGCCCCCCCACATGTGACATATTGTTGGAAAAGCCTGCGATTCCTTATACATGTTATGAACTTCCTTTCCCTCTACCCTCATTTTGCACCCCCCCCCAAGGGGACACCTCCCAGGGTGTCCCCTAGGTCCCCTTGTATTTCGGACAAAGTGTCAAGGGATTACGCAGGTTTTATTACCTTCAGGAAAGGGTAAGGTATTTCGGACAAAGTATCAAGGGTTAACGCAGGTTTTATTACCTTCAGGGAAGCTTAAGGTATTTCGGACAAAAATGTGGAGGGGAAATACAGCTTTTTTACCTTAAGGTAGCTTTCAGGTTTTTTTGTCCGAAATAACTTCAGCTTCCCTGAAGGTTTTTTTTAAAGGTTTTTTGCTGACTTTTTTACCTGGGAATTATTTTCAAGAAAACACTGATTGATCAAGAAAACTTCTGATTTAAAATTTAGTTTTAGCAAAAACCGTAAACGAATCGACCAATTTTTTCCCTTTTTTTACAATTATTTGAAATTTAAACCCTCTGAACACAGCTAAGTTTGTCTACTTAACGACTCCCAGCTATTAAGATTTTGAGCTCAAAATTTAAGTTCAAGTCTAAGCTTACGAAAGCATTTAATAAGATGCAAAAAATAACGCCAAAAAAGAGTGTTTCGTTACTCCAAAGTCTAAAGCGCCCTCTATCGGCATTTTTTGAAATTTATCTCTATAATTTATTTTCACGAAAATACCTAAATAAAGAATAATTTTAGTGAAAACCGCAAATCAATCGACCAATTTTTCCGTTTTTTATAATCAATTGAAATTTGAACCCTCTGAACAGAGCTCAGTTTGTGTTACTTAACCACTCCCAACTACAGATTTTGAGCTCAAAATTTGAGTCTAAGCTTAAGAAAACATTTAATAAGATGCAAAAAATACCGGCAAAAAACAGTTTTTCGTTACTCCAAAGTCTAAAGCGCCCTCAATCGGCATTTTTTGAAATTTATCTTTATAATTTAATTTCAAGAAAATGCCGACATAAAGAATAATTTTAGTGAAAACCGCAAATCAATCGACTGATTTTTCCGTTTTTTATGTTTATTTGAAATTTTGGTCCCTAAATTTTAATGGCGACTATTTTCTTAATAAAACATTTTGGACCCTTAGTCTCCTATTTAATATTGTTTGTCTTGATGTGTACTATCACCCCTCTTTTATTGTAAAAAAAATTTGGAATCACCCTGTATATAATATTCTTTCATTTATATACCTATACCACATAAAACATTATCAAAATCAAAGAGATGCTTCTTTGAGTAATTATGAATTACCGTAATTTCGGGTGTATAAGCCGCAGATCAAACAATCCTTTTTCGACCCAGAATTTTTTAAGAAACAAATATAACTAGTTAGATCGCCGTAAATATTTGTCTTCAATCACTAAATAAGATTTCTGGGTCCAAAAAGAATTGTTTAATCCGCGGCTTATACACCCGAAATTACGGTAACTAAGTATGAGTGGGAACTAATTAAAGAGGTTTTTAGAATTATTTATTATAATTATATGATAAATAAAGTTTCAATCATCATCATCAGATTAAAGAATATTATATATTTTTTTTGTCGCGGTAGGCATAACAAAACAGTACTAAAAAGAAAGATTTATACTTTGTTTAATTATTTTGCACAGTTGTCATTTCAAGAAAACTCTGAAAAAATACAAGATATTTTTCAAAGTACCTATTAATATACGCAATTGGTCCCATCTTTCTAGCTTTTATAGTTTTTCAGAAAAATACATTTAAAAAATAACGGCTCGCGTAAGAACTTTTTCGAATATATTAAAGACAGGTCAAGATCAGACGTCAATGACCTTGCATTTCGTACTCTTTTAGAATGCTGATACTAGTACAAAAAATAATTCAGTCACTGACCATGGGGGGCCATTTCGCCATTTTTTCCTCGCTATACCCTTTGTTCTAAGCTATTTTGGTCTGACTACAAATATCACTTTGGTACAGGGTTTGTCTTCAACTAAGCAGATCGTGAGTTCAAAACCGCGGAGGATTTGAAAATGTCAAACATGTTAAGTTTCCAATACTTATTTAATTTGTAGTAAAAAAGCTGTTAGTTCTAAAATTTTAATTAAATTGAAAAAAATCATGTTGAGAAAAAAGATCAATTTAAAAATGTCATTTTTTAATATCGTTAAATATTAATAACAAACACAACATCCATAGTAAGAAAAATCTTGTTTTACAATTTAAATAAATTTAAATATTGATTTAAATTTACAATTTAGAACAATTTAGAAATACCATTTTTTAAAATCGTTGAACATTAATAACAAACACAACATTCACAATAATTTCAGATTTGCACCACATTATTGGAATGGTAAAATTTGTTTTACTTAATGGCATATTAACCAACAGAATTTTATCCTTTAATAAAAGTAGTGTCAATCAAATAAAAAAGAAGTAGCCCGTCTGACACATTGATGTCGGCCATGTAGACTTTTCGAGCCTTCTCCTTGTAGGACATTATGTACACTGTACATTGTACAGAGTACATAATGCCGCATCTGACGATTATTTTATTTGTTGAATGTAGAAAACAACATTCACAATAAGAAAAAACTTGATTTACAATTTAAATAAATGTTTATTTAAATTGTAAAGAATAACTTGAACAAACAAATACAAAGGTAAATATTTTTATAATTGAATTAAGTTTTAAAAAATCATTGCACATTTATAATAATGATTTATAAATCACTTATTTAAATTACAAAAGATAGTTTGAATAAAAAACACGAATAATAATAATAATAATAATAATAATAATCATATTAATCAATTTAATTTTAAAAAAATAATTTTTTAAATCACTGATCGCAAAAGTATCGTGCACTCTAGTTATATGATCCGAAGTTTTGGAAAACGGTCCAGCTCTCTCTTGACAAAAACAAGAAGAAAAAGGCTTTAGCTTTAGCGCTGATTTTATGATGTATTACTAATTCCTATCGAAAAATGAAATAAGTTAATGCATAATTTCTGGCCAAAGGAATATATATGTTATAGAAAAGAAATATGTGTTCTGTTGTTTACACTTGAACCAAATTATTATGCAATGATTTAAAAATGTAAATGAACGATACAAAATCGTTTTTTAATAATAATAATTCTGGTATAAATATTAATATCAAAACATTACGCCAATATTTAAAAAAAAATGAAAAGTATAACATTATTTGATTGCGTTCTGATTCTAATTATAATATGACATTAAAAATTGAATCTAATAAAATATTTTAATAACTTCTTATATAATAATCCAATGCAAAAGTAATGAATTCTGTTAACAGATGTCTGTTTTTCTGTACACCACTCCAGTTAAAAAGAAGAATTTCCGTTCTTCCAAAGGGAACTATCTAGGAATGACACGCTAGTGTGTTTCCAGACGGGCTAGATTTTTAATTACGGATTGGAACCACATTTTTTGAATGGTAAAATTTGTTTTGCTTAATGGCATATTGATCAACCGAATTTTATCCTTTAATAAAAATGACGCCAATCAAATAAAAAAGAAGTAGCCCGTCTGACACACTGGTGTCGGACATTTAGACTTTTCGAGCCTTCTCCTTGTAGGACATTATGTACAGTATTGCACACCGGGCGATTATTTTATTTGTTGAATGTTGAACACAACATTCATAATAATAACAAACTTGATTTACAATTTAAATAAACATTTATTTAAATTGTAAAGAATATTTGAATGAACAAATACAAAGGTCAGTACATTTTTAATTGAATTAAGTTTTAAAAAATCATTGCACATTTATAACAATGATTTATAAATCACTTATTTAAATTGCAAAAGATAGTTTGAATAAAAAACACGAATGATAATAATAATAAAAATAATTTTTATCAATTTAAATTTAAAAAAGTAATTTTTTAAAATCATTGATCGCAAAAGTATCGTGCACTCTAGTTATATGATCCGAAGTTTTGGGAAACGGTGCAGCTCTCTTTTGACAAAAATAAGAACCAAAAGGCTTTAGCTTCAACGCTAGTTTTATGATTTATTACTAATCCCTACTAAAAAATGAAATAATTCCATGCATATTTTCTGTCCTAAGAAATATATATGTTAGAAAAAAGAAATATGTGTTCTGTTGTTTACACTTGAACCAAATTATTATGCAATGATTTAAAAATGTAAATGAACGATGCAAAATTGTTTTTTAATAATAATAATTATCGACAGGCATCGGATTTTACAAATGACTTTTTTAGAAATTAAGAACTCCTTAAAACCTTTACTCCTTTAACCATTCATGGGTAAAGCAAAATTTTATTAAAATATGACTGATGCCGTTTGTAAGTTTCTAATTAAAACTAGGTGTTATTGGACGGGGCACACTGTGCCAGAAAAGGTTAACATAACATAATTTAAAAATATTTTACATAAAGTTACTCATGTTAACTCAAAGGTTCAAGACTTGGACTGCTTATACTATGTTGGAAAATTGTTAAAATTGATAATAATTAGTTACCGTAATTTCGGGTGTATAAGCCGCAGATAAAACAATTCTTTTTCGACCCAGAATTTTTTAAGAAACAAATATTACTAGTCAGATCGCCGTAAATATTTGTCTCCAATCACTAAATAAGATTTCTGGGTCCAAAAAGAATTGTTTGATCCGCGGCTTATACACCCGAAATTACGGTACATTTTTATCTTAGCGTAACACATTGATAAAAAACGAGCTTTATTGTGTCCGATAAAACAACGAAATTACCTCCTGCTTACATTTACCACAAAAGCAGCTATAACAAGAAAGCAGACTTTTTATTGAATAGTAACGGATGCTACTACTAATACAGAAGGGATGTTAAAAAAGTTATTCACAGTCTCTTTGAAAAAATCTATGTATATTTCTGGTATTCAGATATATTTATTCAAAAGCTTTTTTTCATTCAATACAGTGTTGCCAGTTGGGCCACTTTTTTTAAATTTAGATTCTTGATTGGCACCACTTTTTGAAATGGTAAAATACGCTTTATTTAATGACATATAAATTTAGTCGAAAAGAAATGGAAATTTACCGTTTCAAATAAGTGGTACCTATCAAGAAATCTGAATTATAAAAAAGTAGCCCACTGGCAACACTGATTCAATATATTCAAGTTTCATAATTAACACTCTGCAGGCTACAAATAGTATCAAATCTGACGATTTTTTTTTTTCAAAAATTTCAAATTCCCATCATAAAAATTTTAACACAAACTTTCCTTTATTTTATTTAGAAATATATCATCGTAATAACAAAAATTAGCTATTCAAATTTTCAGGTGATAATTTAGAATTTTTTGGCGATAGTTTTATAGATAATACATAAATACGTCAAGCGGCCTGTATTGTATTAACACTAGAACCGCGGGAAAATTCACTCAAGTTTTATAAAAATATTTCTCAAATGTTTCAGAATTTTCATTCAAAACTGTTTATGTTACATATTGAAATTATTTTTGCCCAGCTTATATTTAACTAATTTTATAAAGAGTTTTCTGTTTCGAATCAACATCTCTGCATGTGATATGGGTCAAAATGGCCCGTCACCGGGGTTCTAGTGTTAAACCGGGGTGTCAAACTGTGGTCAGCCGGATACTACTAAAATTTCATAGTTATCACTATCTTATCGAATAATAAAATGTTTGCGATTCAAGTGGTCGACTATTTCTCCAAGAATTAAATGGTGTTTGGAGGGACACAGTTTGACACTTTTGTATGTACCGCTTCCCTGATTTACCCGCACGTCGAAAGGACAAGAAGATTTTGCTTGATCCATCATTTAAAGCTGTTTAATACTACATGTATATTTTTTTTACAATTTCATATTATTTAATGGCAGAAATGTTTGGACAAAATACTACGAATAAATATTTTAGTTTAAAGTAAGTGGTGCTTCACCCATATTTTCAACTTATTGCATGAAAAAAGGAAGCATTTAAGTAGTTAAACTAATAGCATTCAACATGCTCTGTAGTGCGATATATTTGCGAGAGTAAAGCGAAATTTTAGGATGCTGAAACAAGGCAAGTGGGATCCTGCGAAACAATCGCAAGTACCGGGAAATAAGAGATTACTTTTTTAGGAATATTTCATCACATGTTTTTTTAATCAATGTAAGATTCTAGTGTTAATGAATATAGGTCTCCTTTATTTCAAAAGTAATATCTTCCTTACCAAGTATATAATGTTAATTGTTTTTATTATATATAAATTTACTAAAAATCGACAATTCTGGGGCGTTCTATTTCATACAATGGATTCGTACAGTTTAATTTCTTCAAAGATATAAACGCTTTTCGATAATCAAACGTAACACTCTCGTTTTTGTTTCTTTGAAAGTTATTGCCATTATAATTCGTAATATGTTTAAGTTTATTTGACTGAGTTTCTTACGTTCCAAGAAATTTTTTTGTTTGGGTGTTTATGATGCATACGATTTTAAATTAATAGCTTAATTGAGTTTAAGTTGTTTCGAAGAGCCTTAGGTACAAGGAGGTTTATTCCAGTTATAATCAAAAATAATTTTAATAATTTACTTAGTTTTTTTTTTAAGGTTTGCTCGGTATCTTATTAAACTAACTGAAAACTGTTTTCATTCTATCTTTAATGGAGTTTACATTGATCGAAATGATGTTTAATTCATAACTGTCATCAGAGGGGGTGGGAAAATCTAGGCACCGGTAGGCAGTCTCTGACTACTAAAATTTATTCGTTATTTTCCGTCAAGTATTTCGACTAATTTTTTTCGTAAGAATGCTAATAAAATTTAAGCGAAGAAAACTGAAATTGTCAGGAACTACCCGCTGGCGCCTAGATTTTTTCATCCCTGTTCATCAGCAATATTTGACTTTTCGACAGGTGTGTAAAAACCTAGACCCCAACACGAAGTTTTTCATCTCTAAATTTCAATAGTTATTTTTCGTCTAATATTTCGTTTAAAATTTTTTGTAGGAATACTAATAAAATTCAAGCGAAGAAATCTAATAAAATTTGGAGATGAGATTTTTCCCGCTGGCGCTTAGATTATTTTACATTCCTGCTTTTCGATGTCTTATCAAATCAACACAAAATTTTTACTGAAAGTATCTTCCATTGATTCGTTTATCTTTTCTCCGGTGATGTCATTTAAGTGTATATTAAACCAGTACGGATATAAGCTTGCAAAAAACAAAGAAATGCCTAATGCTAATGGAAATTTCAGTTTTCAGATTATTTGCTAACACTTGTGAATTTCTATTTTTTTTTTTTCTTTTATACCTGAAACTCCACCTTTAGCAATTTATTTATTTTGCATTTTTTATTTTACACAATTTTTTAAAAATGTAAACAATGTTCATATTTACACAATCCGTGAATTATGTACTTAAACACGTCAATAAGAACAGCATTATTAAAATCTGTATCCATGTGTAACATACTGATGCAGGAAAGTTAAAATGCAGTAACCTGTCGTTTTTGATTTTACACTTTTTTAAAAATATATACTGAAAAATTTAAAAAACAGTCCTTGAACATGTAGGATGTAAAGAAAATGTTTGAACGAATATTCATCACTGAAGATTTAGTCGTGAGAACATTTAGGATCTTAATACAGAATTTAAAATCAAAATAATATTTGCGATCATATTTGTGACAGAAATTGCTCAAAATTATGTACTGTAAAGCTTTGAATTGCTATATGTGGGTCCTGTTGAACGTTTGTTTGCATTTTTGTAAGTATAGCACTCATATTTGGGACGATGTTAACACTAGAATGCCCGGAAAGAGTCGATTCGACTCCGGTCATATGATTAAATGTAATTTGGAGCCAGATATAATTTAACAAAATATGTTAAATATAAACCACGCAGATCTATATCAAATAAATCAATTAAATAAATTTAAGTAAATATTCTGGTGTGAAATATTATTATGAAACTTGAGTAAAATTTCTGGTCGTTCCAGTGTTAAATTTTTATGAAAACTTAAAGTTTTTTGCGTATAGTATGCAGAGTTTTCAACGGAATTAAACAGCACTTTCCGAAAACTTGAAAAATAACACTAGAAACAATATAATTTAAGGAAATTATAAGAAAATTCAACTTTAATTAGATATGACATATATCAAAGTCTTTGAAATAATATTTAACTGCATATGCGCCCAAGATTCCATATACTTTCATTTCATAATTAAGTTGTTAGCTATTTACAGCAACTTATAGAAAAGCTTCAGTCAGTTAGCGAGAACATTAAGAAAGATTCTGACGATACAGTGAGTTGCTTTCAGTGTTGCCAGTGGGTGCTTTAATTTAATTCAGATTTCTTGATTGACATACTTTTTGGAAATGGTAAAATTCGTCTTATTTAATGACATAAATAATAATACGATTTTTACCATTTCAAAAAAGCGATGCTAATCAAGAAATCCGAAATAAAAAAACTGGCACACTGGCAACAGAGGTTGCTTTCTAAAAGAAGCGGGTAGTGCAGCCTTCGGCAACGTTTTTCATATTTTATTTGCAGCATTTTCTCGAAATAATTTTTAATAACTCGATCATAGGCAATATGCTATAAAAATTACTTTTTCGAAATAGTAGGCCTATGAAACGTAAAAATAGCTGCTTCTAGCAGCTCTGACAGCTACTTTTAAAAAAATAACCCATTTAAAAGCAATTTTTTTTCTTTTTCGTAGAAATTACAAATTTTTACCAGAAATTTTTATTTGTTATTTTTATTTTATTAGATGATAGCTATCACTAAATAAAATAAACGGAAATTAGTGAGCAAGAATTTCTGGTGTGAATCCAAAGTTTCTAAATAAAAAAAAAGACTTTGAAATTTCATACTTAACCCCTTGAGGGGTGGTGGAATATATTATATCCACCTAAGATTAATTCGGATTAGCACCAGGAAAATTCTATTGAGTTTTATTTTTGTAATTTTGAGGGAAAATGGTTGAAAAATTGCTTTTTATTATTTTAAAGAAAATTGTTCTATATTTCCGGTAGGAATTCAGCATTACAGGAATTCAGTTGCTTGCTCCTCAAAGAGTTGAAAACCTAATACATGCCTAAATTTTTGTGTAGCGCATTACAACATAAATCTTTTTAACTCTCATTTTGTCAAAATTTATCATCAAAAATAAGTTTCTCTTAGCTCAAATTGCATCATAAATATCTAAAAAACACACTGGATTTCTAGTCATCTGTAACAGGTGACTCGATCATACTACTCGGGAAAAAAATATTTTTCTTGATGCAGTTAGTTTTTGTTTTTATTTTTACTTTTACTCTCCAAGAGAAACATCTCAGACTAGGAATTGAACCTGTAGAGCATAAATGTCCTTCCTGGTTCCCATTATTTAGTTCTTAAAAAAATACAAATTTCAGCCGAAGCTGAGTTCGACAATACGCGCGACAGTGGGCGGCGTGATATATAAAAGATGTAAATAAATGTTGCAGTAGCAGAATTTGTTAAACGACATTAAATACATTAAATGATAGAATATTATACAAATTTGCTGCAGGCTGGCATTGGGTTCTGAATAAAGGGGTATCAAGCCTTGTCTCAGTGATGTATTAAAACTAAAAGGTTTCACAGGAAGTTGAAGATTTTTTCGATAAAATATTTGCTAACCAATTGGAGAAACAGGTGACGGCGGATATGCCAGCGAGTTAATAAAATATAGTTATAGAAATAATGAAAGGCAACAGCAACATCAATGCTCTCACAAAATGGGAAAACGGCTGTTTTAAACTTGAAGAGGAATTTCCCAAAGATACTATGACAGGTAACATAAGCTGTAGTGGAATGAGAAAGCAGGAAAAGATTCAAGGACACCCTCTGGAACCAGATCGCAGATATTTCTATTCTTACCTGAGTAGTCCCAGCGGTCCTGCCATTGTTTCATGAAATAAAAACAAAGATTTTTTTTTTTTTTTTTTTTTTTTTTTTTTTTTTTTTTTTTTTGCATGACTGCGTTACTGGAAGTGAAAAATCAATTGTTGGCTAGCAGATGTTTCCTTTGTCAATATCTCTGCCTTTTCATTTAACAGGATAGCATTATGTGCGAAAACGTGGCTTAAATAGGTTTCCCAGAGGAAATTTTTGACAAGAGAATCTTAATAATCATGATATTTTTTGAACCAAATGAACAGATAACCTGCAGGCATGAAAAACTTACCCTTAAAATTAGATTTTTTTTTTTCTTTTAAGGCTTTAAAGATGACAAAAATTTTGGCTTGGAAAATGAAATTATTTTTCTCCAGCCTGCAGTTCACCGATGTGGCATTTCACTCCCATTCGTAGAGCAGAAAGCTGCACCTACTTAGGTAGTACTCACACTACATATTTCTAGACACTGTACCGCTGTTTTCAAACAAGGTTTTGGTGGGGGGGGGTTTCCCCTTTGACAGCAGATTATCTAAACAAGAGGTATCGGTCTCAGGCGGTTCCCTCCTTAACGGTCTTTCAAAGGAAATCTACACCATATTTACGCATGGTAATCCAAGGTTCGAAGGAAACCACGTAAATTCCGAAAAAATAAGCCGACGAGCGTGTTTCGTTTTGAATCCAGCAGCGCACATCTAGCAGTTTCGAGAGCGGAACCTCTCGTCTACTAGTATTACATTTGCAAACCAAATCATTCATTTTATTTAATAACAGCAAATTTTTATTATATGAATGGTGAAAGATATGCGCAGCAGTGGTCTAACTAAAGCGGGTTGCGAGTAAAATTTAAAAAAAAAAATTCTTTATTATATCTCAGAAATTTGATCATTAAATAAGGCATCAAATACCTTTAAAATTTATTGATGAAAATAATCTCATTGATGCCCATGTTTTATTCCGTTGTTTAATAAAACGAAGTTTATAATTCTGAAATATCAGTACTGAAAAATAGGTATATTTCGAAGCTATGCATTATATGTACTGTCCCTTCTCTCTACATATTACATAAAACAACAATTTTAATAGTTTTTTCAGATTATGTATACACTGTAAAAAAAAAAAATTCCGTTAAATAACGGAAATAGTTCTGGTAATCTAGACGCCAGTACTATTTACGTTATTTAACGGGAAAAAATTTCCGTTTTTTCCAGCAATATTTCCGTTTTTTTTTTTACAAATTGTTTCCGTTTTCATATATTTTTTTTTTATATAAAAAATTTCGCTTGAAAGCCAAAAAAGAATTTTCAAGGGCAAACTGGCTTTTTTATTCTTTAGACAAGGACACATCAGATTAGAACACATACATTTAATTTAAACAACTTTGAATAAATGTCACTTACCCTCGATGGGGATCGAACCAATCACCTGTCCCATGGCAGCTTGTAGTAGTGTAATACCATTACGCCATAGTTACGCATACAGTGCTTGCAAATATCGTTACTTATTTCGAATGATTTTATAAAGCAAAGGCCTTATGTTGAACGCGGCATTAATTTTTATTGAGAATTATTTTCTGTATGAATGTATAGTTCTAAATGTTTAACAGATTTTATTTCCATAATTTCGAATATTTAGTTTTTAATTTCAGTTCTATACAAAATAAATTTTAGACTTTAAAATATTACATGTATTAAGAGTTGAATGCATTAAAAAGTTTTTATTTTTTATTTTAAGGAGATTTTTAAAAGTTTATTGTAATATTATTCATATTTATTTACTTATTTATTTTTGAAAGGATATTCTTAAAGTAATATTAAAATATGTTAAAATTAAAGTTATTTTATTAATATTTTATTATTACTTTTATTAAAATATATTAAAATTAAAAGTCGAACGTTTTTCCATTATCCAGATTCCAGATTTTTTTCCATAATTTCGAATATTTAGTTTTTAATTTCAGTTCTATAAAAAATAAATTTTAGACTTTAAAATATTACATGTATTAAGAGTTGAATGCATTAAAAAGTTTTTTTTTTCATTTTAAGGAGATTTTTAAAAGTTTATTGTAATATTATTCATATTTATTTACTTATTTATTTTTGAAAGGATATTCTTAAAGTAATATTAAAATATATTAAAATTAAAATTATTTTATTATTATTTTATTATTACTTTTATTAAAATATATTAAATTTAAAAGTCGAACGTTTTTCCACTATCCTACGCGTATTTTAAAAAATAGGCTATAAATGTGGTAAACATTATTTAAAAATGATAATGGAAATAAACTAACTGAAAATAAACTAACTAACTAATCTCAGACTTAAAAGAGATTAATAAAATTTTATTATGTTTATTATTTTTTTAATATTGTAAAAATATGTTAGCTTTATATTATTAAAACAGAAAGAAATAAAGAACATTATTATACAAAGTTGTTCATGAAACAACTTTATAATGTTTTTGTATCCCAGATATAGATGGCGACACTGGTGTTATTTATGGAATTTATGTTGTTTTAATACGGAACTCCTCCGTTTTCAGAAAATTTTACGGAAAATTACTGTTTTTATAATCTCAAAATATCAATAACGGAATTTCTGCTATTTTTTCGGAAAAACGGAACTATTCCGTAGAATTTTAGGGAACAATTTTTGTATATTAACAGATATTTTTTACAGTGTAATTTTACAATTATGAAATTTATAACAAATCCCGACGGCTGACTGGCATTCACACTTGAGATATGAGTAACTGTATCCACAAGCTATTATTTTTTATATATACGTTGCATTGTTGCTCAAAAACATGAACAACAACTGGTTAATATTGAACTGAACAAATAACGGGTTTCAGGGCATTTTAAAACAGGGATGTCAAACCGTGGCCTGCCACATACCACTAATTTTTAAAGAAATATTCGACTTATAGAATCACAGAGATTCAATGATTAGGTAAGATAAGGATTATTATAAATTGTTAGTGGTATACGGCGTGCCGTAGTTTGACAACCCTGCTTTAAAGATTAAAAAATGTGAGAAATCTGTTTAGGTTTGTAAAAATTTATCGAAGACTCATCATAACTGGTAACTAATGGTTATAGTACACTTCTCTTTATTAGCAAAAAAAAAAAAAAAAAAAAAAAAAGATTTTTAAAATAAAAATAAATGGATTAATTCAAACTTTCCCTACATTATACACGAAAAAATGCATTAAACCTTTTTCAAGTAAATTTGGTTGAATTTTCTGGTGCTGATGGGACATTTCAGAATTAAAATTATGTGGTAGAAATTTCTACCATCAGAGCTCAAAGGGTTAATAATCCTTTGAGCTCTGGTGGATAAATTTCCTCAAAATTCCAAATGTCACATTGGCGCCAGTACTTTGCAAAGAAAAAATTCAGTTTAGGATATACACGAAAAAATGCAGTGAACATTTTTCAAATAAATTTAGTCGTATATTCCGATGTCATTGTGTCATTTCGGAATTAAAATTAAGCGATAGAAAATTCAACCATCAGAGCTTAAAGGGTTAATGCAAAGAATCCATAACCGAAAATCCAAATAAATTTCGCTTTTCTTAATGTCAAAATGTGTGTTATAAATTAAAGCGAACGTTCCTATTAAGTTTCCGGTGTGAATTCGAAATATCTGAATAAAAAATTTCTCTGAATTGGAAGCGTTGATCGTAGCATGAATGCTACCGGATCTTCAACAGTGAAGAAGATCCTTTTATGAAAAGCCTGGTCCTCATAGATGAAAGTTGAATATTTTATAAGAATGAAGAGCGCAAACAATTCTGATCCAGCTAGAATAAATGTCCCATTCCTGTCGCTTAAGCCAGACGCCTATAATAAAATGTTTCAGTCAGTATATGGTTAAATTTGATATACTACAAGATACTTTTATTAAACCAGATCATCAATTCTAAAAATAACTATTCGCAACTGGACGAACTGAAGGCAGCAATTTCCAGGAAACACCCCAAATTTTCAAACAAACGAGATATTATCTTCCATTATGATAACTCCATTTCACATGTCTCTTTAACTGTTCAAAACAAACTCCTTGCATTCGAATTAAACATAATGACCCGCCCTTCCTACTCTCGGCACATTGCACCGTCCGACTACTATTTATTTCTTTCTCTAAAAAATTCTCTTCACTAAAAAAATAACTCTTTGAATGACATAAAAAATCACCTCGATAAGTATTTTGACACCAAATCAAAAATTTTTTTGAAAGAATGCATTATTATACTGCCGCAAAGAGGACCGAAAATTTTTTCAAAAGATTTCCACAAACATTCTACAATAAAATATCGCCACTATCAAAATTTACATGGTTTAAGTTTTGTAAAAAAACGAAAGAAATTTTTGGGACAGCCTAATACATGAAGTAAGAAAGGCGACTCCAAAAGCAAATGAATATGAACATTTAGATTTAGTAATTATTAATGAACCTTTTAACAAAACGTCTAGGTACTAGTTACATTTCTTGGATGATATTCCGCAGAAGTAGTACGAGATTGTCCCTTTTCTTTTAATACTAGAAAGGCCAGGAATTTTACTCAAGTTTTATATAAAAAAAAAATATGTGACACGGTAAATTTTATTGAAAATGGTTTAACTTATTTGTCTATTTCTTTCTGGCCCTTTTATTTATTTTATTTATTTTATAATGAAATTTCTAGTTCGAACCGAAGTGTATTCATATCACAGGCATCAAAATAATCTTTAACGGCCTTCAAGTGTTGAGGACCATACACGCAATTAATGTTGGGCAGAATACTTTTAACCGCTTCGCTGATTTGCCCATATGTCGTATAGGCAACGGGTTTTTGCCAATACCAATGATTTGCCGTACCACGTTTGGACATCCATATTCCAAACACAATTTATTATTCACATTAGTAAATTTTAATTTTAATTTTGCGTTATTTAATCCGACCACTTTTCTGAATCAACTAGGCAAAAATTTTTGCTTTGAAAATCGATGATAAAATATTAAAAATTCTGTAAAAGACATGAAAAAATAGGCATTATTTGAATTTTTTTTTTTTTCAAAAATATTGATCAGTTAAGTAGTTAATATTGAATGAATTATTCGAGCATGCGATAAAACGTAGTTTCCAAACTTTATATATATTTTTAATGAAGTATCACCCGAAATTTTGTGTTAAAAGAAAAAACCGTAAAACATATCATTAAAAATAAATCGTTGTTTTCAATTTTGAAGAATTATCAGCCAATTCACTTTTAATTAAAAAGTAATCACTTTAGTCATTTTTTTTCCTTTATTTTACATATTTTTCCAGATAATTAGTTTCATTGTTGCATGAATAAATTTTACTCATTTTTAAAACCGATTGGCTTAACTAAATTAAAGTGAATTGATTACATTTTCGAAATTCAATTATGAACCAATAATATTTTTCTTTAAGCAAAATGCATACTGAATGTTTCATAATGAAGGGAAAATCTTTAAGGAATTAAAAACTAATTTCATTAAAAAATGCATTTGAAATAACTATAGCGCATGTAATGAAAACTATTTTGATTGCAATATTATTGTAACTTAGTATATTTTAAAAACTGTTATTAAAATATGAGATGAATTTAAAATATTTTCAAATTTCAACCTTAAATTTAACCAGTATAATTATAAACTCTAAGTAATTTGGTATAAATTATAATAGCCACGACTAACCGCAACTATTACCACCTTTCAAAAGCCGCTTTTACTATAGCAATTTCTGGCATAAAATCTGCGAATCAGATATAAAATTATTTATTAAATAGTAATTAACCTGATTTAAATAATTCAAATAAAATATCTTGTTAAAAATTTGTTTTATCCGATGATTATATGATGTACTCTAATTTCGCGCATATCCACAGCACCTCAGATAACTCGATTCCTTATTAGAATTTATTTTAAATAAAATGTGATTTATTTCTGCTTAGCACTTATTTGACTCTTTTTTTTCAATAAAATTTCCATTCTGAAAAAGACTTAACGAAGATGCGGCGTATACACGGGAAATAACGGTATACGGCGATACGTAGCACATTTATTTGCTTAATGACACAGCACTAATGCTCGTATTCACCATATACCTCATTCTAAAAAAAAACCTCATTTGAAAGCTCAAATAAAGTGCATGATAACATTTCAGGGTGCGTAGTCTGGAAGGACCTTGTAAGGACCTTTTACCAGAATTTTTATAATGTAATATTTGTTTTATTTAACGAAAAAGAAAATCTTTTTCAGATGTAACAACCAGTACTTTAAAGAATTTCTGATGCTAAAAGAATTAAAATCCTCTGAGTTCCTTGATGACTACGCACCCTGCATTTGATTGGAAATTATCAAAGATATGTCCAATGGATATTAAAGGTGAATAACGTTTGAACGTTTGGCCTAGGCTTTCGGTACAACTCTGGGTCGATGTACCGTAATTTCCGGTGTATAATCCGCGAATCAAACAATTCTTTTTCGACCCAGAAATCTTATTCAGTAATTAAAGCCAAATACTTGCCACGATCTAAAAAGTTGAATTTTTTTTCAAAAATTTTCTGGGTTGAAAAATGATTGTTTGAACTGCGGATTATACGCCAGAAATTACGGTAGTTGGTTAATACGAGCGTTAAAGTTACGTTTTTAAAAAAAGACGAAACTCGTTTGCAAATATGAAAATCGATTTTTTATCTAGTTAAAACGGATGACGTATTTATGTTAACTTTTTTAATCTAGCGTCAAATGCACGTTACTTTTACGCAAGTAGATCTACACATGAAGACGTATTTTTGTAGGCTTATTGATGATAGTTTAAGGATAGTTTGTTAATGGTAACCACTCAAAATAAAATAAGTTAGAGGTTGAACCGCAGTTGATACGTTTGCTGGCAGTGGAGTAATCACGATGGGTGCCCAAGTACTCTGAATACCGATATTTTTTTAAAGGTCTGTACCACTTATATAACCAGAAATTTTTCTGTTTTGATTCAAGGATAAGAAAATCTTACAACATTATTGCTTTTCGGCACCAATCCTGGTTATGCCGCTGGCTGGGAAATGATTTGTTGACTAATGGTACGCATTTCTTCCTGTAGGCTAACAAGAGACAATATTTAACGCCATATAATAAACGCGATATATATAAACACTATTTTTATTTGCTAACTGCCTTTACTATCGTTCGGCAATTGCTGAAAACAAAACTTGATATGTATGTGGGGCTGGGTGCCTAGATGATGAACTCACAGTCATCTTCAAAGACGAACAAAGCCTTACATAACATGTAAGAAGAGGGAATTGAGATTCGGGAAATCTCAATTCCCTCTTCTTACATGTTATGTCACATGACGTTTTTTATCTCTTCGATCATTGCCAGATACGAAATAAGAATGTAAATTGAAACAATGAGAATAATGAGTATGCAGTTACAGTCATAGATAAGTTATATAAACAGAAAGAAATGAATAATATGAAGGTAACACCTGATATTACCTACAGAGATCGGTCATCCTGCGGGTCATTGGCCTCAGGGACATTTTACAACACAAAACTTTATAATATATAGACAACATAATACACAAATTGCAAAAAAATACCGATATCAATAAAATACAGGATGGTCATAAAAAAACTTTGCCGGTATATGGAGCTCTAGCAGCCAGTCCGTTCAACCGATCAAGGTGAAATTTCAGATATAGCTATTGAGAGGTATGAGCTCGAGATTCTCAGTACGGCAACAAAATGGCATTCACGGTTACGGTTATAGTTACAGGAACTCGAAATTTCCAAATGGCAACACCCATTTTTTTTCATCGCAAAATGCTCAGCGCAATCGAAAATCTTAAAGAGCGTTGAAACCGTACATGTATCGCAAGAAATGGACATGTTATGCATGCACAAAAAACTGTTCTGTGAATCCCACCCCCTCATAAAGTATCTCGATTGGGGTGCAAGGAGGAAATTTTCATGTGACACAGAGTCAGTATACTAATCTCTGATTAGAACACGGATCGGAGGAAACTTTTATTTTGCTTACACATTTTCCACATGGGTGCCATCACAAGCAATTACACATTGCATGGTGGTGGCTGTGGATAATACAGCTGAACGTTACATCGCATGAGGAATGTTTGCAATTTCACGTTTGATAGAATCTTTCAAATCCGGCAAAGTTTGCAGATTGCACATGTACAAGCTAGATTTTAGATATCCCCAGAACCTGAAATCCATAGGAGTGATGTCGGGGGATCGCGGAGGCCATTGACGTTACCAGTTAAGGTGAAATGTGCCTCGTCCGTTCATAATATGCAAAGAGGTCGACCGTTATCTCCATCATATTGAATAAGGTATTCATTAACAAAGTCTATATGTTGTTGATGGTCTCTCACTTCTAACATCTGGGCTCGCTGATACCGGTAAAGAAACATGCGGATTACAGAGTGGTGTAACTTTAAGACCATTGATTTTGGCATATCAAATACACGAGATGCACCTTTTGTAGTGTGCATGCGTCCACTGGTCACTTTGTAATGCACTTCCATAACAATATCCCCAGGAACAGTTGGTGGTCTGGATCGCAGACTATCACAGGTGCAGCTAATTTCTTCGAATTTCATTACAGAATCACGAAGAGCTTGTGAAATGCATAAGTCACGTGTCTGGCGACGGTTTTGACGGTAAACGCGCCAGGTTTTCGCTGTTTTTATCTCATTTTGATAATAGTTTTTCCAACTCACCACGAGCGAAGTCATTTTGTTGGCATCTGCAAGTTCCGATTGAAGAAAAAATATTCCCACCCTACTTTATATACGTTTTCTACGCTGACTATCTAGCAGACGATGTTCCGTGATGAGTATTTTGTCTCTGTCATGTTCAAATTTTCTTCGTGCACCTTAGTCGTGTTTTTTGGGGGCCTATCGTAGAGCTGATTTTGTGCGAGCATAACGCGTCCGTTTATTGCAATAGTCATACCGTTCAAAGCTTTTTAGGGTTTTCGCAAGCGCTGAGCATTTTGCGATGAATAAAAATGGGTGTTGCAACTGGAAAATTTCGAGTTTCTGTAACTATAACCGTAACCGTGCGCGCCATTTTGTTGCCGTTCACAGAATCTCGAGCTCATATCTCTGAATAGCTGTATCTGAAATATTTCATCTCGATCGGTTGAACGGACTGGCCGCTAGAGCTCCATACATCGGGAAAGTTTTTTTATGACCACCCTGTATTTCAATACAAAGTTATAAAAATAATAATACTGTACAGTTGATGCATCAACGAATACTTTAAACACAAAATTACAATAAAATTATATAAGTTAAATACATTTTTTAGAAATGCTTCATCATATCAGCAGACGTAATACTTTTATTGGGACCTGGATGGTCACCAACTTTTTCTACTTCATATCGATCTCTGGGATTGACTTTAGTCACTTTGTATGGGCCAAAAAACTTCAGTTATAATCTTAACCCTGTTCCGAATTGAGTTCGTTTAATATTTTTTGTCAATTTTGTATATAGACGTTTCTCTTCTATTTCTGTTACATGTCCTTTTATTTTCAGCTTGAACTTGACTGGAAGAATGTATCCTCAACACATCACAACATTTATTTTTTAAATTTATTTTTTGGTTAATCAAATGATAATTTATGTCATTGTATGAAGTAACAATAGAAATAAAATGGTGTGAATAAAAAGAATTGCAGTTAGATTGGCGCTACACGTTCTGCAATTTCTTAATTTCAACTTCCACTTTTAGAACACTCTGATTTTTGTAAACAGAGTGCAGCTGATATGTTGCTTTCATTAGAATGATTTGATTTCGGTAAAAGATGTGACAATTAAGTCAAAAATAGATTTGAAAGTGAAGTATTGTGTCTCCCAATGATTTAAAGTTATGTAAATATGTAGGATTGTAAATACTTATTTTTATCTTGTTAAACGTTTTAGTTAAAGAAAAGTTCAGCGAAAATTTACTTGTTTCGATTTCCCTTTTGATACGCATTATTTCTTCTTGTGATCTTTTTCGATAGACAATACATTTGATTTAGAATGTTTTTAATAGAGAAGTAAGTTTTAATTAACCTTGATACCCTGTGAATGAAACCTTGATTTGATGATGATATTTTTTTTTCATGGTGCATAGCGGCCGAAAATGGAATTGGAATATGATAAATATAGAAGATTATTAAAATTTAGTGTTTGCGAAGATTTTTAAAGGTAAGAGATTTATAATTTTATTTTGATGGTTTAGTTATGGCTGATCTTGAAAAGTTAAAGAAAAACAGAACAATTTTACGAAGTTCTGTTACGAAATTGATAAATAATATAGATACTATAGTAAAAAATGACACACTTGATATTGATTCTCTTGAAGAAACTTTTAACCAATTAAAGATTAACACTAGAACGCCCGGAAGGAGTCGATTAGACTCCAACCATGTGATTAAATTTCTGTACGAACCAGACATTTTCTCTTGAAATAAGTTAAATTTAAACCACGCAGATTTGCGTTTATTAAATCAATTAAATAATTTTGAATAAAAATTCTGGTGTATAATATTATTATCGAACTTGAGTGAAATTTCCGGGCGTTCTAGTGTTAAAGCATGTAATTTACATGAAATAAATAATAAAATAGAACCGCCATTGAATTTAGACGAATATGAGGGTGAAATAAATACAGTGTATGACTATGCAGACAAAATATCCTTAACGAATTTTCGCGCCGAAAAGAAACTTAAAGAAAATAAAAATATCATTCCTTTGAATAATAATTCGGTTAATGATTCTACCCCCAATAATGAAAATAAATCTGTGAAATTTCCCAAACTGAATATACAGAAATTTTATGGCGATTGCCCCTTAATTCACCAACTTTTGGAATACTTTTAAAGTATCGATAAATGATAATAATTTACTGAAAAAATTGAAAAATACAATTATTTGCGAAGTTACTTAGGTTCATCTGCTTTCAAAGACATAGAAGGCTTAGAAGTTTCGGAATCAAATTACGATGTTGCACTTAAAATTCTTGAAAGTAGGTTTGGGAGTAAAGAGATGATAATCAATCATCATTTAAATAAATTGTTAAACTTATCTCCAGTTTATAAGTCTAGTGATATTTCAAAATTACAGAAACTTCATGATGATATTGAAATTAATGTAAGATCGTTGAACACATTGGGACTCGAACCACAGGCTTACTTTTAGCCGTAGTTTTGAAATTACTACCATCAGATTTAAATTTAGAATTGAACAAACAAAACATTAAGTCTTCATGCAACCCTTATATAAACAAATATTTCATCAACATATTACTTACTAAATTTCTTGCAAACCGAAATTAAAAGTCGCGAATTGGCTTTTTCATTTTCAAAATCAAATAGATTAGAAGTAAACAAATAAAAATTTACGAAATCTCCTAAAAGAGAATTAAACTTTTCATCCACGCATGAATTAATGACTACAGTTTCAGAGAAAAAGAATACAGAGAAACAAAGTTGCATCTTTTGTAAGAGTAACCATTTGTCAAAAATATGCAATGTTTTTGATGTTGAAAAAAAGAAAAACATTTTGAAATCAGAAGGTAAATGTTACCTTTGCCTTTTGCCAAAACACCGGATTAGAGATTGTGTTTCTAAGATACGCTGTACGACATATCAGGGTAGACATAATAGAACTATTTATAAACAATCTAATTCACCAAATAATAAAAGTTGTACAGATAGAAATTTGGAATCAAATTATATCGGCTATTTCTGTATTGGAAAAAATCGAATTTTCTTGCAAACTTGCTGTGCGAAAGTAAAAAATAAAAATAAAGAAGTTTCTGTTCGATTATTGTTAGATACCGCTGCAATGCGAATCTTTTTAACTCGAGAAATTGCTGATAAATTACAACTTAAAATATTGAGAAAGGAAAAATTATCGGTATTCAAATTCGGAGGCAAAATCCCAATTGAGAAAAATTATGATGTTGTTAAACTTAAATTGGAAAATAAACATTTTTCGAAGTCTAATTTAGAAATAAAAGCATTGGTAACAGACGAAATATCTGGAACTGCCTTCCCCAGAAGTAAATGAATTTGGTGAGGTTGTGACGGTATACTCATGCTGGGTGTCATTTGTGACGTTATATGCAGACATACTCATTAATTTAGGTTAAAACAACACAGTTTATTAAAATGATAAGGGCTAAAGGAAAGTGGAGCCAGTCTATAATTTCACTCACTGAGAACACTATGAAAAGCTAAATCATACTCACAGGCGTCGGTCTAGCTCAGTCGGGGCACCGTCTAACACTTGACGCTATTTCCTGGCTGATCTACTAAACAAATCTTAATTTCACAGCCCGTGGCTGTGGATATTTCTTTATTTGCTCAAATAATCAAAACGGAACGATTCTAAACTTTCTTACCAAGGCCGAACCTTTAATCCACTATCTGAACTTCTTTCCGCTTTACTGGGGGCCGTAGCTATTCTCTAATCGTCAGCACCTTAATAAACAATCATCAACTTCGTTGTCCAATGACGCTGGCTGCTGGCTAAGGCCAGAAACACACAGACGCTGGCTGCTGGCCAAGGCCAGAAACACATAGACACTGGCTGCTGGCCAAGGCCAGAAACACATAGACACTGGCTGCTGGCCAAGGCCAGAAACACACACACAAGCTTTTATACGCGACAAACTGAGATACTTCTCATTAACATAATACTAATAACCGCGAGCTAACTGCGGAATTCGAAAGAGCACACACACTCTAGAAAGTTAAAGTAAAAGAGAGGATAGATGTCACTTTTACGCCTACAAAATGTTAAATTATTGACGTCACGATCTCAGAAACACTAGAGTGCCTTTATGACTAAAGGTCACTCCCTCACAACCCCCCCTCGAACTCCGCAGAGAAAAAGGGCTGGGCTAAATGCATGCCCAGAACTTTTTCGTGTTATAAATTTAGAGCCGTAATAAAACACAGTGATGGGTGAAATTTAACGCCGAAACATAACTTTTAAAATATTAACTTTAACCCATCACAACCAAAAAAAAACTCAGTTTGCCTCAAATAATCACATATCCAATCCAACCATTCTTCTATCTTACAAATAGCCTCCGTAAAACTTCCAAAAACTCGTAAAACTTTCAAAACTAATTACTTCTTCTCTCAAAACAACCCACTCCACTGGGAGTGCTAAAATTTCTCAAAACACTAACCTTCCGAAATTTTCCTCAATATTGCAATGCAACTATAACTTTACCCAAAAATTTCTCCATAACTTTTAATATACTAGAATTCGCACCAAGTCCAAAAAACCCAATGCGCAAAAACTTTCCTCATCCAAATTCCGACTTCATCTAAAATTACATTTACTTCATACTAAACTAACTCTGCTACTACGTAACACCTACATCCCCATTAGCCAATGAACTAACTCCCAAACTTCTTCAGACTTAACTCCACTTGAACAATAATTGGGGCACATACGTACAGCGGCATATCGCTGTGCTTATGCAACAATCAAAAAATATCAAAAATTTACAAAATGACGTCATCAATCTCTTCATCTGTATTAACTAAAAGAAAAATAGCAGAATCAATACATAACAAAAAGTATACTTCCCTGCAAGAAAATCACATTAACATTCAATTTTAATACAATACAATTTCAAATTCAAATGCAGCTTAAAACTTCGCAACTTGCGGAAACCATTCTCAACTAAAGTACAAAACGCAACTCATAAAACACGAACGATAAGAAGAAAGTTAATTCATTAAATGTTAGTATCAGAGATAGAAACGCGTGTCAAGGACTTCTTGACCGCAAAACACGTGCGCGCCTGAACCGCGGCGCGTGTACAAAATAACCCAAATTACTATCTGTACTTTCTGAAAATTTAAACATACATTAACATACATTTTATAACACATGAACAATAACAATATAGTAACATTTTAACAAATAACATAACAATTTAACAATAGATCCAGAATTTTTAAAAGCAGTTAAGACCAAAATTTTCAACATACATAAAACTAACAATTTTGCAAACAAATTTTGAACACAATTAAGCACTAAACGTGAGTCCGTCAAAAAAATTCCAAAAATGGCCAAAAGTACAAAACAGTCTCTCTGCTTTCTATTCCTTCACATTGCTACCACATATATGCACTCTAATAGAAATTTAATAAAGAACATTATCACCCAATCATAGAGATGATTCACTGCTAGCAGGCTTCATACTGCAGGATGGCTTTCTCCTCCTGTCCCAGAAGGCTTGTACGAAGGATCTCTCGTCATCAGAACTGTACGGTGACGCCACAGTTGACTGTCGTGCCTGCAGCCTGGTTCTGAATGGATGCCGTGGGATACTCGTAGGTTCCACTCGACGACTCTGCTCCGGCCGGTTCGCTGGGTTCACTCCATGGCGAGGTTCACACTGTTGCTGCCGGTAATCTGAGAGTTGCCTCCTCTTTCTAGACGCACCCGAAGTTACCGAAGATCCAAGGCCACGTTTCTTTCCGGACCTATGTAGTTTCTTGTTAGGCAAAAATTCAGAATTTAAACTTCGCTTAACAGTTTTACGAGTGTCCAAACGAAATCTTTTCTGGGGATTAATCACTGAAGATGGTGAACTATTAGTTAATTTATGCTTGTGAGGTTGTTGTCTAATAGATGGAGGAACTGGACAATTTACAATTTTTTGTCTTTTATGACACACAGAGTCCGATGTATTTGACACAGTTCTCTTATTTTTATTATACTTTGCTCTCGGATTGCTAGGCTTTCGACTTTCAATAACAGTCTTTGGAGCTGTTTGACCAAATTTTCTTCTTGAATATTGATGAAAAGAATTAGACGAAGAAGTGCTGGACTCGGGACACTCATTGGATCGGGAATTTCGCGAAACACCACTCGACATATGAGAACCTTCACTACCATTTTCTCTAAACTTATACACTCTAACCTGATCCAGATTAACAGTCATTCTTTCACCATTGACATCAACAACCAAATTATTATTTCGAACTTCCAAAACCTCGAACGGACCTACAAACTTCGGACCAAACTTAGCTACTCTCTTTTGACGACTTGAACTTAACCAATGCTTTTCTACTAACACAAAATCTCCAACTTTCACTTCTAACTCCCTTCTACGCATATTATAATAATGAGCTTGCTTTTCTTGCGCTTTTCCCATTTGAACCTGAGCTTCCTTAACCAACCTCTCAATATCCTGACACATGTACTGACTTTCCGCATCTGACACCATAACTAACCTTTGGAATGGAGTAATAACTTTTCTACCCAAAAACAATTCAGCAGGCGTTTTCCCCGTTGACTCGTGAACTGCCGTACGAAGTGCGTACGCAAAATGTTGAAGAAACTGGTCCCAATTTGCATGATGAGAACCAACATAAGAAGAAATCATTTGAATTAATGTACGATTTACACGTTCAGCCATATTAGACTGAGTAAGTTCCATACCGACCTCAGTCTGCAACTTTTCACACAAAGACTTAAAAATATTGAATATAAAATCATAACGAAATGGTTTACTAGCAACTAGTGCGTCAAAACCAATATAAATTTCATTAGTTAAACTCGGTTTATCTGAAAAAACCTCTCCAAATTCATTTAAAAACTTATTAAATTCCTCCCTCTCCATTTCACTTAACCCCGACTCCTCCAAATTAACTGACACTGAAACAGGCTCTTTCTTACTCACATTCTCATCATTATTCACGATTAACGACTTTTTAAAGAAATCCAAACTAATTCCTCTATCCTTCATATAATCCACACCAACTATACAATGCACTGTTAATCCATCTAACACACAAAACTCCCAACATGTCTTAACCGAACGAATTTCAACTTCCAATTCTACTGAACCTTTATTATCGCAAGCTACTCCCTGTGCTGACTGAACCACCAGACTTGACCTTTTCAACTTCTTATACGAAAAATATTTCCGATAACAATCAAAAGAAATGAACGACTTATCTGCCCCTGTATCGAAGACACTTTTAACGACAATACCATCTAACACAATTAACACTTCAGGTAACTCAACCGGATTAATAGTTATTTTATTTAAACTCACAGAAGGCTTTTTCGCTTTGACCTGTGACTGCATACCTTCCGAAATACAGTCACTTACCAGTTTAACTGACCCGACCTCCTCACACCTCTCCTTTGCACTGACCTACCTTCAAAATTCTCATCCGAAGTTAATCCCCTTACTTGCGAAGAAACATTCCTGTCCCGTACTCCCCCACTACGATCATAACCACTATTCTGTCTATTTCCATGCATATTTCTCTCACCACTTCTAAAATTATTAGCACCACCACCATTCCTATTACCATTACTCGTATTCGACATATTACGACCAAATCCATCACTTCTATTACGCACATTACTATCCGGAAATCGCTGTCCCCCTCTCACAAAATTACGTTCCCCCTCATTTCTCAAGTTACCATCCGTGACAGGTCTCTGCCGAGGGTTACGCAAATCCCGTTGATCCGAGCTATGCCGAGACTCATACTTCGATAATATCTGGTGCATTTCTGCAAAATTCTTCGGTGCTCTAACTTCAATAAAGTCCTGTATATTTGGATTAAAAAGAGGAAAAACAATGTCCAACAATTCCTCAAATGTAATATCTAAATCTAATTTATTTTTAAGTTCAAGCTTACGAAGATAAAATTTTGACGCCGACTCATAAATATTCTGCTTATTACAATAGAACTCTTTTCTCAAAATACTTTTGTCTTTAACGGGAGGAAATGCCTTCTTTAACTCAATTACAGTTTGTTCAAATCTTTTCGCTTCCTCAGTAATCAAAAACTTTCCTATATTTTCTAACCACAAAAGTGCTTCGCCCTTTAACGAGCATTTAAGCACTACGTACCTGTTTTTCTCCGGTATATTATTGAACAAAATATAATCATCTAATTTCACTAAAAATTCACTAATATCACCCTCACCGGTGAAATACACTCGTGGCACAATCTCAAAATGTCCGACATTTCGTTGGGCGCCATTTGTGACGGTGTACTCATGCTGGGTGTCATTTGTGACGTTATATGCAGACATACTCATTAATTTAGGTTAAAACAACACAGTTTATTAAAATGATAAGGGCTAAAGGAAAGTGGAGCCAGTCTATAATTTCACTCACTGAGAACACTATGAAAAGCTAAATCATACTCACAGGCGTCGGTCTAGCTCAGTCGGGGCACCGTCTAACACTTGACGCTATTTCCTGGCTGATCTACTAAACAAATCTTAATTTCACAGCCCGTGGCTGTGGATATTTCTTTATTTGCTCAAATAATCAAAACGGAACGATTCTAAACTTTCTTACCAAGGCCGAACCTTTAATCCACTATCTGAACTTCTTTCCGCTTTACTGGAGGCCGTAGCTATTCTCTAATCGTCAGCACCTTAATAAACAATCATCAACTTCGTTGTCCAATGACGCTGGCTGCTGGCTAAGGCCAGAAACACACAGACGCTGGCTGCTGGCCAAGGCCAGAAACACATAGACACTGGCTGCTGGCCAAGGCCAGAAACACATAGACACTGGCTGCTGGCCAAGGCCAGAAACACACACACAAGCTTTTATACGCGACAAACTGAGATACTTCTCATTAACATAATACTAATAACCGCGAGCTAACTGCGGAATTCGAAAGAGCACACACACTCTAGAAAGTTAAAGTAAAAGAGAGGATAGATGTCACTTTTACGCCTACAAAATGTTAAATTATTGACGTCACGATCTCAGAAACACTAGAGTGCCTTTATGACTAAAGGTCACTCCCTCACAAGGTGAGTATTTTACAGAATTTAACCCTTGCTGACTTACCGCAATGTCAAGACCCCATTTCCCTTCTAATAGGAGTCGATTATTGCTATAATATAGTAAAAGGTAATATAAAACATTTAAACAAAAATCTTGTTGCTGTTGAAACCATCTTTGGCTAGTGCCTCCAAGGTAAAAAAAAAGCGAAATCCAATCTTCATTAATTTTAAACGTAATTATTGAAGAACACTTAATTAATGATCAAATAAAAAAAAAAATTGGGATCTTGAAACTTCAGGACTTATTAATATTAAACAAGATTCTGACCCTTTTGAACATGAAATAATGAAAAATTTTGAACGCGATATTAAATATGAAAACAAAAGATAATAAGTAAAATTGCCGTGGAAACTGGAGAAAGGGCGTTTGGTGTGGTGGTGTATTTTTGTCGGCCGATTATCTACGCTATGGGATATAGGCCCTATGGGGTGGGTTGCCCTCCGTGGGGGTCTTTCTAAGGGAACCTAACCCGTATTTACGCAAGGTTCGAAGAAAACCACGGAAAACTTCGAACGGTTAGGCCGACGGTCGCGATTGGGTTCGAACCCAGCACCTACCGTCTACCAGTTTGAAAGGGCGTTTGGATGATAACAAAAAAAAAATTGCTGAATCTGGACATTTTAAATTAAATAGAAGATTTGTTAGAAATCCCCAGTTGTTTTTTTTTCTTTAATATAAAGATGTATTAAATGATTATTTAAAACAGAGAATCGTAGAATTAGTTCCTAATTCAGAAGACCAGGGGCATGTTGAATTTTATTTACCTCACAGAGAAGTGATAAGAATTGACCGCGTAACTAGTAAATTGAGGATTGTGTTTGATGCATCTGCTCATGATTTAAATTATCTTTCTCTCAATAACTGTCTTCATCCAGGTCCTAATTTGTACCCAGAAATTTTTGATAATTTGTTACGATTTCGATTTCATCCTGTTGCTTTTACAATCGATGTGAAACAGGCATTTTTATAGATATTAGTACATGAAGAAGACAGAGACGTGCCTCGATTTTTGTTTTCTGAAGATCCTTTTGATGAATCTAACCTCCCTCAAATATATGATTTACTAAAGTTTTATTTGGGGTAAATTGTAGTCCATTCTCGTTAGCAGCCACAGTAAAATACCACTTAAAGAAATATATCAAAAAATATCCAGAAACTGTCGAGTTTTTAAATGAAAATATTTATGTAGATGATGTCATTGGAAGTCAATCTTCTGTCGAGCAAGCTTTATCCACTACATTAGAGTCTATAGATATTTTTAAAGAAGCTAGTATGATATTACATAATTGGCACACCAATTCAAAATCCTTAAAAAAAATTATGGAAAAACAATGATGTAGTTTCCAGTGATAGTTTGGAAACATCTAAAACAGAAAATGTGTTTGCTTCTAAAAGAAATGACACAAAGAGGTATATTTTGAAAGTTTTGGGTCGAGTGTTTGTTCCTATTGGATATTTAGGACCCTTCATGTTAAGAATAAAATGTTTGCTGCAAAAAAATTGGTCATTAGGCATAGATTGGGATGATGCCAAATTTCTCTTTGGAAAAACTGGTGTAGTGAATTTCCTCAAATATCTAAATTTTCTATTCCTCGACATTATTTTTTTGAAATTCCAAACGAGAAAATTGCCAATTTAGAGTTGCATTTATTTTCCGATGCAAGTACAATAGACTTTGGCACAATTGCCTATTTACGTGTATATACCTCTGAAAAAGACATTCGAACAGTTTTCGTAGATTCTAAAAACAGAGTGGCTCCTTTAAAAACTCTCACTTTACCTAGACTGGAATTGATGGCTGCATTATGTTCAGCTAAATTAAGCTGCAGCATTTTGAAGGTGCTACATCTAAAAATCCCATGCATTTATTGGACGGACTCAAAAATTACACATTTTTGGATTAAAGGATTACCTGAAAAATTCAAACCTTTTGTGCGAAATCGTGTTGAAGAAATTCCTAAGCTGGCATCCCCTTCTGATTGGCATCATTGCCCAGGGGTAGATAATCTCGCAGACCTTGTCTCAAGAGGTGCAAAAGTCTCCAAACTCATCAATAATCCTACTTGGTTACTTGGGCCAAAATGGCTTAGTTTAACCCTTGAAGATAAAGAAATAGTTGATGAAGGTGAATTAGAATACAGGAAAATATCCAATGACATATTGCAGTGAGAGTGTATAACTGAAGAGATTAAAAATCCTATTTGTCTAGAAAAATTTAACAATTTGGAGAAAATAATAAGAACAACTGCTTGGGTAAAAATATTTATAATAAAGCTGAAAAAATCTATTGAAGTTAGCGGTCCACTAACAACTGAAGAATTACTAGAAGCTGAAAAATACTTAATACGAAGTGAACAGAAGCAATTTTTTAAAGAAGAATTTGAGTCTCTTAGAAAAAATAATTTAGTAGAAAAAAATTCACGCCTATTCAACTTTGTTCCATTTATAGATGAATCAGAAATCAAACGTTTAGAGGGAAGACTAGAATTTGGTGATCTTCTAACAGAAGAAAAGCATCCAATCATTTTGCCTAGACATTACTGGTTAACAACGCTAATTGTATGTCAAGATTATGAAAAGATGATGCATGCAGGAATTGCCCATACTTTGACAAAAATTAGATCTCGATATTGGATTCCGAAAGGAAGACAGTTAGTGAAAAGCCTCATTAAAAAATGCCTCGTTTGTCAAAAATATCTTTGTAAACCTGCAGACCAAATCACAGCCCCTCTACCTAAAGATAGAGTGAATGTAGCTCCCCCATTTCCAATTTTTGGTTTAGATTTTGCGGGACCTATTTACGTGAAAAACGTCGGTGAAATTAAAAAATCTTACATTGTTTTATTCACCTGCGGAGCTACCAGAGCTTTGCATCTAGAACTTGTTACCGACATGACTACAGATTCTTTCCTCCTTGATCCTTCCTTCCTTTGAGACGATTCTTAGCTCGAAAAGGAAATTGTAGAGTCATTTATTCAAATAATGCGAAGACATTTAAAAAAGCTAAACAAGAAGTCGATAATTTATATGAAGTCATTGCCAACAATCTCTTTTTGAAATTTCTTGCAAGAGAAAGAATCGTTTGGAAAAATATCATTGAAAGAGCTGCATGGTGGGGAGGCTTCTATGAAAGACTTGTGAAATCAGTCAAGGAGTGTCTACGAAAGATTACTGAAAAAGCTCTTGAGCTATGAAGAAATGTCGACACTATTGGTTGAAATGGAAGCTATGCTGAACTTGCGTCCTTTGACATATGTGCATAACGAATACGATGAACCTCATCCTCTCACTCCAATGGATTTTTTAAATTTTGGTAAAGAACTTTCACTTCCTATTAACTTTTTCGATATAATTGAAAATGGTTCAAAAAGATCTACACTTCTCAAAAGAAAAAGATATCAATCACTACTACTAAAACAACTGTGCTCGAAGTGGAAAAAACAATTTCTTCTAGATTTAAGAACATTCCATTCATCGACAAATCCCAATTCACACACACCACTAAAAGTGGGTGATGATGTCTTAATCGAAGGCGATCTGAAAAATAAACTTCTCTGGAAACTTGGTAGAATTCAGAGAGCAATTCCAGGTAGAGATAACAACATTCGCTCATATGAAATAAAAACAGCCAACGGAGTGCTAAAAAGATCTGTCCAGCATTTATGTCCTTTAGAAATTATAGACTGATGAACATTGATAGACTTTCTTTCTTTTTTATCTCTTTTTGAACTCTAAAAGTTTCTTTCTTTTTAACTTTTCTGTTTACTTTAAATGCAGTATTATTTGAAACTTAGTATAAGTAAGTATATTGAAATGTTTGAAGAAGAAGAAGAAAAAAATGTCACTTTTATCGTGCTAATTGCAGGTAATATTTTTCATTTACAATATTGTTTGAATTTTATACTTTTTTGTTTGAAATTAATTCATTTTGTTAGAAATTTTGTTAGATTGTTTTGTTTAGAATTATTTGATTTTGTATTTGAAACTGATATTTGTATTTGAATTTTGAAATTGTATCAGATTATTGAACCACTGATATGAAAATTGTATTAGATTATTGAAAACACTGATATGAAAATTTAATTTTTCGAAGCGAGTTAATAATAAAAATTGTAATACGAAAAAAAATTCTAAATTATACATTGATGTAAATTTCGGCAGGAGTGGGATTCGAACCCATGCTCTCATTTTCGAGAATTAGATCTTAAATCCGGTGCCTTTGACCGCTCGGCCATTCTGTCTGCTATCCGTTCGGCGAACTTATTCAACACTTTTAATTGGCAAAATATCTCTAATTTCATTAGTTTTTGCATAATTACTAAAAAAGAACTGAACCAATTTTGATGAAATGGAAGTAGCACCAATTAGAGAGCATAATCTTTTATTTGAAACAAAAATAACAGAAATCGGTTGTATAGTTTCGGAGTAATCGGTGAACTACATAAAAAAATACATACGCGTTGAAATGATAACCTCCTCTCCTTTTTTGAAGTCGGTTAAAAAAATACATGCGCATCGAACTAATAACTTCCTCTTCCTTTTCTGAAGCGGTTTAATAATAAAAATTGTAACACGAAAAACAATATTGTAAATTTATGCAAATTATGGCAGGAGCGGGGTTCGAACCCATGCTCTTTTTTTCGAGAACCAGACCTTAAATCCGGCGCTTTTGACCGCTCGGCCATTCTATCTGCACTCCGATCGGCGAATTTATTCAACACTTTTAAGTAGCGAAAAATCACTAATTTTATTAGTTTTTGCCTAATTACTAAAAATGTACTGAATCAATTTCGATGAAACGGAAGTGGTACAAATTCGAAAGCATTATCTTTCATTTAAAACAAAAGTAACAGAAATTGGTTGCACAGTTTCGGAGTAATCGGTGAACATACATAAAAAAATACATACACGTTGAATTGATAACCTCCTCACCTTTTTTGAAGTCGGTTAAAAATGTGTACATGCAATATTCTATGATGAATTTATATCCAAATCTAGTTTGTACAATATGAATCATTCAACTGAATTATCTGCAGTGGCGCCCTCTAATGTCGAATTTAAAACTTTATATTTTTCTGGGTTCATGCGAAATTCCATACTACGTTAAATATTAGGTCATCCGGAAAATTCGGCAGTTTTTGGATAAAGTTTGAATCTACAAAAGCCACATAGTCACCGGAATTTTCTATTAAAAAGTTTGTTTTTCTAATGTACGTATGGAAAAACCATTACTTATTTTGTAATAAATTTGTTCATAATTTCCGGTGTAATTTAATCATTTTAATAATGTTTCAAAAGAGGAATACCACAGACTTTTCCAGATGACTTAATATTTATCTGTAAATCGCATGTCTCTTTGAGTCGTAGATCTTTTTTTATTGCATCTGACTATACCACTAAACTTTTGAAATACCCAGTAACCCAGCATTTGATTTTATCTAGATATATTTTAAGTGTACAGTTTTAATAAGTGGGAAATAATTTGAAGTTAAATATTTGAACGCTGTACTGAATTTTGAAATGTACTTGGTCTCAAATCAGACAGCGTTTAATGAGGTTCTAGAAAAGTTATTTGATATACTATCAATTACAGCTATAAAGTCATTAATTACGAATGCAGTGAATAATTCGGTTTCCAGGTTACCAAATACTTTTCTAAATTATTATTTATTATCAAGGGAGCATAATTCACATATCGAATTTACGAACTAAACATAATGAATATTCTTTTCGTATGTGATTAAATACTCGTATTTAAACAGATAAAATTAACTGTCGAATTCACGTGAAAATCATTTTTCTTTTTATCTTAAGATCAATAAAAAAATTTAACCTGCCCTAAAATGACTCCGTACCCTTTGAACATTTCTTTTAATTTAAGCATTTTAAGGTACATTTTTGGCATAATAATGAAGAACTCAATGAAGAAAATGATTCTACCAAAAAATTGTTCGATTCTTCTGGCAAAAATTTGAAAAATTGAATTTTTCAAATAGATATAAATAAATTTAGAAACATATATTCTTATACAATTCTGAAATTTTGAGCTATTTTTTAATAAAGTCTTAGACGTGTGTTATATAATTTTAATTGTCGGATTTACCATAAGTTAATTAGTTCGAGAGAAAAAAATATTAAAGTACACGTACAATGTAAATGTACAATGTACAAAAAATGTAAAATTACAGCAAAAACCTAATTTATTTTGCATTTATTTGTTCAAAAAGAAAAAAAAATACTTTTTACTTTATTGTAAATCCGATACTCATTTTTATCAAATTGATCATAAGGAGCAACCAAAAGAAAAAAAAATCATGTGAATTGAAAAATATGCATGATAATTATATCACTTTAAGCATGCTAATTATTCGAAAAAACATAAACTGACAAAATTCACTTTTAATGAAGTGGGAGTGGCATTTAACCCTTTCCGGCGCAAGCAAATCCTATTAGTAAAATGAGAAATTATCGATTGACACCGGAATTTATAAAGGACTTACGAATTCCTCAATTTCTCTAGAATTTTACTGGTGTTCAAAAAAGCGGAAATCTCATTCCTGATATTCTCTTAAAATTTCAGCCATAAAATAACTCAAGTTGAGTCGATATTCACTATCTCACTGTTTGAATGTTACCTTCTCGTAAGTAGTTGAATCAACTTGAAAGAGCGATTTATTTTTAATAAATTTAAATCAAGATGAGCGATTTATTTTTAATAAATTTAAATCAAGATGAGCAATTTAAATAAGCAATTTAAATCAAGATGAGTAAAATGTTTAAAAAACAAGTCATTCACGATCCAATAAATTACAGCTACTTTCTTGAGAAGCCAAACCCACTCTATCGTTTGAGGAGTGTATTAATTTATACTTTTGATTCCTAATTTTTAGAAATTTAGGCACAGAATGTGGCTTTCTCTGACAATAGCTCTGTCTTTTCTTCTGCCAGACTGTTGCAAAATATCCAAAATTTACTTTTGCATTGATATTGGGATTTCATATTATTATGGAATTCTTACAATAGTTTTATTAAAGTAACAAAGTTCTTTTTCGGTAACAACTTTCTGATAGAAATTGAATTTAAAGGGAAAAAAAGTTTGCATCTATGTTTTTTCGCATACCCGAATGATTCATTAGAAAAGTAAAATAAATCATTCTGCCAAGTTAATCACTTTGTTTCCAACTTCTAATTCACAGACAAAAAAGCAAAGTTTTGACACAAAAATTTTATTTATTAATTGGAAACAAGTCCATGCCGCGTTTGAGTAAATATAAATTTCTGAAAAAAGAATAAAGAGCATAAGCAGGCTTTTTTGATCCGCGGATTATTCGTCGAAAATAGAAAGTTTTTTTTTTCTTTTTTTCTTATCCGGCATGATCTGTATATAAATCACAAATAAGGAAAAAAAATTATATTTAATTTTGTCAGTTTCTTAAAGTTTAAAACCATAAACTAATTTCTTTACAAAATCAATTTTTTTTTTTTTTTTTTTTTTTTTTTTTTTTTTTTTTTTTTTACAAAGAGGGAAAAATATCACGTATCAATCAATATTCTAAATAAGTTTAACATCTTGAATTTCCCATTTTTCTCTAAATTTAATAATACTCTTAAAGCAAGTACGTAGTCTGTACAAGAGGGAAGTAAAGTGGATTATACTTTTTACTTCATTTCAAATCTGACATTATTTAAAAAATTCGGGAAACGTTACATGGGAGCCAAATGAAATAAGATTTTATAATCGTTTGAGCATATTTTAACGTAGAATGTTTATCTTTCAATTAGCACTTTCTTGAAAAATCCTTCCTCATCGTTTAAAAGTTAATTGATTTGGAAGTAAATTTGGAAATAAATGCTAAATCTTTTAGGTGCGATACTGGATTTGCATTTCCTTCTTAGAGGTTATTTAACTCTTCTGATTGCCTTTTTTTTGCATTTAGTTACATCTTAGAATTCTAAATGATTGAGTTTCTTGGTAAGTTGTCTAAAAATTTATAAGGAAGTAAAATGTGCTGATCTTATAAAAATAACAAATTAAATGAAAGAGACGCAAATAAACGTTTATTTAGATAGGTTTTAAAAATTAATTTTAGTACTGACAATTTTGTAACGAAGATAATGTCAGGCTTAATCCAAGCATTGACAAATCTAAGTTGATGTGTTTAAATTTATATTGACTCTTGGATCAATACTTTTATTGCTTATTTATAAAAAATATCATGCATACCAGCGGTAATTTTCATTAACCCGGGAGGACGCGCGCAGGGCCTAAAAGACCCGGAGTGCGTATGGTTTTTACAATTACAACCACTAATTTTTTTTAAAGTAATCTTCAACTTATTTTATCGCAAAATTTGTAAGAATATTCTCCGTCTAAATAAAGCGACTGTTTTAATTTGATTTTATTGGTGACAAACTTAAAACCATTCATACCCTGGGTAAGCGCGCGTTCTCCCGGGTTAAAGAAATTCCGAAATGCTACCAAAAATGTTAAGTAGTCTGTTTTTTTTTTTTTTTTTTTTTTTTTTTTTTCTCTAATATCAGACATTTTGGGATTATCTAAAGTAAAATTTGTTGTTTCGGTATTTTCAGTTTAAATTTGGAATTTTTGAATAAAAATGCAGGCTAAAGTTGCAACCCTGCTGTGCACAATGTACTAATACTACACAAGCCGCAAACAGTGTTACTAAATATGGTGTTCTTTCAATTTGCTGGTTTAAAACCGCTAGATTCGGCAACACTGTTTTACTGTACACAGACCTTAAACAGTGTTGAGCTGGTTTTCTCTTTAGAAATTTTAAGTTCACAAAAGAAAAATTTTAATATTATTTTTTATCTAATTCGCGATGCATATATCATTATAATAAAGAAAAATACCTATCTAAACTTTCTGGCAAGACTTTAGAAAATTATATTGATAGTGTTATAAATGATCAACGACGCATAAAGGGTATAGCGAGGTAAGAATGGCAAAATGGCCTCCATGGTCAATGACCGAACTGTTATTTGTACTAGTTTCAGCATTCTAAAAGAGTGCGAAATACAAGGTCATTGACCCCTGATCTTCACCTGCCTTTAAGATATTCGAAAAAGTTCGTTACGCGCGTCGTTATTTTTTAAATGTATTTTTCCGAAAAAATATAAAAGCTAGAAAGATGGGACCAATCGCGTATATTGAGGGATACTTTGGAAAATATTTTGTATTTTTTTTTTTTCAGTTTCCGTGATGTGACAACTGTGAAAAGGAATTAAACAAAGTATAAATCTTTTTTTTTAAGTAATGCTCTATTATGTCTACCGCTCCAAAAAATATATATAATATTCTTTAATTTATATACTTATACCACACAAAAGCTGATCAAAATCAAAGAGGTGCTTCTTTAGTAATATCTAAGCAGAAAATAGAAACGAAAAAATAGAAACTCTAAACAGAAAAGGAAAAAAAAAGAGAGCAATTGATACCGGACAAATTTTAAAGAAAAGTAGACATATTAACCCTTTGAGCTCTGGTGGGAAAATTTCTTCAAAATCCCTAATCTCACATTGGCGCCAGTATTTTGCAAAAAAAAAAAAAATAAAAAAATAAAACATTAAACCTTTTTCGAATAAATTTAGATGGACCCAGGTAAAAAAATCAGCAAAAAACCTTTAAAAAAAGTTCAGGTAAATTACCGGTATTTGGAAGTAAGGTTTTTTGAAGGTAAAAAACCTGCACTTTCCCTGAAAGTAAAATATTCAGGTATTTCGCAGGCATTTGGAACTAAGGTTTCTTGAAGGTAAAAAACCCGCAATTTCCCTGAAAAACAATATTCAGGTATTTTACAGGTATTTGGAACTAAGGTTTCTTGAAGGTAAAAAACCTGCAATATCCCTGTATATGTGTGAAAACAAAGATTTAAATTTCACAGTTCTTAATTGTACTCAAAATAAACAATAACCCCTCCTCCCCCCAATTTAGAAGTCGTAGGTATAGGAACCCAGCGGAAAAGAATAAATATTAGTTAATTAATGAGATAATTAGAAATTAGTGTTTTACGGTTGGATGGATAGTACGGTGAGACCGGCGTAGTGATGGGCGATTTCGATTTTTTAAATCGATTTAATCGATACTACGGCCAACTCGATTTAATCGATACTTTAAAATTTTTAATCGATTTCTCTGAAGGTAATATAATTTTCATTTTCCTTCAAAAGTCGAAGATAAAATAGACGGATGTGCCAATTCCAAAATTTCAGTGTATTAGTTTCTAAGATAGAAGAATTAAAGAAACCTCAGAACCCCCCCCCCTGCAAAATAGAGTTTTTTGTTGAGTGATGTACACCAAAAAATGATCAGGATCAATTTTTATTAAGTACCAGCTGAATCTGAATTTTGATGAAAATCCATGAAAGCACGAGATACAGCTATTGCGGAATCATAAAAAATGCAGCATATCAGCGCTACCTGTCGGGCAATTTACACCAAGAACTAAATAACACTAATCTATGTCAGAGATTCACTGAATCTGAATTTTGATGAAAATTCGTTCTTGAGATAGCGCTATTGCGTTAATCATGAATACTGCAGTATAGCAGCGCCATCTCTTAAGCGATTTCCACCAAAATGTAATTAGCATAAAATAATACCAAGGACTAATTGAATCTAAATTTTTATGAAAGTCCGTGCATTAGTTCTTGAGATAAAGCTAAAATGGAAACACGGGCGTGCGAAAAGAGAACTGCGCCCGGTTCAAAGTTCCAATTTAGCCCCCCCCCCCCCCGCCTATTAACTTTTTCTTGTGATTGGCTAGAAGTGATGTTAATAGTAAAAATTTGGCGCCCTCTAAATTTCCGTGCTCGGAACGACCGCTTCCTTTCGCCCCCCCCCCCTTTCACATGGCGCTGAGTGGAAATCGTGAAAAATTCAGTATAGCAGCGCCATCTGAGAAGCTATATACACCAAAATGCAAAAAACATCAATTCATGTCAAGGACTAACTGGATCCAAAATGTGATGAAAATCCGTTCATTCGTTATTCAGATATAGCTGTTGCGCAAATCGCAAAAAATGCAGCATAGCAGCGCCACCTGTTAGGCTATATGCACCAAAAATTAATTAGATTCAGTTTATATCAAGGTCAAACTAAATCTAAAGTTTTGTGGAATTCCGTGCATTTGTTCTTGAGATAGAACGGTCAGAAATTTTTGTCGTATACAGACTCACAGAGTGACAGACACACCCACACACAAATATTTCTTAAAAACCATGAAATCGTGTTAAAGACCTTCTAAAATATATAAATCCATCAAAAACGGGAAGTCAAAATTTTTCACGAATCTAATACTCTCTTCTTGTAAAGTTACAAAAGAAAATAAAAATGTAAAATCGATTCTGCCCGTAAGATCGATCTTTAGATTCGATTTCGATCTTTAGATTCGATGTCGATCTTTAGATTCGATTTCGATTTTCAGATTCGATGTCGATCTTAGATTCGATGTCGATCTTTAGATTCGATTTCGATTTTCAGATTCGATGTCGATCTTAGATTCGATGTCGATCTTTAGATTCGATTTCGATTTTTTTTTTTTCTTTTTTTCTAGGCTAAATTAGTGTTGAATGCAGGTATTTTTCCGCGACTCCGGAGGAAAGCATCATGTTTTACAGCTCTGTAAGAGAGGGGGAATCGCAATTTGTGCATTAAAAAGCATAAATCTCATAACTTCTGTGGGGGGGGGGGGGTAATCCCCTGTGGGCCACTCCATTAATTCGACACTAGGTTAAATCGTTATATTTTTGTTTAGAAGTCCTGTTATTTGAAGTATTAGTTTATTATGTTTTATTTTTCATGCTCGTCTCTTCTAACTCCCCCTTCCACGTCAGTTTTAACTTACAGGGCCATTCGATATATTCATAGGGTTTTAAAAATGTCCAATTCTCGGTCTATTTTATTTTCATCCACATTTTAAATCCTTGACAAGAGATAAAGAAAAGGTCGCCCTTCCGAACGTTTGGGGTTTATCTGCGCCCCGCCGGGGGGCATATTTTTTTGTTTCTTCAAAAGAAACAAAAAAAATTTTGAGGGGGGGGGGGACTTGCACCCTCTTTCAATATACACCTTAAAATTTCGCTCATTTAATTTTCTACCATTTTTAACTTAAAAGTTTAAGCTACATGACACCCCCCCCCTTTCGGTGACTCACCTAATTTTGCTCATTTCTTCACTTCATTTCAATCTTTAAAAGGCTATAACTTTGCTTCTATAGGAGTTACAGTAATGAGAAAAATTCTATTATAGCTAAACATTTCTCGCCGTTTTTTTTTTTTTTTTTTTTTTTTTTTTTTTTTTTTTTTTTGCTTTTCCACTTTCCCGGTTTTCCAACCTTTTTTTTTTTTGGGGGGGGGGGGTGGCAGAGGGGGTTTTCCTTCTTTCCTTCATACAATATGTCTATTGAAAGCTTAGGCTTCGTACATTACAAATCTAGCATAAGAAATTTTCTCCCATCATTTCAGGTCACGTTAATGTGTTAAAATTTTAATTTTTCAAACTTCTTCAACAAAAAAAAAAAAAAAAAAAAAAAAAAAAAACATTGATACATATTAGCGAAACTGGGGTTCGAACCCGCAATCGTTTGATTGCACACGTAATCCCTAAGCTTATTGGCCACCGAGTACTCAGCAGCGCTATTATTTCTTTAGGTTGTCATCTTTAAATTCATAATATCTTTTGAATGGAATGTCCGATTTGAATAATTCAAAAAGTAATCTACAGATATTGTAACAGCCATTAATACAAAATGATTTATTTGGATAAGGATTAAGGTATCGATACTATGGTCTAATTTTGTTTGATGTATTTATCGCGTTTTAAAATGTAAGAAAATAGTTATAGTGAGTTAACTACAATAGTTGGACATATGGTATCGCGCGTTTTTTTTTTTTATAGACATTAATATGTTCTTTAATATTATAGAACCTTTTTTTTATTCATTTAAAAGTATTTCCTGGCGATTCAAAATTATATATCTTAACGATTTAAAAATACACACGTAATTGTTCAATGTTTCACTTCTATTGGCACTCTCAGAGTGCCAATATTTTTTTTTTTTTTTTTTTTCATATTCGTCCGTCCTACCGCCCCCCCACTTTCCTCACCAATCTTAACTTACAGGTTCGTTCAAATTATGACTGCGATTTTTAAAAAGTCTAATCCTCGTTCTATTTTGTTATAAATCCATATTTTGAAACCTCAACAAAAGATACATTTGGGCCGGAGTCGCCCTTTTGTCTGTTTGGGATTCATCTTGCCCCCCCTGGGTGGGGGGCATATTTTTTGTTTCTTCCACACCATCTCATGTAACATATCGTTATAAAGCTTTTATCTCGTCGTTTTTTTCTGTTACTACCTCTCTCTCCACCTAGTTACATGCTCTTGGCACTCTTTATAGTTTCAAAGAGTGCATGTTCCCCACGGGCCACCCCATGAATTTAACACTAAGTTAAACACTATATTTTTGTTTAGAAGCTCAGTTATTTGGGTTATTAGTTAATTATGCTTTTTTTTTCAAGTTCGTCCGTTCTAATCCCTCGCCCCCCCCCCCCCTCTTTCCTCGCCAATCTTTACTAAATGGGCCGTTCAAAGTATGCATGCAATTTTTAAAATGTCCAATTCTTGTTCTATTTTATTATAAATCCTCATTTTGAAACTTCGACAAAAGATACATTTGGGCTATGGTCGCCTTTCCGTCAAGAGTGGGGGTTACCTGCCCCCTTGAGAATCGGGCATATTTTATGTTCTTCCAAACTTTCTCGTGTAACCAGTAGCGTAGCTATGTTTTTTGGCGCCCGGGGCCAGCTAGAAATTTTGCGCCCCCACCTCAATATAGATATATAACAATTTCTCTCAATTTGGCACCCCTAGACCTCGGCACCCGGGGCGGACGCCCCCATTGCCCCCCCCCCCCTTAGCTACGCCACTGCGTGTAACATTTGGTTGGCATTAGAAAAAAAAAAGTTTTTTTTTTTTTTTTGTCTATACTCCTTGTTCCCCATCCTAGTTACACGCTCTTGGCACTCTTTATACTCGGTTTAATGCCAAGTTACTCAGTGTTGTTATTAGTTGAGTTATGTCTCTCAAATTTGTCAAAGTTTTTGTGTAAGTGACAACCATAAGTGACAATCATTTTAAAATTTAAAATTCTTATTATCCGACTCTAAAATCTGCAATAGCTTAATTCTATGCCTCCCTAAATGGTGATGGGGGGGGGGTCGGAGGAGGTAATTACGGTCCTGCTGATTGTCTAAGTTTTGGAATTAGTAATTTGGATCTTCTCTGTGTGAACCTAAATATCGAAATATCGATTCTAGTATCGATTCTAGAACTGAAAAATCGATTCTTATTATGATCGATGTTGTTTTATACGATATCGATTTTAATCGATTCTCAAAATTTCCAGAATCGCCCATCACTAGACCGGCGTAATCAAGCCGACCTCCGGTATAAACAAAAATGCCGTACTAAAAAAAAAATTTTAATTTTAAAGAAAATTAATTAAAATCGTTAATTTTATGTAATAATTAGTCAATTTCCCAGTTTTTATCTAAAAATTCGAAAAAAAATATTTTTGCGAAAAAATGAAAAAAAAAAAAGTCGAAAAATATTTTAAGTTTAGAAATTAAAACATTAAAAATGGAGAAAATAGTTAAAGTTTTTTATATAAATGCATATAATTACAATATATATTTACGGGTACATTTGAGGCCAGTGTATTGTCTTGAAGTTTTTTAATCTTGAGATTTTTTTCAAAGTTCAGAAATTCCACGTGGTCGCTACGAGGTCTGAATTGCTGCCGGCAGGGGTGAACGAGACGCTATCTTGTGGATATATATCTTAATACTTATCCCCATTAGGCTGAACTTAGCGTTATTTAGCTCGAATTCGAGCACGTGGTTCTAGATTAATTTGGAAGAAATAGTAATAAAATTTTAATTAATGCGAGAATTTTTATGAGAAAATTTTTATAAACTAATCTTGATTGAAAATTAGACTATGGAGATGATTTTTACATGATTTGAGAATTTTTAATTAAGAGTTTAAGCAATTAAACTCTTAGAATTGTGGAACTTAGTATCGGTAAACGCCGATAGAATTAACTGGCAAAGGGATGTGATAATTAATTACTTATAAGTTAATTAATAATTGTCCTAAAAACATGCAACTTACCTCAAAATGTAGCTGAGATATTAACGCATCTAAATCAATAGAATGTTCCTGTCTCGCGGGCCGTGGGTCGCGCCTATTCTTGTATTTTGAAAAGCATTTCTGGGACACGTCCTCACGTAACAAAACGAAGGCTTGAACTAAGAAATTGTAAATATTCACTAAGTCATTAAGTCACTAAAGGCAAATTGAAGGCTATACTTTTCTTCAAAATACCTGAAGTACACTTATCAAAATTAGCTAAGTCACTGAAGGTAAATTGAAGGCTATATTTTCCTTCAAAATACCTGAAGTATACTTATCAAAAATCAGCTAAGTCACTAACGGTAAATTGAAAGCCATTAACTTGCTGATAAAACCCTCTATACAACCTTTAAAAATCTGTGCATTTTGTTCAGTTTTCAATTTCCTTCAAAATACCTGAAGTGACCTTCAAAATACCCGATTAGTAATTTGGAGGTCAGATAAATGCCTGCATAAAATCTTCTGATTAACGTAAATTCCCTCAAATAAACCTGCGCTTTTAATTTGCCTTCAAAATCCCTGTAGAAACCTTCAAAATCCCTGTAAAATCTTATTTTTTCTAAAGGTTTTTTGCTGATTTTTTTACCTGGGGATTTTCTGGTGCCGTTGTGACATTTCGAAATTAAAATTATGTGGTAGAAAATTCTACCATCAGAGCTCAAGCAGGGTTCGCACAACTGTACCACAAAATTCTAACAGAATTTTCAAAGTATTCCACGGCAGAAAAATATTGCGAAATATAAGAGTAAAGGCGGTGGCTAAGAATTCTGTTACTAAAAATTTAAATACAAATTTTCTTATTATTGATAGTGGTGCGATAAACCTTAAAAAATATAAGGAGTGCGCGAACCCTGTCAAGGGGTTAAAGACACAGAAATTTGGCTAGTGGGTGGGGCGATAAAACTAGTGGTCGGGGTGATAACGATCGACCTGACCTTCATTCCGAATATATTTTTCCTGCTGAATGATGAAGTCAATATTGTAATAAATGAATATAGTGATAACGATGATTGAAATTATACACTGCTCAAAACAATTAAAGGATATTGCAGTTTTAGGTGGATTTTGTATCTGGGAAACTTTTTAGCTGATTGATACATGGTCGATAGACATAGTAGGTTATATGAGAATAAATTACACATGTTTGGCAGAAAAAAATGCAATTGCGCATTTGTGTACAAAAGGAAAAAAACACAATTTGTGCATATGAGAAAAAAAGAATAAGAAAAGATGTTTTCTTCAAAGAAAATCATTTTCAGTAGGGGATATGGTTTCCACGGGCGGCCAGCAACGTTGAACACCTTTGAGGCATGGACTCAATGAGGCTATTAATGACGAGTTGGGGTATTCTGCCCCACTCTTCCAGAAAAGCTCTTTCCAGTTCTTGGAGAGTTTGTGGGGGTTGTTGGCGACCAGAAACTCGTCTTCCTAGAGCGTCCCAAACGTGCTCGATTGGATTCATGTCTGGAGAACACGCTGGCCATTCCATTTGAACGATTCCTTCCTCAAAAAGGAAATCCTCCACTAGGTTTTCACGATGTGGCCTGCAGTTATCGTCCATTAAAATGAAGTTATCTCCGATTGCTGCAGCGTGAGGGACTACAATAGGTCTGAGGATCTCATCCCTATATCGGCGACCAGTCAGAGCTCCATCTCGAATGATGTAGAGGTCAGTGCGCCCGTCAATGGAGATGCCACCATACACCAACACTCCTTCACCGCCAAATCTGACACTTTCGTGCACGAACGCAGGATTATTCCTACTGCCACGGTCCCTCCAGATGAAAATACGCCTATTATCCGGATGCACAGAAAAACGGGACTCGTCAGAAAACAGAATATTGCTCCATCCATTTCTCTTCTAGTTGACATGCTCGGTTGCCCACTCCCTGCCGTCGCGACGATACCTTGATGTTAATGTAACACATACCATCGTTCGGCGAGCATACAGACCTATAGCATGGAGCCGGTTTCGGACAGTCTGAGTTGAAATCGTGGTGCCTGTAGCCGAGCGAAGGTGTTGTTGAAGAGTAACGTTCATGTTTCGGTGTCTCCGAGCTGTTAATGCTAAATACCGATCTTCATTGTGCGTTGTTGCCCGTCTACGACCTTGCCCTGGTCTTCGGCCTGCACATGCACTATCCAAAAAACGGTTCCAGATCCTAGAAATGACATTTTGTGACACTCCAATGGCTTGCGCTACTTCGGCTTGAGTTTGGCCCCCTTCTAACCTACCAACAATTCTCCAAGCTTCTGAATCTGTCAAATATGACTTCGCTGAGACATCGTACTCATCGAAACAAAGCAATCACTGAATGCCGATCATCCTTGTCTTCATTCTGTCTGTGATCATCCAGTTGAAAGTCAAATTTCATTCGCTGCCGCTGAAGCGACGTTTTTGACGTCGAACTCAAAATTTGCATACTCCACAGTTTGAAAACCAGAAAAATTTGCATTTGTGATTCTCTTCTTCTATTTTCGGCAAAAAAATTTTGTTTATATCTTTATTTTATATAAAATTTCAAATATCCTTTAATTGTTTTGAGCAGTGTATTTATCATGTAAGTATAATAAATAATTCTAAAAAAGACCTCTTTAATTAGTTCCTACCATCCGTACTCATACTTAGTAAAATCATAATTAGTCCAAAAAGCACCTCTTTGATTTTGATCAGCTTTTGTGTGGTATAAGTATATAAATGAAAGAATATTATACATTTCTTTTGGCGCGGTAGGCCACGGCCAACTTTATTAGAGGCCTCGGAAGCTTTTGCTTTTTAGGCGGGTCTTAGGACGGAATTAATGACGTAATCTCCGTCTATCCAATCTCGTGAGGAAGTTGTCCTTGTAAGGGGCGTTACAAACAAGAGTTGTCTTTGCCGATTGGTTAAACATGATATGATGTCATAAATTCCGTCCTAACAGCCAAGAGCTTCCAAGGCCTCTAATGAAGTTGGCCATGGGTAGGCATGGTAATGATAAATATAACTTCAATCACCATCACTACTTTCATTTATTACAATACTGATTTCAGCATTTAAAAATATTTTACATAGAAATTAGGCACGAAAAATATATTCGGGATGCAAGTCGGGGCGATTGTTAATTTCATCTCCCCACCCGCCAACGATCGCACGTCAGTGTCTTTAATTTGTCTACTTTTTCTTTAAATTCGTCCGGTATCAATTTCTCTTTTTTTTTTTTGCTTTTCTACTTAGAGTTTCTATTTTTTCCTTTTATATTTTATTCTTAGATTTTACTCAAAGAAGCACCTCTTTGATTTTGATCAGCTTTTGTGTGATATAAGTATATAAATTAAAGAATATTATATATATATATATATATATATATATCCCATATCTATCGGCAGAACGATTTTTAACTATAATTCTTTCGCTAAATCTTCTTTTGATGCTAGTACTTTACTCTGTAAATGCAATGACCCCTCTCTACAAAAATATATAAATAAAGATCATGGACCATATTATTACTGGTAATCTTAATCTTGTAGATGATTTACAACTTAGAAGAATTATGGGTTATGGGACCAAGTACAGAATTCCATCCAAATTAAACATTACATCTATCATAAAACAATTTACATATGATATAGATATATTTATTTATAAACTTGCAATTTATTATAATAAACCCATTGAATATTTTAATCAATGGAAAATATTAGTTATCGATAAATTAACCAGGTCCTTAAAATATAATATTTCACACCTAGAATATGTAAATACACAGCATCTGTTTAAGCAAATCAATAAATTACAACAAAACTTTGTAATAACTTATGTTGATAAATCTCCTAATAATTATGCCATTATTTGTAAATCTTATTATCATCAACTGCTTAAATCTAGTATATCTAATAATAACACATTCCAAAAAATTAATGATAACTTACTTGCCAATAATCGTAAAATTAAAGGATTCTATAAATTATTAGACATTAACCCTACTAACTTTAAATATCCTTATCTAGTCCTTATACCCAAATTTCACAAGCATCCTGTTAAATTCAGAACTGTTACAATTGGTTGCAATACTTATAATAATGCTGCTAACAAACTTCTATTAGTAATTTTTAATCAAATATATAATATTACAAAAAAAAAGTGATAATACACATTGCATAAAAAATAGTTATGAACTGGTCCATATTATGAAAAATCTTAAATGTATAAAAAATATCACTACCTATGATTTTAAAGATTTATTTAATAATATTGATTTATCGGATTTACATAATATCATAAATGAGCTTTTTAAAAAATATCAACACGAGTTGGATATATCACATAATATCGATTCTGATTACTTTCATACCTTAACTAATTTCATTATCTATAATAATTTTATCATGCATGATAACAATATATATATTCAAAATGTTGGTATACCACAAGGTGGTAGTACATCTAGTGTATTATCTGACTTATACTTATATTACTATGAACGTCATTATTTAAATAATACAATACATTTATATCGATATATAGATGATGTAATTTTAATTGATACTGATAACACCTGTTTATCTCAATTCCCTGTTGATTATCCTTCTAATCTAGAACTTTCAAAAAACCTACTTTTTAATAATACAATCAATTTCTTAGATATTAAAATTATATTAAAAGAGAACAAATTTATAACTGATATTTATGACAAAAGGAAAGAATTTAATTTTAAAGTTAATACCTTTACTAATTTTAAATCTTGTCTTCATAATTCTGTATATCGTAATATAATACTTAACCATTTATATAGAATAAAATGTCTATGTTCTTCCCATTTAATTAATACTAATATTAAAAAGCTTGTATATGATGCTATAAAAAATGGTTATCCTAAAAAATTCATATATTCTTTAATTTATAATTAGATATTACATGATCTTATAATTAATTCTTTGCGTAAAAAATGTATAAAAAAATTATAAAACATAAAAATAATAATAAAAAATTAAAAATGTTAAAAAGTAATAAAAATATATATATAATAGGTTGGTTGGGTGGGTAGATGTTAGAGTACGGTGGAGGGTGGTGTTGTATGGATAAAAACGCAAAGGTTAATTATTTAAAAAAAAAAAATTGAGAGTGGGTTATTTATTTTAACATAATTTTTAAACTGTTTAATTTACACCAATATATGGATATTTGTCTAGTTATATCTATAATTAAATAGCTATATTTTAATTATCAAATTATTTTTAATGTTATTCATATAATTTTTGGTATTATTATTAATATTATTACTATTATTATTATTATTATTATTATTATTATTATTATTATTATTATTATTATTATTGTTTTTTAATTTTTATTATCCTATATTAAGATAATGAGTTTTTACCATGTAAAGTCACAATAAATGTTACTGATTAAAGTAACAAAAATGTATTTTAGTTATATGTTAACATGAATGTTATCTCTTAATTCTAATTTTATTCATTTTATTAATTTAATTTTATGTTAATATCGATTATTAATTATTTTTCCGGTTCAATTTTATTTCCATTCTGCTTTATCCTTTTTGTTTGTTATGGAAAACTATTATTTTTACTTACTTTCAACTCCTTTTTGTAAAATATCTTTGTTCCTTGTTTAATAATTTGGTTTTTGTATGATGGTAGTCCCAAATTCGTATTGTTTTGCTTTTTCATGGCAAATACGAAGATGAAACCACACACTCCATTTGTAGTTCCAAAGTATTTGGGACCTGAAGATTCTGCTTTGGTTCTACAAATTTCATTTGTATTCATATTATTCTTTTTTCCTTCCATGTTCAATGTACTATAAGTTATTAAATTCAATGGTTAATTTCAAATGGTTAATATTGTTTACTATAATTCAATTTAATTCTTTTATTGATAAAATCCATTGGTGAATCTTGTCTACTTTTAATGGTATTATATATATATATATATATATATATATATATATATATATTTTTTTTTTTTTTTTTTTTTTTTTTTTGCGCGGTAGACATAACAGAACAGTACTAAAAAAACAGATTTATACTTTGTTTAATTATTTATCACAGTTGTCATTTCACGAAAACTCTGGAAAAAAATACAAAATATTTTTCAAATTATCTCACAATGTACGCGATTCATCCCATCTTTCTAGCTTTTATAGTTTTTTAGAAAAATACATTTAAAAAATATCGGCGCGCGTACGAACTCTTTCGAATATCTTAAAGACAGGTCAAGATCAGGGGTCAATGACCTTGCATTTCGTACTCTTTTAGAGTGCGGATACTAGTACAAATAATAATTCAGTCATTGACGATGGGGGCCATTTCGCCATTCTTTCCTAGCTATACCCTTTGTCGCTGGCCTGCAAACTGTTAACATGTATAACTAAGCTACCTAGATTAATTAGATATTCATGTTAACGCAAGAACGGCATCTAATTTTACTCAAATTTTATAAAAAATTTCAGCAGATTTTCAAAAAAACTATTTATCTCGTAACTATAGTTTCGAATATAACTGAGTTAGTTACAAAATATAGTTATTAACGCACCAAAGTATGCATTATATTATTTTAAACTGATATCGACATTTTTATAGATTTTTTACCAACAAAAATCCATACCTTAAATAGAACTGACAATCATAAATAATGTTAGTTATGCAAAAGTTTTAATTAAAATCCTTTTTATGAGTATTTGAACCGACAATTTTTTTTTGGCATTTTTCTAATAAATATAAAGACACTGAGAGATAGTCTTACTATTACCTTAACATTTAAGATTAAATTATTCTTCAAAATATTACTTAAGTGATCTCGATATTGATAATAATCGTTAATTTCTCACTAAGATTAAGTTATAGGATTGAATGTCAGACGAAATTGCTTTGTATTGATCTAAATTTTATCTAATCAGAATTATATATTTTTTCCCTCATGTAGGCTAATTGATAAATTGACAAATATTTTTCTACGTATTGGCAATACAGAATTCCTCCGTATACTGCAATTACTGCTTTTTCAACATTGTACAACAATAGAAGATGAAAAACATGTGAGTTTTATTCGTAATAATAGCTAATTAAAAATCAGTCAATATGGTTTATCATCCACAGTCTTCAAATATAAATGAATTTAATAACAATATAGAAAAATGCTTCAATTGGCGGATGACCCGAATATGCAAAATTACCCGTTTTTGTTACTTGTTGCATTATCAAATCTTTTCAATTCGACGTTTTATTAGTATATTTAGTAATGTTTTACTGATTATTTGTTCTTTCGTTGTTTAAAATTACTGCAAATTTTGATTGTTTCTCCCTCTTCAAGTCTATATCTAATATGTACACACATTTTATAGTTATACACGTATGTGTTTTTCTAGTTAATGAAGATCATTAGATTCCATAGAATTTTTCCGTTATCATTTGATGTTTATTATCTTCTTTAATAAATTTGATTATTATATTAAAATACTCAAATTTTATTCACAAATATAATATCTTAAAATTTTCTGTTTCGCTATGATTTAATTTAATAATTCTGCATTTAAATATGTAAATTATTAGTATTCTTTTGTCCAAAATTATCTAAATAAATAAAATTTTATATATGGTATGTCGCTATCCCATAAATATACGTCATCATTGAAGTATACCTATTCATAAGAGTTTTTTTTATTTAAATTAAAAGTAGTACGGGAAGTAGTACCGAATAAACTGTAGATCCTAATTTTTGAAGCCTTTACTTTCAATAAACGAAATTGGCTACATTGTGAAAAAAAAGAAAGGGGCACAGTATTCGATAATCTAAGTTCGAATCTATAAGAATCAGATGTTTGAAAGAAAACAAAACGTCATTTTTCTATTGAAAAGTGCCCCACCGGTGGTCGAGAGGCTATGTTCTCAGAACTTGTAAACGAGTGGTGACGGGTTTAAACCCAATCTTGCCCGTCGGCCTAATCATTCGGAGTTTTCTGTGGCTTTCTTCGAACCTCGGATTTCCTTGGGTTAATACGGCTAGGTTCTCTTAGAACAACCCCCTTGGAGGGCACACTTTCCTCGTGCTTATATCCCACGTGTAGATAATCGGCTGTCATAAAGACGACCAAACCAGGCAATTGAAAAGTATGGTGATTTTTTTTTTTAATGTGTGAAATTGAATTATTTTCAATATGAGTGTGTGTGTATGTAACAAGAATTTACGTTAAAATTTAAATATTTGAATCCGATTTTATCATATTAACTGCTATTTATACAATTTATATTGGAATATAAAAATTTACCCCTAAAACTACTGGGTATAGATGCTATATACCTCCAGGTTTGGTGCGATTTTTTTTTTTTTTTTTTTTTTTTTTTTTTTTTTTTTTGTAACGTCAGTTTGGCGAAAACCTTCCTTTCAGAATGCCAGTGACATATATATTTTAAAATTATTCCTAATATTTTAAAAGGTAATAATAATAATAATAATAAAGTTTAATTAATAATTATAAGAGAAATCAATTTATGCATTTTTAAACAAGAAAATGACAGTAAAAACATTTTATTGATACATAAACAACAATAACTGGGTTACCATATCAGGCAATATAAAACCATTTTGGAGCCGGTTAGACACCCTAGTGCATTTCCCCGGTATGACATCTGTGCAAAATACTCTTATAGACTTATAGAAATATAATGGCATCCGGTGAAGTCACGATTATGCGTTTTTGATTTAAAATCGCATTGTTTGGTGTTATATTTCGTACCAAAACCGCAAATAAACAAAAAATCCTACTACTCACAAATACAGCCATTTTTACTGTTATTTCTGCTGGTTTCTCCTGTAATGAGAGAATTACATACAAATCAAAATAATTAAAAAAATAGTTCTGAGATTTTATATAATCAAACTTTTGGACAGCACTTTTCATAACCTGGAGCAAGCGACAAATCGCGAAATACATTACATCAAAATGAGATATTTCATATTACATTCATTTTTAAACATTGCGAATATTAATTTCATATTTAAATTAAATATTTTCATTTTAAAATAGTATCTCTCATTAAAGCTATTGTTTTCTTCCTTTTTTAAAAAAATTAAATATCAATAATTATTTTCACTTTTATTTAAAAGATGTTTGCATTATTTTCGAGCAGATATAGTTTTTTAAATTATCAGCGATAATTTTCGCCAATTTTAATTTTTTAAGAGGTTGGTTGGTAAGTTGAATGGTTTTTTATGGCTCAAAGTCCCTTTTGGGAATGAACTTTAAACCTCTGTTATTGTACAAAGAAATAAGGCTCGATCGTTTTTTAAACACCACTTTCTCAAAGAAGATTCTTAATATAAAATTCATGCAGTTTTATCAAGAAGGGCTTATCTATTGCAATTGTCGCAAAAGTCAACCATGGTTTCATTTTTTTTTAAATTATTGGTTTATAAAAATAGGAACAGCGCGAGCGCTGAATAAGTGTTGTTGTAACCATATTTCCTTCCAGGGCTTCTACTCGAACCTTTTTTTTTTTTTAACACCACCATTTTTGAAAGAAAGATCTTCTTTATAAATTCCGTAAAAACTTACTTGAAGCGGCGTTTTCGTTGGAATTGTTGCAGCAACCTAGATAATTATTTTTAATTACTGGTTTTCAAAAAGCGGGCCAATGAGAAACCTTTATTTACACGTACACTATGTAAAACCACTATACAAAAATTTCTGACTGATAAATTCACTGATCAGTGACTAGTTTAGACTAATAAATCTTTTTATCCTCCTCAGTCCTGAGACAAATTTTACGCGGCAATACAAAAAAACAGTTTAAAATTATTATAAAACAATTCCAAAGATGCATCAGTCTATATATCAATGGTTCTATTATGCATACATTTATTTAAAACTTTTATATGGAATTTTATCAATTTTAAATAATTTACATTAATGCAAACAATGTTTTTTAGTGTCGCCTGCAAAGGACATCAGGACTGAAGGGGGTATACAGTTGGAGTCAAATCCATGTCTCGTTAATGTGTAGTAAAATAGCATTTTATTAAAAATATATTTCTGGGTATAAATATATTTGTTTGATCCGCGGATTATACGTTGGAAATTATGAAAGTTCTATTTTCCTAGAATTATCCTGTACGGTCCGTATTTAAATAACAAATAAATAAATTCTAGAAATATTATTTGTTTTATTTTATTTTTATTCTTCGCTAGTATCTCCATGTTTAAAATCATAAAATACTTCTTTACTTTTTACTTTTTTTTTCTTTTCTTTTTTTTTTTTTTTTTTTAGTTTTAGGAAAAGGGGAATCTTGTATCAATCCAAAAAGTTAAACATCTTGAATTTCCCATTTCTCTAGATAAATTTAATAATTCTCTTAAACTTAATATGTAGTCTGTACAAAAGTAAAATAAAATGGATTATACTTTTTACTTCATTTCAAGTCATACCTCATTTGAAAGAATTCGTAAAAGCGTTCCATGTGATCCAAATGCAATAAGATTTTGTAATTCTTTCAACATGTTCTAATGTAGAATGCTTATCTTTCAATTATCACCTCCATAAAAAATCCTTCCTCGTGCTTGAAAAGTTAACTGATTTTGAAGGCAATTTCGAAACAAATGGTAAGTCTTTTTGATGCGATATTGGAGTTTCATTTCCTCCTGAAAGCTTGTTTAACTCTTCTGATTGCCTTTCTCTTTTTTGTTTAGTTACATCTCAGAATTCTAAGTGATTGAGTTTCTTGGTTTCATTTATCTGAAAACCTCTAATTTAAAGAAATGTGGGCTCGGCGATGTTACAAAGTTAACAAATTGTATACGGGAAACGTAAACGAAAACGATAGCAAGAATTAGTGCTAGTACTGGAAAGTTTATAAAGAGAAAACTTAAGGCGTAATCAAAGCGTTCGTTAGTCTAAGTGGTTTTGTTTCAATTTATATTGTCTTTTATGGCGGAAAGTTTAAAGCTTATTATGTGAAAAATCTCCCGCATACAAGGTTGCCAGATTAACCCTTTGTATCCCAAATTATGCATTCAAATTTCATCTTTCAAATCATTTAATGTGAATTACTCAAACTTCATAAGAAGATTTACCGAAACATTTAAAAAAAATAGATGAGTTTTTTCTGTCAATATTAATTAATTAAATTTGAATTTATAATGATTTTGTGCAACATTTATAACTCCTTTGAAATAGTATAGCAGACTGTAACGACACGTGGCAAAGTGATATTGCATGGTCGAAGTATAACACATTTCGAAAAGGGTATTCATATTTATTTGTCCAGCCCTTCTTTACTACGTCAAAAGCTTGGAACCGTTCCAAAGTTTGGCATCGGTTTATCAGTCTAACAAGCAGAGCCTGATTACTAACGGGGCACTCTCTCCCCAGTAAAATTACATAGAAATTATCGCCTTGTTTAAACGCCCTTTTCAGCCAAAATTACTATCATGAATAAGGAAAAAATTACTATTTACTTTTTCTGGTGAGAGAGTGCCCCGTTGATAATCAGGCCCTGCTAACAAGGAAGGTCTCCATACTGGGCATACTCAGGATTTTATGAAAAAAGAAATACTAATTAAAGTACTTATGTATGTAATAAAGGATCAGTCAAAATTAGCAGCGGAATCACATTAGAAAATATGTAAAAAAATAAAATAGTTTCGAATATTTGGAGTGAAAAGACGAAAGAGTCACTCGATTTGGCGAGCAGCTCTTTTCCTCGCCAAAAGCAAACGATTATTATGCAATTCAAATCTGTTGGATGTTTAGAATGCGTGTAAATCGCATTTAATGAATTTAAACATAAACAATGAGAGACTTTAATATATTATATACATCTATATACATATTATATTGCATATATATATTACTTGTTGAAGTAGCTATTTAATTAATCACTGGAAAAAATGTTTTCATCTATAAAAAAAAATCATATAGAGAAAAATTATCTTCATACATTTAAGCGCATTCAAAAATAAAAGCCACATGTTTCCATAGCAACAAAATCTAATCGACAATTCTCAATTGGATTTTGAGCAGGAAACAAATTTAATTAATTTTTATTATGGATTTCGTTTTAAATCTCAAATTTTGATGATTAAATTTGAACATAAATACATATAAATATCGATATGACAAAATTATACTTAAAACAAATTAAAACTTATAAAACCAAATTTATTTAAATTAAATTTATCAAAACAAGTTCAACATGAAACTTTTTTTTCTTGAAGTGTATTTGACATAAAGTATTTTTTGAAATTACATTCTTTCGCCAACCGGCGATAAATCGCCAAATAGCGAAATTTTCATTATTTTTTTACGGATACAGAATGGAGGCTTCGCCGAAATTTTTTTATAAACGTATATATCCACACAAGACGAACATTCTGTATTTTTTCAGCTTTTTCGGGGTATGCCCGTATGGAGACCTTCCTTGTAAGTGCGATCATCACGATCAGATTTGTCTGACCCGTTGTCAGTCTTACCAGTGTTGATTTCTATTCTCGGAAAGGCATTTTTGTGCTCCGGATGGGTGAGGGGAATTGCACTTTTTGACCATTGAAAGCACAAAATCACAAATCTTTTTTTTTTTTTTTTGGGGGGGGGGAGGGATCTAATTACTCTTGGGGAGAATGTCCCACCCTCTGAATTCAACATTGAATCCTACTGAATAGCGCCTTGGTAATTATTTCACCATCTGAAAATGCAATTGAAACCGCATATAGAATTGGCAATTTATTGCACATTCATATTTTTTAATTATCACTTTTAAATTTAATTTTTTCTTTCGAAATAGCGTTGACAAAGCCACGTCGTTATCGTAATGCACTTAATCATTCCGGTCAAATTCAGCAGACCGTTTTTGCACGTGACTAATCCAATTCACAGAAACATCAGAGATGTGGTCGGTAAAAATGAAAGGCAATGCGTAGCAATACTTTTTTTTTAAATTATTTTCAACAAAACGTATAAGTGTGACAAAATTTCATCAAATAACAAGTAAACGTATAACTGAGAGAAACGCATATATCAAAAACGTATAACTAGTATAATTTTAAATGGGAAACGTCCGTGATAGCTAAACATATAACTGAGAGAAACGAACAACTCATGTAACGTATAAGTGGAGTTTTAGTGTATTTAGATATCCATGTTAATACTAGAGCGGACCGAACTCAGTTTTTTACAATATTTTTCGCCAAAATTTTTATTTTAAACTTAGACAGCCCAGAGATGGTGTCTAAAAAGACTACCTTGTTGTTTAACTATACAGATTTTTCAATTTTTAACAAATAAATGCCATGTAATATTATTCTAAAATCATATTTGATCCGAAAAAAAGGTAAAATTTTCAAGCAGGGGAAAATATAACACATGTCTAATAAAACAGGTTTTTGTATTGCCTTTGTACATTGAAAGATAAGAAACATTTTGCAATAACAAAAATTTCATGCTCCGTTGAAATTTATGATCTTTTTATTGATATAATAACCTAAAACCCCAGAAGGGATTGCGAGAGGAATTGGAAATTGGACAAAGGCCATCTCATTTCTTCGCAATCTAAATCTCATTTTAAAGATTTGACCAAATTACTGAAAGAAATAAATTGTATTTTCATCACGCAAGTATTTCTTGGATGAAAAATTGGTATTGATTAGAGTCGATATTGATGGTATTGCTCTCTAATATAATAAAAAACGAAACTGAATAAAAGTTTTTGTAGTTTTAAAGTTTCAGTTAAGTAAAAAAAAAAGATCAAGTGCAACAAAAATGTATTTGCACATTAATCGGGCATACTACACGTTAATATTCATATTAATATAGATAAATGTTGGCTGTTTAGTAAAACATTCGACTAAATAACTAGAAAGATAATTTTACCCTTTCCGGCACGGGCAAAATCTGTAATAAAATGAGATATTATCGACTGACACCGGGTTTCACAAACAAATTTTTTAGATATTTTAAAATAGCAAAACTTTAGTACAATATTACTGGTGTCGTTTGCAAGTTTGGAATTAAAATTAGGTATCCCAGGACCGGGCACAGTGTGCCGTAAAGGGTTAACCCCTTAACTTTTTGCGGCGCAGTGCATTTCCATTGTGAAAATGTTGATACTGGAATTTGAAAACATTTTTTTTAAAATAAGAAAAAAATGTGTTTCACAAATATTATAAACCAAAATTTTTTTTATCAAAAGTCTTGTGCCAATATGGCATTTCGTAATTGAAATTAAGTGGTTTCATAGACATACCACCGCGCCTCAAGGGGTTAACGGTCACATTAATTACGGTTTTAAAATTCAGATTCATTATTGCCACCTCTTTTCTGAAAAAGAAAAATTTACCTCATTTAACCCATTGAGGGGCGGCGGAATGTCTATGAAACTAATTAACTTCCAAAGGCCACATTGGCACCAGTATTTTGGTAATAAAAATATTCGGTTTATTAGATTATGAAATATAGCTTTTTTTTTTATTTACTAATAAAATTGATTTTAAATTCTAGTGTCATTCATTAATTTCAACGCTTAAGCAACGAAAGTGCTCTGCACCGCAAAGGGTTAATAAGATCCAAAATAATATCAGAATAAAGACAATTACACGATTTTATAAAACTGGTGGGAATGAAATAATTCTGAATAAAAGCCGTGAAGATCGAAGCCCGTGAATATGACGGGAGCGAAATTTAAGGGTTTACGTGGAAGAGAGTCATAAATAGCTACATAGTTCAAGCGAGATAAAGAATGTATTGCTGTATCATATCCTTAATTGTCAGGCAAGTAGAAAGTTCCACCAAAACTGTCAGTCATTTTCAAAATATTTTTCAAACCATATATATTATTCTGTTTCAATCTCAGTCTATATCCAATACGTTTTTCGATAGCTATAAAACACCTCTTAACCCTTTGAGCTCTGGTGGGTAAATTTCGTCAGAAATCCAAATGCCACATTGGCACCAGTATTTTGCAAAGAAAAAAGCCGGTCAACGATATACACGGAAAAAAAAAATGCATTAAACCTTTTTCAAATAAATTTCGTCGAATTTTCTGGTGTCGTTGTGACATTTCGGAATTAAAATTATGTGGTAAAAAATTCTACCAAAGGGTTAAATGAGTCAGGCAAAATTTTTAGACCAACTAAAGGGTCTAGCTTTTATGTATTTTATTTTATTAAATACTAAACTTGAAGGTATTAAAATTTGGAACATAAATTTTGGAAATTTAAAAATTAATAAGCTGGTTAAGTACCACGGTCCTTCAGCCAGACATTCAATTTTGTATTCAGGCATTACAAAAGAAGTATTAAACAAATTTTCATGGTGCGTCAAATAGCTACACCAAAATGTTATACAGCTCTCTTGTTATGCGGCCGAAGATGAACGGTCACTTGTGATTTTTGATGTTTTCTTAAATATCTGAAAATACTTTAGAACCAAGTGACGCATTAACCCATTAACGCCCGAATTATGTTCTTCGCTAAAATTTAAATTTTGTATTTCCCACCACTTTTAAAATCAAATTAACTTTTATCTAAATTTATCGAGGATTCTGTCTCGTGAAAGAAGGTATATATTTATGTTTCTCTTTACTGGTGGGAAAACCGCTTTCTTGCTGTTTTTGTAACCGTCCTCAAAAGAGGACGCTGGGCGTTAATGGGTTAAGGAAAAGAACAGTGAGGGCAATTAGGCCCTTTTTTAATTTTCAAAATTTCTTATTCATATCAGAAAATTTTTATTCTTTTTTGCATGTATCACTGTTGGTAGGCGCAGTTTTGAACACTTATTGTAATACTATTGTATGCATTGTTATTTCTGTGTAAACTACAATGTAAATAAACATTTTATCTTTTTTGTCCATGTATTTTGTTTGATAAGTTTGTCAGTTTTTTTTATTAATTTAAAAATTTTGAATTCATACCAAAAATTTTCAATGAAGAATTTTATTATTAAGTATTTATAAGATGTCAACAAAAGGAGAGCATAAAAATTTTCTGTTATGAATGAGAAATTTTGAAAATTAAAAAAGGGGGGCCTATTTGCCCCCTGGTATTTTTATCTTAATGCGTCACTTGGTCCCATACATTCCTATGAAATAAATGATTGTTATTGTGTGCTCTACCTACCCTTAAAGTTTGTACCATGAGTTTAGATACACCCTGCATATTATTTTATTATTCATACACATAAAAAGCCTGAATTTTGCAGTATTCGAAATTTTTTTACTCCTTTTTTAACTGACTCGCGTATAAGTCTCGCCCTCCAATATAATTGCTGAAATTTGTCAGAAATTTCTCGACCTATACTTGATTATCTAGGACAATAAATTTTTTTATCTTTGGATTTTATGTCATTCTTTTTAAAAAATGCATGTTAACAATTTAAGCACAGAAAAAAATCTAGCGTTCGGAAAGTTATTTGAGAAGTACTTTCTATTTGCTGTTCTGCTTTGAATTTTTATAAATATTGCCTGAATTTTCAAAATGATTTAAATTCCGTAATACTTCCGAAAGATTTCAAACATTTTTCCTAGGACTTTGTATATGTTTTATATATGAAAAATAAATACTGCTGCATGTAAAAATTCTGAAATCAAGATAAATATTATGTCGAATTTATTCATGATTTACAAGAAAAACTTCTTCAGACTTGACGTAAATATATACTTAAGGACAATATTCAGCGAGATTTCTGAAATTTAAGAAAACTGAATTCATGTTTCTTAAAATTGCCAAATTTAAAAACTTAAATGTATTTTACTTTTACGTGAATTTTACTTACATTTCCTAATTCAAAGAAATATGTATGTGTTTATTTTTTCCTGCTTTTTTTTCAGTATGTTTCATTTTAACGCTATTGAGACTTCTTCGGAGGACATAAACGTTTATTCTCTATAAAACTAAGTCTCTGTGATCGGACATTCCGGAGATTTCACAATTTGTTTGCAAAAAATAAATGTTTACTAAATGCCTATTTCATGTAGTGTTGGCAGAAATTGCTTAAAAATAGATAAAGTGCACAAAAAAATTACTTACGGGAGATAAATTGTAATTGATTTTTAGAATTTTTCCTTATTTAATTAAAAAACTTTCTAATTTAGATAGAGTGTAATGTAGAATATAGAACATATCAGCAATTTGTGGTTAAAATTTAGTGATTTCATATTTATATATGTATTCTGACTTAGTTAACAATTTTATATTATATAATTTATGAATGTTGTTGCTTTTGTTGCGTTACATAAAAAAAATTGCTGTATAAGATACAGGGCTCGCACAGCTCTACCACTAAATTTTTACAGTATTTTCAATGTATTTCAGAGCAGAAAACTATTGCAAAAACTGCGAATTAAGGCGGTGGTTGCGACTTCTGTTTCTTAAAAATTAAATATAAATTTTCTTATCATTAATAGTGGTGAGAGAGTCCTTACAAAATATAAGGAGTGTGCGAACTCTGAAGATAGCTGCCAATATTTAGGCTTAATTCTTACCACTAAACTTTTATAGTATATATTCTCTTATTTAATCGCGAGAATTTTACACTTAACCCTTCACACTGGAGAGGTGATTTTCACTCACCACTGCCTTTTTCAGGTGCCATTCAAATGCGTTAGACACTAGTCATATCTTACAGTTTATTTCGCCATCTTTAATCACAGATTATTCCACCATTAGATATAGGAATGAAAATTAGTTTAAAATAGTGGTACCTGGACCATTTGGAGCACTCATTTACGCGGGACACAAAGAAATGACGTAACAAATTTTGGTAAAAATGCCCATAAAATGCTATCGTTCGAATTAGTGATGGGCGATTCTCGAAAATTTCCTATTCGATAAAAATCGTAATCGTAAAAAAGCACATTCGATAAAGTCATCGATTAATTTCGAGAATCTACAATCGAGATGTTTTACAATCGATTATTAAAATCTTTGTTATTACATGTTTTTTAAACATGTAATAACAAAGATTTTAATTAGTAAATTAATTTAGTAAATACATGGTAACTGAAAACAAATGAATTTAAAAAACAGCAACAAACCAAAAGGATGTTATAATGGAGGTGCAATAGTAGAAAAGTCATGTAACGGCGTTCCTTGGTTTCAAAAAGTTGTAAAGTCGCGAGTAGCAAAATGGCCAAAGAAAAAATAATCAAAAGCACTCCTAGTGTAAAGAACATGAACTAAAAGGATATTAAAAGAGATCAAAACCTTTTAATGATTTCTGTACATCAATTGAGATACGATCTACAATTCCCCCATTATTAGAAGACTCTCTATTGACATACATTAAACGGACCACCCGGGGGCAAAGTAAATGAAAAATGAGCAATGAAAATGCAATGAAAATGCATAATATGAGTAAATGCTCATTAGACTTTCCAACAATACATCGCATGGTGGGTGTCGGTTAAATTTATTAAAGAGCTTCCCGCGGGAGCAAAGTGAGGAGGGATGAGAGCGGGAGGTATATAAAATAAAATGGTATTTACAGAGCTTTCTAATGATATATCGCGAAAGAGGAGTCAACAAAAGATATAAAAAACACTCCCCTTAGAATTCCAACTATTGCAACACCCGGAATACAGCCTGTCCTCACTATTTGTGAATTTTCATTATAAATTATATATTAAAAGTCTCCATTAAAAAAAAATAAATAAAAAAAATAAAAAAAACAGATTTGAATTCAAAAAAGCGAAATGATTTCAAAAAAGTTTGCAGAGCGCTTCTGTAAGGAGGCCAAATTGGGGAAAGGAGAAGAAATATTCATAATATGAAAGAGTGGTTTGAAAACTTCCCGATGATACGTCATATGACGGGTCCATAAAAAGCTTGAAATTTACTCCTCACTACTCCACTATTTTTTTCTTCCCTGAATACAGCCGGAAATCACGCAGCCTCGCTTTAAAATGTTTATATTTGATAAAATATTTTTACCAAAGGGGTCCACCAAAAAATCACATTTAAAATGAAATTTAATCTCAAAATAGCTACGATTTAAAAAATTCACCCCTCATCGTTCCCCTCTTTCCTGCGGAAATTCAACCCCAGGTAAAGAAACGTTCATAATATGAAAGAGTGGTTCGAAAAACATTCCAATAATCAATCACATGAAGAGTCCAAAAAATGTTTGGAATTTACTCCTCACCCGCAGGTTTACTTTTTCTTAACAGAATACACCCGGAAATCATGCATCCCCCACTTTAAAATGTTTATAATTAGCAATTTTTATTAGAAGGTTGCATCAAGAAACCACTTCTAAATGTTAGTTATTCTCGAAATAGCTACGATTTAAAAAAAATTCACTCCCCATCGCTCCCCCGTCCTGAAATTAAACTGCAAGAAGAGAAAGGTCCATAATATGAAAGAGTATTCTGAAAACTTTCCTATGACATATCACATGACGGGTCCAAAAAAAGTTTGAAATTTACTCCTCACCCGTGGCCGTAATGTTACTTTTTCTTCCCAGAATGCACCCGGAAATAACGCAGTCCCCATTTTAAACTTTTGTATTTATGAAATAATATTTACCGGAGCGCTCCTCTGAAAACCACATCTAAAATGATATTCATTGTCGAAATAGCTAAGATAAAAAAAATCACACTCTTATCGCTCCCCCCTCCCTCTCATGAAATTCAACTCCAGGAGGAGAAATATTCGTAAAACGAAAGAGAGGTGCGAAAAAATTCTGATGATAGATATATAACACGGCGGGACAAAAAAAGAGGTTGAAATTTACATGTCACCTGTGGGTTCACTCATTTTTCCCAGAATACACCTAAAAATGACGCAGCCCCCACTTTAAAATCTTTATATTTAATAAGTTATATTTACCGAAGAGTTCCATAAAAAAAAACTTCACATCTAAAATGATATTTACTGTCGAAATAGCTACGATTTAAAAAATTCACCCTCTTATCGCTTTCTCTCCCCCCCCCCCTTCTGAAATTGAACTCCAGGAGGAGAAAGGTTCGTAAAATGAAAGGGAGGTGCCAAAACATTCCGATGATGCATATATAACATGACGGATTTAAAAAAAAAAAGTTTGAAATTTAATTGTCACCCGTGGGTTCACTCATTTTTCCCAAATACACCTAAAAATGATGTAGCTCGCACTTTAAAATCTTTATATTTAATAAAAAATATTTACTGGAGGGTTCCATAAAAATTCCACACCAAAAATAACATTTATTGTTGAAATAGCTACGATTTAAAAAATTCACCCCCTCATCACTCCCCCCATTCCCCTCCTCCCACCCCTATAAAATTCAACTCCAAAAGCAGAAAGATTCATAATATGAAAGATTGGTTAATAGAGCTTTCGCATATGCCTCTCATTTCAGTAAATCTCATTCCGATAAAGTCAGACATTTTGAGAACTGTGTTGCCAGTGGGCTACTTTTTTTAAATTCAGATTTCTTGACTGGCACCGCTTTTTTAAAACAGTAAAATCTCCTTTCTCTTTGCTTTAGTTAATAAGTCATTAAATAAGAGGCATTTTTTATTTTTAAAAAAGTGGTGCCAATCAAGAGTCTGAATTTAAAAAAGTAGCCCATCTGGCAACACTGTTCGAGAAACTCTTTCTTCGCGATGAAAATTTACCCCGATGAAATAGGTTTATCGAAGGATAGCGATGAAATTTAACCTTGATAAAAGCGGCATTTCGAGAAGCTTGTGGTTTTCTGATGAATGCCTTTTTCGATAAGGATGATTTTCGTTCTCGCTGACAATAGAGATGAGGATGTTTATCGAGGAGAGTTTTGTCGATGAAGCTTTGTGAAATGACAGTGTTATCGAGAAACGAGGGGCAGAAAGAAGCATGAGAATATGACAATAACTTGTGAAATGAAGACCTAATTTTCAAAGTTTCTGGTATTTTAGTCTTACCATGCTGTCACGTATTTAGAACTCCCCAATAAATATCTATACTAATAAAAGAACAAAACGCTCTGTCTGTCTGTGTGTGTGTCTGTGTGTCTGCGATGGCTGGCAAAATCTACAGCACGTACGAAGCTCAAAATTTTTTTGAGAGTAGCCCAATGTCTCTCCTGATTCACCTGAAGCTCAGAATTTCAAAATTCTATTTATTAACTGAGTTATTAATTAAATTCCAAAGCTCACTCTCATAAAAAATCGCCTTTTTTCGCTTTTTTCCCTTTCATTTTCTTATGGTTGATTGGTTGCATAAAATTTTCGCAGAAATAATTAAAAAAGCTGGGACAGACCTTTAAAATTCATAGACTGGCAAACTGTCAGTTTAAATGAGGATTTTTTTTTTAAACACAGCTGCTGTACATCATGGAGAAAAAGATAGGTGGAGGCGAAGTAAACCAAAAAAAAAAGGTTTGCAATATTAAACCATTTATCGCTGAAATTTTAATGTCTCAAACAAAAGCACGAGGAAGGAATTTTGTATTAATAAAACGAATTGAAAGAAATGAATTACAGCTGAAGCATATTTTACGAAGAAATAGTAATTTTTTAAAATGTTTTTTTTCTATTAAATTATTTAGGTTAAAGTTAGGTTAAACTTAAATTACATTTATGTTATGGTTAGAATAAGGATATGTTACAATAAACTGAAGGCTAGGTTACATTTCTTATATATTTAATTTACGGTAGGGTACTGTTAAGTCGCTGTTATATTACAGACAGGTTCTGGTTACGGTACAAAAGTTTAGGGTTAGGAATTTATACACAGAGTGAACATTACGCAAGATTTGATTAAAAATAACACTTACTTTTGTTAAATATCTCTGAAATTATAATACTATATACCAATCTTTTATTGAGAAACACCGAAAAAACTGGCGATAAATATATTCAATAAATATAAAAACTTTGTTAAATCACCATAAAAGAACAGGAGATAAGGATTGCCCATGCTTGAAACGATTAATAAGCGAAGAACCCATAACAAGAGAAAAGAAAAAACAAGGCCAGAAATAATGGTAAAAATAAATAAATAAATAAATAAAACAAAATTAAATAAATAAAAATAAATAAATAAAAGAAAACACAGTAAAAATAAATGAAAAGCAAACAAAAAAAATTCACTAAAAAACAATACACACAAGAAGCAGGAAGAAAGAAAAAGGACTTACCATGAACACGTGGAAAGCAGGAACGGTGTAGAAACCCAAAATAGTTGAACAATATTGAGAAACACCGAAAAAACTGGCGATAAATATATTCAATAAATATAAAAACTTTGTTAAATCACCATAAAAGAACAGGAGATAAAGGATTGCCCATGCTTGAAACGATTAATAAGCGAAGAACCCATAACAAGAGAAAAGAAAAAACAAGGCCAGAAATAATGGTAAAAATAAATAAATAAATAAATAAAACAAAATTAAATAAATAAAAATAAATAAATAAAAGAAAACACAGTAAAAATAAATGAAAAGCAAACAAAAAAAATTCACTAAAAAACAATACACACAAGAAGCAGGAAGAAAGAAAAAGGACTTACCATGAACACGTGGAAAGCAGGAACGGTGTAGAAACCCAAAATAGTTGAACAATATTGAGAAACACCGAAAAAACTGGCGATAAATATATTCAATAAATATAAAAACTTTGTTAAATCACCATAAAAGAACAGGAGATAAAGGATTGCCCATGCTTGAAACGATTAATAAGCGAAGAACCCATAACAAGAGAAAAGAAAAAACAAGGCCAGAAATAATGGTAAAAATAAATAAATAAATAAATAAATAAAATTTGTAATAACAAATAAATAAAATCCTTTATCTCCTGTTCTTTTATGGTGATTTAACAAAGTTTTTATATTTATTGAATATATTTATCGCCAGTTTTTTCGGTGTTTCTCAATATTGTTCAACTATTTTGGGTTTCTACACCGTTCCTGCTTTCCACGTGTTCATGGTAAGTCCTTTTTCTTTCTTCCTGCTTCTTGTGTGTATTGTTTTTTAGTGAATTTTTTTTGTTTGCTTTTCATTTATTTTTACTGTGTTTTCTTTTATTTATTTATTTTTATTTATTTAATTTTGTTTTATTTATTTATTTATTTATTTTTACCATTATTTCTGGCCTTGTTTTTTCTTTTCTCTTGTTATGGGTTCTTCGCTTATTAATCGTTTCAAGCATGGGCAATCCTTTATCTCCTGTTCTTTTATGGTGATTTAACAAAGTTTTTATATTTATTGAATATATTTATCGCCAGTTTTTTCGGTGTTTCTCAATATTGTTCAACTATTTTGGGTTTCTACACCGTTCCTGCTTTCCACGTGTTCATGGTAAGTCCTTTTTCTTTCTTCCTGCTTCTTGTGTGTATTGTTTTTTAGTGAATTTTTTTTGTTTGCTTTTCATTTATTTTTACTGTGTTTTCTTTTATTTATTTATTTTTATTTATTTAATTTTGTTTTATTTATTTATTTATTTATTTTTACCATTATTTCTGGCCTTGTTTTTTCTTTTCTCTTGTTATGGGTTCTTCGCTTATTAATCGTTTCAAGCATGGGCAATCCTTTATCTCCTGTTCTTTTATGGTGATTTAACAAAGTTTTTATATTTATTGAATATATTTATCGCCAGTTTTTTCGGTGTTTCTCAATATTGTTCAACTATTTTGGGTTTCTACACCGTTCCTGCTTTCCACGTGTTCATGGTAAGTCCTTTTTCTTTCTTCCTGCTTCTTGTGTGTATTGTTTTTTAGTGAATTTTTTTTGTTTGCTTTTCATTTATTTTTACTGTGTTTTCTTTTATTTATTTATTTTTATTTATTTAATTTTGTTTTATTTATTTATTTATTTATTTTTACCATTATTTCTGGCCTTGTTTTTTCTTTTCTCTTGTTATGGGTTCTTCGCTTATTAATCGTTTCAAGCATGGGCAATCCTTTATCTCCTGTTCTTTTATGGTGATTTAACAAAGTTTTTATATTTATTGAATATATTTATCGCCAGTTTTTTCGGTGTTTCTCAATATTGTTCAACTATTTTGGGTTTCTACACCGTTCCTGCTTTCCACGTGTTCATGGTAAGTCCTTTTTCTTTCTTCCTGCTTCTTGTGTGTATTGTTTTTTAGTGAATTTTTTTGTTTGCTTTTCATTTATTTTTACTGTGTTTTCTTTTATTTATTTATTTTTATTTATTTAATTTTGTTTTATTTATTTATTTATTTATTTTTACCATTATTTCTGGCCTTGTTTTTTCTTTTCTCTTGTTATGGGTTCTTCGCTTATTAATCGTTTCAAGCATGGGCAATCCTTTATCTCCTGTTCTTTTATGGTGATTTAACAAAGTTTTTATATTTATTGAATATATTTATCGCCAGTTTTTTCGGTGTTTCTCAATATTGTTCAACTATTTTGGGTTTCTACACCGTTCCTGCTTTCCACGTGTTCATGGTAAGTCCTTTTTCTTTCTTCCTGCTTCTTGTGTGTATTGTTTTTTAGTGAATTTTTTTTGTTTGCTTTTCATTTATTTTTACTGTGTTTTCTTTTATTTATTTATTTTTATTTATTTAATTTTGTTTTATTTATTTATTTATTTATTTTTACCATTATTTCTGGCCTTGTTTTTTCTTTTCTCTTGTTATGGGTTCTTCGCTTATTAATCGTTTCAAGCATGGGCAATCCTTTATCTCCTGTTCTTTTATGGTGATTTAACAAAGTTTTTATATTTATTGAATATATTTATCGCCAGTTTTTTCGGTGTTTCTCAATATTGTTCAACTATTTTGGGTTTCTACACCGTTCCTGCTTTCCACGTGTTCATGGTAAGTCCTTTTTCTTTCTTCCTGCTTCTTGTGTGTATTGTTTTTTAGTGAATTTTTTTTGTTTGCTTTTCATTTATTTTTACTGTGTTTTCTTTTATTTATTTATTTTTATTTATTTAATTTTGTTTTATTTATTTATTTATTTATTTTTACCATTATTTCTGGCCTTGTTTTTTCTTTTCTCTTGTTATGGGTTCTTCGCTTATTAATCGTTTCAAGCATGGGCAATCCTTTATCTCCTGTTCTTTTATGGTGATTTAACAAAGTTTTTATATTTATTGAATATATTTATCGCCAGTTTTTTCGGTGTTTCTCAATATTGTTCAACTATTTTGGGTTTCTACACCGTTCCTGCTTTCCACGTGTTCATGGTAAGTCCTTTTTCTTTCTTCCTGCTTCTTGTGTGTATTGTTTTTTAGTGAATTTTTTTTTGTTTGCTTTTCATTTATTTTTACTGTGTTTTCTTTTATTTATTTATTTTTATTTATTTAATTTTGTTTTATTTATTTATTTATTTATTTTTACCATTATTTCTGGCCTTGTTTTTTCTTTTCTCTTGTTATGGGTTCTTCGCTTATTAATCGTTTCAAGCATGGGCAATCCTTTATCTCCTGTTCTTTTATGGTGATTTAACAAAGTTTTTATATTTATTGAATATATTTATCGCCAGTTTTTTCGGTGTTTCTCAATATTGTTCAACTATTTTGGGTTTCTACACCGTTCCTGCTTTCCACGTGTTCATGGTAAGTCCTTTTTCTTTCTTCCTGCTTCTTGTGTGTATTGTTTTTTAGTGAATTTTTTTTGTTTGCTTTTCATTTATTTTTACTGTGTTTTCTTTTATTTATTTATTTTTATTTATTTAATTTTGTTTTATTTATTTATTTATTTATTTTTACCATTATTTCTGGCCTTGTTTTTTCTTTTCTCTTGTTATGGGTTCTTCGCTTATTAATCGTTTCAAGCATGGGCAATCCTTTATCTCCTGTTCTTTTATGGTGATTTAACAAAGTTTTTATATTTATTGAATATATTTATCGCCAGTTTTTTCGGTGTTTCTCAATATTGTTCAACTATTTTGGGTTTCTACACCGTTCCTGCTTTCCACGTGTTCATGGTAAGTCCTTTTTCTTTCTTCCTGCTTCTTGTGTGTATTGTTTTTTAGTGAATTTTTTTTGTTTGCTTTTCATTTATTTTTACTGTGTTTTCTTTTATTTATTTATTTTTATTTATTTAATTTTGTTTTATTTATTTATTTATTTATTTTTACCATTATTTCTGGCCTTGTTTTTTCTTTTCTCTTGTTATGGGTTCTTCGCTTATTAATCGTTTCAAGCATGGGCAATCCTTTATCTCCTGTTCTTTTATGGTGATTTAACAAAGTTTTTATATTTATTGAATATATTTATCGCCAGTTTTTTCGGTGTTTCTCAATATTGTTCAACTATTTTGGGTTTCTACACCGTTCCTGCTTTCCACGTGTTCATGGTAAGTCCTTTTTCTTTCTTCCTGCTTCTTGTGTGTATTGTTTTTTAGTGAATTTTTTTTGTTTGCTTTTCATTTATTTTTACTGTGTTTTCTTTTATTTATTTATTTTTATTTATTTAATTTTGTTTTATTTATTTATTTATTTATTTTTACCATTATTTCTGGCCTTGTTTTTTCTTTTCTCTTGTTATGGGTTCTTCGCTTATTAATCGTTTCAAGCATGGGCAATCCTTTATCTCCTGTTCTTTTATGGTGATTTAACAAAGTTTTTATATTTATTGAATATATTTATCGCCAGTTTTTTCGGTGTTTCTCAATATTGTTCAACTATTTTGGGTTTCTACACCGTTCCTGCTTTCCACGTGTTCATGGTAAGTCCTTTTTCTTTCTTCCTGCTTCTTGTGTGTATTGTTTTTTTAGTGAATTTTTTTTGTTTGCTTTTCATTTATTTTTACTGTGTTTTCTTTTATTTATTTATTTTTATTTATTTAATTTTGTTTTATTTATTTATTTATTTATTTTTACCATTATTTCTGGCCTTGTTTTTTCTTTTCTCTTGTTATGGGTTCTTCGCTTATTAATCGTTTCAAGCATGGGCAATCCTTTATCTCCTGTTCTTTTATGGTGATTTAACAAAGTTTTTATATTTATTGAATATATTTATCGCCAGTTTTTTCGGTGTTTCTCAATATTGTTCAACTATTTTGGGTTTCTACACCGTTCCTGCTTTCCACGTGTTCATGGTAAGTCCTTTTTCTTTCTTCCTGCTTCTTGTGTGTATTGTTTTTTAGTGAATTTTTTTTGTTTGCTTTTCATTTATTTTTACTGTGTTTTCTTTTATTTATTTATTTTTATTTATTTAATTTTGTTTTATTTATTTATTTATTTATTTTTACCATTATTTCTGGCCTTGTTTTTTCTTTTCTCTTGTTATGGGTTCTTCGCTTATTAATCGTTTCAAGCATGGGCAATCCTTTATCTCCTGTTCTTTTATGGTGATTTAACAAAGTTTTTATATTTATTGAATATATTTATCGCCAGTTTTTTCGGTGTTTCTCAATATTGTTCAACTATTTTGGGTTTCTACACCGTTCCTGCTTTCAACGTGTTCATGGTAAGTCCTTTTTCTTTCTTCCTGCTTCTTGTGTGTATTGTTTTTTAGTGAATTTTTTTTTGTTTGCTTTTCATTTATTTTTACTGTGTTTTCTTTTATTTATTTATTTTTATTTATTTAATTTTGTTTTATTTATTTATTTATTTATTTTTACCATTATTTCTGGCCTTGTTTTTTCTTTTCTCTTGTTATGGGTTCTTCGCTTATTAATCGTTTCAAGCATGGGCAATCCTTTATCTCCTGTTCTTTTATGGTGATTTAACAAAGTTTTTATATTTATTGAATATATTTATCGCCAGTTTTTTCGGTGTTTCTCAATATTGTTCAACTATTTTGGGTTTCTACACCGTTCCTGCTTTCCACGTGTTCATGGTAAGTCCTTTTTCTTTCTTCCTGCTTCTTGTGTGTATTGTTTTTTAGTGAATTTTTTTTTGTTTGCTTTTCATTTATTTTTACTGTGTTTTCTTTTATTTATTTATTTTTATTTATTTAATTTTGTTTTATTTATTTATTTATTTATTTTTACCATTATTTCTGGCCTTGTTTTTTCTTTTCTCTTGTTATGGGTTCTTCGCTTATTAATCGTTTCAAGCATGGGCAATCCTTTATCTCCTGTTCTTTTATGGTGATTTAACAAAGTTTTTATATTTATTGAATATATTTATCGCCAGTTTTTTCGGTGTTTCTCAATATTGTTCAACTATTTTGGGTTTCTACACCGTTCCTGCTTTCCACGTGTTCATGGTAAGTCCTTTTTCTTTCTTCCTGCTTCTTGTGTGTATTGTTTTTTAGTGAATTTTTTTTGTTTGCTTTTCATTTATTTTTACTGTGTTTTCTTTTATTTATTTATTTTTATTTATTTAATTTTGTTTTATTTATTTATTTATTTATTTTTACCATTATTTCTGGCCTTGTTTTTTCTTTTCTCTTGTTATGGGTTCTTCGCTTATTAATCGTTTCAAGCATGGGCAATCCTTTATCTCCTGTTCTTTTATGGTGATTTAACAAAGTTTTTATATTTATTGAATATATTTATCGCCAGTTTTTTCAGTGTTTCTCAATATTGTTCAACTATTTTGGGTTTCTACACCGTTCCTGCTTTCCACGTGTTCATGGTAAGTCCTTTTTCTTTCTTCCTGCTTCTTGTGTGTATTGTTTTTTAGTGAATTTTTTTTGTTTGCTTTTCATTTATTTTTACTGTGTTTTCTTTTATTTATTTATTTTTATTTATTTAATTTTGTTTTATTTATTTATTTATTTATTTTTACCATTATTTCTGGCCTTGTTTTTTCTTTTCTCTTGTTATGGGTTCTTCGCTTATTAATCGTTTCAAGCATGGGCAATCCTTTATCTCCTGTTCTTTTATGGTGATTTAACAAAGTTTTTATATTTATTGAATACCAATCTTTTAGCTACCATCGTGTATCGATTTCATTCATGGTATAGACGGATTTAAGAGTGATATAATTAGTTTGAAATTCAAAATATTTCACTTGGAATTTGTATTTGAAAATAACAATTAGTTACGTGACTTAACAGTGATTTTTACGGGTAAATATCGACATTTAACACGAAAATCATGCAGTCGTTGGATACATATTCCCTCCCGCGTTTTTCATTGCTCATTTTGAGTATTTTTAGAGCATAGTATTAGTTGTTGTTTTTAAAACCGATTTTTCACACAGTCAGTGGCTACGTATTTGCCGTATTTGCCTATACAGACAATGCATTTCTGCATGTAACGAGTTAATGATAAAATCATACAAATTTCAAGTTTGTTTAATATTGTTAATACGGACCCGGGCAACGCCGGGCGGGTCAGCTAGTTATTTATTTAAAAAAAAATTCAAAGAGGGGGCTGGAGAGAGGACGAACATATGTTTAAATCTGTAGCGATTTCTACAATACCTATCAATTTAAGTATAGTTTTTTCATCGAATCGTTCGGTAAACATTATTTATCAAATATAAAAAAATTAAAATGTCTGCTGCAGGATATTGAGGGCGAAAGGGTGGATTAACGGGGGGCGGGTGAGGGGGACAATTTTCACTTTCTTAAACCCGTCGTATTGTATATCATCTTGAAGATCTCGGATCACTCTTTCATATTATGATGCTTTCTTAGCTCCCCCCTTCCGAATTTGGTTCCCATGGTGGGGGGGGGGGGGCATTTTCGAAGCTTTTTGCGTTTTTATCATTTTAGATCGAATTTTTGAATTGAAAACGTCCTTAGGCGCATTGGAAATTTTTTTGAGATGGGAAAAAAAACATCGAACTAGTCACATTGTTACCGTAACCTAGGCACATTGTTTTAAATTTCCCTCTTTGAGAGGCCTCATCCAAAGGTGAGGAACTTGAACCCCCCCCCCCCCCCAACATACACTTTAAAATATCGCTCTTTTTTTTTCTCTACCAATTTTAACTTAAAAGTTTAAGCTATGGGGCACAACCAGGGCTATTGCTCTCCCCCACCCCTGTTGGTTATTAGGGTGGATCGAAAAGTATAGGAATTTTTTTTTTTTTTTTAGAAATCACTATCGGAGCGGCTTGCAAAAGTTGCCTTTTATGTATACTAGTTTACAGGTTTTTTTTTTATTAAAATCCATTCATATATTCCGGTGCCCCAAGCGCCCCAAAAATAATTAAAAATTGAGTTTTTTATGATTTTTTTAATATTTTTTTGCTTTATTATTTTTTCTTAATTACTTTTGGCGCGGGGTGCAAAAGCTATCTTTTATCTATCTTAGCTTACATATTTTTTAAAAATAAAATTCATTCATATCTTCCAGTGCCCCAAACGCCCCAAAAATAGTTTAAAATTGAAGTTTTCTTGAAAAAAATTTTTTTTGTTTTATTTAATTTAATTTTATTTTATTTTACTTTTTGAAATTCATTTGTCACTGGGTTGGAAAGTTGTTATTACAATACTACATAACTCTGGAGCTCCGATATATTTTTTTAATCAAAATCCATTCACATCTTTGATGCACCAATTATAATTAAAAACTGAAATTTTTACAAAAATGTATTAAGAATTATAATTTACGAAAAATACTTACAAATTTTGAAAACAGTTTAATTAATAATGTATAAGGTTATAAATAATATTAATTTTACAATAATAAGCGATATATAAATTTAAAAATCAAAGCATTAAATCATAAAAATTAAAAAATCGAACTTACGTAGAGAAAAGTTTTACATCCTTCAATTTGAAAATTTACATATTTTTAAAGCTTGTAATCTTTTTGGTATCAAATTGTTTTATATGGCTTCTTGATTTTATTCTATTCAATATAAAACCGTGTCTCTTTTCTTGTCCAGATACAGTTTCTGATGCCTTAGACACCGGTCGAACGCATCTTTCAACCGCTTGGGTATGGCATGGATATTTTGACCATTCATTCGTTTTTACAACTTTTATCATATTCTCAATTTCTTCGCAAGGCACATTCATCAAAAGTGGTGTTTCAAAACGTACAACTCGTTGCCAGTCAATAAGTTCAAAATAATCTTTCTCTTTGAAGTTTATTTAAGGTACTTTGAAAATTCTCACTTCTGGTGATTTTCTCTTTTTATTTCTAGCACAAATTAGCTTTCGCATTGCTAAAGATCTGATATGCTCTGTTTTATCTGTGAGCATTGACAATAGCAAATTTTCAGGGTGGCAAAAAAAAAAAAAAAAAAAAAAAAAAAAAAAAACTATTTTGTTGAATAACAGCGTCTGCGATCTTTCTTAAATTGGGTCTCAAATATGTAGAATATGTGATAAGTTTCCAAATATGACGCGCTCCTTCAGTTATGGATGGCTTCGTTTTGATATGAAACCATATAGGTGCATATACCTTCATAATATATGTTGTAAGATTAATGAGATTATCAGAAGGATTTTCTGTAGCCACTTACAACCTTAAAATTCTACACGCAGTTGTTAGCCATCTTGAGTGATAAACTGGACCAGGTTTCATTAATGCCAGATTGAAACCACATTCACCACGAGATATTGCTATGTAAATATCATATAAATATTGCTGGCCATTGCTGAGAACTCTTCTATCTATGTTGTCTTCCAAATAATAAAGTATAAAAAGTTTATTTTATACATTTAATAAAATACGATTAACGATTTCTCATCCTCTCGATCTACGTTTTACGTTAGATAAATTATTCTTTAACTGTTAATTTTACTTGTATTTTTTTAGCTCAAAATTTGCATGAAACTCGATTTTTGGCAAATAATTAAAAGTTTTGGGGCATTGGAAGAAATTTATCAAAGTCGAAAATTATTTGGATGCATGCTAATATACTATAAAATGCATCTTTTTTACCCCGCTGATAAAATAATTTAAAATAAATTAAAAAAAAACAAAAATTATAAAATTTTATAAAATTTCATTTTTTTTACTATTTTGGAGGCGCTTGGGGGCACAGGAAGATATGGATGGATTTAAATTTTAAAAAAGATTGAACTAATATATATATAAGGCAACTTTCACAACCTGCGCCAAAAATAATATTAAAAATATTAAGGAGCGAAAAAAAATTATAAAATTTATAAAAATTTCAATTTTTAACTATTTTTGAGGTGTTTGGGGCACCGGAAGATATGAATGGATTTCATTAAAAAAACATATGTGAATTAGTATGCATAAAACACAACTTTTGCACCCCGCGCCGATTTGATTATCCGAATTTCGATTTTTCGATCCACCCTATTGGTTATTTACCAACATAATTTTGCTCATTCCTTCACTTCATTTCAATTTTTAAAAGGCTATAACTTTGCTTCTATGAGAGTTTCAGCGGGGAGAAAAATTATAGCATAACTAACTTTTCTTCGCCGCCCTTTTTGCAGTTTTACGGTTTTCTCCATGGCACCGGGGTTTTTTTTTGGGGGGGGGGGGGACAGGGAGGCCATTTTCCATTTTTTTATGTAATATGTTTATTGAAAGCTTATGCTTCATACATTAGGAATTTAGCATAAAAAAGTTTCTCCCGTCATTCTGGATCACGTTACGGACCCATAATGTGTTGAAATTTAAATTTCTCAAACTTTTTCGAAGTTTTCGCTAAATCGGCATCTGAAAAACATCGTGCCAATTTGGTGCGTATATGACATCTGTATCATATAAATATTGTTCACCACTGTTGGGACTCTGGCCTCCTCTCGCGTGTAGGCGTTTATTTACCGCGGTTACTTGGTCCTTGTATTTCCTGCACGATAAAATATTTCCTGATGATTAAACAAAATACGTAATTGTTCAAGTTTTCACTTCTGTCGGCACTCCCAAAATGCCACTATATATATATATATATATATACATATATATTTATTTTACGGAGCTTGCAGTAAATAATATTTATAATATATATGGAATTTAGAAAAGCAGGAAGTTGTTGTTTGGCATGTGACCACTTACTGATCTTATGCACCCGATCTTATATATTCCCCCCCCCCCACCTCGTTAACTTGGGGGGGGGGGCGCAGTTTTCAAAATTTAACGTTCGATTCGAGATCACGTTCGGTTGTTCGTTCAATTCGAATTTTTTTTTTCTTTTACAAGATTTTACTGTGCGTGCACACCGCGTTTGGTATATGATGCCATATACAATGAGGACCCAGTTTGAGATTTCATATTAGAAGATTGCGTATAAAATAGATACACCAATGAAAGGAGGGGCTCACTAGCGAGTGAATCCGTCGTGTCTTTATTAACACCGACTCATTCACCTGTAGGCGACTCTTGATAAAATTGAATCCTGTATGGTATAAAAGCAATTGTAAACTGGAGTCATCGAGAAAAATTTTACACGATCGAAAGTTATCGAGATGTTTATACAATCGAGAAAATCGAGAAAAACTTCTCGTTATCGCCCATCATTTGTCCGAACCCAATTAAATGACAGTGAGCTAAATGAAAATATCCCAAAATGCGGTGGAGGAAGTAATGTAAAACAGAAAAAGTAAATGTTTCAGAATAAAAATACAAAATAAAGGGGAGAGCTAAAGAAAATACAGAAAGATACAAAATAAATTGCTCTTTTAAATTATTTGTAGGAGTAAAAGATTGAATTGTATAGAAAATATCAGAGCACTGCTTATTTTCGTCCAGTTGTCGATCTACTTAAAATTTCGCGGTCATTAATGCTTGGGGAGGTTATATTGATACAACAGTTGTAATATCAGCGGAAGGAACAACATTAAAATATCAGCTGATTTACTAATATAAAAATATATTGTAATGAATATGAATTTATCCATCGACGGGCCACCCCTGAAATGAACAAACGTAAATGTTCCCGGATAAAGCAGAACAAAGACAATAAAACAAATACTACGGATGAAAAATATTTTCATTTCGTGTTTGGATTATGCGCAGCAAAGAAGATATAAACATAAACATGATACATTGTAAAAAGAAATGAATGCTACTACGCTCAATTTTGGTTTATGAAATGCCAAATGAAGTTTATACTCTTATTTGGGTGAAAGCACCGAATAAAGTGTTCTTATACACTCAAAATGATTTAATTTAAATGCTTTAAATAAATTGTGGAAGTTGAACACCAACTTGGGTGTGCAGTTTTTAAAAGACTTAAGACAAATCCGCCATTTTGGTATCTGTTTATAGCAGTGTTTCCGAACTCTGACAGGTTTGCCACGCGACAGGGAATTTCCAGACCAAAAAATTCTTCGACACCAGTAATTTCTTACAGAAAATCTCTGTTTAAGAAAGGCAGAAAATCGTGCAGTTTAAATTAGTAGATGTCATTTTCTATAAAAAAAAACTGGTATTTAGACTGGAAAATTCCTTAAGGCGTGGCAACCCTGTCTGATGTTTTATGAGTTTCGATATTTTTCTGAATAATGATTATTTATTAAAAGAGAGTTAACAGAGCTTTTGTCTCAGTTTTGCCCAAGTTCATGGTGTGCTTATTCTAATTTGCTGAAGATCTTTACTCGAAAACCAGCCATCCAAACGTGGAGTACGCGTCCACCGAAAATCCACCTGACCATGAATACTAGGACGGAGCGCTGACAGTGTTGCCAGTGGGCTACTTTTTTAAATTCAGATTTCTTGACTGGCACCACTTTTTTAAAACAGTAAAATCTCCTTTCTCTTTGCTTTAGTTAATAAGGTATTAAATAAGAGGCATTTTATATTTTCAAAAAAGTGGTGCCAATCAAGAATCTGAATTCAAAAAAGCAGCCCATCTGACAACACTGAGCGCTGACATTAAGTAGCTGTTGCCGAAGCCCGATTTTTTAAAATGTATGCACGGTCCATTAAATTTAGACACCAGTACTTTATAAAAGACTCCTTTAATTTATTTAATCTTAAAAAATAAAATGGAAAAACTTAAAAAAATTATTTGTGCCAGATTTCAAGGCATCGTATACATACTGAAGAAAATCCGTCTTCGGAAGTCGCCCTTTTTTTGTCAGTTCTCAGTTCTAGTATTCAGAGAGCGGCGTTAAGTCTAGATGTAACGAAGGAACGATTTGTGTTCTTTGTGAAATGAATAGTAATTGCTACTCTGTATCCTTGGAATAAATTTTAAAAGAAAAAAGTTGGCAGCTATGTATCCTTAGAATAAATTTAAATAAGATTAAAGTTGGCAGCTATGTATACAGTATTATATCATATAACAATTCCGTTATAAAGTATACAGGATGTTTCAGCACAGCGGTTAGAAAGTTTCAGGAGGACACAGTACACGTTGACGACGGAAAATCCCATGAAAATGCATGGTTTGAAACACTTTTCTGGTGGGCTTGTGACAACACGAAACACTAGAAAAGAAGGACACTAACAGGTAGTAAAACAAGTTTATTATTCTTAGAACCCCGAAAGTGGTGTGACAATGCTGAATAAAGCAGAGGAATTTGTTGCACGCATTGTTGCAACTACAGGATGTCCGAGACACATCCTTTATTTTCGAGAACATTAGACTTTCCATGCACCGGAGATGTGATGCCTGTATTACGACTCGTGGACATAATTTTAAACACTTTTTTTAAGACGATCGTTGTCACTGTTTTTGTTCAAATTTCTTTAATTTTTTTTAATTATTATTTGCTGCACTGAAAATTATACAGAGTTCATAGGCTTCAAGGACTATGGATCACCTGTTAAACCTTTGAGCTCTGGGGTATAAATTTCTTCAAAATTCCAAATGTCACATTGGCACAAGTATTTTGTAAAGAAAAAAAACGGTTAACGATAAACACAAAAAAATGCATTAAACCTCTTTGAATTAAATTTGGTCAAATTTTCTGGTGCCATTGTGACATTTCGAAATTAAAATTATGTGGTAGAAAATTCTACCATCAGATCTCAAGGTGTTAACAGAATTTGTTTTAAAGAAATGTTATTTAACTTTTCACTGCACCGTATGCCACAACTGCACACCTAAAAAATCCCCATGAATATGGCCTATATGATCTCTGTAACCGACCAAGAACAGTCCAAAGAATGGAATAGCACATATTTTGTCCATGTCTGATGGCTGTACAATAAAATTAAAATTAGTTTTAGAAACAAAAAATTTTCCATCAAGTTATTAAGGTAAAAAATTATTTTATTATTTTTACTCAAACAGGTTAATATAAAAATGTTGCAGAATGTTAAGCAGATAAAATTAATTATTTTAAGCCCATTTAATTGCAAGATATAGCAATACAATACTTAAAAACCCCAATTGTGTATATATGATACACGCCATACAATATACATTTTTAGATGAAAATTTGAGATTTATATATTTTTTTAATATATTTTTCAATACTATACCAATTTATAGATTATATGTATACACCTCTCGAGTACAAAGGGTTAATTATTCCGGAATCTAATCCAAGATGAACATGTTTTCAACCAGAAATTTTATTTAAACAAAATATTCAAAATGAAATCTTAAAAATACTTTACTGAAAAAAGACACATTTTCTTACGGTTTTTTTTTTCGGTTATGAACATGTTTGTCTTAGCTCAGACTTCGGAATAAGTAAGAGATGTTGGCATCTGCAAATAATATATTTTTTCAACAGAGTATAATGGAGTTTGTACAAATTTTACAGATCACATATAGTGCTACACGAAAGAATTAGCATACATTTCCAGCTATGAATAGCAATTGCTAAGATTGGTTTTATAGTTCTTTATGTGATGTTGTTTTTTATCTATCTCATTTTCATGTATGGCAAAATAAAAAAATTTCCTACATAGTGATACATTTTTTTTTTAATACATAATGATGATGGTGTTGGAAATTATATCACAAACATTGTCTAAATCGTGGTATTTTATTCTTGCTTTTTTTATTGTAACAATTAATGTTTCTATATGATTAAGATTTCTTTATACTTATATTTCAAAAAAGCTTTTTATTCAAAAATGAATTTTCATTTTTAACCCAATCTTCAATTTTTATCGCTATTTTTTAAAATACTTTTCCTTAAGATTCCATGAAATTCCACTTCTTTTGTCCTGTTTTAAGTTTTTTGAAACTTTTCATTCAATTTTATTCTGAAGTAGAGATATTGGTTTCCCTTGTTTCCTAATTATATACACGAAAATAGCTAAAATATTGATTAGCTTCCATGCCTCTGTTTGGCAGTTGAATTTCGCAACAGAAAAGTGATTTCTGTTTCAGAATTATGGCTGGTTCCTGAGGGAACAATTTATTAGCGGAGTGGAAGTTTAATGAAAACCATTTTTTCAACTATTCTAGTGGCTATATTTTCTCACACATGTACACATGTACAGTTGGATCTATAATCTGTTTGCCATCATTAGTCGCCAAAAATTCCGAAATTTAATTTTTGCCGTATTTAATGAAAAATATTCTTACTGAATAAAGCATTTTTTTTTCTTTTCTAAAATACTGGAATGTATGTGGACCAAGGACTGCAGTTTCCAGATCTATAATATATATTATCGGAAACAGTTTACGAAATAGGGTTCTTTTATTTAAGACTGTTCTCAACTGCTCTGCTCAACAAGCGAAAAATGTTTTACAAATTCATTTTTGGACTGAAAGTTATAAAATTGGAAGGCTTGTCACAATATAATGGAACTACTACCACTGAAATAATAGCAAGCTGAACCTTGTTTGCTATCAACCCTTTTAAGCGAAAATTTTTGACGATTATTATTATTATTATTATTATTATTATTATTTTTTTTTTTTTTTTTTTTTTTTTTTTTTTTTACATGTGTAATATTAATCTATCAAAGAGTAAAATAATTTGAATAAAATGGCATAAAATATAAATATGGGACTCGGCGACATCTGAATTTAAAAAAAAGTGTGATTGCGTTTCAGCTGACGGCATACAGGGTGGAATGAAGAGTGCCATTATTCACTTAACTCAAAACATCCCACTACATTATATCGCTGTAAAAGCGGCACTGGCATATATGAACATTTTATACATTTTAAAGGGGTATACGATACAAGTAAAACATGAAAAATAATTGCTGTAAAACATAAATCATTATAAATATAGAATTACATTTATCTTTAGAAGAGTTGAAGGGGGGGGGGGGGGGGCGGGTGATGTGCCAAGAATCTTTGTAGGAGAAGGAGCCAAAAAAAACTTAATCGTGACGGTTGTCAAAAAAAATCATACACATGTTATTGAAATTTCAAAAGGTAGCCAGTTTAGATTTGAGAAAAGTCTTAAAATATATTTTTATTTATTCAAACTGTAGTAACAGGAATCTTTCGAAAAGGTATTCAACAAAGCACTGAAGTACACCACTGAACTCCTGAGAGACAAGAATAAGTGACAATTCTTTCATTTAGATCATTTACGAAGATATTTGGTGTCGCCATCTAGTATGGGATGAACGAAATACGAATTACAAAACACAAGATTGGGGTAATTTGATCAGGATTGCCAGATTTGACTTCACTTTTATTCAGAAATTGCGAGATACCAGAAAATACGAGCAGCATTTTCATGATTTATTAAATAAGAAACATGTAAGCCTTTAAAGGATTTTTTTTTTAGAATGTTCCACTGTGAATTCGACATTTCACACTAAAAGTGGCGACTAAACTGGAAACTCTGAAATGGATTAAGTGTTAGAATTTCTACTGCGATAGGTATTTCACCATTTTATTCATAAAGCGTATACTTTATTACAATTTTAAATATAGAAGCCAAGTGAACAGTTCATAATTTTTAAAAACGCGACCATATTAAATAATTAATCTCGAAACTTTGATAATTATATCAGGTTGGAATGTTACATTACTGAGGGATACTGTTTCCTGCAGGCGTTGTAGATAACGCATTTTCTCCCTGTATATAATATATCCCCCCCCCCTTAAATCTTCATATTGTTATAAAATAAAGCATGGTTGCGGTTAACGGATTCGTACGAGGTCCCGTTATTATCCAGGTATAATAGTTTTATTATTATTATTATTATTATTATTATTATTATTATTATTATTATTATTATTATTATTATTAAAAAAATAATCTAGTTCAAGCCCAGGAAATTTCGTCTATTTTTAAGGAGAGATTTTCTATAAAAAATTTCTGGTATTATTCCTGTTCTGGAAATTCCTGGAATTACATTTTATAATGAAAAAACTAAGGACACAAAATAAAAAGGACCAGGAATAGTGTATTGCTTGCAGAAAAAAAATATACTACATTTTAAAATGTTAAATAAACTGACTTTATATTCACACTTTGGACTGCAGAAATGTTGCTAACAGTATTTTAACACTTTGCAGATGTGAGACTGGGATCAAGGTTACCAAGTTTGGCTTCCTGGTTTTTAACCCTTTGAGGGGCAAGCAATTGCGTTCGAGTAATTCTGAACTCCCACCGGAAATTTGTAAAAAAGTTACATCAAAAAGAGGAAAAGCAATTTCACGACTGTTTTCCACCAAAGTTAGAAAAGTGAAATTTAACAAAATTTTTCTGGTGTGGATCTTCATCAATCGTAGGTGGTATATAATATATACCGCCGCCCCTCAAGGGGTTAATCCTTTGAGAGGCAAAGTATTTATGATGCAAAAAATTATGATGTTAAAAAATTCATGACAAAAAATTCTGATGCTAAAATTATTGATGGAGACCAGAATTTACGACAAAAATCATGTGGAAATAAGTAAAAAGTACAATAGATAAAGAAAAATATAGTTTTAAATTTCTGGTGCCTATCGGACATTTAGAAATTACAAATAAATATGTATATTATACCTCCATCCTTTAAGGTGTTAATTCAGAAAATTTCAGTTCATATCGAAATTTTAAGCAGTAGTAGCAGTAATCTAATTTTTCTTCAATGCAAGAAATTTCGCGTTAACCTAAAGGGAAAATTCATCTTTTGAAATTTCCGGCGTAAATTTGAAATTTTGCAAATAGAAAAAGATCAAATTGCGATTTTGATTGTGATCATAATCCTAATTAGAACAAACGTTAATAGCAGAAGAGAGCAAGTTACACTTCAAGTGCTGATATCTCGAAACCGGCTGGATTCGGACGGGTAGTTCCATTGCATTTTTCAACGTACATGTCGAGATCTTTCTTTTCACATCAAACTCGTCCAAATCCACAACTTACAACTGGAAACGTTCCCTAGTTAGTTTAAAAACACACATTTTGTGATTAAATAAGCTAAAAATCCTTTTTTCGGATTCCCAACTGATTCGGTGTTTCTAAATAAAAAAAATTGAAGTAGAAGCGTATGTGCGCTAATAATGCAGATATTATAAATAAAATGATTAAAAAATAAAGGATTTAAACGATGAACAGAAAAGTTCAAATCTGAAAAAAGTGGTTGCAGATTTCAAGGAAATAATACGGAATAAAAAATGGAAATGCTGTGTGAGATTTGTCAATAGATTTTGTAAAATGAAATTAATATATTTCAAGAAGCAGTTTTGGAAACATTTAATTATTTACAAGAAAAAAAATTACTAGATCTAAACGTATATTAACCTGAAAGTTGCATGAGAAAGTGTTTCCCTTTCTTTTGGCGCCTTCATCTTTTACGTGTATGGTAAAAAATGCAAGAAGCAGTATCTTTAAAGTGACTGAACGTAGCATTTATTTGCAGTGTTGCAATCGGGCTACTTCTTTTTTCGTTGTTGATCAGATTTCTTGATCGGCACCACTTTTTTCAAACGGTAAAATCCCCTTCGTTTTAACCTTAATTAATATGTCATTAAATAAGGCTCATTTTATCATTTCCAAAAAGTGGTGCAAGTCAAGAATCTGAATTAAGATTTAAAAACTATATATTTCACAGATAAACCGATGGAATGGAGCTCAAGCTATTCACAGTAATTCTATATTACAGCCTCATTTTTTCCCCAGGAATAATGCCCCACGAAAAACAAATTGAGAGAGGTATTAACTCTACTTACTAACCTTGGAGGCACATCATGAGAATAATCCTATTTCTGAAATTTCAAACTAATCCATAAATGATGTGTAAAAACCCATTTATCTAAATTAAGGGGGGTAACCCCAATCCCCCCCTTTATACTTAACCAATGAACTTCCAAAATTAATCATGGAGGTACCTCATCAGAATATTCTTATATCTAAAATTGAATGAAATCTGATAATTCAGCATGAAAAACCCATTTATCAAAATTAAGAGGGGATTAGGCTTCGTCCCCCCTTACATTTACCCAATGAACGGCCGAAACGAATAATGGAGGCGCGTCATCAGAATGATCCTATGTAAAAAATTTAAAGCTAATTGGTAAATCAATGTGTAAAAACCATTTGCCGACATTAAGGTAGAGTATCCCTCAAATTCCCTCCCCCCTTTATACTTAACGAATGAGCACCCAAAACTAATCATGGAGGTCCTCATCATAATGATCCTACACCTAACATTTGAATGAAATCTGATAATTTAGCTTGAAAAACGCATCTATCTAAATTAAGACGGAAGTAACCCCTTTTCCCGCTTATACTTACGAATGAACTCCCAAAACTAATCAGAGAAGCACCTTATCACAATAAACCTTTGTCCAAAATTTGAAGTAAACCGGATATTTTGATCAGAGTTATCACGTTGCATTCACACATACATGCATACATACGCGAATACAGGGCGGGTGAGCACATAAGCTCTCAGGCTTTGATACACTGTGAGCTAAAAAAGTAGTCTCTGGCAACACTGTTTATTTGTATCCCTAAAAAAATTGTATCCCTAAATTTGTATCCCGAAACCTCCGGCATTTTTGTTACCAGTAATTTAAATGTAACATTTTGTTTTGACCTTTTCCGACAAAGAAAAATTATGCTGTAAAATGATGAAATGATTGACTGACGCCGCAATTTACAAACGACCTTTTTTTTTTTTTTTTTTTTTTTGGTACAATAAAATATTTTTGCGTTGAACTGTCATAGTAAAAGCAAAATTTTATTTAAACATACTTTGTGCTGCTTGGAAGTTTGGAATTAAAATTAGACGATCGCGGCAGGGATCACTGCATCGGAAATGGTTAAAAAACAACATTTTCCTGGTTCCACAAATGTGAACCTCTATTATTTTCCTCAAAAATAAATAAATAAATAAATAAATAAATAAGCTGTTTGATTTTCTGATATGTTAACTTCATTTCTTAATAACTTTTTTTTTTTTTTTTTTTTTTTTTTTTTGCTTTAAAGGCAAACCAATAAAGGACAACATTTCATTCGATTTCTTCATAAAGTAGATGTCATTTTCATGTGAGTTTGCAAAATGTCTTCAAGACAGTGTAGCCATGAAATAGATAAAATTTCATAAGTATTTTACTTAAATCCTTTAGAATAAAATGTTTTAAAGATGCATATATTATTCACTTGTTTAAAAAAAGCCTTAAATTTCTGATTTTATGAATTTAGGTTTGTGGTAATTAAATTCATATTTTAAGCGAAATTGTCATTTTACGTGCCAAATTTTGAATCTAAGTTACTACTCGCATAAACAAGGTTCGCACAATCCTTATATTTTTAAGGACTCTTGCACCACTCTTAATGATAAGAAATTTTTTTTTTAAGAAACAGAAATTTCATCCACCACTTTTATTCTCAAATTTCGTAATATTTCTCTGCAGTGAAATAATTTGATAATACTGTTAAAATTCAGTGATAATATTGTGCGAACCATGATAAAGCATCTATTTCCGAAACGTTTTTTTATTCTGTCATTTATATGGTCATTTTATTTCATTAAAACTAGTGAATGAGTATTTGTAGTATTATTTAAGTTTCAGAAACGAAGAGGTTAGAGGAAGGCATAAATCAGAACAAAGAATGCTGCTGATATTTTTTTCAGGATGACAAATATCCAAACACTTTATTGGCACAAAACTAAGAAAACAGTGAAGATTTTTTTTAAGCCAAACTTTCATTTTTGGGGGGGAATGACACTTATTTTTACATTAAATTTAACAAACACGACTATTTCAACAATACTGTTTTTTTATGCTGAACAAGAGTTCATTAAAATAAACTTATGTGCGTGCAATACGATGATTTGTTTTCTACATATTAACCCCTTGAGCTCTGCTGGTAGAATTTTCTACCACATAATTTTAATTTCAAAATGTCACAATGGCACCAGAAAATTTGACCAAATTTACTTCAAAGAGGTTTAATGCATTTTTTTTTTCCGTGTTTATCGTTAACCGGTTTCTTTCTTTGCAAAATACTGGTGCCAATGTGACATTTGGAATTTTGAAGAAATTTACACCCCAGAGCTCAAAGGATTAATGAGACTGCGTATCAAATACCTAATATTTTAAAGACATAATAAAAAAATCTGAAATAAAGCAATTAAATCTCTTTAGATGGATTTTAAAAACATCTTTAAATGCACTACACATTGTTCATAATTGAAGTTGAGCGCATCTTCCATGCATGTATCATTCAAAATAGTTAAATTAAAAATTATGCAGATGTATTTATTCATTAATAAAACATTTAAACCTGAAAATCTCTCTCCAGACAATGCCTACTTACTTTTATACTAATATATAAAATAGTATTTTAACCTTTACACAAGCTATTATTTCGATGGAACAATGTAACTGAGTAGATAATGAAACAATAGAAAGCACATTCATATGAAAATACCTCAATGTTATGACTGAAGTTAAAATCGAAATATAAATAAATCAATATTTCAAAAATAATTTTATTTTACGTAAAATTAAATGTTCTAAAAAAATCAAAGGAATCTATTTATTACCTTTTAAAATGATTCTCAAAGATTACAATTTACTATTCTAAAGTCCATGTATTTCAGATAAATGGATTTTTTATAATTCAGAGAACTTTATTACCATTAATTTTTTCAAACAGTAGTATTCTTATTATACATTATATGTTAAAACATTTATAACAAAAATATTCTTATTAACACAAGAAAGACAGGAAGTTTTACACAAGGTTTATAAAACACATTTAACGACATAATTTTAAAATGTTCAAGTTGTTTAATTAATCATTTTTTACGTTGTTTCTTTTAAATATGTTTTAGAAAGAAATTTGTGGTTTGAACCAAAATATATTTACTTAACAGGGGCCAAATTGGCCCGTCGCCGTCATTCTAGTGTTTATCTGCATGCATAATCTGTCGTTTTCAGAGCGAATTCAGGCTGCCTTGTAGTTTCACTGTTGAAAACTTGCTTCTTTCCTCTATTGCTTTTATTTTTGAAGTACCTTGTATCAGAGTGGCCAGGGCGTTTGTAGTAACTGCATATTAAACTCGGCCCCATAAGATTAGTTGGTGAAGTATACGAGGGTCTAGAAGGTCGCATTTCGCTTCCATTACAAGAAAACCACGACTTTTTATCACCCACTGAATTCTTTATTGATTTGGTTGGTTTATCGGTAGGAGTTTTAAGTTTAGTTGCATAAGCGTCACCTACAGCGATAACCTCTTTACTTTCATCTTTTCGTTTTAGACAAATTCTTCCATATTCACTAATTAACTGTTCCGATAAATTTTCTAATTTGAATTCTTTATCTAATCTATATAACATTTGAACTAAGTTATCACACTCTTCAGGTAACCGACGGATTAGTTGAAAACATATTAATAGTTCCGGCATTTCAAAACCTGATTCCTTAATTTGAAATTTTTTCTCTTCAATTCTTTTGCAAAATAAACCAATAGTTTCTTCTTGAGAGTTTAACTTCATTTCAAAAAATTCATCCACTAATCAAGCTAAACGTGTACGGGAAGTTGGTTCAAAGTTTTACTTCAGGATGTCCCATGACTCTTTTCCATTTTCTGTTTGAGCAACAAGAATTTGAAATTTTCTTTCGATGGATTGATAAATCGTTGTATAAGCTCTTAGTTTTCGCCATTCAAAGTCACATTTTTACGATCAGAAGCATCCACTTTACATGCGATATCTGGTTTTGTAATAAAGTCCCAGCAATTCCGATCAATTAACACAAATTTAACGTCGAGCTTCCTAGAAGGATAATTATAGTCCGACAGTTTCAGAAAAGAATAAGTTAACTCTTAAGCCTGTGCCATTATACTTGCAAAGCAATATCAATTTTATTTCAAACATACCACAATTTTACTATTTGATCTTTAAATAGCATAACATGGCCCCATAACCATGATGGGGATAAAGCAGAGTTATAAACGACAGTTTGAGGTCTGTGGTGTGACCGTCAAGAATATGGCACATTGATGAATAAGTTACAATTAGAAATAACATGTCCATTTATTTCATTCATCTCGAATGTTAAACTAAAATAAATTAGTTACACAAAACTGTAGCATTTGCTGGATACTTCGTTGGTTAACACATATCGATGGCAAAATTGCTTCTAAACTGCAGAGAACAAGAACTAAACCCATCGGTTAGATCGTATGACAATCACATCACATATATGGAGATGTTTCACACTCTAGATATACTTACTCAGTACATAACTTGCAAATAAAATTATGCATACAGTTACAGGTAAAAAAGGAGAATGCCTTTACGACTGAAATGCAAAAAGAAAAACCGGATTGGAACGATCACTGTTGAACAAACAATTTGACAGATTTAGAGGGAAAAGATTTTGTCCAAGTTTCCAACAATAATTCAAAATTCTCGAAACTCAAACATTAAAAGGGATCCCGAAAATAAATTTAACATTTCAATTTTCGCAATTTTTTTCAACTTCGATAACGCATTATATAACATAAAAAACTGAAATAAAACTTGTACTTCCTCTATCGAAAATTAGTTGTTACATTTATGTCGAAAATTTTGTCCCAAATTACTTGCTACATTTACAATAGGTGGAGTCAAAAAAGACTTCCGACACATTTTAATAGACCGATACCTGTAAGATTACAATATACTGGATACAAAGTACCGTAATTTCGGGTGTATAAGCCGCAGCTCAAACAATTCTTTTTCGACCCAGAATTTTTTAAGAAACAAATATAACTAGTTAGATCGCCGTAAATATTTGTCTTCAATCACTAAATAAGATTTCTGGGTCCAAAAACAATTGTTTGATCCGCGGCTTATACACCCGAAATTACGGTAATATAATAGGTGTTAGAAGTTAGGGTAACTTGAATGTGAAGTAATGGAAATAAAGAATGGTATGACCTAAAAAAATGTTACGAGACTAGTAATTATGAATAATAATTTAGCAAATAACCTAAAAAAGGAAAGGAATAACAAAGAGCATAACGCTGTATTGAAATTTTACTAGAACATTTGAAAAAAAAATTGAACTAAGACATGGAGCTATAAGTGATGCAGCGATTAAATTTAATGTGCACTGTAGTACAATATAATAATTTTGGAACCGGTCAAATAAACCAGAAAAAATTATCATGAATTTTACATTATAATTTCACCAAAAATAGGTAAATGCGGACAATAAATAAATAAATAAATAGAATAAAGTAAATATGTCAATAATTGAGCAATATTAAACGGATCCAAATAAAACGCCCTAAAAGATTAGATTGAGGATACTTTTATGCGATTACTGGTGGAACAATTCCTTTGAAAATGGCGCGTGGCTTAAGAGCGTATGGGCCCTAGTTTTTCTAACGTACCGTAATTTCGGGTGTATAAGCCGCAGATCAAACAATTCTTTTTCGACCCAGAACTTTTTAAGAAACAAATATAACTAGTTAGATCGCCGTAAATATTTGTCTTCAATCACTAAATAAGATTTCTGGATCCAAAAAGAACTGTTTGATCCGCGGCTTATACACCCGAAATTACGGCATTCTGTATTGATTTAACCTTCCTACACTGTTCAAGTTTTACTCAATCTTGATAAAAACATGTCACACCAGAATTGTTATTTAGAACATTTTATTATATTTAATTAACTTAAATCTCTGAATCTATCATTTAATTTTCTTTATGAAAAAAGTTCTGGTTCGAATCGTATAAAACAAATTATAGCTATGGGTCGATTCAACCCATTCAGGGTAGGAAAGTTAAGGAGGGTCGTAGGGAGTAAAAGTTGTTGATGGATAACTTATTACCCTGAAATATTTGAAAAAGGTTAAAACAAAATCATAAAATCACCAGTATCAATAATCAGTACGAATAATACGAAAGTGTAGTAACTAATATTGGACAGAGGGAGTAAATAACATCATACTTTTGACTTGTATATGAAATTGTTTCAATATAACTTGTTTTCTTTAAATTATAAGCACTTCCTGCTCTGAAGACTATTTTTTTTTATCATTTTATTTAGAACGTATAATTTTATCACTTTAACGACTTTAAAATTTTCCATGCGCAACACATCATGATAAATTTTATTGAAAATTCTCAACAATATAACTTATGTCAGAGCAAATATTTGTTGCTGAAAATAGACTTTATTACTGGTATTTAAAATTTAAAAATAATATAAAGAAATTTATTAAATTTTAAAGAATTTTAATAAAAAAATTAAAAAACACCAATTTAAATCATTTTTATTGTTTTTTTTTATATGATTTGCTATAATTCCGAAGTATGTTTAGTTTTCGTGCATTCAAAAAAGATGATGTGAGATTATTGTAGATGGGTATAAAATATAATTGCGCACGGAGTGTTTTGATTTTATGGATATGGTAACTTTTTGCATCTATAAATTAATAAATTTTGACTATCTCCACTTCAAGGGAGTAATTATAACCAAATTTTATACCATATTTCTTGTTCAGATTATAAATATATATAGAAAGTTTAAAAAAAAAAAATTATGGAAACTCTTTGCAAAAGGGCGTTATGAAACAGGGCGTTTAATTTCTGTGTCAATGTTGTTGTGTCGTCTCGTTTATGCAACAATATAAGTATGCAACTATACTTCCCATACAAACATAAAAAACAGAAATATAACTTATAAATAATATTATAAATTTCACTTGTGTATTAAATTGTTTCAATATGAAATTTTGAAAAAAAAATGTGATTTAAAATCTGTTATTATTTTTTTTTTCTTCAGAATTAGTATTTTTTTATTATTTCAGTGACTTTATAATAATTCATGTGCTTCACATTACTGGCGATTCTAATAAAATTCTCAGAAATGTTTTTTATGCCTGCGTAAATATTTTTTTGCTTCAAATAATTTTTATTACATTTATTTAAAATTCAAAATTTAGAATAATTTAGAGAATTTAATAAAATTTTAATGCAAAAATTGAAAAGCATCAATCTTTTAAGTTTTTAATATAATTTGCTTAAATTTTTTTCTGTAAATATGTTTTTGTGCATCAGAAGAGTTTTATATAAGACTACTGTAATGTGTCAAAAAAAAAAAAAAAAAAAAAAAAAAAAAAAAAAAAAAAATTAATTGCTTATAGCGGTTTGAATCCATTGTAGTGTAAAATTACACTACAACGGATACAAAGCAGTATAATAGGTGTTAGAAGTTATGGCAACTTGAATGAGAAGTCATGGAAACAAGGAGTGATGTGACTCTACCTAATAAATAAGTTACGAGAATAGTAATTACGAAAAAAAATTAGCAAATATCCTAAATAAAGAAAAGAATAACAAAGAGCATAACTCTGTATTGAAACATTTACTACAGCATTTGAAAAATAATAAACTAAGCAATGGAGCAATAACTGATGCAGCGGTTAAATTGAATGAGTTTTGTAGTATAAAATCCTATTTTTGGACGCAGTCAAGTATGACTAGAATAAAAGTGTCATGAAATTTACAATATAAATTCACCAAAAATTGATAAACTTGGACAACTCATAAATAAATAAATAAAGTAAATATGTCAATAATTGAGCAATATGAAATAGATCCAAATAAAGCGCCCTAATTTATTAGATGGAAGATAGTTTTATCCGATTCCTGGTGGAACAATTCTTTGAAAATGGGGCGTAGCTTAAAAGCGTATGGACCCTAGTTTTTTTTTTTTTTTTTAAATCTTATTCTGTATTGGTTTAAGGAGAGTCGTAGGGAGTAAATGTTGTTAATTGATAACATATTATATAATGACAGACAACATATTATATTTTATTTATGTTTTTATATAATGAGCATTGTAGTACAATATGATGTATTTGGAAGCAGTCAAATAAGACCAGAAAAAGTTATAATGAATTTTACAATATATTCACCAAAAATTGGTAAATGCGGACAATAAATAAATAAATAAATAAATAAAATAAAGTAAGTGTTTCAAAAATTGAATAATATCAAACGGATCCAAATAAAACGCATTACATAGAAGATAGTTTTATGCGATTGCTGGTGGAAACAATATTTGAAAATGGTGCGTGGCTTAACCCTTTAACGGTCAAAGCATTTTCTTTGCTAAGATGTTGAAATAAATTACTGACACCGGTAATTGTGAACAAATGTATATATAAATACGAAAAGGTGATTTTTCTCATGCATAATAAAATGGAATTCTTAAAATAAAAATTCCGGTATCGTTGTTGCATATACGAATTAAAATTTTGTGGTTTCGTAGCGAAACCAATGAACGTTAAATGGTTAAAAGCTTATGGACTCTAGTTTTTTTTTTTTTAACTTATTCTGTATTGATTTAAGGAGGGCCGTAAGGTGTAAACTTTGTTGATGGATGGCATATTACCCTGAAATATTTTGAAAAGATTAAACAAGATCATAAAATCACCAGTATCAATAATCAGCACTAATAACACGAAAGTGTAGTAACTAATATTGGACAGATGGAGTAAATAACACCATACTTTTGACTTGTATATGAAATTGTTTCAATATAACATGTTTTCTTTAAATTATAAGCACTTCCTGCTCTGAAGACTTTTTTTTTATTTAGAATGTATAATTTTACCATTTCCATGACTTTAAAATTTTCCATGCGCGACATAGTATGTTAAATTTTATTGAAAATTCTCAAAAACATCACTTCTGTTAGTTCAAATATTTGTTGCTTAAAATGCACTTTATTACTGGTACTTAAAATTTAAAATTTAAGAATAATATAAAGAATTTTAACCCGCGAGGACGCGCGCAGGGCCTAAAAGACCCTGAGTGCGTGTGGGTTTTACAATTGTAAACCACTAATTTTTTAAAAGTGATCGTCAATTTATTTTATCGCAAAATTTGTAAGAATTGTCTCCGTCTTAATAAAGTTACTGTTATAATTAGATTTTATTGGTGGCAAAGTTAAAATCATTCATACCTTGAAAAGCGCGCGTTCTCCCGGGTTAATGAAAAAAATTAAAAACACCAATTTAAATCATTTTTATTGTTATTTTTTTATATAATTTGCTAAAATTCCCAAATAAGTTTTGTTTTTGTGCATTCAAAAAAGATGATGCGACATAATTGTAAATGTTTATAAAATATAATTGCGCACGGAGTGTTTTGATTTTATGGATATGGTAACTTTTGGCATTTATAAATTAATAAATTTTGAGTATCGCTACTTCTAATGGAGTTATTATAACCAAATTTATTCATTATTTCTTATTCACATTATAAATATATATAGAAAGTTTAAAAACATGTATGGAATCTCTTTGCAAAAGGGCGTTTGGTTTTTGTGGCAATGTTGCTGTGTCGTTTTTTTTATGCAACGATATTACCCTTTAACGTTCATTGGATATCTACGGAAACCACACATTCAGCATTTTTTCTAAAACTTATTTTACGTATTTTTTCTACTGAATTGCGATTAATTGAAACTGTAAAACATTCTGTTTTGGCTAAATTCGAGCACAAAAATAAATCCCTGACTTTCAATTTCAAACGAAACAAAATATATTTGTCACTTTGTTTCATAAATTCCATCCATTCTTTGAAATATATTTATTATCTAAATTTAAATTGTGGCTTGTGGATGTAATCTACTTCTTCTTGGTTATAAATTAAAACACTCAATTATTTAGATTTAAAAAAAAAAAGTGAATCAAAATGTTAGGGGAAATGATTAAAAAAAAAAAAGATGGACCAAAATGTTAGGAGAAATGATTGGTTTCTCCAGGAAACCAAACTCCAGTAAGTGTCGGATTTCGACGCGCGAGAGAGTGGCAGGTGAAAATATGTTTCGCTTTGTTTATGTAACTGAGAATAGAAGCATGGTTAATAATTTTTAAATTGAATGACTATAGCAACCCTGAATCACGTGTTAAATCTGTTTATTCTTTTTAGGGGGATAAAGGAAGAAACAGAAATGCGTAAAACTTTTTGTTTTTGATTCTCTTCTCTTTAAAGTCCGTGATTTCTCTTTTTATAGTAAAACTTCAGAACAATTTTTTTGATCTTCTGTTTTGAAATATTTTTGGGTACAATTTCACTTTTAAAACGTAAAATGCCGAAAAAAAGATTAAATATTGTAGATGCTTTGGAATTATTCAAAAATATACCTTCCGATGATGAATCTGATGAATCATCCGAGAGTGAACAGTACACAACCAACCGTTTATTGTATTTAATTTAATGTTGAACCGGATCATCTATATCCGAGTTGTAACTGTATATAATTGTAAATAGCGTATTTCTTGTGTACATATATTCTAAATAAACTGTTAATTCAGTTAATTGACATCGTCGGCGTTCATTTACACAATCCTCACAGTGGATGACCGATATCACCTAATAATATCGGTGGTGGCAGCTATAACTACTACGGACTTTCTTCTAAGTTGTGCGGGCTAAGAGGAACGTCCGACAATTATTATAGATCTTTTTGTAATTTTTGCAATTTTCTTCTGAAATTTGACTTACAACTATATTTTACATCTAATGAGTTTTGATTTCGCTATGATTTTCAATTCCATAAAAAATAAAAAATAAAAATTCTATATAATTTATTGTAGTATAATATTTTCTAATATTATACTATTCTTGCTAAAGTTTTTTTTTTTAACTTTTTTTTTTTTTTTTTATCTTTTATGCCTTTTTGAACAATGTATTTTTGTATTATTATACAATTTTAGTTATTTTACCTAACACAACCCTTATTTTTATATTATAACCTTCAAAAAATCAAGTGCTGTTAAAACATCCAATAAACATGCATCAATTTTTCTAATTATTTTTTAAAAAGACAGCTCAATTATTAGTGATATATAATGGTTTATTTAATGGCACTGATTTCACAGAAACCGATCATTTTTATCACATGTACGATTTAAACCTTATCCACAAACCTAAGCATTACTTTCAATTCTGACAGGTAACTGTAAGCATCTCCTTTAACCCCTTCGTGACGGAAGCATTTTACGAAATTTTTAATGCTTTGTCATCGGTTTTAAAAATCAGAAATTTGTGGCTTGTGAAGTCGAGAAAGTGCTCCGATTAAATAAGCCAAAATTTACAGTGAAATTTTACTGGTGGGGATAAACACTGATTCTTAAGCCTTTTTGCGGCACATATACGTGTCGCTCGTTCCCAAGGGGTTAAGGGAAAGAAAATTCCCCTACGTTCTCACAGCTGGATAATAATTATTAGATGCTCCAAATGATCTCAACTATATTCTGGTTACCTGCGGTGAATCACCAATAACAGAGGGGATAAAAATCTTTAGATTTCTCCTGTTGTAAGAGGACATTTTAGATTTTAGTTTCCTGTAAGCAAAATGTTAAACATTACTTTCGTCTATAGAGGCCGTGCAAGCCCGTCCAGGTCTTGGTCTGTCCAACACTTGCTGATGCACCTCTGTGGAAGCGTTTGGGCTAGATATGATGTCGAAACAAAAGGTGCGGAGATAGTGCCGCCAGTGCAGTAAGGGGCATCATCAAGTGTTGGACAAACCAAGACGTGGACCGATGTGAACGGCCATTACAGATGAAAGCAATGATTGACTAGGAAGTACGGCTTTAGAAGTAATGCCGCATTCACACATGTGGTTCAATGCTTCTTTCGTATGCAGAGCCCTGATTTTTTTCCCTGGAGGTATTTTTGAAGCTTGTAAAGGAGTATGGCAAATGTCTCAATTCACTTGGCACTTATGTAGAAAAGTAAAGTTGTGTCTTATTTATTATGTTTCATTATATGTTTTGTCTATCATACACACATCTCTTAACAGTTGCTTGGGGAAACTTATTTCCAGACTCTGCCTCGTAATTTTTAAAAAAGGCGATTGTAAATTCCGCTGTTAGCCAATCATTCCATCGTTTTACGAACAGTTTTTTTTTTACGCCGCAAAGGGTTAAATTCCAAACATAAAATCGTACAAATTGAAATTTTATAATGGATTTCATTTGAAGAAATTCATTTTCCCATTCAATTATAGACTTTGTCGTTCAAATAAGTAAAAGCATGATTCATTGTACGATATAACTCTCATATATATATTTTTTACACGGGTTCTGTAGATCTCTACCGCAGTTACTTAATAGATTATTTCACATTTTAATAATTTATTGATTGAACTAAATTAATCTCTTGGAATTTTTCAACCAAGGAATTCAAACGCTATACTTAATTAGAGTTTAACCGTAAAAATTCAAATGACGTGGTAGTTATTACAATTTCTTTTAGAAAGCGCGTTAATGATTAGCCCATTAGGCACTGGTGTTGCGTTGACACAACGGTAACAACAAATGAGCATGTTTAAACTAACGACGAAGCAACCATTATTTTGAATATAAAAAATTATCTTATTTAGTAACGGAAACTTACAAAGCATTAAATAAAACAAAATTGTAGTGGCAAAAGTTTTTCAGCATAAAATTAAATATCCTTATCTTACAGTTTTGGTGGTTAACGTATTAACAGATAATAAAGATGACAATTTTAAACATTGTCATGTTTATGATCTATTTTTTTTAAGTTTTTTTTCATTTAAGTTTCATTTCACTAATAAAAGACAAATCATAGCAATTAAAATGTTAACGGAGTACTTTTCCCCTCTTTTGAGATTATTATCTGTGAGCATATCTTTCCGTAATTGTTATACTCAAATTTAGCAAGACGAAAGCAAACCACGCATTTGAAAACGCAAAAAAATGTATCGAACTGCATAATCTCATATCATTACCATCACATCAGAAATTAAAACAATTAATTATAACTAAAACCACAAAAGGGAGTCAAAATTTTCCGCTGCAAATCAGTGTATTTGAACTCTAACAAGAAATCTCATACTCCCCCCCCCCCCCCCGAAAGAAAAAAAATCAAGAAAATGATTTTTTCAGAGACTAAAATTTAAGATTTATCAATAAATTCTGTGTTTAAAAAAGAAATTCTCACTTTTTGTAAACAAAACATATTTATTTTACAGTTACATCTAAATAAATGTGAAAAATATCTAAGAGATTATTATTTATACAGTCATTTTCCTCCTACAAGATTTATTAATTTTTAAAAATCAAAATAAATAGGTAATAGTATTTCTTCCTTTCTGAATTCAATTTCTCATATTAGTTATATTTACCTTTTTTATATCATAAAGGACAAACATATTTGTACGTAAGGCATACGCCCTTCTGCGAATAGCAACACTTTCGAATTTTAAGGGAAACTTCAGTTTTACAATTTTCGGTACGGCAAGTTTTTAAATTTCTAAGCATCGCACATTTTCAATTTTTACACCATCGTACAGGGGAAAAATGTGCCGTAATTTCCGGTGCATAAGCCGCTGGTCAAACAATCATTTCTCGACCCTGAAAAATTTAAAAATTATATTTAACTTTTTAGATCGCGGTAAATATTTCCCTTCAATTACTGAACAAATTTTCTGGGCCCAAAAATAATTGTTTGATCTGCTGCTTATACGTCGGAAATTACGCTACTTTTAAATGCATATTGTTTGAAAGATATATCTCAATTTGTTTTTGAATTATTATTTTTTCTAGTTTTTAATACTTTTTTGTCATCATGGCAACAGAAATATTCCATTAAAAATCAGTAATAAAAACATCATTTTTATGATGATAAAAACGTGACTTACGTAATAACCATAAACCGTAAAATAAGTCATATATTACGCACACCATGGATTAAACGTTTATATTCCTGGATCACTAAGAAAACGAATAAAATGCGGACATCGCATGTGCTCAGATATGCCTCAGATATCTGTAGACAAAGATGTCAAACTGTGGCCGGCCGAATACAAGAAAATTTTGATCTAATCATGAAATTTTCTGCGATTCTGTTTGTACACAACTTCTTTAACCCCTTGAGCTCTGGTGGTAGAATTTTCTACCACATAATTTTAAATCCGAAATGTCACAATTACACCAGAAAATTCGACCAAATTTATTTGAAAAAGGTTTAATGCATTTTTTTTTTTCGTGTTTATCGTTAATAAGTTTTTTTCTTTGCAAATTACTGGTGCCAATGTGACATTTGGAATTTTCAAGAAAATTACACAACAGAGCTCAAAGGGTTAACCCATTAAGGACGAGCCTCTTTTATACTTCTTTTAAATCTTCGACACTAGTTCTTTCGTATTGCCTTTTCGAATTAGTTGATCGCTCAAAATCTTAGATTAGACAGTACGAATATATCCAAACTAAAATATTGACATTCAAATTTAAAAGTTTTGTTTCCCTTGCATGGAAAGTTTTCTTGCCAATCGCCTTTAATGAGTTAAAATATTAGTTGTATCCTGATGGCTACAGTTTGACACCCCTATTCCGGACTGAGAGCAATAACCATTTTTCAAAAGATTAAAAAATAAAGAGCATGGGGGGGGGTGTAAATGAAAAAGTTAATTTAATGTTTTAAAACATCTGGTTTAAAACAATTTTAAAAATCTAAATAAAATTTCATGCGGTTCTAGTATGAAAGCCTTAATTCATGTAAATGTTTTTCTGTTGATATTTTTCTCATCATGCCATACATGTAAATATTTTATTCTTCAAAAATAGGAGATTGAATTTTTTTTTCTTTTTTTCGAAATCAAAATTTGTATTCTGAAAATGATCTGTATCAGTTTTCTCTAAATTTATTAAATGACTAATTCAACAATATTATTTCTAATCCTGAATAAGAGGCTCATTGAAATAAATTTACTACTAATAATTTAATTGTACTAATAATACAATAGTTTCTCTTATATATCTATATATTCATGACATCATTTAACGAAAACTTAATATTTTCAAGTGACACAAAAAAGGTAAATATTGAAATGAGAGATATTTAGTCTCTTTAAATATTAACTTTATGCATTATTTATAATTGAAATTGAGCAAATCTTTCATACATGCACTATTCAAAATAATAATATTAAAAATTCTATCACTGCAGTTCTTCATTAATAAAACATTTCAGAACTGAAAACCTCTATCTAGACAATATCTACTTACTTTTATACTATTGCATAAAACATTATTTTAACTATTACATAAACTATTGTTTCCATGGAACAATGTAACTAAGTAGATATTCAAACAATAGAAATCCCGCTTATATGAAAACACTTCACAATACTATAACTTATGTTACATTCAAAATATCAATAAAATTGTTTTTAAAAGGATTTTCACTTTGCGGCAAAATTAGATGTGTTATAAACTCAAAGGTATCAATTTATTACCTTTTATTGTAATACTTAACGTTTACAATTATATTCTCTAGAGCCCTTGTGTTGCCAATTAGACGGATTTATTTTTAAATTCAGATAACTTTATTCTCATTATTTTTGAGAAACAGTAACATACACCTTATTTAATCTTCAAGTCGGTGTTGCTCATTTAGCTTCTTTTCTGTATTCAAAAATTTCAAATTTCCAATGGAAATTTACAATTTCTAAAAGAAATATGTTTACTTTATGTAATCCCGAAATGTTTGTCTTTAAATAAATAAAAGAATATTATAGAAGATTTTTCTCATGAATGCAAAGTTTCGGAATTTAAAAAAGGTCATAATTGCAACCCTATTACCAGTAATAAGTTTAATATTACTATTTTAAGAAAGTGGTATTAATTAACACTTTGAAGGGCAAAACACTTCTATTCTTAAATTGCTCAAATAATTGATTGACACCTGAATTAAAAAAAGGATTTTTTTCAAATTGGTCAAAGCCCCCCCCCCCTTTTTAACACTTTCCAACAAAGTTGAAAAGTGTTTACGCATTCGGTCCGTATGGCCTCTGGCCGTCTGTCCGCGCTCTAACTCCCGTAAATATACTCGGATTACTCTGAAATTTTTATGTTATTCATGTTTACCCTAGCACGAACCGTTCGGAAAATGAAGTTCCTACTGTGATTAGTTTATTTACAGGGATAGTTAAAAGTTTTCCACAACATTACGGCCAAAGGGAAAAAATCGTATCAAATGAATTTTAAAGGTGTTACACCCTGTTAAACTTATTCAAATTTACATAGATTCGCAAAGTGCACTAAAATACGCATTCTGTAAAATATGCTGTCAAACAAACCCTGTAAATGAATAATAGTTATTATTCATTTACAGGGTCACCTAAAAGAATTCCATTACACAATAATATAGGAGGAAATTGTTTGCGACATATTTTAGTAATGTTAAACGGTTTCAAGTATCATAAAGTTGACATACGCCGCTGAGACTTAATATTTTACGCATAATATGAAGTGTATAGCTTTTACAGGGACACACAAAATATTTGAAATATTTTTATCCTAAATATCGATGTGTATTACCGATGATAGTTGATGGATGGTTGAAATGCATTTTCAATTATAATATGCGCTTTTAAGTTTTACAAAATGTCTGCAAATTATATGGTGAATATAAATGTTATAGTTGATATACAGGAGAGCTCAACAAAAGAGCTCATAAATGGTACAGAATATGAGAGTAATTAACTTAAAGATAGTAGTTATGCTTTTTTACGTTGAACTGCTTTCAGTTTACTAAGAAATGTTTGTAGAATATAGATAAAATGATATACAGGGTCACGCAAAGAATTAGCATCATGGTCACCCATACGTGATAATAGCTGGAAAATTGATTTAAGTAGCTTTAAGAATGCTTTTGTTTGAACTAAATTTTAACAAAATACTGGCGTGTATTAAAGATACTGGATAAATTACTGGGCTGAGCAAAAGTATTGAAGTATTTTCCATCTATTAGAATAAAGTGCTGCAAAAGAAAGTTCAGCGAGTTAGGCATTTTCTTGCTAAACTAAATTTTCCCATTATATTGTATTTATATATATATATATATAGGGTGTCCGAAAAGTCTGGAAACGGTCGAATAACTCGAAAAATACATATGAGATTGAAAAACGTAAATATACGAGTTAAATATTTTTAAATAAGCTACTCAGTGATACCAAATTTGACCTTCGTAACCGATCCCCTGGGGGTCAGAGGGGGTCCAACTTTGAAATCTTAAATTATAACCCCCATTTTTTATTGCAGATTCGGATTCTACGGACAAAAATACGTAATTTTTGTATTTGATGTTTATTTCGAATCCTCGTTTATCACGGTGTAATTGAGCATATTAAATCGATACATATTTCGGCTTTTCCAACGGGATTTTCCCTAATCGAAACTAATTGGGGAGAATTTATGACATCAAATTCCTCGTCTTTTGCAATAATAGCGATTCTTGAAAATCACCCGTGCCGATTATTTCGGTAGTGCAGTTAAAAATTTGATCCATTTGCTGTAGCGTCACTCCACAGCTTTTATAGAATATCTCTTTCATGACCAATGAGAATGTTCCATAACGCAGTAAAGTACACTGTAAAAAAATTGACCCTTTGGCTGCATCGTCACTCCACCGATTTTACAGAAAACGATTACTTTACTGTGTTATGGAGCATTCTCATTGGTCACAAAAGAGATATTCTATAATAGCTGTGGAGTGACGCTGCAGCAAATGGGTCAAATTTTTAACAGTGTAGCACTATTGAAATAATCGCCACGGGTAATTTTCAGGAAACGCTATTCCTACAAAAGACGAGGAATTTGACGTCAAAAATTCCGCCCAATCAGTTTCGATTAGGGAAAATCCCGTTGGAAAAGCGGGAATATGTATCGATTTAATATGCTCGATTACATCGTGATAAACGAAGATTTGAAATAAACATCAAATACAAAAGTTACGTATTTTTGTCCGTAGAATCCGAATCTGCAATAAAAAATGGGGGTTATAATTTAAGATTTCAAAGTTGGACCCCCTCTGACCCCCAGGGGGTCGGTTTCGAAGGTCAAATTTGGTATCACAGAGTAGCTTATTTAAAAATATTTAACACGTATATTTACGTTTTTCAATCTCATATGTATTTCTCGAGTTATTCGGCCGTTTCCAGACTTTTCGGACACCCTGTATATATATATATATATATATATATATATATCAACCGACGGATCAAATACAGGGCTGTATTTGATATTTCAAGGCTGTATTTAGTATTTCAATACATATTTGGCTATGGACAGTAGCATGTTATTTCCCTAAATAACAAAGTTTTGTTAAAATTTTCAGGAAGCGTTGGAAAGTGCTTCATAATTTATGCTTAAAGTACAAATTTTTCTTACTTGTTTTTTTCATACTTCATAAAATTAAAAATTTTCTTTCAAAATTCTGGAACCAATGTGGCTTTTCGGAATTAAAATTAAATGTGATGTACTTTATCCCACCGCCCTTCAAGGAGTTCAGTAAGCTGTTTAATAATAATTAAAAAAATCTGCCCACATGGCAGCACTGACATAGTTGCCACAGGCGACTATTTATTTATTACATTTCGCAATACTTTCTCGATACGAATATCTTCAACAATGCACGTGACAGCATTTGAAAGAACTACAAAATTTATTTTACTAAAATTTGGTGCGAATAGAATAGAAAAATAGTCGCTTGTGGCAGCACTGCTCTGATGATACTTATAGGTAAGCTTCTTTCTACAGAGACAAAATAAAAACTTTTGCCACCACTATTTCCTTACAAAATCTTCTCCGTACTCTCTTATAACGAAGAGCTGATTTGGCTTCTCATGAAAGAGCTGTAATTTTTTCGATCATAAAAGAGTTGTTTTTCAAATGATTAAATCTTCTTGATCTAAATTGGTTATTTAATTAGCTAAACTTCATTTAAATTAGTTAAAACTCGAGTTATTTCAACTCTTTTTTGAGAAGCTGCCTTTCAACATTGAGATGAGTGGATTTCAGCTCAACTTGAGCTATTTTGTGGCTGACTTTTTAAGAGAATACGAGTACCTTAGATGAGGAATGGAGTCGATAAAGGATCCCTTTGTTCTCTTCGCCGATTCTTGAAGCATCCACCTCCAACATTTCATCGCCAATTTTTTATTTATTTATTTATTTATTTCGACGGCGATCCCTTTTTGGTAATTTTCTGTTTTTATAATAAAAGAAACGTAACGCAAACGAAATAGGTGTTATAGGTGTTGGTGGCTGGTGGGATCGGCGGCAGAAACCCGTCTGATGCGCATTCTCCCCACCATCACGTGATAGTGAGGAGGTGGTAAACACTTTAAGAAAAGGCTGCTATTTCTGAGTCCAGTTATATCAGAAATCTATGACGAGAACTCTGCTCAGGATAAAAAATCAACCTCTCACCATAAGGTCCTAACACCAGACCACCTCCGTTATCTATTACAATTCACTCCTAAAGAGCCTACGGGGATACATATCTATCAAACGGGCCTCGTCACAAAATGTCGCCTTCCCTTGACTACTTTTCTCTTGCTAGATAGTCGGTGAATTCTTTTGTCTACCCGAGCTCAAAATAATTCTAGGGTTTTAAGCTAGAATATTAAGCTTAAAACCCTAGAATAAGGGTTTTAAGCTTCATTCTAGGTAAATAAGGCATAACTGTAATTGCATTTAAAATGGCAAAAGGAACCCCAGTTTATTGATACGATACATTCTTTCAACTAATACTATCTAACTCAAACTAGTCCGGATTAACTTCCAGATAAGATAAATATATTATTTTAAAAATTCCTAGAACACAAATAGTAACACGAATACAACACACAAGTAAAAAGACAATATCATATAACAATAGTTTATATTAGCTAAATAGCTTTGTTCATCAGCACCTGACACCTGAAATTATTGAATATTTTATAGATTTCAATGGATATACTTTTTTTGTAACATATTAAAAGTAAATAGCAATCAGCTAAAAAGCGATTTGATAAACGTGTTTGCTTTGATCCATAAAAAGAAAGAAAGAAACCCCCTTGTCTTATTTTTTAGTGGCCAAGTAGAAACAAGAATCGTAACAATTTCTGATTTTCCCAGTTTGGAGAGCATTTCACAATCACCTAAAACAATCCAACAATTATTCGAGCTCTATTGTAGCTTTACAAAGATAAACGTTAAAAAACAACTGTACCAAGAATTGGAGATTCCGTTTTACTCTGGCACAGAATGGTGGATAACAATTCCTTTATTTGAGTTAGATTTCTTTTTTTCGTTTTACAGAAAACATAGAACAACTTAAATGCATTTAACTCTTTGAATTCGTTTTAGTTTTTATTTCGATTCCCATTTTATTTATTTTTCTAATTCTACAGTTGTATGTTTCTGCTCTTATATAGATTTCATTAATTGTTTAACGTGCAGAATTTTTGTCGGTGCAGGTTTTCTAAGTTGAAGTAGAGGTGAATAGGAACAATAGATTATCAAGTTAACCACTTGCGGCGCGCTGATATGTCTATGAAAGCACTTAGTTTTAACCCTTTCCGGCACAGACAAGTTCTGTTCGTAAAATGAGAAATTGTTGACTGGCACCGGAATTTACATAAGACTTTTTTAGAAATTAAGAACTCCCTGATTTAAACTGCCATTGTAAATGTAAAATTTTACTAAAATATTTTTGGTGCCGTTTGCATGTTCAGAATTAAAATTAGGTGTTGCCGGAGTGGTAACACTGCGCCGGAAATGGTTAATTCCCAAACGCCCCAATGGCACCGGAATTTTGGTAAAAGAATTTACGGTTTATTGAATGTATGAAATATAGCTTTTTCTTATTCATAAATGAAGTTGTTTTCGAATTCCAGTGTCAGTCACTAATTTCAACAGTTAAGCAATGAATTTGCATTGCGCAACAAAGGGTTAACTCAGTAATATGATGGAAAAATAAAAGTTTAACCTCCTTTTTCAGGTGCTTTCGTAAGCATATAATGCGTAGTAGAGTCTGTAGTCTACGCCTGATTTACCTGTCTGTTTGCCAATCAGTACATATGTAACGTCATTTTGACGGCTAATCATATGATATGTTTCAAAACAGAAAACCAGTGCAGAAGTTTTCCACATCGACTGAAATCATACCATAAGATCTCCAAAATCTGAAAGTATGGGTGAAAGACAGGTGATCAAAACCTTCTGATTTAAACTATCCGTTCTATTGTCTTGTTTGGCTTTTATGTAATTCACCTGCTTTGTTCTAAACTTTTGCACACAAGTGTACATAATCGTTGTAAATTTTGCATTCAAGCATTTTTGCATAACTGTGCAAAGGCTATTGCACCAAGATCTGAGTATTTATAAAGCTAGTTATAGTACGAGTGCATCTCATTTGGAATGTTTCACATGCAATTTATTTATTCCAATTATCCATAATTATACCAGGATTTCGAAAGAAGAATGTGTTTTAAATGAATCATGATACAGCTGTCGAAAAAGTAAAAATTGCTAATCGAAATTTATGAATAACAAGAAGGAAAAATCATGTGTCAAGCATGCGAATACTTTTGTGAAGCTCTGTATATGAGACTTAGAATTTATCTATAAAAAGTAAAATGCAAAAAACTAATTAAATTTAAAAGCGCATATTCAATTTTAAAACGTACTCTCCCGAAATTATGACGTGAAGACAGAACTGTAACCTATTTCTTTTGTGCGTCCCTGTAAATGAATAAGAAATGTTAAGAATGCTCTGTTTAACCCATTCGTGCCCATTACCATTTGCGCAAATTTTATTCGGGTGACACCACTACCGGAAATTGTTAACAGTACATACTTCATACATGCTTTGTTTACCCTAAATAAGTTTTATCAATTGAATGAAAATCCGAGTATATTTACTGGAGTTAAAGCGTGGGAAGAAGGATGGACGGCCAGACAAACCGAATGCCTAAGCACTTTTCAACTTTGTTGGAAAGTGCTAAAAAGGTATATGTAAAAGACAATTTTGATCTGATGAATGTTAATGGGCATGTAATAAATAACTTCATGAGCAGAACAAATTAATTGCCGTTATCTTGAGTTTATAGGAATTTAAACTTTTACCCAAGAAATATTTGTTTGTTTGATAAAAATTTTAAAAAGTTGCATATTGACAGCATTCTTACTCGAATTAAAAAACAAACAAACATTTAAATGAGTATTTTAAACTACATAAAACAATTTTGTTTTGTAAATTTTCCTTAAATACTTTAGAAAATGGCGTCAAATAAGCTGACTTTATTCACTTTGCACCGCCTTTTCAGAACATGTCTTTACTTATTTAATAACGAAAATGCCATCATTAATTAACCCTCTAAATCCCATACAAGAATATCGTTTTAGAAATTCCATAATTTAAAAAATAATAATTCTAACACGAAAATGTCAGGAATAAATTTCGCTTTACTTAAATACGGGATGTCTGTTATTTAATAAACAACAATGAACATTACAGGGTTAAGAAAAACACACATACTTTAATTACCCGTATCAGGTGTATAAAAATATAGACAAAAGCAGACAGTCTATCACCACTAAATTTTATTAGTTTTCTTCACTTAAATTTTATTAGCCGTCCAACAGAAAAAAATAGATAAGACAATAGACAAAAAGTGCTTAATGGCGAAAAATTAGTCTTGAGGAGATGCTGCGCCAACTGCGCCATTCGAAGACCTGATATAGAAGTAACAGCCTATATCTCTTACGCTTTAAAATTTTACTGGTATGGCCTGAATATTTCAAAATTCAACGTCCATAAATCAAATATTATACAGCGGACTATGTGTTTGTATTCTAAATCAGAAAAAAGATATATATAATTTTTCGAATTGAAATAAATATTGTCTCAAATGTTTTGAAGAATTATGAAATAATTTCTACAAAATTGATGTTTATACATACTTTAAATATGTACTCAAATTTATTTCATGAATTTTACAAAGTTCATGTTTTTTTACACTTTTATCTCAAATCTACTTTCCGCATTTCAAGTAAATTTCGTGTATTTTTTGTATTTTTTTACGTTACTTTCATTTTCATTCTAATGCTATTAAGTCTTCTCCCGGGGACATAAAGTTTACGTCCCATAAAACTAAGTCTCAGTATTCGGACATTCAAGAGATTGCAAAAAGTGTTAGTAAACAGAAATAATTTTATTTTATAAAATGACTATTTCATGTTGTGTTGGAACAAATTGCTTAACCCTTTGATCTCTGATGGTAGAATTTTCTACCACTTAATTTTAATTTCGAAATGACACAACGGCACCAGAAAATTCGTCCAAATTTACTTGAAAAAGGTTTAATGCATATTTTCGTGTATATCGTTAACCAGTTTTTTTCTTTGCAAAATACTGGTGCCAGTGTGACATTTCGAATTTTGAAGAAATTTACCCATCAGAGCTCAAAGGGTTAAAAATGCTTAAAACGCACAAAAATATAATTATGAGAAATAAAATTTTTACCTATTGAATAATGAAATACCGTATTTACTTGAGTATTAGTAGCCCTTGATTAGCAATCGCATTTTAGCTTTTAAAGAAAAATTTCCCAAAATAAATATTTTGCCTTTTTCTACACAAAAATTGTAGAATATCTTTCTTTGCATAACTGCGGTATTTACTTAACCCTTATGTCACTTTCAACATGATATCGGGAATACAGTTGCTAGGTGTCCCACGTAAATCTGCGCTCTAAACGGTCTTAACACAAGTAATTTCTTACACTTCATTTTATCATGTTGAATGGCAGAAAAATTTTACTTTTACAGGGTTCACACAACTCTACCACTAAATTTTAACTGTATTTTCAATGTATTTCACTGCAGAAAAATTGCGAAATTTGAGAACAAAGGTAACGGTGTCAAATTCTGTTTCTTAAACTTAAATATAAATTTTCTTATTATTAATAGTGGTACCAGAGTCCTTAAAAAATATAAGAAGTATGTGAACCCTGTTTTAAATTAGATAAAACGAAGAAAATTATTTTAAAATACTAGTATCAGGGTTCGTACGGATGCCGTTATTTTCCAGGAAATATATCAGTATATTTTTACAAAAAGATTATTTTAGTTTAAATGGTGCGAAATTTCGCATTATTTAAACTGTTATTTTCTATAAAAAAACGCTGGTACCAAATAATATCCCGGCCTGGAAATTCCAGGACCCATATAAATATAAATCCTAGGACTCATACAAACCTAACAGAACATTTGGAGAACCGATTTATACGCATACTTCAGGCTAAACTAATTGGGACAAGAATCTCTTACACGGATGTTATTCGGTGGAAACGGTTTTTTTAAAGAAACACTTTTCTATTTGTACTTTGAGAACACCTGCAAGAGAAATGTACGACAACATTTACTTTTAAACTAAAGTAGTGGTAACAGATTATAGAAATAGAAATTATAAATAAAAATCTAGGATTCTATGAAGTTTAATAGCTGATGATCTTTTTCACTCCGTTGTGAGTACATAAACATTTTCAAAATAATAATAATAATAATAATAAACACCAATGGCGACTACTTTTTGTTATTTTCCCTATAGAACTAGTAATAAAATAGAAGTGACGTATCCTTAAGCAAGCGAAGTTTCAACTGTAACCGATTACTAGGGGAAAAATTCCACCAGTAAATTTAAACAGAAATTTTCGCCCTATTAAATTAAAATTTCAGTCTTAAATAATGTCAGAAACACTATTCATTTTGACTTATGGAAGCTTACTTTGGCGGTAGTCATGTCATGCGTTTTCGTTTATCGTGACAATTTGTACAACTTTCTGTAAGTGATAGCGAAAAAGATTACAATAACAATTGTCACCATTAACAACAAATAGTTTTTTACAATATTTGTAAAAATATATTTTCATGAATAAAGAGCTAAAATAAGACGAAGCTTTCTATTCATTACTAGCAGTAAAATTATCCCGGCGGTAATCAGTGTCTTAATCAGAAAAAAGAAAAAAAAACAGCCGTTAACTGTGACAACTATTTCAGTTGCTTCATTCACTCAACACTAACAGACAGTATGCCACGTGCATTCTCCTCTTTATTCATAACTCATATTCATAATTTTTTTCTTCAACTATTTAACCCTTCAGCACACGCATCCATTTCTATGACGTAACCACACGCACTGAGTCAATATAACCCGACGATTTTCGCGAATTTCTCGGTAAAATATGGACATTATAAATAAAATAAATAAAGTCAAAAGTATTATATGAATCGTTTTTTAAGTAGCAAGATACATTATTTGTTTTAAAAATCAAATTTCAAAGAAAAAACCCCCAAAAAGCTTACCTTTAATTATGCATCTTTTTTCGTCATTCATTCGTTTTCTATCGTTTTGAAATGCTTACAGATTTAGTACATAATTTTAACGATTTTTTTCTTGAAAATATATGTTTATATAGCAGTACAAGCAATATTTTGTATAAAAAACTGTATATTTTGTTATTTTGTATATTTTGTAAGTTGGGTAAAACTCACCTATTCACACTAGGCACTATAGAAAAATGTCGGGTTTTAAGTTTCTGTTTCCAGGATCCCTTCTTGCTAGACCACCTAGTAAGGTACCGGAAGTTGCAGGTAAGTCTTGAGAAATTCCTGAACATGATAGGGAGCGTCAGGTCAAAAATACCCGATGCGTGTGCTTACGGGAGTTTCGTTTTTCTTTTATTTCTTTAGAACGAGGGAGCTTGCTTCGTGATGAAGACTTCTTAGGAGCCACTCAAGCAGTCATTGAACACTGCTAGATTACAGGATAGCATTAGAAGATTCAAAATATCTAGTAACTTCAATGGTAGACGTTCCCTTAATCTATCATTTTGCCGCTTTTAAAGCATAATTTGTAGAGCACTTGGAAGAAAAATTAGAAATTTCGGATTTCCATAAAACAGGACTTAATAAATCTAAATCCTTCAAAAAATGTAGGTTGCAGTTCAAAATTTTTTTCGAGTATTAATTTCATAATCCATTATTCATATCATAAAATTATAAAAAAATAAAGATTCAACGTATTTACGTTTGGGCATTTTAGTATCATTGCTACATAAAAATTTAGCACAAGTTAAATTTCAGAAGATATTACCGTAATTTCGGGTGTATAAGCCGCGGATCAAACAATTCTTTTCGGACCCAGAAATCTTATTTAGTGATTGAAGAAAAATATTTACGGCGATCTAACTAGTTATATTTGTTTCTTAAAAAATTCTGGGTCAAAAAAGAATTGTTTGATCTGCGGCTTATACACCCGAAATTACGGTAATAAAAATACAGTTGTGTAACCAAGGTGGGTGCCCAACACCAGTAATATTGCAATGTTTTCTTCTCCTTTATTCATACCAGAAAATTTTATGGTTAGATAAGAACAAAACTTTCAATAATTACCAGTATTCAGAGCACTTGGCACCCACCCTGGTTAGGCCATTGAAATATGAAAACATAATTTAAAATTAGAAGTACCAAATTTTGAATGCTTATAATTCAAAAGCTTAACATTCAAATGACTTACAATTTGGCATCTAGGCATAATGTGACCGAAGCTTTGACATATTTTGTTGAAGTTGGGTATTGCTAAATATGTAAAATGAACCCCTTAGCAAATTTTACATGCATTATCTAGAAGTAGACTCTGTTTCCCATCGTTCAGTTCCAGTAACATTTTTTTTAATGATAATTAGCTTAAGAGTTAGTGGGGTGCGTTTACTTTTATTTCCACGACTGTACATTCCTTGAAATGTGTAAAAGCGGGATCCTTCTCAGTGTGAGTACATTAATTGTAATTTCGAAGAAATCTGACACAACTATTTTATTAGAAATTTCCACTTTCTGTTTGTATATTAAAACTTGTGATAATATTGTTTAATTGAAGAATTTGTATTACCGTAATTTCGGGTGTATAAGCCGCGGATCAAACAATTCTTTTTGGACCCAGAAATCTTATTTAGTGATTGAAGACAAATATTTACTTCGATCTAAGTAGTAACATTTGATTCTTAAAAAATTCTGGGTCGAAAAAGAATTGTTTGATCCGCGGCTTATACACCCGAAATTACGGTATTTTAAAAAAATATTGATTGATAAATTATCATTGTATATAAATGTATAATATTTCTTTAACAAAATTTTTATTTTAGAATGCATTAAAGAAAAGTTTTTTCATCTTCTTATAAAAAAATTCAGTTTCAATAACCGTGATCTAAAGAATTTACATTTCATGCTCGCTTGTATTGACATTAAGGAAATGGTGCAGTTCTTCATTTTGTACTTGAATTTTTTTTTTCGGAAATATATTTGAAAATGTATCTCTAACATGCTGCTACCTTTTAAACTATTTAAAGACTTCTTTTACCTGCCGATTCCATTGAAATTAGATTTCCGCGTTTCGTCGTTATCGATAAGGAAATCGTTGAACCATCGATTAACTTCAATGCTTCGTTCCAGGATATGAAACGTTACACTAGAAAACTTATTTCTAAATAAGAGTTTCTATCGTATTGCGAAAATGACCCTGACTGAAAGTACGGTTTTCGGAAAAAGGCCTATTAATATTACTTCGCATCAAATTTTGTAAAAATGCTTGAAAAATTAAATACGTCTTATTATATTATATTCTTAAACTCAATATCTATTTTAAAACTTTATTTTTAGAATAGGTTTTCAGCTCACAGGCTATCAAAGTCTGAGAAGAAATGTGGCCGCAGGTTCTGTATGTATGCACGTACTATGTATGTATGTGAAGTGATAACTCATGATAAAAATATGTTATTTGTTTGAAATTTTGGCTATAGGTTATTTTGATAAAGAACCTCCCTGATTAGCTTTGGGAGTTCATTGGACAACAATCAGGCGAGAGGAACGGAGGGCTAAACTCACCCCCTTAAGAACAGCTTTGGTATTCGCCCCCATTCCGCCAACTTGTTTTTTTCTTGGCGTGAAAAATCCGTTTTCGCCAAGTGCAATTCTCGCCAAGTGGTCATTTGTAGCCACTTTAGGCCGGAAGGAGGAGAGAGTTGTTATGAGCAAACGGTAGAAAATATTTAAACAATAAAGTAAGACAAAAACTCGTTTTTAAAACTATAAATAACTGACAATAAAACTCACAATAAAGCATTTTTAAACGCTATATTCACGAAAAGGGGAGTCGTACTGAGCAAACGGTGAAAAACTTTTAAACAATAAAGTAAGGCAAAAACTCTTTTATAAATACATAAATAACTGACATTGAAAATCACAATAAAGCATTTTTAAAGCCTACATCGCCAAACTAAACACCTAACAATCGCATTAAGTAACTTAAGCTTACATTGAAAGCCCAAATACATAAACACATTAAAGAAATCTCTAACCATACAGTCAGAAAGAATAAAATCACAAAAACGCTTGTTTTGCACAAAAAATAAACTGACTTTTACCCAAAAATAAAAATTACATAAAGCAATTTTTAGCTTTATAACATAATTAACAGGTACACTTGTAAAGGCGTTTTCCTTTACATATTAGTTAATAATTGTTTTCCCCCTTAGTTAAAATTATAATATTCCCTTAATTTGTAACTTTAATTAATAAGCTAGATTTTTAATCCCTTTAATTCTATTCAGTTACTAACGTCCATTTATTTCTTTAAAATATAATTTCAGTTATCTCTAATTCTTTCTTTAAAGACACAACATATATCCGTTTGTTAATGTAACTGTAAGTATTTTCCCATAGCAACAACCTTTTAAAGAGTTATTTCTCGGCTTTTGTTAAGCATAGTTAAACGTTATTCACTTAAGAACCAGATGTGCTATGTTTGTCTTTTATTTTATTTCATTAGAATTCGTTTCCTTTCTGAACCCGTGAGACTTTTGTTAACCCTATGTAAAGAATTCAATCCTTGTGGTTTTCCGGGCCATATGCTATCTTTCATCATTTGGCGTTAATTATTTCAAATCATGCACTTTGGTTTCTATCATTGAATGTCTATGTAACGGAAACTCTCCACGTGCCTTCTCTCATCGCAATTTGTGCGTATCAGTCGTTTTTGGCTATTTTTATGTACATGTATCGCGCCAACACTTGAAGATGTGAAGAATGTATTTGTGACCACTCCTTTTCTGTAACCACTAGCGATCGGACCTATCTCTGCGAGGGTCCCTCTCTGGCACGGCAACCATTCTTGGAACTGTGAAATTAATAAAAACTTGTCTCTAGTAAATTAGCCTCCTGTGTTGCCTTTCTCAAATATTCATGGATTATCTACGAACTTGGGATTGAAAGTACAATTACGATTTATCAATGGAAACTTCCTATACGATGTTGAAACCGTCCTCATAACACTTACAATGGGAGCCATAGTAAATAAATGTATGAATAATAAAATGAAAATATACAACCGGATTTCAAAGCCACGTGTGTCCAAAAACGAAGTTAAAATAGCAGGTTCGAACTGCAGCGAGCTACGGTAAGAAAGTGATAAAAACCCGCGCACGTAAGCCAGGAGAAAATATCTAGGGTTCATGGAACACTAAAATCGGCGGGGTTGCATTAGCGCCAAACATCGACAACTATAATCGCTAAAAAGTGCCAAAAATATGGCGGTCAATCGGGGCGAATACCAAGGGATACCGCCTCCACTTAATTTAGGCAAATGGATTTTTCATGCGGAATTATCAGATAACATTCAAATTTTAGATACAAGATCATTCTCATAAGACGTCTCCAGGTTTAGTTCTGGGTGTTCATTAATTAAGCATAAATGGAGAGAATGGGGGTTAACTTCACTTAATTTAGGTAAATGGGTTTTTCATCCAGACTTTACCGATCTGCTTTAAATTTTGGAGATAGGTCATTCTGGTATGAAGTTTTCCTGATTTTTTGGGGGCTTCATTGTTTTAGAATAAGGGGCACGGGGGCTAACACCCCCTCTTAATTTAGATTAATGGATTTTTCATGTAGAATTATCAGATTTCATTTAAATTTGAGATATAGTGTAATTTTGATAAGCCGCCTCCAAGATCAGTTTTTGGTGTTCATTTGTTAAGTATAAAGGGGTCAATCGGGGTGAGTCGGTAAATGGAATGGATTTTTAAATGGATTTTTCACGCAGTATTTACCGATTTGTTTCAAATTTTTGGTGAAGGTTCATTCATAAAAACCGTTTCCCTGATTTTTTTTAAAGGTTAAATAGGAAACGGAATACGGGGGTACTTCCCTTAACATAGGTAAAGGAATTTTTCAAGCAAGATTATCAGATTTGAACATATTTTTGGATATAGGTTTATTCTGATAAAGCGCATGTCTTATTAATTTTGAGAGTTCTTTTGTTAAGTATAAAAGAGGAAACGAGCGATTCTCCATCTATGAATTAGATAGTGGGTTTTTATGTAGAATTACCGAAGTGCTTGTATGTTAGACAAATTTGCAGGATGTATAGCGGGCACAGAGACACTCGGAATCACATAGCAATGCAGTGTCTAACATGCCGTAGTTGTCAGTTATCCCCTTTAGGGGCGTTGGTATGTCTATGAAACTACTTAATTTTAATTTCCAAAGGCCACACTTGAACTAGATTTTTGATTTAAAAAATTATGTTTATTAGATGTGTGAAATATAGCGTTCTATTATTTTCAAACAAAATTGTTTTCGAATTCCGGTGTCATTCATCAATTTCAACACTTAAGCAGTATAAGTGCTCTGTGCTGCAAAGGGTTAGGGTACAAAGCAATGATGTCAATAAACTACTTCTGGCTATTTCCATGCGAACTTGTTTGTCTGTTACGTACTACGATTTTTGGCTACCAATATTCGATGTCGGAAAAATGTGACTTATTTTGTTGAAGATATCTCATTAATTGAATAAAACGAAGCAAACTTTACGAAAATACCGGTGGCCAACAATCATAGCAATTTTTAGCTGCGTAACAAACAAACAAATTCGCATGGAATTGCCCTTCTTTAAATTCAGTTTTCTTAATTGGCACCACATTAAAGAAAATAAACAAATCGTAAAATTTCACTTATGAAATAACATGTTAATTAAGATTAAAAAAAGAAAGGAGGAGATTAAGAAGACAAAAATAATTTTGAATTTTACAATTTCAAAAAAACTGGTGCCAATCAAGAAAGCTGAATTAAAAAAATCCACTAGCAACTTTGGACTGAATCCTAATTAAGATGATCGTTGGCGATAATTGCTTATTGATCCACTTAAAAAAAGGTATAGTAGCCAGTAGTAACATTGAAAATTGTAGAAAAATGTAGCCACTAGCAACACTGGTACAAAGAAGCAAGGAAAAAAAAGAAACAGCAACAGATTAATCAGCTGGAAAATATTTTATTGAAGGGTTGTATTACAGAATAGGTTCGAAATTACGATCAGAAGTTGTCAGCCAAGTTTGATTACTGCGTTCTGGGAGATATTTAACGTATCGCGTATCCTCCCGGCAGCTACTAATATTCGAGCAACGAGACATTCAACTGAAGGAACAGCGGTCACTGTCATGTCTGTCAATTTTTGGCCGTAATTTCAACCATTTTCCTCGGTAGAATCTTTCAATAAAATGTTTTTCCCCCATTAATGCGTTGCTGTTCCTGTTCTTTTTTCTCTGCTTCTTTGTACCGGTGTTGCCAGTGGACTACTTTTTTATGTCGGTTTCATAACTGGCAGCAGTTTTTTGAAATTTTAAAATTTCCCATATTTTTTCGACAAACAACAGATTGCAGAATGAAGGTAATGCAGGATCTCATACTTTATTAAAACTAGAACCGCAGGAAATTCTACTCAAGTATTAAAAAAAAACATTTCATACCAGAATTGTTATTTAAAACTATTTGATTTATTTCTCCACAGAGCATATTTAACATACTTTAGAAAGAAATTACTGATTTAAATCGAAATGTTTTTATTTGGTACTTGTCAAAATGAACGCTGTTCAGAACTTCGAATTTACATCAGAAATTTTGAAAGAAGAATTTTTCCTTAAGTAATTACAAAACGTATGCCGTTATATATAGAAAATACAGGGTGTCTATAAAAGAACTCCGGGGTTTTAAAAATTCATATCTCACTAACTATAAAAGATAGCAAAATTTAGTCAATTTCTCTGAAAAGAGTAGCTCAAAAAGTTTTACTCATACAAATTGGGAATGTTTGCATCAACTGTTGGTGGCGCTGCAGGGCGTTGACCTTGAAATGATGGCGACTCCGCAACAAAAGGCTCAATGTGTTATTTGGCTCATAGAAACGATAGAAATTTCTTCTGGCGGCATATCAAGAATCTTGTGTATGCAGAGAAAATTCGTGATGTTCAACATCTCAGGGAACGAATAGTCAATTGTGTGGCAACCGTCCCCCCCAGACATGCTCGCCAGGACATGGGAAGAGGTTGAATACCGTTTAGACGTCTGACGTGCCACTAACGGGGCTCATACAGAACTTTACTAAGTGTTAAAAAAAACTTGAAAATGTAAGTTTTTCAGTCATGTATAAAACATGTATGTATGTTTTTATTTCATTAAAATATTTTGCCTCAAAACCCCGGAGTTCTTTTATAGACACCCTGTATAACTTGTGGTGTAATTATAAAATTTCAGAATTAAATAAAGAGACCAAATCTGGCAATCCAGACCCGTATGGTGACTCCATTGTTAAACTAGACAGGTAAACCCTACATTTTATGAGGATTGTCTTCTTACCACTAAAATTTTAGTGGTGTCCAAAGCATTTGGATCCCGATTTACGATGGACACTTGACAACATTAGCGGTAAGTTAAAGTCACCTCTCGAGTGCAAAAAGTTAATAGTTACATCATTCGATCAGCTGCTTGTAAGGTCCAATTTTTATTTACTTATTTTGTTTTTCTAATCACATTTTAGGTTGTATGCGTTAATTTTAATTCTTTTGTAGTACCCAGCTATTTTTTAACTATAATTTTTTTATAGGTACTGGTTTAACACAAGAACTACCGTGAGCCGTCATTTTGACGGCTAACCCATAATTATATTTCGGTTCAAACCAGAAATTTGATTATGAAATAAGTTTAAAAGATTCAAGAAAGAAAAACGTTAAATAATAAAGTTAAACTGTTTTAAATCACAATTCTGGAGTGATATATTTTTTATAAATCTTGACTCAAATTTGCGGTAGTTCAAGTGTTAATACTCAATTAAAAAATCGGTTTAAATAGATTTTGGGTTTTACTTGTGTAAAATCATAATTAGTTTTACCATTAGTTTTGGTTTTAATCCTGTTCTAGATTTCCAAATATTTGATGTTTATTTCATCTCATGTAACGTGTTATTTACTTTTTATAAAAAGACACAGCAAATATAAAAATTTCTGTTTTTTATTTTACCAAGACAATAACAACTTTAGAAGCATCAGAACTAATAGCAATTTGGGACGATTCTGATCTTGGTTTAAGTGATTTTAGTTGTGAATATTAATGTTAATAAAATTTAAGAAGACTCTTTTGAAGCTTAACATAAGGTTACTAAAGAGTCAATCAGTAATTTTGTTGGTGATTCAGTTAGCCAAACTAAAGGATGTGAAATAGCGAGATACCAAAACCCGACTTTGATTCGGAAGAGATCTTCGAAGTAAGTTCATGTTATACTTTATGTACACATAAAGTGTCTTTAATGTATAAATTAAGATAACTACTTCGACTAACATTTTTTTGACAGAAATTCATAAATGTAAACGAAAAAATAATTAATAGAATTAATGATATTTTACTTTCGCAAGTATCATGAAATCTGATTTTAATTACCGTAATTTCGGGTGTATAAGCCGCAGATCAAACAATTCTTTTTCGACCCGGAATATTTTAAGAAACAAATATAACTAGCTAGATCGCCGTAAATATTTGTCTTCAATCACTAAATAAGATTTCTGGGTCCAAAAAGAATTGTTTGATCCGCGGCTTATACACCCGAAATTACGGTACATTTCCTTTCAAATTTGCATCAGACATTCCAGATCCTGCTTATTTTTCATCACAACTAAAATAAAACTCACAAATGCTCATAACATTTAAAGAATATGACTAATTTAAAAATTACATTGATACTAATATGTACTCAAAAAAAAAACTAAATTTAGAGTTATAAGTTGAAAATATGTTTTTGTGTATAATAAATGAAAGAACTTTTTTCAAAGATTTTCATTTATAGATTAAATATGTGTAAAATAATTCAGTGTTGTTCATTGAATAATTAATATACATATGCACATATATCTCTGTTTCAATTTATTGTTAATTTACTTTATTTCTATATCACTTTACATGTGAACTGAACTGTGTTACATTTCATCTAAGACCTCAAGATCCATTAACTCCTTCAAGGGCGTTGGTTCATTTTTGGTTCACCTAATTTTATTTCCTAAATTTCACATTGGCAATATTGGAATGAAAATTATCCTTTTTTGGAACACATGAAAAAAGGGCTTTTGCTTATTAGGAATTTTTTTTTTTTTTTTTTTTTTTTTTTTTTTTTTTAGATTCTGGTGTAAATTACGCATTTCACCATTTTGCGAATAGAAGTAAGGGTTAAAATGGATTTAGTCTAACAAATTTTAAAAAAAAATCAAGTAAAAATCTTTAAATGTTATATTATTTTTTATCGTTTTGATGAAAATAAAAACCAAAAACAAAGATAAAGTGTTTTAAACTTCCTCGAGTTTCAGGAGGTTAAACATTTACGAACGTGCTTTGCTAAAATATAAAATTTAAATATAAGAGATGAATACTTAGAAAATGAAGCAGGACAATCTTAGAAATTTCATACAATTCGTTCATATTTCTTAAGCAATTTGTTCAAAAACTTTTATTTGAGTAATATAGGCTAAATTAGCATAAAAAGTTTACTGATGTTAAAACAGAAAATAAATTCTATATGTTTTAAGATTATAAGCATCATAATGCTTATCCTATTTGATCATTTTCTTTCTGATATTTCAAAGACATACTAAGCCTTATAGAAACCTAAATCCAATACAGTAACAAAACGAACATTGAGATATTTTCAATTTTTCAGATTATTTATGATAGAAATCAATGTTTGCAGGTTTTTGAATATAAGTCAATGATATTAAGTGAAACATCATTTTCTAAAGAAATAAAAAACTCAACTAATAATACTCAGCATGTCATCAAAAGAAAAATGAGAATGAAAAAAAGTTTAGGTTACGTTAAATTGTTCTTTTCAAATTTCGTTTAAAAATTTGTAATTTATTTATTTATTTATTTTACATTTTAATGAAAAGTTGAAGTGTAATGAATAACATAAACAATCAAATGAGCAGCAATTTGGAAATTGTAAGAAAATTGTTTAGAGTATAAAGCTTTCAAAGAATGAAACTTTCTAACTTCAAATCGCTTTTTATCAAGGAAAATGGAGAAAAGGTTCAATAGTGATCAGAGGAATGTAATTCTCCTTAACCGTTTTAGTGCTAAGCAATTTTTGCAAGAATGCACGAAAATTGCGGTACATATTTTGATTTCTTTAAAGGAAAAAATAATGTTGTCATATAAAACACTGTTATTTAGACAAATATCAATCAATTTTAATAATTCTTTTTGTATTATAAAGAACTCGCAGCGCAAAAGCGCTGCGCCGCGGTTTTCGAGATAAACTATCGCAGCGCTTTTGCGCCGCGTAGCAGTCAAACGGTTAATGTACCGGAAGAAAACAAAATCAGTCCCCTTTCTGTTTTTAGTATTATTGTTTCATGGTTTTCGGGATAAATCAAGGTATTTTCTGTGTTCTTGTATAGTTGCGGGTAATATACACACTAAATTGATAAAATCAGACACAATAGTAGTTTTAACTACTTAATCCTTTGATCTCTAATGATTGAATTTTCTACTACTTAATTTTAATTCCAAAATACCACAACAACTACAGAAAATTCGACCAGATTTATTTGAAAAAGGTTTAATGCAATTTTTTTTTTCGTGTATATCGTTAACCAAATTTTTTTTTTGCAAAATACTGGTGCCAATGTGACATTTGTTATTTTGAAGAAATTTATCTACCAGAGCTCAAAGGGTTAACTGTGATCAACATTTTTCAAAAAAATCTTTCTAATAATGTCTATTTTTTTTATGACTTCTACAGAATTTTTATATTTTTTTCACCTGTTTTTCAAAACAGAAATTTTTGCTTAATTGAATAAGAAAAATACTTCGATTAAATAATGCAAAGATTACAATAATATTTTACTGATGAGAATAATAAATTATGACTAGAATATGGATACCCGTACATGGTACGGGCAAATCAGAATTGGCCAAAGCACGTTGCCCATACGACGTACGTGAAAAACAGAAGAGCGGTTAAAGTGGTTTATAGACTTCAAAACTGTAGAAATTTCACTGGAATCTTAATTAACCCTTTGAGAGGCTGTTGGATAGATTATGCCTAGCCTAATTTTAATTAAGATTCGCGCCAGAAACGTTTAATAAAAATTTACTTTAACCTGGGTGAATAAAAACTCAAAAATTGCTTTACCTTATTTTGAAATAAATTTCCTCCAAATTTCAGGTAGTAATTCAACATTACAGAAACAAAATTGCTTGCCCCTCAATGAGTTATCGAATTCAATAATATTTTGAAGCATTAAAAAAGTATAATCTATTTAAATATGTATGGAGATATCATAGCCAGTAGAAAGTCTATAAAAAATAAATATTTTTGAATATTTGGCACGAAAATATGAAAGCGACACGCGATTTGGCAAGCAGGAGTTTTCCTCGCCAAAAACAATCAATTTTAGCGGATCTGAAAAATGATTGTTAGTTGTTAATGGGAATTCATCATTATTTCCAACTGTTATTTTTTATTGTAAAGCTAACTTTATTTAACTATACAATTTTCTTGATATAACAATAGAATTTTTTCTGTTTTGAAAAACCGGTGATAAAAGATTAAAAAATAAAAAGAAAAAGAAAAAGAAGAAAGAAAAAGAAAAGAAAATTGCTCTTGTCGCGCAGAGTTAACTCTTTCAAGGGCGGTGGTTCATTATTTGAACTACCTAATTTTAATTCCTAAAGGCTACATTGGCACCAGAATATTGGAATAGAAATTAAAAAAAAATTAAGAATATTAATCAAAGCTTTTGTTTATTGTGAAATAAATCTGTTTATAAATTCCGATATCATTTACACTTTTTGGCATTTTATGAAAAGAAGTGCTTGCTCCTGAAAGGTTTAAAAAGTATTTTACATAAAAACGTATTTTTTGAAATTTTGTTTCATCGTCAACCGCAAAATAAACGAAAATTTTATAATTTTCTTACGGGCACTCTATCGAATTTCCGCCGAATCATTTTAGGAACGTATGTATTCATAATGGAAAAACATTCTGTGATTTTTTTTTTTTTTTTTTTTTTTTTTTTTTTTAGAATTGCTGTATGGAGTCCTTGTTGCAACTGTGATAATTGCATTGCTGCCACCATTTCGGCTTCGTTTAAGTTAACATACGTTAATTTAAACATACATTATACCAGAATATTTTTGTAATAAATGTAACCAAATGAGTTTCACGCAAAAAAAGGCCTTTGATTTAATAAGATTTCTTGTTTAACATATTTTTCTATAAAAAATAGGAATGTTCGCAGCTTTGTCATTGAAATATTAGGTTTGAAACAACAATATTTTATAAATATTAGTTTTAATTTTAAAATATTTATGATAGAATGACGGATTTTTTTTTCTTTTTTTCTTTTTACAATATTGAACCAACACTGAAATACGAAGGTAATTTATAAAGTAACCTCCGTTTATGAATTAAAAAAAAAAAAAAAACTAATGGAGGAAACATGTTTTATTACTTACGTATGAAAGACACGTTCTTCAGCTACTTCTCAACATAATTGCCGTATTAATTAAAACAATTATCATAACGGTAAATCAGCTTTGAATTTCCATCGTCACAGACTTCTGCCCCCGGTCTATTCAACTGCGATTATTTTTAAATTCAACTCGCACTACTCTTTCAATCCAAAGAATTTTAACATATTCTTTTACTCATATTGGCAAATTCCGAATTGCTTTCGTAATATTTTACTTGACCCACTATTTTTTAAAACATTTTTGGTAGTACACTTATCAGCAAATTGTATAAAAAAATATTTTAAAATTCTTTGGATTGAAAGAGTGGTGCGAGTTGAATTTAAAAATAATCGCAGTTGAATAGGCCGGCGGCAGAAGTCCGTGACGAGGGAATTTCAAAGCTGATTTACCGTTATGATAATTGTTTTAATTAATACGGCAATTATGTTGAGAAGTAACTGAAGAACGTGTCTGTCATACGTAAGTAATAAAACATGTTTCCTTTCATAAGTTTTTTTTAAATTTATAAACGGAGGTTACTTTCCAAATTACCCTCGTATATAACCCCCCATATTTGTGCAATATATCAAAACAAAATTGTAAGTATACGTCAAGATGATCCAAACATAATCAATATTGCCCAATTTTGTAGTGAAGGATACATTTACATAAAGAAAAATTTTTTTGAAACTTTAGGACTTTCTCATGCAGATAGCTGATAGTGTTTTTGTCAAATTCAAGAAAAAAAAAAAAAAAAAAAAAAAAAAAAAAAAAAAAAAAAGGAAGCCTAAAAAGTACTTCTCTGTTATCCCGTCGACCGATTTCGCCAAATTATACAAATCGCCAAAGTAATACCCAAATTATACATATTGACGTAATTTTTATTTTAAATAATAAAAAAACAAATAATTAGTAGAATATTAATAAAAATACAAATAAAAAGTCGAAATAAAAATCAATTAATGACGTTTTAAAACGTGTATCGCATTTCATGTTATTGAATTGACATTCACGATCATCCATTATTGGCATTTAATCTTATAATTTGGCGATAATATTTTGGTCGACAGTATAACAGAGTAGTACCGCTTAAAATATATTTACTGTAATTTCGGGTGTATAAGCCGCGGATCAAACAATTCTTTTTTGACCCAGAAATCTTATTTAGTGATTGAAGACAAATATTTACGGAGATCTAACTAGTTAAATTTGTTTATTAAAAAATTCCGGGTCGAAAAAGAATTGTTTGATCTGCGGCTTATACACCCGAAATTACGGTAATAAAATAATTATAAAAATGTATTTTTTAAATGTAATTATAAAAGCATTTATTTCATATTTAGCATTTATTTCATTTTATTCAAAGCATTTATTTCATATTTAGCATTTATTTCATTTTATTCAAAGCATTTATTTCATATTTAGCATTTATTTCATTTTATTCAAAGCATTTATTTCATTTATTTATTTCATATTCTAAAACGTGCAAAAATTTTTTATTTAAATTATTTAGTTATTTTTAAAACTTTGTTTCATTTCTATCTATAAAATTTTCAGTTTTTTTATATGTTAGGTTTACTTGAATTCAATTTATCGTTCCTGATGACTTACATTTTCCGGAATGCATTTCGTTATGACTGGACTTATTGTAGTGTGACAAAAATAGTTGGAAAAGCTATAAATTGTATGCCCCATTTAAACAAACATGAAACCTTCACTTTAGCTATTTTTCTAGAATGCTACAACACAAGCCACGGAAAAGAAATATTTTATGACCAGCTATTATTCATGTTACTGCGATTTTTGTATTCGCTTTTATTCATATTGTATTAAAGCACATTTTTACATCAGCTGGATATATTTTAGAAAATCTGGTGAAACGCTTTTTGTACCTTTTCTTTCTTAAAATTGCTGATTAGAATTAAGTAAGCTTTTACTTATAATATACCGGGTGATCCAAAAGTCAGGACGAACTTTAAAAATGAATAACTCGAAAACGAATTAAGATACAAAGATACGGTTTGCAACAATGTCGAATGTACTATGTCGAAGATTTATTCCTCATATTTGAAATGCGGAAAAACACCATCCTCTAAATCACAGCGCGGACGAAAGTGTGTGCTGAGTGATCGTGACAGACGATCATTAAGGAGGATTATCGCGAAAAATAAGAAGACTACAGCTGCAAAAGTTACTGCTGAAATGAATGTCGTGTTACTAAACTCTGTGAGTACCAAAACAATTACCGTAATTTCGGGTGTATAATCCGCAGATCAAACAATTCTTTTTCGACCCAGAATTTTTTAAGAAACAAATATAACTAGCTAGATCGCAGTAAATACTTGTCTTCAATCACTAAATAAGATTTCTGGGTCCAAAAAGAATTGTTTGATCCGCGGCTTATACACCCGAAATTACAGTAGAAGAAAGCTTCATAAACAGATAATTGCTCGCCGTGCTGTAATTGAAAAGCAATTAATCAGTGATGCTAATGCCCGTAACAGGAAAAAGTGGTGTTTCAGTCATAAAGCCTGGACTATAGAGCAGTAGAAGAGAGTAATGCGGTTTCATGAATCTTCTTTCACATTGTTTCCCACTTCTGGCCAAGTTTACGTCTAGAGAACGCCATCTCAAGCCTATAATACAGACTGCTTGTTGCCAACAGTGAAACATGGCGGGGGTTCGGTGATGGTTTGGGCAGCCATATCGTGGTTCTCTTCTGGCCCCATGATAACTCTGTCAGGGCGTATTACTGCTCAGACTTATGTGAACATTTTGGCCGATCAAGTCTATCCAATGGTACAAACTTTGTTCCCCCAATTGTGATGGTATCTGCCAAGACGACAACGCCCCAGTTCACACAGCTCACATTGTCCAGGACTGGTTTTCTGAGCACGAGGATGAATTGTCGCATCTCCCCTGGCCACCACAGTCACCAGACCTGAATATTATCGAACCTTTGTGGTCTACCTTGGAGCGGAAAGTTCGTTCTCGCTATCCACCGCCGACATTGTTATCTGAACTTGCCACCGTTTTGCAGGAAGAATGGTACAATATTCCCTTGGCAAACATACAGAAACTGTATTTATCCATTCCGAGAAGACTGCAAGCTGTTTTGAATAACAACGGTACCCTACACCATATTAGGCAAGGAAACGTGTTTTTTTTTTTTAAGGTGTTTCCATATTTTTGTCCAACCCCTGTATGTTCTACACAATCTATGGTGCAAGGAATATTTGTTATTAAATTATAGGGCCACACAAATGTATTCTATTACACAATTTTATATGGGGGAAACTATTTGGAGCGCGTTTTAATACTATTAAACTATTTCATATTTTATGAAATTGGTATACGTTGCTGAGGTTTACTACAAGTTACTTCCCGTATAATAGAAAGCAGATAATATTTACAGGGACACACGAAAGATTTTGGCCACTATACTGTATCCAATGTACTGTATACTATTACACATGAATATTTTAAAACTTTGACCATTAAACTTTTGTTATTTTTAAACACGAACTCACCTTGTTTGCCACGTTTTACGGGAAATCTCTTACTTCTTTTTATTAATCGAGGAAGCGTATTTTGAGGCGCAAAATTTGCTAAACTAAATGTATCTTCTACTAAATATGACTGTCATTTGAAATCTACTTAATTTCATTCGCTAAATAAATTTCTGGTTCGAAATATGTTTCTTTGATTTAAAAAAGCCGGGGGTTGACATGTATGCAAAAGTGTTCGGGCAATGCTGGCATAAGAATGGCGAATGTGTTAATTAAAAACAAAAGTTAATTAAAAATCATTAATTAAAATTTTTATGGCGAATATTTAGACGAGCCGTTGCGCATAAGCCTTTCGGAAACATTTTAATTAATGCAGCCAATGGTTGTAAAATAACTAATTACAATTATCGTTACTTAGAAAACCTTAAAACATTAAATATACCTGAAAAGTTAAAGTAAAAAATGAACTTATATAATGAGTGGATTACATGGAAAATAAAGTTAATTGAAATTGCTTTAGTTTATTTACAATATATAAACATTTACATGAACAACAAGAAAATAAAATTCAGTATAATTGCTGAATTAGTCTTATATTTATAAATATATTTATTTATAATTTGTAATAGATTACCTGATCTCATTAACTGATTACATTAACTGATCTCATTTATAAATAACATTATAAAAAACATTATGAAGGAATAACACTTCATTTAATTTGTAAATTAGTCCCTGAAATCGTACAAACACTAAGCAAATTTTATTACTGTATAAATTTTATTCATGAGACATGTTTATCGGGAGGACACAGTTTTTTTTACAGTTGTCACCACTATTTTTTAAAAGTAATTTTAAATTTATTTTATTGCAGAATTTGTAACAATTGTCTCCGGCTAAAACAGGTGATGATTATTATTTGTATTTATTAGTGATAAAGTAAAAAACATTCATATTTTGGGTATGCGCGTGCTCGCCCTGGTTAATTATTGAGTAAGAAATAACATAAAGGCAGTACTGCCAGATTGGCTACTTTTTAAAATTCAGATTCTTGATTGGCACGACAATTTTTAAATGGTAAAATATACGATACTTAATGACATATTAATTAAGGCGAAAACAAAGGAAATTTTACCGCTTCAAGAAATGATGCAATCAAAAAATCTAAATTAAAAAATTTAGCCTACTGGCAAAACTGTTTCAACGCAAAATATTTTGATAAATAAAATAAGTGGTCTAAAAAAACAAAAGTAGGAAGTAGGTTTGTGACATCAGTATTTCTTAAAAAATAACCCCAGGAAGGTCACACGCTCTGGGAAATAGGAAGAAATGGAGAACTTCAGGGGAGACATGATTGAAATTTTTTGAAAAATATTAGCTTTCTTTTATTGTCTTAAAAAATACTTAGAACCTTCCTGAATCTATTGGTTTTTTCCCTGACTATTAGAAACAATTGTAATAATTCAAGAGAATACACCGACTAAGAATCCACTCTCATTAACATTTATTCCATGCTAGCATTTTATACATATTTCTATTTTTAAATTCTGCTCGTACCACTATACTTTAAAAATAAATTTTGAAGTATGCACATGTTCTCAAAAGACAAGCAAACGTCTTTCTTAAAAAAGAAATAGATGCTCACCGAATAAAATTCTTGTAAGAGATGTTGGTCCAGAAATCACGACGTGACTAAGAACCGATAATAGTTAAAGCATTTTCATTTTTTATGTGTAACTAAATTTCATCCAAGTGAATATATATATGGCTAATTCCAAGCAAACTTGTTTGTCTGTTACGCGGCTGAAAATCGCTATGCTTGTTAGCCACCGTTATTTTTGAAAAGTTTGCTTCGCTTTATTCAATTGATGATATATCTTCTATACAATAAGTCAAATTTTCCCCTCAAAAATACTGGTAGTCAAAAAACGTAGTACGTAACATACTAACAATTTCGCATGGAATTAGCCATATCCTTTAATTTATATGTGTGATAAAACTTTGCCTTTTTACACAAGTTGGAAGTGTCAAAATTTTTTGTCTCTCCTGAAAAATCGTACTTTTCAGGTAAAAATCAAATTATCTCATGAAGTACTCGAGCGACTTTGTTATTTTGTTTTGTGCTTGAGCATAAATAAAAGATTAAACATGGTAGACAGTTTTAAAATTCTTTAATTAGTTTAAAAAAAATCCTGAAAAATGGAAAATTTCTAAAAAATTGACATTGTTCTAAAATAAAAGTTTTAATTGCAAAGGGAAAAAACTGCCTCCCATAAATGTTGAACATAATCTATGGAATATGCATTTCAAATTTCTCCACAATCGTTCAAGTAGTTTCAGAGGAAACGGGTCTTAAAATTGTTATATTTTCTTAGGTTTGCAACCAGTCTTTTCTTCCCTTAAAATTTGTTTATTGAGGGGCTATACTGTAAAAAAACGGGCGATTTTACGGCGATTGTGCGCAAGCACAATTCATTATTTTTAGCGAAAAATTCCCGTAAAATCCAAAAAATGTTCTGTTACTTCCCGAAAAAAGGGAAAAAAACAGTGAATTGTACAGGCATCCTTATTGCCAGCACAATCTCTGTAAAATTGTTTGTTTTTTACAGTGCAGTAAAGATCAAATTGGTAATATTTTTAAAAAGCGTCTAAATGATTTGATAAAGTCAGGAATGCAAGCGCTGGGCCAAAAATTGCTAATTTTATCCACTAAAATTTAGTAGTATTCTTTCCTGTATTAAATCATAAAAATCTTGTAATTTAATAAGGCAAGAATACTTTAGAAATTTTGTGGCACCAATTGGTCTATTCTGGCACAGCGCTTGCATTCCTGGCTAAAGTAAAATCAAGCTGTCATTTTCAGAAATAAACAATCGTTTTATACATGATACCTTTTTACTTAAACAGCGAACGTTAGTAAAATAAATCATACTGATGAAAGAGAACTAAACATAACTTCATGGTCTAACTATAATAAAGATTATGTTACTGAATGCATATTCAGTAGGAAGTGTGAAGTCTGAGTTAAAGTGAATAAAAAATGAACAATCTAAAGTACGTAAGTAGGAATAGATTTTCTTTTGGGCGTGTTCTCAATCCCAAATTACACAATGTGATTGAAGGCTTTGCTTATAATAAAATACTAAGACCTGCTATCGGATTACCCGGAACCTTTTACAGTAGTCAAACCAAGGTAAGAAGAAGATTTACCGTGTTTTACCGTACAGAAAAAAAAAGTAGTTTAAAATATTAATTTCCTGAGAAGATATTTTAAATTTCTACACCCATAGATGTTATATTGACCAGAGCAATTCCGATGTTAAGTGACTAACTGCTTTAATGAATTTCTACCTGATAAAACTTTAAAAACAGGAGCCGATGCGATACGATAGTAGTGGAGTCTTTGTCACGATACTTTTAATTAATCAAAGACGAATAAGCCGCTGCAAAAGATTACGGGAGGTTCCACTAGTATACTCCAATCTTCCTTAATCTAGTTGCAATTTATTTCCCTTTAACATGTGAGTGATATGATATATGTGATCGTATCCGCTGCTTTACCGACAGCACACGGCTGTTTTCATGTATGATTAACTAATATTAATTGTATATTTAGAGATAAACTTGTGTAAATCGTTACGCAACAGATTCTGATTTTCAGACTAATAAGGAATTTACTAGCTTTCATAAAATGAACATCCATACTGCTAATTCATATTGAATTTTTTTTAACTTTGTTTCAAAATTCAGACATGCATTATTTAAGTAAGTTTATGAGCAAAAATGATATTTTGTTGTTTTCCTATACAATAGAATCTGTAAACTCAAAAAAAGGGCACCGCTTTTTTCTAACATATTATCTTTCAGTTTTTTCTTCTTAAATCTTTCTAACATAGTTTAAAAGCATTTATGAATTGGGTTTATCTGTTGAAATGCCTGCCTGCCCGTCTGTCTGTTCGTGCTTTAACTACTGTAAATTTTCTGGGATTTCCATGTTAAGAAGTCAATTAGATATTTCTATTGGTAGATATCGAGTTGCGTGCATATGATCGTACTTACATACGTACATATGTACATAAATATTGAATATGTTTGTGCAAAAGTTCTCAGATAATATCCTATAAGCTAAAAACCTGCAATACATTATTAAAATATATTTTTTATTTCTTCATTTCGGTGGCCGCAAAAAAGAGCATTTAAATAATCCTTCCGAAAAAAAATTATAAATAAAAATGGCGACAATTTACGGAAGATTTTTTTGCTGAAATTGACACTCAACATTATGAACTAAACCATCCCAATTCAAAAATGACCGGGCGAAGCCCGACACATCTTTAAAGGGCCTGTGATATGTTTAAATTAGCGTCCAAAATGCTTTAAATATAAACATTTTACAAATTTAATGCTTTTTTATTACATTAACAGGGCTCCCAAATGGTCCGCGAACTGAACATCAGAATTTTTTAACAGAAAATTTCAAGATAGGTTTCTGGAGAATTTGCGCTAGAATGAAGCTCCAAGGCTGGTTTATCGGCAATTTGCTAGAAAAATCTAAAAATAAAATTTCTGTAAGAAAATTCTGATGTTCAGTTGGCGGACCATTTGGGAGCCCTGCATTAAACACTAAACTATTTAAATTAACACATAGTTTAACACTAATATATGAAAATTTTTAAACGCTTAAGCCTTATTTAGATTCATTTTAACAATGCATTCAGCCACAAAAAATATATTTATTTAAACATAACAATAATGCAAAAAATCAACAAAAAACTACGTGTTCTCTGAAAGAAACTTCCTCTTCAACTCCGGCCAATAACTACAGGGTATATATTAGGTTTCTGAAATAGGAATAGATGGATGCGGCAATCAGTTAGCTATCAAAATATGTAACTTTTACAATTGTTGACGAAATTTTAATTTTTGCATTTTTGTTCATGTTTTTGGTCCAGTGTTGCCAGTGGGCTACGTTTTTTAAATTCAGATTTCTTGTTTGGCACCACTTTTTTGAAACGGTAAACTACCTTTTGTTTTCGCCTTAATTGTTATGTAATTGTAATAAAGCACGTTTTATGATTAGTAAAAAGTGTTGCCAATCAAGAATCTGAATTAAAAAAAAGTAGCCCATCTGGCAACACTGGTTTGGTCTGTGCAGCTTATAAGAGGATTCTATAGCAGGGCTTTTACTTGGTCCGTTTTTGGAACGCCACATTTATTTAAAGAAACATTTTATTTATAAATTTCGTAGACACGTATCACGAAGAACGTTTTTCTTGGAATTGCTGCATAAATCTACCACGAATCTCTTTCAAAAGAAATATTACTGATTTTCAAAAAACGGACGAGTAGAAGCTCTGCTGTTGTTTCAAGTTGTCTGGACAACTTGTTATAAAGTTACAAAACGGTTGATATACAAGAGATAAAATTTGATTTCCCTGTATGTTATGTCTACACATCCTCCCAATAAATATCTTGATTGTCCCGTTCTTCAAATATCCTCTAATATGGTGTTAAGTAGTCTGACTTAAAAATTGTTTTGTTTTGACCTAGAAAAAAAAATAATTCTTTATAACGAAATATAGAATGTACCTTATAATTCAGACATGTATAGAATAAAGGTACCAGTGCAAACAGTTAAGCAAATTGTGTAAAACTGATCTAGTGTAATAATGAATCACTTCCTACATGCAGTTCATATTTACACCATCATTGCCAAAGGACTACCATAGGACTGCCATGTCAAAATAATAGATTAACACCGGTATTTATAAAAAATTTTGTATGAAACTAAGCAGAAGCATTTCTTCGCATATACAGGGTGTCCGAAAAGTCTGGAAACGATCGAATAACTCGAAAAATACATATGAGATTGAAAAACGTAAATATACGTGTTAGATATTTTTTAATAAGCTACTCAGTGATACCAAATTTGACCTTCGTAACCGACCCCCTGGGGGTCAGAGGGGGTCCAACTTTGAAATCTTAAATTATAACCCCCATTTTTTATTGCAGATTCGGATTCTACGGACAAAAATACGTAACTTTTGTATTTGATGTTTATTTCGAATCCTCGTTTATCACGGTGTAATTGAGCATATTAAATCGATACATATTTCGGCTTTTCCAATGGGATTTTCCCTAATCGAAACTAATTGGGGAGAATTTATGACATCAAATTCCCCGTCTTTTGCAATAATAGCGTTTCCTGAAAATCACCCGTGCCGATTATTTCGGTAGTGCTACACAGTTAAAAATTTGGTCCATTTGCTGTAGCGTCACTCCACAGCTTTTATAGAATATCTCTTTCATGACCAATGAGAATGTTCCATAACACAGTAAAGTACACTGTAAAAAAATTGACCCTTTTGCTGCATCGTCACTCCACCGCTTTTATAGAAAACGATTACTTTACTGTGTTATGGAGCATTCTCATTGGTCACAAAAGAGATATTCTATAATAGCTGTGGAGTGACGCTGCAGCAAATGGGTCAAATTTTTAACAGTGTAGCACTATTGAAATAATCGCCACGGGTGATTTTCAGGAAACGCTATTCCTACAAAAGACGAGGAATTTGACGTCAAAAATTCTGCCCAATGAGTTTCGATTAGGGAAAATCCCGTTGGAAAAGCGGGAATATGTATCGATTTAATATGCTCGATTACACCGTGATAAACGAAGATTTGAAATAAACATCAAATACAAAAGTTACGTATTTTTGTCCGTAGAATCCGAATCTGCAATAAAAAATGGGGATTATAATTTAAGATTTCAAAGTTGGACCCCCTCTGACCCCCCAGGGGGTCGGTTACGAAGGTCAAATTTGGTATCACAGAGTAGCTTATTTAAAAATATTTAACACGTATATTTACGTTTTTCAATCTCATATGTATTTCTCGAGTTATTCGGCCGTTTCCAGACTTTTCGGACACCCTGTATAATTTCCAACATATTTGAATATGGTATTTGTTAAATAAAATTAAGTAGTATGTAACATATACCTGTGCCCTTCGAGGGATTAAATTTTAATCTATTGGAATTCGGTGGAAAGGAATTTCTTACTATTGATGAATATATTTTAAATAAAATCTAAATATCTATTTATCCAACGCATTCCATTATAAAACATATACATATACAAGTTCCTTTTTCGGATAATTTTTTTTTTTTAGATTAAATCTTGATTTTTTTTCTCGGATAAAATAAAACCGAGGTTTCTTTTACTAGTGACACTTACGTAATTTGCTCAAATACGTTTAGATACGGGGAAAAAAATTAAAAGTAATGACTCTTATTCCGGTGAGACTTTTCAATCATGGATACTTATCTTACAATTAACACTTTCCATGTCTAATAAAAAAGAAAGAAAAAAGATACAGTTTGAAGTAATTACAGACATTTCTATTCAGATGGAGATTTATGCTTAAGTAATATATTTTTTAACTGAAAATTTAAACTGTACTGTAATTTTTGTAGCTTAATTTATTGGTAAAATATACATATAACTTAGTATAAAGATTATTAATATAAAAAACGTAAAAAAATATTACTTAATACATAAAATCAAATAAATCCTCTTGTATTGAATGCTTTTTTCTGTGATCTCATTTATCTAATTCAAAATTTATAAACAAAAATTACACTAACTTCAGTGGTATCAAACTGAGGCTTGTATTCTACAATTACCAATATTTATCAATTTGCCTTACTTAAACATAGAGATTTTGTGATCGAATATTAAGGCTGCTAGTTACTCAGCTTCCGAATTCCCTTCGGTAATGTTAAGTCTATGGGCGTTTGGTGAGATCTTATATTCATATCTCCTCAAGAAATTAATATTTTAAATTAATACATTAGAGCGTCAACATAGTTTTTTATCGGAAGAATGTTATTTAATTATCAAAATGAACTTTTTAAGCAAAAAGTCGTTTCACCTTTTGTGGAAGAGCGTCGCATGTAAATGCCGCAAAAAGTGATAGGAATCAGAGTTTATTCCTATCAGTAATTTTTTTCGTAAATTTTGCTTTACTTAATCAGGGCAATACTTAATCTGGGATTACATCTGACCGCTGATGAAAGATGAAAATTTCTGCTAAAGTCACTCGTTGTAAAGAGGTTAATGAAGGAAGAAGACTTTTTCCAAGTCTACCAGCTCTTACGAATTTTTCTCACCACTAAAATTTAATAGTAAATTTTACTTTTAACATTCTGTTAAATCTAACGATTTGTAACGATGTAGACGACAAAAATTTGTATTAAATTTTTGTGATTAAAAAAAATCTGTCCAATTTGTAAATTACGCTGTCTCCTTTGACAGCTAGTGAATAGTGTGCCCTATCCGATTCTGCAATTTTCATTTGATTAAGGATTCTGTCATGTACTTTTAAGTAGACTACTTTTTTATTCTGTCCGTAAAAATTTTTGAAATATAATCTTTATTATACACTTAAACTATGATTCTTTTCTAATGGAATCTACAACAAAGAAATACTTTTGTAGACTATGGTTCGATAGAATATAAAAATAGTCATCAGTTCTAGGCACGAAAATGTATATATAAAATGTCATCTGAATCGGCGATTAGAAACTTGTAAGGAAAATGAAGTATGCAAGACATTGAGAAAACATATTCTGCACTGTCAATGATAAATATAAGCGTTATGACTTACTATTATATTAATGTTTACGTCTCAAATTAGTCTATGCCTATTCAATTAATTATTACTTCTGTGATAATGTAAGACAATGCAATTTACAATAAGCTCAATTAACAACAATGAATGCGAAATAAAACTACGGTCACTATATTCTTCCGTGCTGACCACTGGAAATTATGTTGTGTAATACAAAAAACAGATCTCCTGTTAACATTTTAAGCGCTAGTGATTAAATTTCAACCCTCTTAATTGTTACTGGTTCGCTGTTTAGCCCGTACAACCTAAGGGCAACGTGTTTTTGCTAATCATGATTTGGACGTACCATGTGCGGGCATCCGTGCTCCAATCGTAATTTATTATTCTCACCAAAAGTGATGTATTGTAAATTTTATATTATTTTGTAATCCGAGAATTTTTTTTCATTAAATTAGGCAAAAATTTCTGTTTTGAAAAACCGGCGATAAAAATATTAAAACTTCTGTAACAGACATGAAAAATATAGACATTATTTGGAACTTTTTTTTTTTCAAAATTATTGATCAGTTAAGTGGTTAATTCCGAAATGTCGCAATGGCACCGGAATATTTGAAATTATTTATACACAAAGTTTATTAGAAACAAGATAAAAGCGTTCTTTCTTATGTTGTTCATATCATAAACCAATTTTTTTTCTTTGAAAAATACTGGTTGCATTATGACATTTGGGAATTTTAAAGAAATTCATCTATCAAACCTTATAGGTTTAAATGTGCAGTCGGTGGACTAGAGCTGCAATAAACGAGGACAAATTGCAGCTTCGGCGATTGTTTTAGGTGAAATTTGCTATTGAATTCTAGTCGTGAGTAAAATCTGTACAAGTTTGCAGCTGTGTAATACAATAACCCGACATGCTCAAACGAGTATTTATGGACATGATTAACCCCTTGATTATGGTGCAGAACGGGTGTTGCCAAGTGTCCGAATTAATCGAGGTTAGAAATTCTCTGGGCAGCAGTATTTTTAAATCATTTTCTTCGTTTTATCTAATGACAAATTTATCTGCGATTAAATATGGTGAAATAAACTGCAAGAAATTTGGGACGTCCTGAGCATTTGGAGCTCCGATTAATGTGCGACCCTTGACAACACTAACCATGACCGACGACTATTTTTATATTACAATTATTTTCTTTGAAAAATAAGCGGATGAGAAATGAATCAGTGGATACAGAATATTTATTTCATAATTGAAATCAGTATTTACGCGATCAAAAAATTTACATTTTATTATATAAAATTTCTGGCTCTGAACATTATTGTTTGATCCATGTGTTTTATCGAAGGAATTATAATTCGTAATATAATCCCAGAGCTGCTAAGTGTCCGACTTTTTGGGCACTACTATTTTAATATAGAAAATGCTTTATTATTTAATATGAACACTTGGGCGATTTACAGCGAAATTCACACCTAGATTTTTGACAGAAGACTTTTCATTCTGTGTTATTATGAAATGTTTGTCACTAAACAATGAAGAAATATTAATCTGAATTTCTGGTATATATTAGCAATTTCTAATAAAAATAAATATGAAACCGTGATCGAGTGTCCGTACCTTGGAGCTAATAAGAAAAACTGATATATCCATTAGGGTGACCCTAAAAAATTCAAAAAATGTTTTAATTCCTTAAGCTGCTATCAGATTCACCAACATTTCGTAAGACTTTTGAGCCAACACCTGATTTCCTCCAACTTTTCGCGAAATATCCTCCCAACACCCAGTGTGATAGCGATTTGTAATATCTCCCCAACCTTTTTTCCACAGTTCCAAAAACGTCTGGGCTAGCGAAGATTTTTCATCCAACATCGAGCATTTCAACGAATCAGAGATAAGCGATTGATACGAATAGGAGATAAATATTAACGGCTGGTCCTAGTAGGACTGGTTTTCCGGCTTTTCCTCCAACTTTTTCAAAGACAATTGTAATCTTTTTCTCTCTTTGAACGAGAAAATGTTGCGGTTAAAATCGGCTGAAAAGTTTGTCTCGCCTAAAGTCCGTGAATCTGATAACAGCTTGATGCGGAATAGTAGCGAATTGGAAAGACTAAAATTTAGATAAAAAAGGAAAAAAATAGTTTATATATACTGGTCGCAAATGTGCTGAGAATTTCGCCAAAATATGGTAAAATGTAAGGTATAAATTTTTAATTTTTTTCAATTAGCCTCTTTACGAATGTTATAGCTGAAATTCCTATGTATTAGATTAAAAAAGCATAATTTTTAATTATTATTTAAGTGCATCATGGGCCGCACATGTGATCTAAAATTTGCCGAAATTATTAAAAAAATTATGTTGCTACAAACTTTTTTGTTATTTTTTTCTTTTTAATCAAAAAAATCAGAGACATATACCAAATATTTTTAAAAAAATTTCATGGGATAAAAATCACAAAATTTAGAAGTTATACACTTGGCACTGAAATTTCATGTACAAGGGTATTTTCAAGCACGTTCGTTATCCTACAGTTTTATCAAAATATGCTAGAAATACCTTAATTTTCAGCGTTTAATCCGAGAATCAAACAACTATTTTGGACCCAGAAATCTTATTTAGTGATTGAAGAGAATTATTTACGGCAATCTAATATGTTATTTTCCTTTTTAAAAAATTCCTCATCGAAAAATGGCTGTTTGATCCGCGAATTATACGCCGGAAATTACGGTAACACAAGGGGAAATGTTTCAAATGATATTAATAATGATTATTATAGGTGGCAAGAGTTGTATACCAATATTTTTATAGAACATATCGCATTAAATTATCAAAGAATTATGCGATTGAATAAATTGAATTTTCTTGTAAAAAAAATCGAAATTCATAATATCTATTGCTTCGCACTTATTTAAGTTGTAATGTATTTTATATAAAGAATATGCATTTATGCAGGGTATTTATGCATAGAGATTACGAAGTATCGGAAGAGATAGAGTACACCTAGACAGCATGGAACTATTAGGAAGGTGGGACTGACATACCTTTAAATTAGTGCAGCTTCAACTATAACTGTTTTTGCAGGATTCATTATCACCGTGATGTAATTCCACCAGTAAGTTTATTCGAAAAATTTCTCTTTACTTAACCGCCTCATTATTGGAAAATTTCAATCAAACATAATGGCAAAGACTGATGTTCATTTTACCTGGTAGTGGTTTATTTCGGCGGTATAGTTCCGCCACATTGTGACAACCAAGACAAACCACTGTCGGTGTCAGTGAAAATATATAATACCTGGACAAACTGATACCAGTAAAAATAAATAGAAATTCTACACCATATTTAAGAAAAAATTTTCTCATCGAAAAGGCGCTAAATTACGATGATATTTACTATTAAAACATACTGGTGTAGGACTTTATCCGAGGTGATCAGAAACTGTTGATCCAATTTATGAAAAAATAGCCGTAATCTTGTGAAAACATCCTAAGTTACTTCACTGTCAACTGATGGTCACATGAATGAGATTTCCGCTTTTTTACATACCACTATAATCTTAGAGAAAATGTTGGTCTGTTAAATCGCAAAAATTTTTCCATTATATAATATAGCAATTTCTCTAAAACATTACTGGTGTTCAAAAAAGCGGAAATCTCATTCCTGTGGTCAATACTCTATATGTTTCCTCCTCATTATTTCATAACTCCATTCTAGACAATGCGAAATCACATAACTATGTATGGACAATTACATTAATGACAACAAAAAGCCCAAGAAAGTCAGGACATGGACAGGGTGAGAAATTATGTTTATTATTCTTCGTACAGTAAAAAACTAAGAAGTAAGGACAAAAAGCGAGAAAATCATCTTTTATGACGCTAGTATCATCAGGGTTGGTGTTCGAAACTACGACATAGGGCCGTGATGTAGGGCTCACATAGCATACAGGTCCAGTCTGAGACTTCCCCAGCAGCTGCCACTATGTTCGCAACAATTTCATTCGCTCGTTTTAGCATTGTCTCGGAATTTTTGCTATACTGAGAATAATAAACATGTTTTCTCTCCCTATGAAGGTCCTTTCTTTCTTTCGCTTTTTGTTATCCCTACCAAGCTAAGAAAGCAGTCTTGACCATGCATTGGTATGGGATTTTATATCGTTTAGGCATACTCAACTTCTCCTGAAACTTTGCAACCAATGTGCTTAAACATCCTGTATTTTTTAATATTTTTAAAAGCAATTTATTAAAATGTTCTTTCATACTTGGATGAAAACTTTTTAGAAGTGTAATTTTGTATACAGAAATTATCACAACCGCACAAATTTCAAAATCTTTTATTCCCTTTCTTCTTTCAGTCTGCTTTAGTGTGTTTAAAGTCTTATGTTTCGCAGAATATACTTTTCTTGGACAAAACTCATTGTAGTGTGACAAAAACATTTGGAAAGGTACATAAATTCTATGCTCTTTTTAAATTGCTAAATAGCCTACACCTCCAGCTCTCCACAGGCAAATCACAAGAGCTAACATTTGCAAAACTACACGATCTTCAACGTCCGCCCGCGATCAGAATCGGTGGGCAGTCGGTTAAATATATACAGAAATAACCACTACTAGGCCTTACAGTAGATAAACATAAGAGCTGGACGGAACACATTAACAGCATCAGAGAGAAACTTGCAAAACTCCAGAACAATTCACGCAAATCAACAGCTAAAACTTGGGACATTAAACCCCAAATGCTCAAAGTTTGGTACCATTCAATAGTGGAACGTATCATCTTTTACTGCGTGGGTATCTGGAAAGATAACCTTACCAAACAGATGAAGGATAAACTAACCTCTATTCAAAGGATATTCCTACTCCCGATGAGTAGGGGATACAAAACGATTTCCTCGGAGGCCCTTGCAGTTATAACAGGAATCCCTCAGATTACAATTACACTTGAATATCTAAGAAGCAAGATCTTGCATCTACAACACGACACAACACAACAAATTCATTTTCCAAACACAGAGATACAACGAAAAGTCAGCAGTTGGATCCTGCATCCTGCGAAGGAGATGTCGCATTTGTAAGTAAACCTGGAAAATCATTCTTTCAAACAAACCAGAGATCCAACTATATACACAGATGGATCTCGAACCGAATCAGGGGTGGCATCAGCGTTCTGTGATGGCATCGAGGTGATCCATCAGTGGGCTTGCAGGATTGGCGACTTTAACTCCGTATATCAAGCAGAACTATTTGGAATCCTGCGGGAACTGGTATGGATCTCTGGACAACCCTACCCCTTCATCAGGATTTACAGTGATAGTTTATCCAGCTTACAAGCCACTTTTTCCCATCATACTAGACACCCCATAGTCCTAACAAGTAAAAAAAATCATGCGTTAAGCGTAAATTATGAAACATTTTCCAACACTTCCTGAAATCTTTAACAAAACTTACAAGGAAGGTCTCCATACGGGCATACTCAGAAAAATCTGAAAAAATTACAGAATGTTCTTCTCATATAGTTATATATGTTTATAAAAAAAATTTTGGCGGAACCTCCTTATAACGTCTGTAAAAAAATAATAAAAATTTCGTTTATTTGGCGATTTATCTCCGGTTGGCGAAAAAACGAAATTTTGAAAAATACGTTTTTACGCTTCGAATACTTTTTAAAGAAAAAACTTTCTATGTTCAATTTATTTAAATAAGTTTAGTTTAAGTTATTTAGTTTTGCATTTTTACTTTACTTTAAGTGTAATTTTGTCATATACGTTTATATGCACTTATAACAAAATGAAATTAATATATTTTATCATTTAAAACACAATTTAAATTGATTAAAATTGTTCCAAATTGAGAAATACACTGTTAAAAATCTGCTGCATTTTGTTGCAACGCACTCCCTTGATTATATAGAAAACGGTTACTTGGCCGTGAAATGGAGCTTTCTCATTGGTTGAAATCGAGATATTATATACAAGCGATGGAGTGCGTTGCAACAAAATGCAGCAGATTTTTAACAGTGTATGATACGGTCAATTCACCGTGCTATGGAGCATTCTCATTGGTCAGAAGAGAGATATTCTATAAAAGTAGTGGAGTGACGTTGCAGTAAATGTTGCAGATTTTTAACAGTGAAGTCAATTAAAATCAATTTTCAGATTCGTTAAAATCGTCTGCTTTTGGCGAGGAAATGCACTGTTCGCCAAATCCCGCGTCGCTTTCAGCTTTTCACGCCAATTATTCCAAACTATTTTATTTTTTTACATATCTAATAATGTAATTCCGCCGCTAATTTTCACTGATCCTTTATTACCTACATGAGTAGTTTAATTCGTATTTTTTTCAAAAAATTCTGAGTATGCCCCCAATGGAGACCTTCCTTGTTAGTTGTCCAGGGAAATGAGGCGTTACTGCACATCAGTGTTGCCAGATGGTCTACATTTTTTAAATTCAGATTCTTGATTGGCACCACTTTTTTACATATGATAAAATGTGCCTTATTCATTGATATGATAATTAAGGCGAAAACAAAAGATAATTTACCGTTTCAAAAAAGTAGTGCCAATCGACAAATCCGAATTTTAAAAAGGTAGCCCACTGGCAACACTGCTGCACATAACCAGATATGTATTCCAATACTTTTGAACAGCCCTGTATTTTATTTGTCGGTTGAGATATATACTACATAATCGAGAAAATTAGTTTAGCCAAAAAGAAAAAAAAAAAAAAAACGCCTAACTGGTTGAAATTTTTCTTTTAGCAATTTATACTAATAGATGGAAACTTATGTTAAAATTTTTGTTCAGCACTGTAGTTTACCTGGTATCTGTATTACACAAAAGTATTTTGCTAAAATTTAATTAAAATAAAATACATTTTGAACTATTTAAATCACATTTCCAGAAATTATCATCCATAGGCGAAACCGTATCCAATTCTTTGCGTGACCCTGTACATCATTATATTTATATTCTACAAACATTTCATAGTAAACTAAATGCATTTTAACGTAAAAATGCAAAATTTATTTAAAAATTACCTTTCTGAGCTCTTTTCTGTAACCCTGTATATCTAAATCGCGTAACTATTAGCATTTATATACACCATATAATGTGCATACGTTTAATGAAACTTAAAAGTGCATATCGTAATTAAAAATGCATTTCATCCATAGACCAGCCATCATCCATAAATACAGTAATTCCGATAGAAAATACTAAAGTTCATTTTAAACGATTTTCCCCATAGGCCCTAATTGTAACGGAAACTTTTGACTGTCCCTGTAAATAAACTAATTGTGGTAGAAACTTTAATCTCAATAGGGTTCGCACTGGGGTAAACGTCAATAACGTTAAAAAATTTCACGGCAATCCGAGTATATTTACGAGAGTTAGAGCTTGGATAGACGGCCAGACGGCCAAGCAAACCGAGTGCATAAGCACTTTTCAACTTTGTTGGAAAGTGTTAAAAATCAAACAGCAATTAATAATCTTAGTCCATAAAGCTTCCCTTGGTCACGTCTCGGCCCACATTGGCATTGAGGGCAATGATGGCCAAGGCAGGAACAGAAAATTTAACAAAAGAAATTGAACTCCCAGTGCCTTACTCCCATGTCAAACGAGTCCTAAAAGAAAGAATCCTACGCGCCTAGCAAACTAGGTGGCACGAGTCTGACAAGGGACGCCATACCTACAACCTCATCCCAAAAGTATCTAAAGAACTTCATTTCCTTTCCCCACCCGTCACAGCCTTCCTTACTGGCTACGGACCCTTTAAGGCTGCGCACAAACATCACTACTTTCAGTTACACTAAAACAGCAATAAATCTATCTTTGAAGAATCAGTTTTTCTCACTATCGGTGGGGCGGGAACAAAAAGTTGCTAGTTTTGGAACCTCTTTAACCCTTTCCGGCGCAGACTAGTTCTGTTCGTAAAATGAGAAATTGTTGACTGACACCGGAATTTACAAAAGACATTTTTAGAAATTAAGAATTCCCTGATTTAAGCTGTCATCTTAAAAGTAAAATTTTACTATATTATTATTGGTGCCATTTGTATGTTTTGAATTAAAATTAGGTGTTGCCGGAGTGGTAACACTGCGCCTGAAAGGGTTAAGTGATTTTTGAGGTACGAAGCCTGTCGAATCGACATTGGAAGGGAAAGTTCATCTCCCCCATCTTCAGTCGTAAAGCTGTCAACTGATTTCGCGTTCGATTTTTCTCTTGAATTTCAAATTCAGTGCACTGATAACACAATTTATACATCAAAGCGCCGACACGAAAGCTCAGAGAGAGCGACGACTTACCAGAAGAAGTTAGTCCAATGTGTTTGGTGCTGAAACAATATTTATGAAAATTCCATTGCTCCTCTTCACAACTCTGCGAATGTGGCAAAGCGGGAACCCCAGATTATACCTACTATCACTGTACTCTGACTGAAACTTGGCATCTCAGATATTACACTTCTCCCCCTAAATCCTGGCTACAAAGTGTGTTATCTCGGCCAACGTTGCTTGTTAAACTAAGAAACTTATATAATTATCTTATGTTTGTTCCTAACCAATTAGCCTTCTGTCTTTCTGGAGTATAGCAGGAGATCGAGAGTTCTCCATCCCATCTCACTAGTTGATTGTAACAAGGGGACAAGGGCCGCAGTAGACATCTCACCAAATATGGAACATTTTATCTTTTTCTCTTCCGCTCTCCGTCGCGAGGGGGCAGTTGCCCCAGCGGAAATTATACAAAATATGGAATATTTCATCTTTTTATCTGCCGCTCTCTGTCACAAGGGCGCAGTCTGTGCCTCAACGGCTGAGTTTAGTCTGTAAATTTTCTCTATTTTCTTGTAAATGAAAAAATGTTTTTTTAGACCTAAGTGAAGGCGACCGGGAGGAACACTATGTTCTACAGACAAGGCTTCCTTGTCTGAGTAGTCCTTTTAGGCATTCAGACTTGAAGTATTCAGCTGTTTTCCTCGAATGCTTCAAATACAAAATATTTTATGCTGAAATGTACTGAAACATCCTGTATAATTTAATATTTTTTTAGAAACAGCTTATTAAAATGTTCTTTTTTACTTGCATGAAAACGTTTTAGGAATATCATTTGGTACACGTAAATTCTCACAACCAAAGAAATTCCAAAATGTTTTATTACCTTTCTTGTTTCAGTGTCCTTTAGTATTCTTAAATCCTTTTGTTTCGCAGAATATAATTTTCTTGCGCAGGACTCGTTGTAGTGTGACAAAAACAACTGGAAAAGTCCAAAGATTTTATGCCCTCTTTAAACAAACTTGAAACATTCAACAGTTTTCCTTGAATGCTTCAAAGACAAAATATTTTACACATGTCCGGTATTAAATAAAACGGAAATTCCTGAATCAATTTTTATGCTTAATATTTAAAAATTATTCCGCTCAATGAACGTTTTTGTTATTAAATGAGTACCGCTTTTGAATGTCGTTGAAGTGTTATTTCAAGGCATGTAGTATGTATTCCGAATAAAATGCATTGAAAATTTAACTTTAAGTAAAGTAACCAAATATCTGATGGATTAGAACAAAAAATGGAACGAGCACACAATGATAAACATCCTGATTTGGATATTTTTTTAAAACAGATTACTAAAATGTTCTTTCTTACTTGCATGAAAAAGTTTTAGAAATATCATTTGTATACCGGGTGCGTCTTAAATTCGTGCAAACATTGAAAATCCATAATAAAAAAGTAATGCTTGAAAAAATTTTTAGTTTGCGCGAATATGATCAGACAAATTGTGGACATTTTTTTTCCATGTATAATAAAAAATGTTTTCATAAGTGACAATAGAGGGCGCTCAATTTCATATTGTGGCGTTTTATGCAAATATGTCTAGCAATAAAACACCTGGCTGAAGATGGATTCGTCACTCGACATCAACAGCATGCTATCGTTACCAGATCGAGCGCTGGTGGTTAAACTTTTCTACAAGAATGGTAAGTCCTCAAATATTGCATCGTGAAAGTTTCGCATGTTGAGCATCTTTTACTACCTTATAATAAATGCGCAATGCCATGTTATTGTTATTTGTTTCATTGTCTATTTGTGTTTGCCTGATTTGCATAAAACGCCCCACTATGGCGTGTGAGCGCCCTCTATCGGTTATTTTTGGAATCATTTTTAACTATACATGACAAAGAAAATCCAAAATCCGTCTGATCATACCCTCGCAAACCGAATTTTTTTTTTCGAGCATTACTTCTTTTATTATGGATTTTTAAAGTTTGCACGAATTTATGACGCAACCTGTACATAAATTCTCACTACCGCAAAAATTCTTCCAACCACACATATTTCAAAATCTTTTATTCCCTTTCTTCTTTCAGTCTCTTTTGCGTTTTTATGATTCACAGAATGTACTTTTCTTTGACGGGACACATTGTAGTGCGACAAAAACAATTGAAAATGTCCATAAATTTTATGCACTCTTTAAACAAACTTGAATCATTCAGCAGTTTTCCTTAAATGCTTCAAAGACGAAATATTTTATATATGTCAGGTAATAAATAAGACAAAAATTTCAAATTAAATTTTTATGCTTAATATTTATAAATCTTTCTTCAATGAACATTTTTGTTATTAAAAGATTTACGCTTTTGAAACTCGTTGAAGTGTTATTTCAAGGCGTGTATTGCATATTTCATATAAAATACATTGAAAGGTTTACTTTAAATAAAGTAAGTAAATATCTGTTGCATTAGGGTGAAAAATGGAATGGGGCCAAAACAATATAATAATGTACTTAATTTTAGAAGTTTAATAAAATTTTTCGCTTTATTTAACCACTTAATCGTCGCGCCCAAGACATTCACAGGCTGCAAGTTTCACGGCTTTTATTCAAAATTGTTTGATTTCCGCCAGTTTTATAAAATAGTGTAATTGGTTTTATATTGGTATCAATTTATTCGTCCTTAAATAGATGAATATTTATTTCCAAAAAAGTGGTGGTAATAATGAATTTAAATTTTTAAACCGCAATTTAATTTTACCATTAAGTGGTTAATCGTAAGAAAATGTTGTAAAGTTCGCAGCTACATAAAGTGATTGCTAATTCTAAATATTTAATTCATACCCAGACTTTTGACCGAAGTTTTTTCATTCTATATTATCATGAAGCGTTTGTCCTTAGATACGAAAGAATTATTTATCTGAATTTCTGGTGTGTATTAAAAATTTCTATTTTCAAAAAATAAAACGGGCAACCGTAATTCAGACATCGTACTATTAGGGCTCCCAAATGGTTCGCGAACTGAACATCAGTAAATTTTAACAGAAAAATTCATGATACGTTTGCGCAAGAATCAACTTCCAAACGTGGTTTCTTAGCAATTTGCAAGACAAATCTAAAAAGAAAATTTCTCTAAGAAAATTCTGGTGTTCAGTTCGCGGACCACTTGGGAGCCCTGTACTATGGAATTAATATGAAGAATTCAATGTATGTTTTTTCGAAAATTTGCGAACTGCAGAGAGTAAAAATTGAGAAAAAAAGGAAATAAATTCAGTTTAGATATTTTGGTCGCGCATGTGCTGGGAATTTTGCCAAAATATGAAAAATTTCACAATTTCACAATTTTATCTTTTTTTTTAAAATTAGCCTCTTTCCTAATCTTATAGCTGAAATTTATATGTTATAATAACATGTATTACATTCGTACGTATATAAATTCTCACAACACCACACATTTCAAAATATTTTATTCCCTTTCTTCTTTCAATCCCTTTTAATGTTCTTAAATCTTCATGTTTCGCAGAATATACTTTTCTTGGTCGCGACTCATCGTAGTGAGACAAAAAAAATTGGAAAGGACATACATTTTATGCCCTCTTTAAACAAACTTGAATCATTCAGCAGTTTTCCTTGAATGCTTCAACAAAATATCTTATACATGTCCGGTAATAAATAAGGTGGAAATTCCAGAATCAATTTTTATGCTTAATATTTTTAAATCTTTCTGCACAATGAACATTTTTGTTATTTAATGACTACCGCTTCTGAGTGTTGTTGAAGTGTTATTGCGAGGCGTGTAATGTGTATTACGGATGAAATACATTGAAATGTTAACTTTAAGTAAAGTAAGTAAATATCTTTGCATTAGGCCGAAAAATTGAATGGGGCCAATATAATAAGCATATGTACGTAATTTCAGTTGTTTAATAAAATTTTCCGTTTTATTTAATCTTAGGAAAACGTTATAAAGTTAACAGTTGTATAAAGTGATTGCTTAAATTCACATCTAGACATTTGACAAAAGTTTTTCATTCTATATTAGTATGAGGTGTTTGTCACTGAATAAGAAAGAATCATTTACCTGAATTTCTGGAATGTATTAGGAATTTCTAATTTGAAAAAATGAAATGGACAACCATAATTCAGCCTTTTTACAATGGATTTAATAGGAGGAATTGACATATCCATTAGGGTGTGTCAAAAAAATTAGTTTTTCTTTTTCATGTCTTAATGCCATGGAAAAGTTGGGAATTGGAGTGAGTAAAATTGGATAAAAAAGGAAATAAATTCAGATTAGATATTTTGGTTGGCATGTATTGTAAATTTTGCCAAAATGTGGAAAATTTCACAGTTTTAGAAAAAAGTTTCTATTTTTTAAATGAGTCTCTTTACGAATCTTATAGCTGAAATTCATATCTATTAATCATATGTATCAAATTCCAGGGCTCCCAAATGGTCCGCGAACTGAACATCAATATTTTTTAACACAAAATTCATGATAGCTTTCTACAGAATTTGCGCCAGAATTAACTTCGAGGGGTAGTTTCTTGGCGATTTGCAATAAAAATTTAAAAAGAAAATTTCTCTAAGAAAATTCTGATGTTCAGTTCGCGGACCATTTGAGAGTCCTGAAATTCATATGAATACAAATTCTCACAACCACACAAATTTCAAAATATTTTATTCCCTTTCTTCTTTCAGTCTCCTTCTGTATTATTAAAGACTTATATTTTGCATAATATACTTTTCTTAGACAGTACTCATTGTAGTGTGACAAAAACAACTGAAAAGGTCCATAAAATGTATGCCCTCTTTAAACAAACTTGATTCATTCAGCAGTTTTTCTTAAATGCTTCAAAGACAAAATATTTTACACATGTCCGATAATAAATAAGACGGAAATTCCAGATTCAATTTTTATGTTTAACCCATTAGTGCCTGGCGTCCCTTTTTAGGGACGCTTCAAAAGGTGCATTCAGCACTGTTTTTGACACCGGTAAAAAAGAAAAGCAATAATTATTTTATTTAAATGATGCATTTTCGTGATTAATGAACTAAACATAAATCTTCTAAAAATAGTGGTGCCAACCAAATAAAATTTACGCAAACGATGCTGGGCACGAATGGGTTAATATTTTTAAATCTTTCTGCTCAATGATCAGTTTTGTTACTAAATGAATAACGCTTTTTGAATGTCGTTGAAGTGTTATTCTAAGGCGTGTAATTTGTATTACGAATAAAATACATTGAAACATTAACTTTAAATAAAGTAAGTAAATATCTGTTGCATTAATCCGAAAAATGGAATGGGGGCAAAACAATATCATTATGTACGTAATTTCAATTGTTTAATAAAATTTTCCGCTTCATTTAAGCGCAGGAAAAGTTTTAAAATAAACGGCTACATAGAGTGATTTCTAATTCTAAACATTAAATTCAAACCTAGACTTTTGACAGGAGATTTTTCATAATATACTAGCATGAAACGTTTGCACTGAATAAGGAAGATTTTTTTAATCTGAATTGCTGTTATGTATTAGGATTTCCTAATTTAAATATAAATGGGCAACCGTGATTCATTGTCCGTATATTGGAACTAATGGCAGGAATTGACATATCCATTAGGATGGGCTAAAAAAATTCAAAAATTGTTTTTCTGCACCGGAAAAGAAACGAATTTAAGAGCCTAAAAATTTTTAAAAACGGAAATAAATTCAATTTATATAGTCTCGTCGCGCATGTGCTCTGAATTTTTCCAAAATATGAATAAATTCAGAATTTTAGATTTTTTTTTTTAAATTAGCCTCTTTCTGAACCACATCGCTGAAATTAATATATATTAGAATAAGAAAACATAATATTTAAATATCATTTAACTGTATCATCTTCTTTTGGCCACACATGTGCTCTAAAATTTGACGAAATTCTGCAAAAATTCTCATTTAAAAAAATAAAATTTTTAAATTAGCCTCTTCAGGAATGTGATAAGTAAAATTCTTATGCACTAGAATAACAAAACGTTATGTTTAATATCATTTTAATTTTTTAATCCAACAACGTCTACAGGTTGCTGCATTATCTTTAACACTAGAACCGCAGAACCGGGTCAGTTTGACCCGGAACAAATGAATAGATATCGATTCGAACAAGAAAATTCTTTTTAAAATAAGTTATATATACGACGCAGAAAAATAAATTAAATAAATAAGTGATTTAATTTAAAATGATCTGATGTGAAATATTTTCAGGAATCTCGAGAAAATTTTTTCGCGGTTCTAGTGTTAACTGCTTGAGCTCTGATGGTTGAATTTTCTACCACTTAATTTTAATTCCGAAATGTCACAACGGCACCAGAAAATTCGACCAGATTTATTTGAAAAAGGTTTAATGCATTTTTTTCATGTATATCGTAAACCGATTTTTTTCTTTGCAAAATACTGGTGCCAATGTGAAATTTGGAATTTTGAAGAAATTTTCCCACCAGAGCTCAAAGGGTTAAAGCTAACGAAATTTTGAAAATAAATTATAAATAAATGTAGATCACGGTTTCAACGGAAAGGAATACTAAACTTACCATTTTTTGTTCGTTTGCTTTATTGGATACAAGTTTAAATGCTTAAAAACGAATTGTATTCTATCATTGTTATTATTCAAAAACATATTTTCTTATTAAAAAAATTATGTTTTAACCCCTTCAGGGATCCCAAATGGTCGGCAAACTGAACATCAATATTTTTTGACACAAAATTTCATGATACGTTTGCGCTAGAATCAACTTCCAAAAGTGGTTTCTTGACAATTTGCAAGAAAAATCTAAAGAGAAAATTTCTCTAAGAAAATTCTGGTGTTCAGTTGGCGAACCATTTGGGACCCTGTCCCTTCATGGGTACCGGTATATGTTATATATCACTTAATTTTAATTCGAAAATGCCACATTGACATCAGAATTTAGGAATTAACTTTTGTTTCATATAAACCCAAAGAAATTCTTTTACTTAGTTTCATATAAAATTGTTTAGAAATACCGGTATCAATCAATCATTTTACTAATTTAGATATAGAATTACTTTTCCCCTGAAGGGATTAAGAGAAGAGAGTCATAAATCCAAGAAACTCATACTGAACTACTGATTATCACCGTTTTTTACCATTCTCAGCTAAAGATACTTTGAAATCAGATTTATGGTTTAAGTTAGACATGGTTGGCTCTTAAAGTATAGCCGTTCTTATAAAACCATCCCTAAACTCAGTTCCACAAACTTTTCCTGAGATTTTTGTCAAGACTCTGACAAAATGTCTGGAATTTTATATCCTAATATAGCACTGAACCATTTTGCATAGGTGATTTAACCTCATCGTCGCTAATGTTCTAAATCTTCTCTAGCACGATGGGGGTTACTTATTTTAAATTCAGATTCTTGACTGCCACAATTTTTTTGAAATAGTAAAACGCTCTTTACTTAATGACACATTAATAAAGGCTAAAAACAAAAGGAATTTTGCCATTTCAAAAAAGTGGTGCGAATCAGGAAATCTGAATTTTAAAAAAGTAGAACACTGGCAACACTGTGTCTAGTCTATTCCATTTTGATTCTGAATTGCCACATAGGCACCATTGTTTTCTATCAAATTTTCTTTTCTAATGAATATATAAAAGTATTTTCAATTATTTTCATAAAAATGCTTTTGCAAACCCTGGTGCGGGCCAATTATTTCAACGTTATAGTAAAAGAAGTTCTTTGTGCTGGAAATGATTCACTTTCCGGTGCAAGTGATCCAACGTCGGGAACACCTAATTTTAATTCTAAACGTACAAATGACAGGAACACTATTTTAATAACACCTTTCTTTTATAATAAAAGCTTAAGGGTTTTTTCAACAATTCGGCTCAACAAGCGTAAAACATATTTTGTATCCGTAAACCCTTTTTTCATGCTTTTTCAAACTAAAATGAACGAATCATAAAAAATCAATTTTTAAAGTCATAAAGTTGCCCTTTTGCAGTAGAGCGCCCCATTAAAAATACAAATTTTTACTTTCTATGAAGTTCGTTTGTAGATTCTGGTGGGCGTTAATCATTTCATCATTTTATGAACAGAATTTTTCGATGCCAGAAAAGGTTAATAATGGGGGAGGAGACAAATCCCAGTCAATCCAATTACATTACTGTAAAAAAAGGTGATATTTTCGAAAGTTTGCACATACTTACTTTTATTCATTTTAAGGTGGCTATTTCTATGCGAGCTTGTCTTGTCTACCACAATCTACGATTTTTGGCAATCAGTATTTTAGAACAGAAAAAATGTGACTTAGTTTGTCGGAGCTATCTTATCTATTGAAAAACGAGAAGCAAGTTTTTCGAAAATAAAGGTGGCAAACAAGCACAGGCATTTTCAGCTGTGTGACAGACATGACAAATTCAATGGAAATAGCCAGATATGATAGTTTTAGTAATTATATGGAACTTTTGCATTGCATGCAGCTAAATCATTAACTTTTGATATTTAAAGGCAAAAAAATGCAATGCAATTACCAGAACTACCTTAAAATGAATAAAATTAGACGAATGTACATAACATAAAATGTCTCTCTCTTTTTTTTTTGGCCAATATTCTAGTCATATCCGAGGAGTCTTAGAATTGAAATTGAGCTTTGAACGCATAACCGCTGTGATAGTTATTCTTGTTTTATGTAACCGTTTCGCCTTTGAAACTCGTAAAAGCCCGAGTTATCATATTTATTTATTTATTAAGTATCTTGTGTCATGGTTAACACTAAATTTTCTCGATGAGCAAATAGTAATTTCATTTGATCGCAGGGTCATCAATATTACGTAAATCTTCAGACAGGTACCTTCAAGATTGTACTGCCTGGAACACAAGTTTAGACACTCTGTAAATTATTTGCTTGATTTAATACTAAACCACATTCGCATATATAATTCAACCACTTATAGATACTTTTTATTTTGCGTACAATAAATTGTAAATTGCACACCACTTTATTCTAAGCTAAAATATTTCTAATATTTAATCTAAACATTTCAGCCAATAAATAGTATTAAATTGTATTTAAAAAAATTAATGATGTCAAAAAGCTTTAACCCTTTCCGGCGCGGACAAATTCTGTTCGTAAAATAAGAAATTGTTGACTGGCACCGGAATTTACAAAAGACTTTTTTAGAAATTAAGAATTCCCTGATTTAAGCTGTCATTGTAAAACTAAAATTTTACTAAAATAATATTGGTGCCGTTTGTAAGTTTGGAATTAAAATTAGGTGTTGCCGGAGTGGTAACACTGCGCCGGAAAGGGTTAAACGATGGATCAAGCAAACTCTTTTTGCCCGCATGACGTACGCGCAAAAAACTTAAGCGACTAAAAATAAATGGTACAACAACAGGATCCGTAAGCTTCAAGGACTTTCAAGAACTTTTTCCCATAATTGCTGTAAAGCTATGCTTTATTTCATGAAACTGTTTCTTCAGATATGGGGACCAATATCTTAGGAAATTTCTGGTATTAAAACACCTGAAATTCCTTGAATCCCATGAAGCGTACGAACCGTGAATAATTTCCTGAAGTTCAAGTGTGAAGCTTTCTTTACCTAATCCCTTCGGGACGAGCATCTTTTACAGAACTTTTAATCCTCAATCACTGTTTTTTTAAGCAGAGACTTTTGCCCAATGAATCACATAAATGTTCGGTTTAAATAAGGCAAAATTTAAAACAAAAAATTATTGGTGAGAACAATCAGTTAGTGAGGATTCTAAGCACCTTGTGCGGCACTTATAGTCCCTCGTCCCCAAGGGATTAAGTCAACCCGAAAGTTCTGTCGCATATTGTTATTTTACGCCTACTTTTTGAAAATTCAGATTTCTTCATTAAAACCACTTTTTTAAAACGGTAAAATTACCATACTTTTCATGTTTCTAATCGAGGTGAAAACAACGTCAATTTTACTCTTTTAAAATGTTGCTACAACGAAGAAATCTGAATTGTAAATAAGGCGTGAAATAACGTTACACGACGGAACTTTCCCTTGACCTAATGCAATCTAAGCGTTTGATTGGCTGTTGTCAAAAACTTTAAGAATGGCGTAAGCCAGACAGGTCTCCAGATACATTTCATATCACTAACTGTATAAAGATTTCTTCGCCTCGAGGTGAGTAATTTATCCATTCTAGCTGGTCAAAATTATTTTTGGCCAAATATAGTCACATCGCCAAGAAGTAGAACAATTTTTTTTTGTGCATACTCATCAATTTCAGGTAACTAAACATAAAATAAATATAATAAAAATATGGAATTCAGGCTCTAAGTATATATTTGTAAGAAAAAAATCTCTCTAAATAGTATTTTCAGAAACACTCAAGCAGGGATTTATTCGTCAAATATCGTAGAATAGAAAGTCACTATAAACGGTGTTGGCGGTTACATTAAAAACGAAATTCAGTTTTGGGTATTTTTGCTATCCCGGTCCTCCTGTGTGTTAAATAAATGTCATAGAAAATACCTCTTGCGAAACTAATAGGGACTAAAATGTTATCCATGAGAATTATTTTGCTGTAAAACATTTATAAATTATACACCTGATATTTTCATTGACGATTAAGCCGTACTGAACCTTACCAGTATAAAGTTTTGTCGTGTTTCAAATAATTTAATGCTTCTAAAATTGATTAAATTAGTTACCGCCAATACATGATAGAGCAATCGAGATCTTTTGTGCGGGGTCTAGTATAATAAAGAATACTGCCCAGTTAAACTGATGGCATTGAGCTCACAGGCTACAAATACTAATTGTACATTAAAGCCTTATATTTTCAAGGGTTAATTCCGTTCGAAAAAAAAATTAAGAAGGGGAAACAGCTCTCCCCTTTCCTCTTTTTTTATACTTAATCATTGAACCTCCTATACTATCAAAGACATGCTTTATCATATAAAAAATCTATATCCAAAATTCAGAGCAAATTAGATAATTCTTAATAAAAACCCATTTAGAATTTATATAATTTAAAAGGAGTTATCCCCTTCTTTTATACTTAACCATTAAACTTCCAAAACGATTCAGAGATTTGAACGAAATCTGAAAATTCTGCTTGAAAAACCTATTTATATAAATTAAGTGGGGGGGGGGAGGCATTAGAACCCCTGTTGCCCCTATTTATACTTATTCAATGAACACCTAATAGCAGTCACGGAATCGCCTCATCAGAATGATCCTAATCTAAATTTTGAACGAAAACTTAATTCTGCATGAAAATCCCATTTATATCAACTAACGGGGGGGGGCATTAGAACCCCTGTTCCCCCTATTTATACTTATTCAATGAACACCTAATAACAGCCACGGAATCGCCTCATCAGAATGATCCTAATCTAAATTTTGAACGAAAACTTAATTCTGCATGAAAATCCCATTTATATCAACTAACGGGGGGGGGGATTAGAACCCCTGTTCCCCCTATTTATACTTATTCAATGAACACCTAATAACAGTCACGGAATCGCCTCATCAGAATGATCCTAATCTAAATTTTGAAAACTTAATTCTGCATGAAAATCCCATTTATATCAACTAACGGGGGGCATGAGCCCCCCGTTCCCCCTCTTATACATATCGAATGAACTCCAAAAACTAATCAGGGAAGCGCCTTGTCAGGATATACCTATATACAAAATTTCAAGTGGATCCGATATTTTTATCATGAGTTATCGCGTTACGCACATACGCACATACATACAGAACGGACGGGCACATAAGCTCTCAGGCTATGATAGCCTGTGAGCTAAAAACTATAAATTCTGTATACACTTTTTAAAAAATAAATCATGCTGTAAGTCAGGGGTTTCAAACTGTAGCCCATCAAATACCTCCATTTTCCCCCTTAGTTATTATACGGTTATCTAATCTTGGAATCTTTCCAATTCAGTAAGTCCACTGTATCATTGAAAAATTAGTGATATTCGGTGGTCCACAATTTGACACCCCTGCTGTAGATAGTTGTAAGAAAATACTAAAATTATATTATCGCCAGTGGTGTGAAAACTGTGAATACTCTAGACACCACAAACTTTTTGGAATTTTTTTCGCCATTTTTAATCGCAACTTATTCTTTTATTAAAAGCGACGAAGAAAATTATTTTAACCATTTCCAGCCCATTGATCCCACGTCGGGGCCACTTAATTTAACCCTTTGAGCTCTGATGGTAGAATTTTCTACCACATAATTTTAATTCCGAAATATCACAACGGCACCAGAAAATTCAACCAAATTTATTTGAAAAAAGTTAAATCCATTTTTTCGTGTACATAGTTAACCGGTTTTTTTCTTTGCAAAATACTGGTGTCAATGTGATATTTGGAAGTTTGGAGAAATTTATCTACCAGAGCTCAAAGGGTTAAATTACAAAATTACATTCGGAAACAAGAATATCTTTAAAAAGATTTTAAGTAACGAGTATTAAATTTCTATAAAAAAAGTCGTTTGTATATTCCGGTGTCAATCAATCATTTTATCGATTTGCGAACGGAATTTTTCTCTGCGGGAAAGGGTTAAAATGCTCGTATCCAGAGCACTTTTAGTCCCTATTTATCCGTTACACATAACACCACACATTCTCTGAATCTATACACTTAACCTTTTAAGGAACAGAGTTCTTAAATGTTGAAATGAATAGATAACACCAGAATTTGCGTATAAATTTATTCTAAAGAATGAAAAAAAATTAATTTTCCCACACATAATATAGATGGAAAATTTGTATACTAGAATTCTGGTGTCACTGTGGCTTATTGGGGGGGGGGGATTAAATTGGATGTAAAAATAAATCGATATAAAATGTTTCATAAAATCGTTACATAACTTATATACATATATATAGGGTAGATATTGAGATAATATTTCGAGAGAATAATATTTCGATTTATTGAGATATATTTACCTTTCGAAATTTCTAGACTCAGACAACTTTTCAGAATAATCATTTAATCCCTCCCCCCAAGACTGTTATTTAAAAACTAAACTGAAATTGAAAATTCCGTTTAAAAGCTGTAAAACTAGAATATTTAAAGCTATTAGTAATAATTTCTTGTAAAAAAAAAATTACAAAAAATAGTTATACTATAAAAGCCCATTTGAAAATCCTTTATGAACATTTCTTTTTAAAGTATAAGGGCTAGATAAAAATGGTTGAATTTTCTTTTTAAAGTTTAAAGTCAAAGAGAGTAATTTCTTTTCTTATGTGCCTCGTACAGATGAGCCTAGTGCACTACTAACAAAAGTAATTTTACAAAATAATAAAAGAACCACGAAAATCAGTCTCAAGTTTGAAATCAAGATAAAGTCGATAAATTACTTTTCTTTAGAAGATTTTAAAGGAAGTTCAATTTCCGATCGTTCTAAAAAGGAACTAATGTTTATGTTACTGTGATGTATTAGCGTTAATCATATTCTTTCCCTCAAATAAATATTTGAATAAGTCATTTGTTCGGATGCAAAAATTAGTTTTTAAACAAATAAAAACACAGGAAATTTATGAAATATTAAAAGAGCAAAATTGAGTAAGTTTAAAGAAACCAGAAATTTTATAGAATAAGAATTTAAACATTTAAGGGGAGACATTATTAAATTTGTTTGAAAACAAATGGTTTCTTTTATTGGCTTTTTTTTACCTTCTGCATACATTGTCATTCCCAGTTTTCTTCTGACCATTAGGAATAATTATAGAAATTCAAAATTCAAAGGAAGTGAAAAGTGGGACGACATTAATTTTAAGCTAACTTTTTTAACTTGATTCTTCTTTTATATTTTATTTGGCTAGCTATTTTTTAAATAAATTTTTTACTATACGCATGGTGTGAAAGTGTAAGTAAAAATGTTTTTTAAAAAAAGTGCTGTTAACCAAAAAAAAAAATTCGATTAAATGATGCTGGTCCCGATATTGCGAAAAAAGTGACATGAAAAAGATAAGTGTTCAGACATTACCTCATTTATTAAATGAAGCTGAATTTTATTCAAGTGTTTATATGTACTTTACTTCATGTGTTTGATTAAAATGTGCAAGAAATTCATACAAGTTAGAAGTGTCTAAGTTTTTAAGCTCTCCTGAAAATTTTTACTTTTAAAATAAAAATCCCATTGTCTCCTAAAGAACATTAATTTTCAGCATCTAATCCATAAATCAAACAATTCTGTTTGGAAGCAGAAATTTTATTCAATAAATGTAGTCGAATATCTACGGCTATCTGAATAGTTATATTTTATTTTTAAAAAAGTATACGTCGAAAAATGATTGTTTAATCCGCGGATTATGCGCCGGAAATTTAAGTACTCGAGATATTTCTATAAAACTGTTTTAGTTTGTAGAATATAAATATAAGATCATATGTGGGAGACGCTTTTTTAAAAAAATATTCAACTTAAAAAAATTTTAAAAAAAAATGTGAAAATAGAAAATAGAAAATATTTGAAAAAATAGCATTGCTTTTAAATAAAAAGTTTTAGTCGCAGAAAAAATCTGCCTGCCAAGAATTTTAAGCATAATCCAGTCAATATGAATTTCAAATTAAAAAAAATGTCTGCCATGTATTTTCTGAGGAAACGGGTCTTAAACTTCGAGTATTTCACATACAGTTGCAACCAATCTTCTATTCCCAAAAAAGTCTGGCGTATTTCTGGCGTATAATCCGCAACGCAGGCAATCATTTTTCGACCTAGAAAAATTAAAAAATAAAATGTAACTATTTAGATCGCGGTAAATATTTAGATTAAATTACTAAATAAAATTGCTGTGTCGAAAAAGATTTTTTTGCTATCCTCAATTTTTAATACATATTTCTTGATTAGCACCAGTTTTTAAAAAAGTTTAAATTCCCCTTCTTTTTGCCTTAATTAATATATTATTCACTAAAGAGAATTTTACCATTTTCAAAAAGGGGTGCCAATCAAGAAATTTAAATTAAAAAAGTAGTCCACTGGCAACATTTTTTGTATCATAACTGGCAACTACGGTACGTTGAGCCCAGCATTGTTACGTGATTTCTAGTCGTCTCTGTGCCTCCTACACTTTTTGCAAATTTTTCGGTCTGGTAGCGAAACACCCTGTATAAATAAAATATTAGGGTTTCTAAAATTGATTGAATTTTCCATTTAAATTTATAATGAAAAAAAAAAACAATTTTCTTCCTTGTTCCCCCCCCCCCCTAAAATGTTATACTAATTATTTTTTCCAAATTCCAAAGAAAACACGAAAATAAGTCTAAAATTTTTCAATTTCAATTTAATATGGATTTTCAAAGAATGCTCATTTTTCTAGCGTTCTAAAAAGAAATAAAATTCAAAATATCTAATGTACAACGCTTTACAGAATTCTTTTACCATGCACATGGTTAGATTAAACCTTTCGCATGTGAAATTTCTTTTAAAAGAAATTTCAAAATATTAAACTTACTTTTTTTTTAAGCTCAGCCAGACATGTTACTTCAGAAATTTAAACGCTTTTTAAAGGAAGCAGAATTTTCTATTTCATTGCTAACATTGATGCATTTAATTTTGTACTTTTGAAATACAATTAGTGTTGTCAGTCCCACGTTAATCAAGGCTTCAAGTACTCTTGTCTCAACTAATTTCTTGCTGCTTATTTCTCTATCTTTAATCACAGATAATTCTGCTGTAATTTAAGGCGAAGAGTATTGCCTGTGGTCTACTTTTTAAAAATTCATTTTTCTGCATTGGCACCAGTTTTTTGAAATAACAATATTCGTCATATTTAGTGCATATCAACTAATACGAAAACAAAAAAAATTCCACCATTTCAAATTAATAGCGTCGATCAAGAAATCCGAAATTTAAAAAAGTAGCCTGCTAGAAACACTGAAGACAAATAAAATTACTTAAAAATAATGGTTTCCAGAGTATTTTGAAGTCCCGATTTACGCGGGAAACATGGCAGCACTAGTTACGTTGTATTATCTTATAGTAAAAGAATTTGTCGCTTCCTTAAATCCGCAGGTATTCCAAAATAAGTGTTTCTAAAGTATGACTACACGCTTCAGTTCAACTTCTAAATACCTGTAGCTAAATCACTCTTAATTTGGGCCAAAAATTTCCGTATTTGTAGATTATTATCATTAAAAAATGCAATCATTTGAACAGGAACAGACGCACATACATGTTTAAAATTGGAAAGTGAAAAGGAAATATTTATTTTTCGTAACAATGGAGTTATGAATAAAGAAGAGAGACAGATAGTCTAGTGTCTACCGTCTGAAAGTGAAGTCACTGTAAAGTAGAGATGGGAAATATGGTTATTTTTGGTTAACAAGTTACATCATTCCACAGTAGCGCTGGTAACAGGTTCCAACATCCTGTTATTTTTGTAACAGGATACAATAAACAATTTATAAACAGTTGCTAAATATGATCCCAAGCGGACAACACATGGGATATAGGCCCTAAGGGGATGCCCTCCGTGGGGAGAGCGGGGGGGTCTTTCTAAGGGAACCCAACCCGTATTTACGCAAGAAAATCCAAAATTCGAAGAAAACCACCGAAAATTCCGAATGATTAGGCTGACGGCCGCGATTGGGTTTTGTTCTAATCCAGCACCTGCCGTCTACCAGTTTTGAGGGCAGAATCTCTTAGCCACTGGTGGGGAAACAACATTTAAGAAAATATCTATAGGCACATATATTTTTGAATATAAAATAATGTATCCTATAGGAAATACGAAAAACAGGAAAATTAGAAACTACAAGAAAACATATTAAGAAAACTTTCTTTAACATACAGAGGAAAACGAGTTTTTCAAAAATCCATTTTCCGTATACCGCGTTTTCTCAATCAGCGCTGTTGATGTTTTAAAATCTGAGATGAAATGCATATTTTTTTTACAGCAAGTCAACGCGTGCTGCCACTACCATAGAAGCTGCAAAACATAAAACAAATACTATCTGATAGGACAAAGAAACTTATGAGATAGGACAGATAGTAGAGAATGAAATTTTTCCAGACTCAGTTTTTTCGTCTAGTTTCTTAAAAGCAGATATGTAAAGGGAGGGTGAACAAAATATTAACTACCATTTACTTCATATTAATAAGGTAATATTGTTGCGTAAAATAAAATATTCTAATACTTTGAACTCATCTAAATTTTATCCTACTATTTTTATGTCTTTCAGAAAGCTGTAAACCTAATATATTGTACTGTATTTTATATTTTGTAAATATTAAAATCTTATCTAAACATTCCAGATTCAATTTATAAGAAATTTAATTGCATTTACTTAGTATCAAAAATGATTAAATTGAAAATAATTTTTTTATAATTTTTTCTCAATTATTTTGATATTTGGAATATGAGTTGTATTAAAATGGTTCCAAAGTTCACTAGCTCATACTTTTTTATATGGACCCATACATAAATAAAAAATAAGACTTATTTCCACAAAATTTTCATTCCCTCCCCAAAAAAGTGACATTTTGGGAGTGCTGACAGAAGTGAAAACTTGGACAATTTCGTTTTTATTTTTTGAATTGTCAGGACATATTTTTTTGTAATCGTCCGGAAACATTTTATTGTGCAGGAAATACTTTTAAATAATGTGTTTTTTTTTTATTCATTATTATAAAGTACTACTACAAAAATTACATTACAATTTTCATTTAATGCGCAATTGTGCATGAAAAATAATGCATATTGTTTTACATCAAAAATTGCAATAAAAAAGACTGAATAATTTTTATATGGCACAGATGTCATACACACATCACATTGGCACAATTTTTTTCAGATACCGATTTGGCAAAAAACCTCGAAGAAGTTTGAGAAATTTAAATTTCAACCCATTATGGGTCCGTAACGTGACCCAGAATAACGGGAGAAAAATTTTTATGCTAGATTTGTAATGTATGAAGCATAAGCTTTCGATAGACATATCACATCAAAAAATGAGAAACGGCCCCACTGCCCCCTCCTCCAAATGGTCCTATAGGGAAAAAACCAGAAAATTGAAATAGCAAAAATAATGACGAGTAAAAGTTAGCTGTGCTAGATTTTTTCTCTCCGCTCTGGTTCCCATAGAAGCAAAGTTATAGCCTTTTAAAGATTGAAATGAAGTGAAGAAATAAGCAACATTAGGTGAGTCACCGAAAGGGGGGGGGGGGTGTCATGTTAAAAATGGTAGAGAACTAAATGAGCGAAATATTAAGGTGTATGTTTGGGGGGTGAACTCTCCCCCCCCCCAGAAGAATCCTTTAGAAATCAAATCCACAAATCTTAAATTCAATCTTTCTGATATTTAAAAAAAAAGAGACGAACTCATTTTTTATTTATCCTCTCTCTTCAACAACCGCGAATAAAAACCAAACAGGAAATGAAACTTTAAATCAAAAGTCGTTAACGATAACAAAATTATCCTCAGATAATATGTAGTACTCAGCACTTTTCAAGCTTGTTAAATAATTTGTAACAAAACGTTTGAAAATAAGCAATAAATTACGAAGCGAAAAAATGTTCTTTTGTAATGTAAAGAACTACATTTATCGAATAACTGGTGGAAAAACTAGCAAAAAAAAACTACATTTATTGAAAAACTGGTGGAAAATCTAACAGATACTGAATTAGCGAATATTAAGGAATTATTTTTATTGTGGTTGCATAGGCGTAACCAGACTTTTGAACGGGTGGGTGCCCAGAATTTTTAACCTGAACTTGCTGGATACAAGCAATATTATTTTATATAGTAAAACCTTCTAAAACGGAAGCCTATAAAACAGTTTTAAATTCCGTTTGAGACAGGTTTTTATCTTAGAGTGCATAATTGTGAGATTTTTTCATAAGGGTTTTTAAGGGTGTTTTAATAAGGGGTGACGCAAATTTTTTAAATAATTGTGACTGGGTCTGCGCAAGCGGGGAGGAGGGCTGTCCGGGCAGCCCCCCCCCCATGGTTACGCGCATGGGTTTGTTTCCAATTGCTGCTTTAAATTCAAATCAATCTGAAGCTTGAATGTAGACGTTTTAAATGAGCAAATTAATTAAAAATGCATTGATTCAAGCATTTTATTTGAATGTGACAAAATACTGTTTTATTATTTTTAAAATAGAATTTCCAACTAAAATCGAGAATTAAATTCTTAAGGCACTAAATTATAAATAAACGCATTCTAGTTATATGTAGAAAAAAGTACTTTTTTATAAAATTAATCTCTGAACTCAAATTTTGCTATATTTATTGATGAAAAGGTAGAAATAATTTTTTTTTTATTTACGTAACGGTAAATATACTGACAAAATATGACAATCATATACGCTAGGTTATGTAGCATCTAAAAAGGATTTTCTTTTTAAAATATAAAACTTTATTAATTTAAAATGCATTTGCAACATAACATTGCATTTAAAGCAATTTTTAGGATATGTCGAATATACAGTTCTGTACCCATTTTTCCTTCATATTTTTACTAAAGAGAAATGATTCATGAAAAGCAATGATTTATGATTTTAGACTTCAGACTTTTAATCGATTTACATGTTTTGGGATGTTTTAAACAGAATTTAATTATTTTTGAATCATTAATCTGTGTGTTATATATAATATATATATGTATTGAAAATAATATATTGTTTATCGAGGAAAACATTTCAAGCATGGTGTTTTTCTAATAAAATTTCAAATATTTTCCTGATCTAAAAATTTCTGTGTTTTGTGCTCTAGATATTGTGCTGTGGTATTTTGTGCTATTAAAATAGGAGAAAGTGTGTTATGATGGTGACCTATCATCAGGCACCAAGCAGAAAAAGTGTTTAATTAACGGTGTAAGTTATTACTATTCATGCATGTATTCACTACCAGTCATAGTGATTGATGAACTGCAAAAAAATTAGCATCACATATCTAAGAGAGCAGGTCATAACTAGGGGTGAAGATGGAGTCATGCTGAGTGCTAGTGTTGAATTCAGGGGATGGTCCGGGGAAGGGGTGTGCCGGTGAGCAATGAGATGTTTCCTCGGAAGATTCGAGATTTTGAGTTTTCAATGGTCAGAAAAAGTAATGCTTCTCCCCTACCTCCAGGAACTCTATAATATTCCTCTTCCAGAGCACAGAAATCCCTCTTGAGAAAAGTGTCTGAATTAACATTGTTCGGCAAACGTCTCAAAAGAAACGATTAAGGACGTTTTTAATGAATATTATTCTTATTTTAGAAGTACAAAAAATGAAATCTTGATTAAAACAAGTGAAGGAAGATGCTGTCATTAAGAACCATGTGTTATTTATTTAACAGGGACTTTTCAGTCACATATTAATGCAATATTAGGTTCCGGCGTAGTAACACTGTTATTTATCCTAATACGATAAATAATGCTCATCCCTACTGTAAAGGTTTCACAAGATGGCGGTTGATGTTTGTTTACATTTTATAAGAGCCTGATTGACACTAAGGCAAAATTCAACAACGAAAAACGAATAGAAATTTTTGCTCTATTTATGACAGAAATTTTGCGAAACGAAGGCGTTATATAAAGCGAAAAGTTTTTGGAGAATTGTTTACGTAAACAGGAGGATGGTTTACGTAGTCACAAAATGGCTGAATCTCAAGACTTGGCTGCCGCTGGCGTAAAATTCGACTATTAAAGAAAAAAAACATGTAAAACTTAATTATGATTGAATCATGTTTCATGAATAAGATGTCTAAATAAGAAGTAAATTTCTATTAAAATATTGTGTTGGACTGCTTCGAAACGGTTCTTAGCATTAAAAATGTGTATAGAACATGATAAAAACATTTATACCTAGAGTTATTTTGGGGGTTATGGTGGTAAAAACCAATAGTTTTTACTTTTGTCTTCAATTCCATTTAAAAAATTAACCTATTTATGTAAAGTCCTAATGAAATGTATTTACGAAATGATTTTATGAAACGGCTGTTTATGTTTCACAGATATTTCGCCTATTTTGATCGTAACGATTTGATAGTATCGTTTGACTGTAAAATTAAGACTAATTAGCCATACTGATTCACATGCGTCAAAAATGGTATTACAATTTAAAAATGTGAATTAATTTCCAATGCATTACTTTTTTTTTTTTAATGAAATTCCTGTAATTGTGGCAACAAAATTACTCAATTTTTGTGGAGAAATGGCAGGAATTATTACATTTCTTCTTTTTCATCCTTTTTAATCTGAAATAGAAATGCGATTACATTGTGATTTTCAGGAAAATCTAAAGAAAAAAAAACTCTCTTTCACATTTCGATCGTCAGAAATCAGTTTATTTAAAAAAAAGAAAAAATATATTTTGTCGTCTTTAACTTGGACACAAATTCCCCAAACCAACAAAAAAAAAAAGAAAAAAAAAAAACAATGAAAAAAATCTATTTTTAATACATTCTATCAACATTGAAAAATATTTATGAAGTCGATTTCTACAACATTTTCAATAGAAATCAATAGTCACGATGATTATGATTTGTATACAGTCGTTTTCAATTACTAGTTTTTCAGCATGTGAATTTCGGACGTTAGTTGCATATATCAATGATGTCAACCGGCGACCCAATAATCAATCATTGATTACACAGAAAATAGCTTAAACTCAATGACTTAATTGTGCGCATTATTGGAAGCTAAAATTTATATTAACACAAATTTATTAATAGCTTTCAAAAAAAGTATTTTCTTTTGATAGTATCACTACATTTACACGAATATGGAAAATTGAATTGCTGTTTCTTGAAAATACTCTTATTTTAAACCGAACAGTTTTTTCGCCTTTTTAAGAAAAAATATTTTCTGTTCTCAATCCCAGGAAAAGTATTTTTTTTAGTTCCATTCTGTCCGTTTCATTCTAATGCTATTAAGACTTTTTCCGCGAACATAAAGTTTATGTCCCATAAAACTAAATCTGAACGATCGGACATTCAAAAGTTTGCGCAAAGTTGCAGTAAGAAAGGATTTACTTTATTTTACTAAAACCATTCTATAGGTAGAGTTAGTTTTGGTAACAAATGCAAATTGTGTACAACATAGCAACAACTGTGTACTACAATATTTTTAGACTTGAAGATTTGCCTTATTTAATCAAAGAAAAATATTGCAAACTCTGTGATTAATCGATATATTTATTCTGCGAAAAAAAAAATATTAGGCGAAGATTTCTAATCCGAGATAAGGTTCCCGTTCTTCTTGGAAATTCAAAAGGAACAAGTAACCTGCATCTTTATTAACAAATGCGTAGTATAATATGTTACTATATCCATCCTTCAAGGGTTTGATTATTTTCAGAATTCGGTTATTACGCAGAAGGAAGATTTTTTTGCAAAAATCGTGGGCGTGTAAATACCGGGCTGCCGCATGCGACTATTTTTTAACACTAGAACCGCCGAAAATTTTACTCATATTTTATAAAAAGTATTTCACATTGGAATTTTTATTTTAAACTTTTAAACTTATTTCATTAGACTATTTTTTTCTGTTTATATTTAAAATATCTTATGACGATATTTCTGGTTCGAATCGGCTATTATAAATTTGACAAGGGTCAAAATGACCCCTAATGGCGGCTCTAGCGTTAATTCCATCTTGTATCATTTTTAAAAAACAAAAATTTTCAACACTGCAAGAGAAATGTACTACAAAATTTATTTTTTTTAAATAGTGGTGCGAATAGAATACAAAAATAGTCGCCGGTGGTATCCCTGTGAATAGTTAACCTCTTGAACTCGACAGGTGATTCTCACTGACCACTAGTTTCCTGGGTAATCGGGTGCTCCAGCTGCTCTGGACACCAGTTATTTAGGTTAGTTTTCTTCTCCTTATATAATCCCCGAATAATCTGCGATAAAAGATGGCGAAAGAAACTGTAAGATGCTAGCAGTGTCCAAAGCATTTAACATACCGAATTAAGAGGGACACTTGACAACACTAGTGGTGAGTGAGCGTCACCCCTCGAGTACAAAGGGTTAATATTTTTAGATGGATTGGATTTATATTACAAATATTATCTATGAAAATGGGAATGACTTACTGTCAATATTGCACAGTTGCCAACTTTAAGGCTTTTGATACCGCTATTTTTAAAAAGACAAATTTTCTTTACGTAATCCTGAATTTTGAATGATAAATTCGGTGCATTTTTGAGAAAATAGCGGAAGATTATAGTGCAAAAATATTTCTGAAACTTAAGTAATATTCGCATATTTTGAATACCCGCAAATTTGAGTTAATACATCATGCAGAGATCTGCTAAGACATACTCATTGCAAAACAAGTAGGTCCCACTTTCTTTACACTACTAAAATGTTTTAACATTTAACTGATCAATATTTTTGAAAAAGACGTTCAAATAATGCCTTTTGTTTTCGATTTTTTACAGAATTTTTAATTTTTGATCACCGGGTTTTAGAAACAGAAATTTTGGCCTAATTGAATTGAAAAACGTTTGGATTAATTAATGCAAAATTTACAATAAAATTTACTGGTGGGAATAATAAATCTGAATTTGAAATCGTTTGCCCATACGTGATACGGACAAATCATGACTGGCAAATCATAATCGTTCTGCTAATCGTCCAATCTATTCACATTTTTTATATACCTATGCGTACATTAAACGGGCTCGATCGAGGCATATCAGACAGCCACTAATTTAACCCTTTCAGGGGCAAGACATTTCTTAACCAAAAATTTTCAAATAAATCATTCGTACCATAATTTATGAACAGATTTATTTGTAAACTATCAAAAGTGTTGTTTAGCTTATAATACAACATCGTAATTGTATTTAAAAAAATACTGGAGTTATTTGACATTTTTGGGACTTGAAATTAACTGTTTGCGAACTGCAAACGGTGCCCCTAAAAAGGTTAAAAATTTTATTTTTCTCTCAATTAATCACAGTGACCAAGAAGAAGGAAATACATTTAAAAATTAATGGTAAATATATAGTTGATTGCCATTTCGGAGCTCCCACTGGTTTGATTTTTCAAAACCAGTATATCTTAACCCTTAATGTTTTAGTGTTCCATTGCATGGGACACTCAACTTGATTTACAAATACAGCAGTCAAACCAGAATTCTGGTATAAATATTCTCCGTTTATTATATATGGGTTAAAATAGCTTTTTCTTCTTTACAAATAAACGTGTACGTGATAAAAATTGTCATTCATTCATTTCAACATTTTCGCAATGAAGTGCTCTGCGTAGTAAAGGGTTAAGAGTAAAATTCGTGGTATATTTTGGCAACAATGGGAGCAAAATCTCCTTTCGAAGTAAGTTTGGACGAAAATGATGATAATATTTTTTAGGAAAAAATTTGGTGTTCAAAAAGAGAATTGTGTGGGACTTCTGCGAATTTTGCCATCGTGAAATCGGAGCCTGTGTACTGGTATTCGAATTCAAGGAACCGTACTGTCGCTGAAAAAAATCTGCCTAAATTACCCGCAATTTTTGCAAGAGGATAAATGAAAATTTCCATTTCCGGAGCCATTTTTCTATGTTATTAAAAATACGACTGAAGATTTCTGTAGTGTTTAACCCTTCTTTGCGCAGAGCAATTGCTAAAATGACTACATGGAGTGACATCGGAATTTACGAACAGATTTATTCCGAAATAAGAATTTTCATCACATTCATGGTGATTGGAAAATACTTGTACCAAAATTCTGGTGCTATTGTGGCTTTTCGGAATCCAGTTGGCTGTTCCATGTAATGGAACACTGAGTCACAAAGATATTAAGAAGCTAATGAAATAGTTTGTTAATTAAAGTTCTTAAATTAAATACTTATTTGCAACGGTTTCGTGGAATATCTGCAACTCTTGTCATGCCATTTTTTAAAAATATTGTTTTTACAATTTAGAGAATCCGAAAATGCACATATATGACCCTTACAATATAAATAAAAACATTTTAAAAATGAAAACTTTACACTCCATGTCTTTTAACAGCGAGAAAGCAGAACAGTTTTAATTGGAAGAGAAATTATCCATTAAAAATGCGTTTGTTTTGTGTAACGAAAAAGGATTTTGCAACAAGATGAACAAAAATTTTTTAATTCATCCTAATTTTTATTAATTTCAATTGGTAGAATGGCCAAATGAGTTATTTAAAAAAAAAGTTTTTTCTAGTTTCATCATCTCCTAATCGAAAACAATGGTATTCGAAATCCAGATGTAATTTGTTCCTTTACATTTTGCTCCCAACCTTCCTTTTCCCCCCAAGTGAAATATATAAATTTGAGCTAGATAATTATATTCTAAAATACTTCTTAATTATATGCGGCTACTAATGAATTATTTTTGAATTAGAATTCTGGTTTTATTTGGATTGAAAAAAAACCCTGAAGGATAACAGATATGCTAACAATCTGAATGTAGTCCTAATATTGTGACGAATAAAACTAATTTACTTATTACTAAATACTGGTTCTCTGATAATTTTTTCAATTATTCATAAAAAATGGGATGAGGATGATGAACGTAACGTATATTTTTATTTATTTATTTTATACGAAATACAAATATCCAAGATCTTAACATTTCCAAAGCATTATTTATTTATTTCTGCAAAATTATAGAAGATTTCTTCGGTACCAGTATTTTCCTTTAGAAAATTTTCTCTTTAAATAAAGTGAAATTTCGCGCATTTGAACTTTATTTGATATATATATATATACGAGGGCGGTTCAATAAGTACCCGTGTTTGAAGACAAAAGATGTTTCTCAGGGAAGTTGCTGATATCATCGTGTGCTTCCATCTATAAAACGACATCTATAAAAATTTCAGACTGATTGATAGGTTAGTTTGGATTTGGCAGCCATTCGAGTAAGACGTGTTTCGTGATTTTCGCTAAGATGGATATTGTTCGGTAATCCGCTTTTTGTTTTTGGATGGGAAAAAATGCGAGGAGATAAAAGCAAAGTTGGATGCTGTTTATGGGGACACGTCGCCATCTATGACCACAGTTAGATATTGGTTCAACGAAATTAAACGTGGGCGAACTTTTGTTTTCGATGAGGAGCGACCAGATGTGGTTACCGAGGAAATCATTGAAAAAGTCCACGACATGATTCTCGCTGATCGACGAACGAATGTGCGCAAAGTAGCAGAGGCCGTAGGCGTGTCGACCGGAACGGCAATTCATATTTTACATGACAAGTTGGGGATGAAAAAATTGTCGGCCCGATGGGTGCCGCGATCACGATAACGCACCAGCACATTCATCTAGAGTTGTCGCCGCCAAACTGCATGAATTGCGTTATGAATTGCTGCTGCACACTTCCCCTATTCACCCGATCTGGCTCCCTGCGACTTTTTCTTTCTCCCTAACATGAAGAAATGGCTCGCGGAAAAAAAAATAGCTCAAATGAGGAAGTCATCGCCGAGACAGAGGCGTATTTTACAGAGTTCGACGAATCCTATTTTTGGAGGGGTTAGAAAAATGGCCGGAACGTTGGGAGAAGTGTATCTTTCTAAAAGGGGACTATGTTAAAAAAAATTGAAAAAAAACGGTGTCTTCATTTCTAACACGGGTACTTATTGAACCGCCCTCGTATATACAGGGTGTTCTAGAAAGGTCTCCCCAACGTTAAAATGATATAATTTCAAAACAGTGAGAGAGATAGAAATGTGAAACAATTTGAACGTTAGACAGGTAGGTGCGGAATTTTTTAAGCATCAATTTAAAAAATATAGTTCCAATATTGGACGCAAGAGGGCGTTATAATCACAAAGCCGTGACTTTGAACTAGTTAGTGAGCTGTTTGAACTGAGATAAAAATCCCATTAGAATGGTTCCGATATGGTTACCTTTTTCAGCAACAACATGACGTAACTTAAAAGCAAAGTTCGAAATCACTTGTTGCTATACTTCTACTGAAATGGATGCACATGCCTCACAGATGATTGTTCAAGCATTTCCAACGTTTGGGGTTTCTTAGAATAAACAGCGTCCTTCAAGTACCCAACAAAAAAGACTTTTTTACACGTGTCAGAAATAAACAAACGCAGAAATGAAATTTCTATACTTCTGAATACCATTTAAAGCTCCATGTGCTTGTGCTGCCACCTATTATCTAATATTGGAACTATTTTTTCAAATTGGTGTATAACAAATTCCAGACCTATCTGTCTAACATTAAACTTGTTTCACATTTCTGTATTTTCACCCTGTATATATATATATTAGAGGTCTGCACGGGCCGGAATTTCCAGGCCCGGCCCGGCCCGTAGGAAAGTTATTTCGGCCCGGCCCGGCCCGTTGTAAAACTCAAAAGTTCGGCCCGGGCCCGGCCCGGCCCGTTTAAATTTTTATATTTTAGGCCCGGCCCGGCCCGTAAAAAAATCAGCGAAAACAGGCCCGGCCCGTTTTGGCCCGTTACAATTTCTACGATTTCTAAAAAGTTCAGATTTTTATCATATAACTAAGATTCCTTTAAAGAATACTGCATACATATCTATGGAATGATTTTACAGTATATTTTACAGCAAATACACATTAACAACATTAATGATTACTTATATTCTTAGGCTTTCAGCATTCGAATAAAGATTCATTAAAAAATTAATATGGCTTAGAATAAAAGAAAAAAGAAAGAAAGCTAAAAATATGGTTAATTTTGAAGCTGTTTAATAAAAGAAGATTTATAAATATATTTCTATATCATTTTATTATAGATTTCAAATCTAAATTCATTCTTAAATTCAAAGAAGCTCCTTTCTGATACATTTCTAAATTCATTTTTTTCTCAGAAACGCATAAGATTAGCAGATATCTTTATTCAGAAACTATATAATCGAATGGCGTTATCCATTTTTTGATACAAGCAATTTAAGAATACTGCAAACAAATAAAATACTGTGATAATTAGCGTTTTGAATAGAATTTTCGGAACAATAGCAAGGGAAGGGAGAAAAACCTGCAATCATTTAAGAAACTATTATAACTCAACAAGGTTATACAAGTATTTTATTTACCAAAAATGAAAAACGCTATTCGATTCCAAACCCTTCAATAGTTAGGCTTATCACTTTTATACTTTTACAATTTAAAATTAACCAGAAAATGTGTCAAACTTTCGCATTATTGAGAAATTAATTTAAAAATCATCAAGAAGTATATATCCGAAGACTAAGCTAACATAAGTTCTTTATCGCTGTTAATAATTTTACAAATAATGTTTTCTGCCAATAATTAAGTCTAGTACCGGTCCGGCCAGTCTATATGTAGAAAAATAGTGCAAGCGTGATCTCGGATCGGCATGAGTCAGCTAAAAAAATACTAAAACGGGTTACACATAATGTAATTCTCCGATGCCGATACACTGTGCATTTTTATATTGATGCTGTCAAACTAGTGGCTGGCCATATTTATACTTATTCTCGTTAAAACCATTTTCGTTGAAAATAGCTTATATTTTATCGTTTCTGCTTAAATCTTCAGAACGGGCCGGCAGGCCCGAAAATTTTTTTTATCAGCCCGGCCCGTCCCGTCTGGCCCGTTCAATATTTTTGCCGGCCCGGCCCGGCCCGTTTATGTTGTTTGTCGGCCCGGCCCGGCCCGTTGAAAAAACTATTCTAAATCTGCCGGCCCGTAAGAAAATTCGGAACGATTCCGCCGGCCCGGCCCCGTGCAGACCTCTAATATATATATATATATATATATATATATATATATATATATATATATACAGGACACGTAGAAAATATATGTATAAAATATAAAATCTGTAATTTACAAAAGTACTTTTCAACAACAGTTAGCATTCAGCAAGGAAAATGTTTTTTCAGAAAAAAAAATCATAAGTCAAGCATAGAATATGAAACCTTTCCCAACCCATACAGAATAATGTGACAAAACCGTACGGTTTAACCTTCCTATCCTAAATGGATCTAATCGACCCATAACTGTAATTTGTTTTATGCGATTCGAACCACAACTTTTTTCATAAAAAATGTTAAACAACAGATTCAGAAAAAGAAGTCAATTAAGTATATTAAAATGTTTTAAATAACAATTCTGGTGTGAAATGTTTTTATCAAGATTGAGTAAAATTTGAACAGGGTAGGAAGGTTAATAAATTAAAATATTATATGAGGACCTCAGAACCCAACGGGTACAAGTGACAAAATTTAGATTTCGAGTAAATTGAGTTTAAAGTTAAACATCAATTGTAATTGGATGAATTGAGATATGAAACTTTTGCTTATTTCTTAGTAATCTTTGAACTCTTATTTAAATAAAAGTTGAAAAAAAAGTGGAGTGCAATTTTTTTAAAATGTATAACTAAGCGATGTTTATCATCATTCAGGACTTATACCCCTTGACTTCCAAGCAGTAATGAAAACTGCTTGGAATCTCAAGGATACAAGTGCCAAATGAACACAAGAAATGAAAAATTATTAAATAAAAAATTGTATTTGTAAAAAAATTAAGAACAATGTTGATACAAATAAGTGAAAGGACAAAATTTTGTTTTAATATAAATTCTAAAAAAGGAAAAATTATGAAAAAAAAAAATAAATTTACGAAAAATTTATGAATAATATTGATATAAATGAATGAAAGGAAAAGCTTTTGTTCTAATATAAGTTTTAAAATTTTATTATAAGTTTAGAAACATTGGAATTTTATATTTTTAACAATTACTAACAAAGTTGAAAAGTGAATATGATTTTGGTTTGTCAGTCCGTCTATCCGCGCCCTAACTCTCGTAAATATATTCGGATTGCCCTGAAAATTTTGGGAATTATTCATGTTTACCTCAACACAAATCTATTGCAAATGAAGTTTCTAACCCGATTAGTTTGTATACAGGGAGAATAAAAAAATTTCCATTACATTGCAGTTTATGGGAAAAATCGTTTTAAATGAATTTGAAAGATGTTACACCTTGTCACATATTAAAATTTATATGCATTTACGAATTGCACTAAAATAAACATCCTATAAAATATGAGGTGAAAAGAATAGTTATTATTTATTTACAGCAAGGCTCCCAAATGGTCCGCGAACTGAACATCAGTATTTTTTAACAGAAAATTTCATAATACGTTTGAGTTAGAATCAACTTCCAAACGTGGTTTCTTGACAATTTGCAAGAAAAATCTAAAAAGAAAATTTCTCTAAAAAAATTCTGATGTTCAGTTCGCGGACCATTTGGGAGCCCTGTTACAGGACCGTACAAAAGATTTACATTACCTAATGATAAAGAAGGAATTGTTTTCGACTTATTATAATTCTATTGCTATTATCATGTATAATAAAATTCATATATATATCGTTGAGGCTTAATATAAGTTATTTCGCGCATAATACGAAGTACATAGTATTTACAGGGACGCAAAAAGGATTTCAAATAGTATATTCTATCCGAAGTACTGTATATATTATCAATGATGATTGATGGATGGACGAAATATCATTTTAATTATGAATTAAACTTTTAATTTTCACTAAATTTATACATGTTATATGACATGTATAAATGCTATAGTTCATACAGGGTTACACAAAAATACTCGTATGAGCGTGCTTTACTTAAAGATTGCTTTTAAATAAGTCATATATTTCTATGCTGAACTGCATTCAGTTTACTAAGAAAGGCTTGTAAAATATAGATAAAATGTTTTACATGATCACGCACAAAATTTTATACATGGTCATCGATGGATGATAATTTCTGAAAGTGTGATTTCAGTAGTCTTAAGTATGTTTTAGTTTGAAATAAATTTCAGCTAAATACTGGCATATAATAAAGGTTCAAGACAAACTACAGAATGAACAAAAGTATACAAGTATGCTTTTATCTATTAGTATAAACTACTGAAAAAGAAATTTCAAACTATTATGTGTTTTCTTGTTAAACTAATTTTTCCCGTTATACAGTATATACCAACCGACTGATAAAACATAGGGCTGGTCAAAAATATCAGAATACATATTTGGCAATGGTTAGTAACACTTTATTACCCTAAATAGCAAAAAATTTCTAAGATTTCAGGGAGTGTTGGAAAGTGTTTCATAATATATGCTTAACGTATGATTTTTCTTACTTGATAATGGTTAAAATGCATTTATTTAATGCATAAAAAAGCAAATGGCTTCTGTGTCGTTGGTCGCGCTTCTGCTATAGCTATATAGACGTTAACGGACACAGCTGTACTTATACCCCTTGGCCTCCACTCGTTTCACAGTTTCGGGAAAGAGGTTAAGTAGCTGACCCCTATAACTCAATACATTATAAAAAAAATCACTCTTAACTCTTTACCTACAAATAAATAGACATATTTCCAGATAGTCTGTGCACTTAACTCAATTTTTTTAATTTTGTCACTTATACCCCTTGGCTTCTGGGCTCCTCATATGTTCTTCAACCATACGGAAACGCATTTTCTATTTTACGTGAAGTAACTTATTGTAAACGTAAGCAATGTATATCAATTTTCTTATTTGTGAAATAGATTAATAATTTGAATAGATGAATGATTGAACATAATTAAAATATGCTGTAAATAATGTCTTTCCTCCTATACCATTATGTAACGGATTTCTTTTGTGTGGCCTTGTAATCGAATAATAAATATTTATCGTGCGGTACATTCAACAAAATATATGTTTTAGTGCCCTTCATAAATGCTTTCAAATTTCATCGTTTTTCGACTGGTGTAGCATTATTAAAAAGCGCTTGAAAGTATTTTATTCTATGTAGCTGCGATGTATTCCGTAATGTAGCGGAATATTTTTGACTGTCCCTATGTTTAAACTATATATCAATTTTACTAACATTTGCAATAATTGAACAAAATTATTCAACAAATATATATTTGAAATTTCAAACGAGCCCGTTGGGTAGTTTGTTGTATGCGGGCGGATCAGAGGACGACTATATGTGCTACGTATTTATATAATTACGGACGCAGCTAAATATAAGTTAAATTTAAAAGTGCATTCCAAAATTGAAATCGCATTTCCAGCAATCTTTACTCAAGGATAGTATTGTAACCTAGTTATTTTGTTGTTCCTGTAAACTGATTGAAAATTCAATAAAAAGCCTGTTCTAACGTAATCTTAGAGAAATTAAGTGATTTATTTCAGTTTCAATTCATTTGTAATAGCGTAATGCTCTGCAAACGATTTTTCCCTAAAGACCATTATGTAGTAAAATTCTTTTGGGTAACCCTGTAAATTAACTATTAATCCCACATACTTCAAAAACAATACCAAAAATGTCTAGCGGACCCTAAAAAAGTTTAACAATTGCATGAAAATTCGAGTATATTTAAGGGAATTAGAGCGTGGACCGACGGATTTAAAAAAAAAACTGAATGCATTAACACTTTTTAACTATGTTGGAAAGTGTTAAAAATATTACTACGCCAGGTTGATCTAAAGAAAATCACCATTAAAGCGGTTTCAGGGCATGGTTGCCAAGATGGATTTTATTTTATCTAATTCAGTAATTTTGAATTTCGAATAGTAATTTTGAGTTTACACTATGTTTAATGACAGCCATTTCATGATTACATGAAAGAAACAAAGTAGTATTTTTCAAATATCTAGCATCAGTTCAGTATTTTTGAATAGAAAACATCAAACTGAAAACACTGTCTGAGAAAAGTCTGGCAATAGGTATATTCGCATTTGTTTGCAGTCAAGTAATCGTAGATTTTGTAACAAAACTGAGCGGCGTGCTCAATGCAGAGGAATCTTTTCTCCCTTAAATATAAACTATTGTTATAATAAGCGGGTATATAAGCATACTTTTTTACATGCTTTTGATAATCAAAATCATAAATATCCACGATAATTTTCAGATGGTTAGCGACTTGACTCATTTGCCCATATGCCGTACGGGCAAGAAGAATTTTTTTTTTAAATCCATCACTTGAAGCTTTTTGATACCACTAATTTTTTTAATTACAATTTCATGGTATTTAAGAGCAGAAACGATTAGACTCAATGTTACAAATATTTTAGTTTAAAAAAAGTGGTGTTCATTCCTTATTTTCAATTTATTGGATGTGGAAAAATAATCAGTTAACCCTTTCCTGCAGGGGCATAACCTGTTAGTAAAAATGAGAAATTATCGAATGACACCGAAATACACAAACGAATTTTTTAGATATTTTGAATTTCATAATTTAAGCTTTTACTCAATTTTTTTTTACTAAAATATTATTGGTGCAGTTGCAAGTTTGTAATTAAAATTAGGTATCCCAGACCGGGCACATTGTACCGGAAAGGGTTAAGTGGATAACCTCCTCAATACTGAGGCTTTAAAAACCAGTTAAAATTTCTATAAAACATCTCCCAACATTTATTACTCTAAATATCGATGTTTATGATATGCACGCATTTATTAAAAAGATCTAAGAGAAATTTTAACAATTCTAGAAGAATTTAAATTAGTTTAACACTTTTCGGCAAGGGCAAATTCTGTTAGTAAATTGTTAAATTATTGACTCTCACTAAAATTTACAAATGAATATTTTAGAAATTAAGAATCCCTTAATTTAAACTTTCGTTGTAAATGCAAAATTTTATTAAAATATAAGTGGTGCCGTTTGCCATTTTAGAACTAAAATTAGGTATTCCAGACTGGGCAGAGAGTGCCAGAAAGGGTTAAAGTGTATTTTTTGCAGTCTTCTACAGGCGACATCAGAACTGAGGAAGTTAAATAGGAATTCTAAAATTACTTAAAAAACGGCAGTGGCGTAACCAGGGTGTGTGTTAAAAGCCAATAACATTGAAAGGTTTCTTCTCTTTGATTCATAGCAGAAATTTTTCAGGTTAGATAAGGCGAGCAGAACTTTCAAAAATTACCAGTTTTCAGAGCACTTAGGCACCTAACCTGGTTAACTCACTTAACCACTTAATGATCGCATTAAATTACGGTTCAAAAATTCAAATTCATTATTGCATTCAGATTTTTGAAAAAATAAATAGTCATCTCATTTAATGGCAAGTAAAATGATATCAGAATAAAACTAATTGTACTATTTTATAAAACTGGTGGGAATCAAACAATTCTGAATAAAAGTTGTGAAACTTGCAGCCCGCGAATGTCTCGGGCGCAACGATTAAGTGGTTAAATGTAATTTCCTCTCCTAACACTTAGAACACGTAAATGTTTATAACTTTGACATTACGAAAAAGTCACTATGGTATTTAGACACTACTATTCATAAAACAGGAAATATTCAGACATTCTATTCTTTTATTCCAATGTAGATCTTCTTTAACTTCCAAATACCAAACTTTCTATTTAAAACGTTCCATTTAAAACTCGGAACTAATGAATCTTTATTTCAGGTTTCTATGTATCAGCATTTATGAAACAGTAGAGAACTTTTCACTGCGCTTTATATCTTTCGAATCTACTATTCTACAAAATATTCGAAATCGTAGTTCAATTTTCTTCTTCCGTTCGATCTGAAACCTTCCACTTTTTAGCGCTCTATTTTATTGAAATTAGATTCTCATGTTTCGTCGTTATGTACACGAAAATCGTTGAGCCATTGATTAATTCCAAAGTTCCATTCTAGGAGGGGAATTTATATACTTAAAAACTTAGTCACATATAGTAGAATTTGATTTGTATTCTAAATATTCAGTTTATTGAAGAAAAGATTTTTTTTTAATTGTAGTTGTTCCTTTCTTTTCATAAGTAATTTAAATATAAAGTCAACAGATGCATAAATATTCTCATAAAATTAGCTTTAACAAATTGCCGAAATTTCCGGTGTATAATCAGCTATTAACCCTTTGAGCTCTGATGGTTGAATTTTCTACCCCTTAATTTTAATTCCGAAATGTCACATTTGCACCAGAAAATTCAGCCAAATTTATTTGAAAACCATTTAATGCATTTTTTCGCGTATATTGCTAACCGATTTTTTCCTTTGCAAAATACTGGTGCCAATATGGCATTTGGAATTTTGAAGAAATTTACCCACCAGAGCTCAAAGGATTAAGAAAGTAAAACTTTACACTGTATAACTTTCAAGATGAAGAAATCAGAACAGTTATAATTGGGAAAAAAATATGGGTAGTAAATATATATATATATATTTTTGTATATCGAATGATCATTTTGCAAAATTATAAAGTCCGTTCATTTATCCTAGTATTTATTAACACACACATTGGTAAAATGAACATCTACCACATTGGTAGAATGAAGGAAATTATTATTATTTTTTTTTTCTTGTCATGCCATCATTTTTAATATTAGAAACACTGGTATTCAAAATTCTGACTGTACTTTCTTCCTGGATATTATGATTTCAGCCATTTTTCCCAAAGTAAAATATATAATAAAACATTTCTAATTTATATGTGGTTAATAACTTATTTTAATTTAATGAATGAAAAAAGTCAGGTAAAAATTCTGGTTTTGGTCGATTTGAAAAAAAGGGCACCAATCTAAAGGTATTCGTAATTTTCTGACGAATAAAACACATTTTTTATAACTAAACTTTAGGTTTGAATATAAATATTTTTTTTACAGATTCACAAAAAAAATTTCATAAGAAATTTCAAGTGATTTTTTAATAGCTATTTTATAAGAAATGTGAACATAGCAAAAAAGTAAAATAATGTTTGCTTTGTTTATTTGAAGTATTTTTGTGACTGTTTAACTGCTTAAGGGAGACCCGTAGCCCATTTTCGGCCAAAAATCATCAAAAGTTCAAAAAAGTTTTTTTCTCAAAAAACGATAAAATACATATTTGCGAATATCCATGTAAAATTTTAGAACTCGGGGACACTTGGAGCAGGTAGAAAATGAGCTTTTTAAATTGTACTCACTATAGAGTTTAAAGGACTAGCTGCCATTTAAAACGTGTTTTCCTGAAAATGACTTTTTTCATATTTTGCCTAAGTTCAAAGTACTAAGGCTCAGTGGTAAATTGATTTAGAAACAAAGTGTTTATGTTTTTAGAATCTTAAAAAAATTTGCAACAGAAGTAAGGAGAGGTATTTTTTTTTAACTATTTCTGAAAATTTTACATAAATTGGTAAACATGAAAATTATGACGAATTTAAGGAAATTTACCATGCGTATTTTTATTTATTTTTTTTTAGCCGATTAAAATAGAAAATTAAATATATCTCTCCTTAGTTCTTTTCTATATACTAAAACACTATTTAAGAAATTTTAGTAATAACAAAATATTGAAAATTGAATGAGGAGTAGTAATTTTAAAAAGTGTATTTTTCAACAAAAAAAAAAAAAAACATAAAAATCCCCATAAAAATATACTTTTTAATAAAAAGTGAATTTTTTTGCTAATTATTTCTCACAAGAAGATTCTTAAATAGTACACTAAAATTCATTACTTTAAAATCAATAATAAAAATTTTGGGTTTTTTCTTACGGGTCTCCCTTAACTGATCAATATTTTCGAAAAACTTTTAAATAACGCCTATTTTTTTATTGTAATTTTTATATTTTATCACCAGTTTTATAAAACAAAAATTTTTGCCTAATTGACACGTGGTACAAGCAAATCATGATTGGCAAAAACACGTTGCCCGTATGACGGACGGGCATATCAGTGAAGCTATTAAATTATACATATATATATATATATATATATATATATATATACACTATATTGCCATTGATTATGGGACACTTGCGATTTTAGACATTTTACTAAATATCTAGAAAAATACATGAGGAATCATCTCGAAACTCTTAGTGTTTAAATATAATAATATACGTCATACATCTCCGTGAAGATTTTTTACCGAAACTCCATAGGGGACCGTCAACAAATAAAAAAAGAATGAATATCTTTTGAATAACCCTGTCAAAACTAATGTAGCAAAAGCGCTCAAACTCTAGATTATGATTGAATGCCTTATTGTAATACACTGTGTTCATTTTTATGCAAATAGCATGCATACTCGCAGAGTAATTAAGGTTTTTATAAAAATGGTCCCAAATTTTTCCAAGTTTTTTCCTTATAATTTTCAGAGTTCTTAATATAAAATAATATTTTTTTTCAGAAAATATGACAAACAACATTGCACACAGTACCCTGTAATCTGAATTACAAAATAATGAAAATTGTATACAAAATGAGTTGATTTACTAAATAATTTTTTACTGCGCATGCGTCAACGATATCAAAATTTCATTTGCATATTAGGTTAGCTAAATGTATAGAGCAACTTTTGTGAAAGTCACAAAATCATAACTTGAAAATTCTGAAAATAATCGTCAATTGAATAAGTTGAAAATCCGTTATTCTCAAAATGAAGCAAAAACAAGAGGGGTTGTATCCATATATTCATTGATTAGTGTCAATATAGAATACACAATACGGCATGTTAGGACTACTTTTGGATAAAATCCCTCATTTTTTTGCTTCATTTTGGAAACAACGGATTTTCTCCTTTTTCTATAGACGATTACTTTTAAAATTTTCAAGCTATAATTTTGAGACTTTTACAAAAGTTGCTCTATACATTTAGCTAACATAATATGCAAATGAAATTTTGATATCTTTGACGCATGCGCAGTAAAAAATTATTTATCAATTTAGGGCCATTTTTATAAAAACCTCAATTACTCTGCGAGTATGCATGCTATTTGCATAAAAATGAACACAGTGTATTACAATAAGGCATTCAATCATAATCTAGAGTTTGAGCGCTTTTGCTACATTAGTTTTGACAGGGTTATTCAAAAGATATTCATTCTTTTTTAATTTGTTGACGGTCCCCTATGGAGTTTCGGTAAAAAATCTTCACGGGGATGTATGACGTATACTATTATATTTATACACTAAGAGTTTCGAGATGATTCCTCATGTATTTTTCTAGATATTTAGTAAAATGTCTAAAATCGCAAGTGTCCCATAATCAATGGCAATATAGTGTATATATATATATATATATATTTAAGCAGCTCAAACGAATAAAAATTGTATAAAAGAAACGGGTCCCGAAGAGGTTAAGGTTTTAAAGTGATTTCAGGACATAGTTAACATTTTTTTTATTTTAGAAATTTTGAATTACTGCTAGAAACTTTGAAAAGTAATTTTCAGTTTGTTTTATTTAATCACAGAAATTCCGGCATTAAAAAAATAAAAAATTCATATTTTAGAATTTTTGGTATTAATTCGGTATTTATGAATAGAAAAATGTCAAATTGAAAACAATGTTTAACAGGTTACTCCCTAGTGTTGCTTTTACGCAAAGGTAAAAATAAATACACGTACCTAAATTAACTATAAATCTACCGCTACTTTTTAATTAAAATAGTCGTCTTATTTACATGTAACCCGAACTGTCACAGGTGAATTTTTTCTATTCTACTCGCACCACTATCTTTATAAAACACATTTTGTGGTTTATTTCTCTTGAAAATGTTATCTAAAATAGGAATAGCCAACCTAGCGAACCCGTGCCACAGAGATACCAGTAATTATCAATAGGAAAAAACTACCATGTTTAACCCTTTCCGGCGCAGGCAAATTCTGTTCGTAAAATGAGAAATTGTTGACTGACACCGGATTTTACAAAGGACTTTCTTAGAAATTAACAATTCCCTGATTTAAGCTGTCATTGTAAAAGTAAAATTTTACTAAAATTGGTGTAGTAAAATTTTGGTGTAGTTTGTAAGTTCGGAATTAAAATTAGGTGTTGCCGGAGTGGTAACACTGAGCCGGAAAGGGTTAACGACAAAAATTCTTCAATTTAAAAAGGGCAAAATTATAACTTCTAAGATGTTTTAGTTTCAACTGAATTTTAGACAAAAAGTTTGTCTACGCCTGATCTAAAATATTTTAATTTTCTAAAAGTGGTCCGAAAGAGAATTAAAAAATAGCCGCCGATGACAGCCCTGTATTTAGTAATAGAAACTTTAATCTTTAAATAAAGCGTAGATCATTCTTCAAACTCATTTAGTGGCAAAAGTTTTTCTACTAAATAGTTGAGATCCCTAAGTGATAGCTTTGGCAGTCAATGGGTTAAAGAAAGTATAGTGTTAAGTATGCATGCACTTCTATGCAACAAAATAGTCACACATTCAGTGTTGCCAGTAGGCTACTTTTTTTAAATTCAGATTTTTCGATTAGCACCACTTTTTTGAAACGGTTAATTACCTTTTGTTTCCCCCCCCCCCTTAATTATCATGACATTAAATAAGGCATATTTTATCATTTGTAAAAAGTGGTGCCAATCAAGAACCTGAATTTAAAAAAGTAGCCCATCTGGCAACACTGCACAGATTATGCAAGCGAAACTTAGCAGCATGTTCAATGCTGAAAAGATATTCATTCTTTTAAAACAAATAACCTTTAAAATGAAGGACAATGTAAACATCTTTTCCAGCGAAAAGCTTTTCGCAACCAAAAGCATAAATATCCACAGTAAATTTGAAATGTTTAAGCAGGTATTTAAATTTTTTGAAATTGTGTTTTTCCTACATAACATTTAGTACATATAAACGCTTTTAACTTAGTCACACTAGAAAAATCTTTCTGGTAAAATGATACTTCAATTCATTAAATATCAAGCATGTAAACATTGTATTCTTGTACTATATTGTAGAACTCCTTTTAAGTCTCAAATAATAATCTTCACTTTCTTTTAAAACTTGGAACTAATGAATCTTTATTTCAGGTTTCTATGTATTGACTTTTATGAAGAGGTAGTAAGCTTTTCCCTGTACTTTACATCTAATAAAACTACTTTTCTTCAAAAAATTTCAAATCGTAGTTCGATTTACTTCTTCTGTTCGATCTGTATCCTTCCACTTTTTAAATCTCTATTTTATTGAAATTAGATTCTCTTGTTTCTTCGTTATGTACACGGAAATCATTGAGCCATTGATTAATTCTAATGTTCCCTTCGCAAGGTAAATTTTATACTAAAAAAACATATTTCCTACAATAGAGTTTAAACTGTCACCTAAAAACTTATTTTATTTAATTAAAAGCGATTTTTTCAAAACTTTTAATTGATCCTTTCTTTGCAAGAATTGTGTATAAATAAAGTCACTTGATGTATAAATTTTATAAGAAAATTAGCTTTAAGAAAATACTGTAAATTCTTTCATAAAATCCGTCGATGAAAGAATTATGTTTGAACTCAGATATTATATTTCATAAAATGTAAATTCTGTAAGGTTTTAAAATTCTGATTTCCCGACATAGCATTTGGAACATGTGAACACTTATAACTTTGTCACTCCAGAAAAGCCTATCTGGTAATACGATATCATTAAACATTAAATATGTAAACATTATAATCTTTTAGTCTAATGTAGAACTTCTTTAAATTTTCAAATAACAAACTTCAGATTCATTTAAAACTCGGAACTAATGAATCTTTATTTCAGGTTTCTATGTTTTTACATTTACGAAGTTGTACAAAACTTTTCTTGGCACTTTACATCTTTTAAACTACTTTTTTTGAAAATTTTTCAAATCGTATTTCGATTTTCTTCTTCTGTTCGATTTAAATCCTTCCACTCTTCAGCTCTCTATTTTTTTAAAATTAGATTCTCGTGTTTCTTCATAATGTACACGGAAATCATTGAGCTGTTGATTAATTCCAATGTTCCAATCCGGCGAGGTGAATTTTATACTGAAAAACGTATTTCCTTACATTAGAATTCGAACTGTCTTTTAAAAATTCATTTTATTGAAGTAAGCAAAATTTAAAAAAAATGTAGGGTAAGTGTACCAGTAGTGTCCCACGCACCAACAGTGGACCACCAGTTTTCAAAGTTGAAAAACAAGCTTTCTAGTCACCCCTGTCAGATAACAAATTGCTGATATCCTGGAACCCTTATCTGTTATCAGGCAAAGGGACAACTTCATTATTCTCATAGTCTTTGATCTGGAAGGATGTTTTTATAGACTATACGAAAAATCTAAAGAGAAACTAAAATTATTTTACGTAATCATCAAAACTTCTAAATATGATTTCATTATTGTGTATATTTAAGTGTAGAAATTTAAAGCAAATTATAACTTCGGTGCAGTATACATTAAACTCAAGAATGGAGAGGCCCACTTCTAGGGGGCCCCTACTGGAGCATCAGAAATTTACTTGGCCCACTACTGGAGCATAAAGGAAGGTAACATTTTTAATTTTTTATTTTTTTCTAGAGAATATATTTTAAAAATTTGAATGTTTATTCTGATATATAAAGGTAAGGACTAGGCTAAAAAAATATTTTTTTTAATTCACTAATACTTTAATAATAATTAGATAAATGTTCTTAAGTGGCCCACTACTGGTGCATTTACCTTAATTATTTCTTTCGTCGTTTGTATGGTTTATAAATAATGTTAATGGAAGAATTTTATCATGAAACTAAATTTAACAAAATACAGTAATATCTTAACATTTGCGGTTTTAACGTTCGCAAATTTTGATTATTCGTAGAATAATTCGTTTGTGCAAAGCAAATAAGAAAAAAAAATGTTCCATTTTTGTTATAAACTAAAATCAAAACATTAAAAATTTTTTTCAATCCGTGATATTTTATAGAAAATGTTGCTTGACGATTGTAGCTTGTGCTTCTTAAAGAAGTGCTCATTTTTAAAAATAATTCTACCTTTAAATATATTGTTAAGCTAGTTTTTCCATTGGAACGATTTACTCTCATACTCCTTTATGAGATGAAATCTGTTTAATACATCTCAGAAATTTATATTTAAGTTTCTTTTTAATGTCACAGAAAACATAATGCTCTTTAAAATTCACGAAAGAAATGAAATTAAACATATTCTTCTTGATTGCAAAATTCAGTCTCATTTCCTGTTCTATTTAATATTTAAAAAGATTACTTTCGTGGTAAAGTACCTTGTTTATACGCTTGTACAAAACAGTAGAAGGAAATGAGTTATTCCTTTTCAGCTACAAACTTTAAGGAAAATTAGGGCAAATTTTGTCAAACCCTAACATAAAAAAATTATATGTACCTCAGAGCCATTATTTTAAAATTCAGACAAAAATGTGATATTTTGATAGTTGTATTTTTTAATTGGTTTGATATTTTTTTATGTTGAAGTAGATGGTATTTAGTAAATAATGTGCAATTTTCAATGCCTGAAAAATTTTTAACTCTTTGGAATAAAATGTGAAAGTTCAAGGTTGTGAATGCCATTTTTTATGAAAAGTGAAATGTCAGTATATTTTGAGTGTTATTTCTCTGGAGAGAAACAACATCTCAAAATTCTTTTGTAATAAACTATTAGAATAACACTGACTGCTTATTGAAATTTACATGTTTTTTGGGGCATTGCTAATTTACATTGTTATGTTGCCACAAAATCCAATCAAAATTACGTTTTTGTCCATTTTCCGCACTCATTATCTCATTTAAACAATAGTACACAAAACTCGGAAAGTGAAACATCGCATTTCCTTTCCATTTCTCAAGAGAAATGGAATGTTTCATTTTCTAATAGAGGAGTAGTGACACTTTTTTTTTTTTTTTTGTAAATTTTTTTTTCAAAAAATATCATGAGACCCCACTTATTTTTCTTTTCCAAGTTTTTGTATGTATGTTCACATAGTACCTGATATATTTTGTTCTATTCAATTGTGACGATTTTTGAGATATAAATAATTGAAGTTTTGCAAATTTTGAAACTTCTGAATATTTAACAGATTATATCTGATAACAGCAGCAATATCTCGGTAAAGTTCGTTATTATTTAGCTTCTTTTAGTAGTATACTTTCATATTCTTTAAGAACAAGTTTAGGATACTATTGTTTAAATAAGATAATTGCGAAATATGGACAAAAACGTCATTTTGATTGCATTTTGTGGCAACATACAATGTAAATTAACAATGCCCCGCGGAAACAAGTAAATTTTAATAAGTAGGAAGTGTTATACTAATAGTTTATTACAAATAATTTTTTGGATGTTGTTGGTTTCAAGAAATATAGCATTCCAAACATACTGTCATTTCACTTTTCATGGAAAATGGCATTCACAACCTTGAACTTTGACATTTTCTATAGGGAATAAGAAATTTTTTCAGGGTTTCAAAATTGTAAATTATTCATTAAGTAGCATGTACTTCAACATAAAAACATCAAGCACATAAAAAAATATAACTATCGGACTTTGTCTGATTTTCAAAGTAATGGCTCTTAATCATCGGACAGTGTCTTTCTTAACTCTTTGAGCTCTGATGATAGAATTTTCTACCACATAATTTTAATTCCGAAATGTCACAACGGCACCAGAAAATGCGACAAAATTTACTTGAAAAAGGTTTAATGCCTTTTTTTTTTTTTTTTTTTTTTTTTTTTTTTTTTTTTTTCGTGTATATCCTTAACCGGTTTTTTTTTCTTTGAAAAATACTGGTGCCAATGTGACATTTGGAATTTTGAAGAAATTTACCCACTAGAACACAAAGGGTTAACAGATTAATTCTCGTTCCCTTTGGAATTCACAGGCAGTGTAGTTTGCATTTTTGAAATTCAGATTATCTGATTATCACCATTTTTTAAAAATTAGTGTAATTGGCTGTATTTTCACATAAGTTTGTTTGTTATGAAATAAGGTTAATATTTCTACTTCAAAAAAGTGATGGCAATCAAACAATCTGAATTTTCCATAATTCGACAGTTATTGGACGTTACGCTTAAGGTGTTAACCTTCTGACTTCCATAGTACAATATGTTATGGAAATTTCGTATTTAAGCGAATCAGAATTCATACCAGAAAAATTCAGTAATATATTTCACTGTATTTAACGGCGGAATGGATAATTATAAAAACGCAAACACTGCTATATTAAATTTCTGATTTGAATTTGGAATATCTGAATTAAAATATCCACTAAATTGGAACCACTGTTAGCAGCACATGTGCTACAATTAGAGGGTTAAGCGCGTTCTGCATTTTTAACCGACTTCAAGGAGGAGGTTATGATTTCGACCTGTATGTATTTGTTGTTCACGCATAACTTTCGTAAATATGAACCGATTTTGATAACTCTTTTTTTGTTAGAAAATGTAAGACGTCCACATGGTCCCATTTAAATTTTATCAAATTCTTGCGATTAGAACTTTTTAAAAAACAAAAACATTAAAATTCCAATTTTTTTGAAGCAGTCATCCAATTAAAAGCGTTCAATTTTCAGTTAATCGCAGGCTTTCATGTCGAGCACACAAGTCAGATATGTGTGTACAATAAATAAATAAAATTTCAGGCTATCACTCTTACACCGGTAGAAGATCTTTTCAACCAAGGAGTAGGTTATGATTTCGATCTGTATGTATTTCTTGTTCACTCATAACTTCCCTAAAAATGAACCGATTTTGATAATTCTTTTTTTGTTTGAAAGTATAAGATGCCCGCCCCATTTTAATTTCATTAATTTTTGATGATTAGAATATTTTTAAGTAAAAAGTGTGGATTTGATAAAAAAAAATATAATGTTTTGTCGCAAATAATCTTCCATTGTTGCAACCGTTTTCAAATCATAAGCATATTAAAATTATGCATTCATATGCGTTAGCGCCAAGTTGTCGCCAAGCTTGATTCTTTTTTGAAGTCGGTTACTGTTTTTTTTTAAAAAGCATAATTATTTAATTTGTTTTCAGCAGAGTGTTTTGATACTGGGGATTTTTTTAAAATTTAATATAGCTTACATTTTTTTTCATAATACGTACCCTCGCTTTCTTTGATAGCAGAAATTTGCAATTAAAGAAATAAAATAGATTTTGACTAGGAAAAAGCGGTTGATATTGTGATGGAAAACATAGCTCATATTAGTCAAATATAGACATCGCAAATTTTTGTTTCTGGTGAAATTCACTAAGAAGTTGTTATAAAAAACTCTTCGACAAAGTAGTGTTGTAAGTTTGACTGTTATTTTTTAACCAGATTACTTTGTCGAAAAACATTTTTGGAAATAATATTAAACTTTTTAATAACAATAAAATAACTCTTAAAACACCACGTTATTATTATATTTATTAATATGCTAGGTCTTTCGAAAGATCTGTGTCTTTCTTCGTCAGGCACGAAAGAGACTTGCTTCTAGAAACTGTGCAGATATAACGTAATCAATTTTTGGCAATTTTGGACATCTCCCCCTTCTGATATCATATGCTATCATACCTAGGACCCAGGCCCGTAGCCAGGATTTTCTTTCGGGAGGGGCTCAATCTTGGAATTTTTTTTCATCTGTCAGCAATAACGGGTATAATTTAAAGCATAAATAAAAAAAGATTAAAAAAGCTTAACTTATGATATAATCCTGCATAATATACTTGCCCATTCCAAAAAACTGTTAGTTTATCGATTTCTATTACAATTTTTGATTTATAAGAGATATTTCAGTACCAGTTCGGAAACCGAAAGTGCTTTTGAGAAAAAAAACTGCAAAGAAAAAAAAAGCACAAACAATTTTTTCGATAAACCTCATGTATCAATATAAATATTTTTTTAAAAATATTTAAATGCAAGCAAATAATTTTAATGGATTCAAAACGCTGGATTAATATTAGTGTACACATTGCGGTTGCGGGGCTTTAAAATAATTAATCTATAGATGAAATTAATTACGTATATTATTTTTTCAGAGAAAAAATAACTGTTACAAATTATAGGTGATCGTAAAAATTATATTTATGTTTCCCATTCTTTGATCACAAAAGTTATAAATGCAGTACTCCTGGTACAATACATTTACTAGTGCTACAGAAGCAATCTTCGTGACTTCTTCGCAGCTCTTACTTTATCAGATCTATCGTAATGTCTCAATGACTTTACGATAAAGCATTTGCAAGGCTGCTCACTTTCTCATCAGTTGTTGATTGGTATTGGGTTCGAACCCAATCTCGCGAGTCAGCCTAATCGGTCGGAGTATACCATAATTTTCTTCGAACCTGGCATTTAATTGTATAGTTATTCTCTTTCGACGATTGCCATGGAGAGCACTCCTTCGAACCCATATTCCTTGTGTAAATAAATAGCTGTCATAAACAACACCAACGGTAGTCTCTCATCAGCCATAGTGTTTCAAAGCAAAAATTTAATTTTCTCGTTGAAAAAGACCTTTCAGCCCTGACTATTTTTAGCAAAATGGTAGCCGAGACTGTCAGAAAGTGTTTCATTGTGTTGTAATGCATTGGGGTCAATTCATTTCAAGTGGTCCAGAAAATATTTTTTTGGTCGCTCGACCATTTTTAAAAATCTGAAATTTTTTGTACAACAACCCTAACATGACGGAAGTTCAAAATGACCGTTATTTTAATTTTACTATTTTTTGTTTGTGCATGGCGGCCATCTTTGTTTCATCGTGTTCAGCGATTTTCTCAGATACTAGGATACACAAAATTGTAAATATCTCGTCTTTTATTTTTACAATTGAAATGGGGTTTGCACCATTTTGTTCAGAATACAATGGGCTAGATGTATGGTGGTAGAATAATTTTGAAAATTAAATTTTTACAAGTGAAGTTTTAGCACAAAATTTAGGATTTTTTCCAAAATCTATCCATTTGCAAGAGGAAATTTTTTATGCAAGGAAAACTGTCAACCTTACACAATTTTTTCTACAAATAGGTCAAAAGTACGTGTACTCATATACCAAGTCCCAGATCTGGGAGTTAATTTCTCTTTGCGAAAAAAATTCTGAAATTCTTCAAAAATTTCAAAAATCGCACATTTTAGGCTTTGATATCTCTGGTGGGGCACGAGACAAAAATTAGAAATTCTGGCCTTTGATAGTATTGTGTAGTAGTGTTATGTACAAAAACTTTCAAGAAGGAGCTTTGACTACAAGCTGAGATATGACATGGACAATATGTGAAAACAATATTTTCTAACTATTGTAAACTACTATGTAATTGTTCCACAAGACTGTCAACCTTACACAATTTTTTCTACAAATAGGACAAAAGTGCGTGTACTCATACACCAAGTCCGAGATCTGGGAGTTGATTTCCCTTGCGAAAAAAATTCCGAAATTCGTCAAAAATTTCAAAAATCGCGCTTTTTAGACTTTGATATCTCTGGTGGAGCACGAGATAAAAATCTGAAATTCTGGCCTTTGATAATATTGTGTAGTAGACTTATGTACAAAAAATTTCAAGAAAGACATTTGACTACAAGCTGAGATATGACATGGACAATATGTGAAAACAATACTGCCAAACTATTGTAACCTACTATGTAATTGTTCCTACCTCCAAAATTTTAAATTTATTATTTATGGTACTAAGTTAAATGTTAATTACAAATATCTTCTTCAAATGCGTCAATGTGATTTAAACAATTCAGAATGTATGCTAAGTCAATACACTATTTGTCCAGAGAAACAAACCTACTAGAAAGGCGATTGCAACAATTTTACTCTGTACACATTTCAGGAAAAGTAAATTTCAAACAATGGGTTGCAACTGATCGAGTTGATATGGTTTCAATTATTAAACCTAGAGAATTTCATTCAAGTTAACAAGGGATGACAAGACTTGGGTGGCTTCAAATAAAATTTTGAGAAAGAACAACAGCCTGATGGACTGACAACAGTAACTGGTCGAACTCATAACATCTCTCGTAAAAAGTATTAAGCTCTTTGTTGAGCATATATAGTATCTTTGTAAATTAAACATTTATTGTTAAACTGTTTTCAACAAACGATATTTTCTGTGCAAATATTGTAATAAAAGAGACTAATCTCGTTTCTCCTAATGTACTTATAATAGCATTTCTTAACATTTTTTAATCCCCGTATCTCAGCTTATAGTCAAATCTCCTTCTTGAAATTTTTTGTACATAACATTATTACATAATACTATCGAATGTTATAATTTCAGATTTTTATCTCATGCTCCACCAGATATATCAAAGCCTAAAAAGTGCGATTTTTGAAATTTTTGACGAATTTCGGAATTTTTTTCGCAAAGAGAAATCAACCTCCAGACCTGGGACTTGGTGTATGACTACACGCACTTTTGTCCTATTTGTAGAAAAAATTGTGTAAGGTTGACAGTCTTGTGGAACAATTACATAGTAGGTTACAATAGTTAGAAAATATTGTTTTCACATATTGTCCATGTCATATCTCAGCTTGTAGTCAAATCTCCTTCTTGAAATATTTTGTACATAACACTAGTACACAATACTATGAAAGGCCAGAATTTCAAATTTTTATCTTGTGCCCCACCAGAGATATCAAAGCCTAAAAAGTGCGATTTTTGAAATTTTTGAAGAATTTCGGAATTTTTTTAGCAAAGAGAAATTAACTCCCAGATCTGGGACTTGGTGTATGAGTACACACACTTTTGACCTATTTGTAGAAAAAATTGTGTAAGGTGACAGTTTTCCTTGCATAAAACATTTCCTCTTGCAAATGGATAGATTTTGGAAAAAATCTTAAATTTTGTGCTAAAATTTCAGTTGTAATAATGTATTTTTCAAAATTATTCTACCACCGTACATTTAGCCTATTGTATTCTGAACAAAATGCTGCAAACCCCATTTCAATTGGGAAAATAAAAGACGAGATATTTACAATTTTGTGTATCCTAGTATCTCAGAAAATCGCTGAACACGATGAAACAAAGATGTCTGCCTTGCACAAACAAAAAATAGTAAAATTAAAATAATGGTCATTTTGAACTTCCGTCATGTTAGGGTTGTTGTACAAAAAATTTCAGATTTTTTAAAAATGGTCGAGCGACCAGTGCTGGACTACTTGAAATGGATTGACCCATTGCATTACAGTACTCTAAAACGTTTAGAACCTCTGTATTTCTATCAACATTACGAATTCTCTCGTACCATACTTCATATTCAACTTTCACTTACGATATTAACAGCTTTGTGTTTGAAATATTGAGAGAGATTTACTAATTTGTTTGCTTATTCCGGAAAGCACATCCTGAAAAAAGGATTTTGAAAATCGGTTAAAATATCTTTGAAATGAATTTGTCATTCAAACTTTGAAAAACATTTCAACACAAGAAATGCAGATCATGGCCCAATACTCTTCAGTGGATATAATTTGATGGTCTGTTTGTGTATTCTGTCTAAATTTTGATCTTGGGATTTTTATTTCAATTTGAAAGACGTTTTCCTAAATTTTGATGTAGAATTAAATGTCTCTTAAAAGATGTTCATCGCATTTCATTTCTCTGTGTTTTCTAAAACAATTAAGAGGTATTTAGCATGAGTTGCAGCCAAAATTGTGTCACGAGATTTTTCATGAAGATGAGCTGACAATAGCTTTGTCAAACTGAAAAGCTTGTCACAAACAAATAGGCTTGTGAAAAAAGCATTCTTTTCCATGCCATGACTGCCATTAAAGGTGTATAGCTGGAGGGGAAATATGTCACGTGTTTTCCGAAATATTTTATAAGGTAATGCAAATTCATTCAAACAGTGGGACAAAAGTTGCCATATTTTCATATTTCTATAAATCTTCTGTTTCAAATGCGAAAAAGTAATTTTCTTTAGTTTTTTGGGGCATATGATGAAAATGGTTGCTGAAGGGTCCAATTTACCTTAGGGTAATTTTTTAAAAAATGTCAGTTCATTAACTGTTTCAAAAGAAATATTTCTATGGTAGAATCATCATGTGTATTCGGACCATGTATGTTTTAAACAATGGTTTGCAAATTGGAAGTGTCTGATTTTGGGACACCTCTGACGAATTGTAGATTGGATCCCAATAACATGTCCAACCATATTAGTTTTTCTGTCATACGCCTTTGTGGCGCATTTAGACGTATCATTATGTAGTTCATTACAACGTTGACTATTTCTTCTGTTATATTTTCAGTAGATAGATCATTTACTTAAATGAACCTAAAATAATTTTCCGAATTATTGGGTTTTGTGCATTTTATAAATACTAGTCACTCAACTCAAAGGGCAAATTATTCTGTGCTTGAAATGTCCAGTTTGATCAGTATCCAGCCTAAAACAGATCATGTTATTTATTTTGGAATCAGTTTTTCAATAACTTTATCCCAGCATACTTGAATGATTTCATTCTGAATGTCATGGCTGAAGTAAGGAGTAGTATTTCTATGGGCATTTAATAGCGTTTCAATTCCTCATCTCCAGGCGTTGTTATAAATTTTAAGAGAGTTCTTAGCCTTCCGTCTTTTTGTTTTATTGCATTAGAGAACCGGTATTATGATTACCTCTTAGTAGTCTTTCTTGCTCGGCACAAAATAAGATTCTTAGAATTTTAGATTTTGCCTCCTCGAAATCGCTTAAATGGCATTGTGGAAAACCACCGAAAAATCCTTACTTAGAAGTATTCATCTTTACAATTGATAATTCTACAAAAGACAAAGAAACTTTCCCACACAAATAGACTACTCTGTGCACATAATCTTTCTATTAAAAATTCATATGCAAACAATTTAACTCAAATTTGTTGAGTGAAGAGCTGGGAAACTTTAGCCTCTGTGGCGCCTTTGAAAGTTTGTTGATACTCCACCGTTTTTCTTGGCACCATTTCTTTTCGAAATTTCCTGTTACTAGTTTTCTTTCGATAAAAAAACTTCTATAGTTAAAAATATAGTTTTTCTTAAATCATTATTTTTGTCATAATTTTACATTACAAGAGTCTATTACAGTTTTTGACTCTTTTTTACTTCAAAACATTTTAACACTGATCTCCCTAAGTATTTATTGTATCGTAATGTAATGAGTATAGAGGAAATTAAGAAAGATAATAACACGAAAGTAAATGTTTTAAATTCGACTCCTAAAGTTAAATTATACGCCCATACGTGTATTAAAATTATTTTTTCTAAGTCAAGTTAATAATATGATATATGCATTACATTTATCAAATTTTACTGTGCATAAAGTGAAAATTTCGTTTATAACTTTAGCTGAATAAATTAATATTTTTACTACTAAAAATATACGTAGTTCTAATGTAATGGAAGAACAAAAGCACAAGAAAATTTTGGCAGTTTTTACTATCATTAGATTTAATTTAATTTTTTTAAACTTTCGGGAGGGGCTTCAGCCCCCTTAGCCCCATCCCTGGCTACGTGCCTGCTAGGACCTCATCCCCACCCAGCCGTAATGATATCATTATCAATGTCTAAAAAATTTTTGATTTTTAGAATACATATTTTTTTGCTAGGAATGATAGACAAAAACCATTTCCTTGGTTCCTTGAGGTACTTGTATTTATAAAATGTTCAAATAAATGATTGATACCAGTATTTACAAGAAAATTTATTTGTAAGTAAAAGTGTATTTTCGCGTATTTAATAAAAGTGAAATTTTCTTTAAAAAATTGCCAGTGTGGCAAATAGGGATTAAAACTATGTGATGCCGCGGTGGCATCAATGCCCATCAACATGGTTCGTACGCGTCCTGGAATGGCCATGAAATTCTAAGATACCAGTATTTTCTTACAGAAAATCTGTAATTAAATAAGACAAAATTCCGTGCTTTTTTAAGTATATTTATTTTTTCTAGAAAGAAATGCTGGTATTTCAGCTGGAAAATTACGGTATCCGCACGAACCATGTTCAAGGGGTTAAGAAACTTTTTTATTCTTATTGATTCATACCAGTTTCGACTTATTTTCTTAGCCTTTTTTAATCATTAATTAAAGGGTTTTTTTGTTTTGTTTCTTGAAAGTGGTAGCATTCAAGCAATATGAACAAAACTGAAGCTGTCCATTCGGCAATACCGCCTCCGAGTTACTTAGGCCGTTCCTGTATTAAAAAAAAACGAAAAAAAAACGCGCACAAATGCCTTACCTTACCTTACCTTCATTTACCTTAACCCTTTGCTTACGGGGTTGGGATATATGTCGTCCCAGAGACTATTTCTTTATTGTTTTCGCACCAATTTTTGAAAACTAGTCCCTATCATAAACTAATACTAGTGTAATTTCACGAGATAGCTAATACGAAGAATTTTTCTTCTAAATTGTGGTACGAATGAATATAAAACTAGTTGCCAGTTCTACTCCGTAATCTAAAGGTTAAGCTTTCTTTTGTTGTTCGGAGAAAAAAATACTTATTCTATCAGAACTTTATTTCACTTATTTATTAAAACACACTTACATTAAAATTATCTGTGCAGTCAATTTAAATTTTTGGGAGAAGCTGAAAATAACAAAGCAACAGATTAGAGGATTGTTCCAGTTTTTATTAAAATATAAAATATCTGGTTTCTTTAAAATGTATTTAATTTGTCCAAACAAGATTTTTGTTTTAAATTTTCTCATGTTTAAATTTACTTTGAAACTCCTTTTTGGTTGAAAAGAAAAGATTTATCCAAGCATTTGTTACCGATAAAAAATGGGTAAGGAATGTGTTTAACTGTAATACATCAGAAAAAGTTAGGCTTTATTTTCATCTGAGTGCGGTAGAAAACTGAACTTTCTTAAAACTCTTCTAAACAACAGTAATTTAACGACTTCATCTTGATTTTGAATTTGAGGCTGATTTTCGTTGTTTTTCATTAGTTTGTAAAATTACTTTTGTGACCACACCACCTGTTTTATGTTATCGTACGAATTACTTAAGGAAAGAAACGAATTATTATTTTTAAATTGTCAATTTGAAAAGAAAATTTGAAATTGTTTGCCAAATTTTGATATTTTACAAATATATTTTAAATGTCGGCTTTTATTACATTGTAGTCTTTTTTAAATTTATTTTCTTCAACAAAATTATTATTTGTAACTATTCAAGATCTATGACTTTAAAAGGGAGTTTAAATTTTCTTTCTATTCTTCCTCGTAAGCCATTTAAATGTCCTCTGATCCATGAATTATTTTCATATTGTAAAAATTATACTGTACGCTTGAAATTCATTTAAAATGGATTTAAAGTAATGTTGAACGTTTTAAAATTATTTCCATAGAAAATAACAAAACGAACCTCTCTTATGATTTACAAGCACTATAAAGGTATTTGGATAGTTATTAGACATGTTTTGAATATAGAAAATTAACCCGAGAGGATGGACGCCGGCTTTGATAGATCCAGAGTGCCTATAGTTTTTACAACTGTCCCCACTACATTAAGGGCAGTTAAGGACAAAACCTAAAATATATCAAAGGGTATAGCCGGGTTTCTTAGTAAAATATGCCATTGAGTCAACCACATCGAGTCCTAAATGGATCGATAGCCCATAAAAAAAATTCAGTTCACCCCAGTTTTAAGTTTGTAACTCATGACCATGGGGGGTAATGGGCCTAAATGCCTGTTTCGGAAAAGAGCGCATTGTGACGAAACTACTGAGCAGATTTCAACGAAAAAAAAAGTCCTTCCGGCAATGCCGGGAGGAAGAGGTAGCTTTCATATACTTACATATTTATTTATTTATTTTAAGGTAAGTTACATTGTTCAAAAATACTAAGCTGAAATTAGTGGAAATAATCTTATAAAATTAGTGATTTTATAAGATTGAATACTAGTTTTTGTCAAGACTGAATATTAATAAGAATTTTTAGAAATTAGTCATCTTTTATTCAACCTGGTTTTATTTTAAGCGATTTAGAGAGTCACCAAATTCCACGATATCATAAAGTGTATGCCATTTTAAAGCAACATTGTGGATCGTTCAGATCAGACCGTTTCAAAATGTCAGCCATAAGCAAAATTCAAAGTGCTATAACTCAATCATTTTTTAAAATATAGACAAAATAAAAAGTGTTCCGGAATTGTTGTTTTAAGTTCTAACACGTAAAAGACAAATATTTTTCAACTTTTAATTTTTTCGCATTTAATTTTAAATTTTAAATTTTTAAAAAAATTTAAAATGGCCCCCATTTTGAAACAAAATGGTGGATGATGCTGGCCAACGAACTCGGTCGAGACATTTGTATGTACTATATACATACCAAGTTTCATTGAAATCGGTTCATAAATACGCGTGTTATCACGTGACAAAAATCAGATCGTTTCAAAATGTCAGACATAAGAAAAATTCAAAGTGCTATAACTCAATCATTTTGTAAGATATAGACAAAATAAAAAGTGTTCTGGAATCGTTGTTTTAAGTTCTAACACGTAAAAGAAAAATATTTTTTAAATTTTGATTTTTTTGCATTAAATTTTAAATTTTAAAATTTTTTAAAAATTTAAAATGGCCACCATTTTGAAACAAAATGGCGGATGATGCTGGCCAACGAACTCGGTCGAGACATTTGTATGTACTATGTACATACCATGTTTCATTGAAATCGGTTCATAAATACGTGTGTTATCACGTGACAAAAATTAGATCGTTTCAAAATGTCAGCCATAAGAAAAATTCAAAGTGCTATAACTCAATCATTTTTAAGATATAGACAAAATAAAAAGTGTTCTGGAATCGTTGTTTTAAGTTCTAACACGTAAAAGAAAAATATTTTTCAACTTTTAATTGTTTCGCATTTAATTTTAAATTTTAAATTTTTTTAAAAATTTAAAATGGCCGCCATTTTGAAACAAAATGGCGGATGATGCTGACCAGCGAACTCGGTCGAGACATTTGAATGTACTATGTACATACCAAGTTTCATTCAAATCGGTTCAAAAATACGTTAGTTATCGCATGACAAAAATCAGATATATATATATATATATATATCTATATATGGTTATATATATATATATATATATATATATATGTCAACATTTGAACGGAGGGTGTTTTTGGGGTCTGGGGGTCATGATCGGTGAAAATATACCAAAATTTTCCGGAAGTGCTTTCCTCCGGACGGCTGCAATAGGTAGCTTTTTACTTTTTGTAATGAAAGCTACCTAATAAGGGATGTAAAAAACCACCTTACGAATGTTTTACAATTTTTTTAGATTTTTTAAAACAAAAGAACAAGTTTTCTAACATTTTTCTTGTTTTTAAATGTACATTTTAATTAAAAATAAACTGAAATTTCTGAGTGACCACCTTAATTTTTTTGCAGGAAATACTATGAGACATGATGCATATTCACTATCAATTTCAACTTTCTACGTATGGTGCATCATATTAAAGAAGGCGAAATCATATACCGGCGGAAATTTGGGGCGTATCTCGGACAAATTTCACGCCTTCTTTTCAAATCTCACAGATTAATTCACACGGTATTTTTAAAAGAAGGCGTGAAATTTGTCCGAGACACGCCCCACATTTACGCCGGAATATGATTTTGCCCTTTTTTTAATATGAAGCACCATACGTAGAAAATTGAAATTGATAGAGAATATGCATCATGTCTCATAGTATTTCATGCAATAAAATTAAGCTGGTCACTCAGAAATTTCAGTTTATTTTTAATTAAAATGTACATTTAAAAACAGGAAAAATGTTAGAAAACTTGTTATTTTGTTTAAAAAAATCTGAAAAAATTGTCAAACATTTGTATGGTGGTTTTTTACATCCCTTATTTTTTTCGTTGAAATCTGCTTAGTAGTTTCGTCACAATGCGATTTTTTCCAAAACAGGCATTTAGGGCCATTACCCCCCATGGTCTTGAGATGCAAACATAAAACTGGGGTGAAATCAATTTCCTTTTAGGGGCTATCGATCCATGTAGGACTCGATGTGGTTGACTCAAGGGCATATTTTACTATGAAACCCGGCTATACCCTTTCCGGTTTTTTTAATATTTTGAATCTACCATTTCTACTCTTTCTACTGATATATTACTTTTATTTCTACGGCAACCAGAAGTTGGTAAATTTTTAGTAATTCTGTTTGTTTATCTCCCCATACTTCATGACCATGCCCATTTAAAGAACTGAGAATGTAAGCACAAATTTAATTTAAACAAATTTAAACATAGAAATATCTTTCTTGTACCAGTTGTTGAGGCCATGAGGCCATATTTTCGAGATCTTTCTCATTCAGATTTACTTTAAAAATGTCTTCATGGTAAAACACAAAATCCACATGAAAATGTACAAAACGTTATTTGATCTCGTGTACCGAAAAGACTTTTGTACAATTGGAGTGCCTTCACTTATGTTTATATGGTGCAGTAGCCTGCTTCAATAATGGGCTTTCTGCAAAAATTAATGTGCTTCATAAATTAGACACAGAACTAGAGCTATATTGCCAAAAACCCTTAACACGGGAGAACGCGCGCATAAATAGGGTTTGAATGTTTTCTTACTTTGTCACCAATAAACTGAAATAACAATCGTTGCCTTATTTTGTCGAAGTAAATTTTTAAAAATTCTGCAATAAAATAAGTTGTAGATTATTTTAAAAAAATTAGTGGTGACAATTGTAAAAAAGATACACTCTCTGGGTCTTTTAGTCCCGGCGCGCATCCTCCCGGGTTTAAAACTATTGATCGCACGCGAATGCTAAAAGCAAAATGTGAACATTTGCAACAAACTAAAGAAAAAAGTTTTAAAGATTGAAAAGGAAGCACGAAGAGGAATGTGAACAAAAAAAAATTGCAAAAAATAAGTAGTATGGAGCAGGAATGTTTTAAGTAAGTGCGTTTATTTACTTTGAAGATGATTTCCTCAAAATATATATATATTTTAATTCGATGTACCTTTTTGAAAAAACTATTGTTCATTATGTATTGAAATTTTGCTTGAAAATTCTATACACATTCCTGTTTAATGTGAGGTGAATTATAAAAACTCACAAAAAGGAATTTTTTAATTATTATCATTATCTTTGATAAAATTGCATGTTTTTTTATTATTTGAATGCCGTTTCTAAGTTTCAAGAACTTCAGTTTTTTTTAAATATCTAAGTTTCATTTAATTAAACATTTAACTTCAGATTATCAAGAATTGTTTACTTTATGCATAAAAAATTTCAAGTCCCTACCTTAAGTCGTTTATGAGAAAAGGTACATTAATTTAACGTGGCAGATATAAAGATTATGACTGCCCTCAAAAAAAAATAATCTTCTACTCATTTTATCGCAGAATTTACAAAAAATGTCTCCAAATAAATAAGGTGACGATTATTATTTATATTTATTGGTGACAAAGTAAAAAACATTAATACACTGCATGGTTTCGGGGTTTCAATATATCCCGTGCCCGTCCTTGCGCGTTAAGAACATGGATATTTTCTGTTCAAACACATTTGGAAAACAATTTTCTGCCTTAATTGAGATGAAAGTCTAGCCTTTAACTTCATTCAAAAGTTCCGAATAGTAATTTTTGTTTTAGTTAATGACAGGTCTTTAGAGAACTGGCGGATTTCGTGATTACATAAATAAAACTTGCATGTTTAGAATTTTTAAATCAGCGAGATCAAGCTTGAAATCCTGTTTTGATGGTGTAGGTATGAAGAAAACCACGGAAAACTCCAAACGAGAAAGCCGACGAGCGCGATCGGATTGAATTCAGCATCTCCCATCTACCAAATCTGAGAGCAAAATTTCTCAGGATGCTAAACGTTGCTTGGAATAATAGAGCTATGATTAACCCTTTCAGCTATGATTAACCTATATCTTTTAAACTTTTCAGACTTCTTTGATCTTAGAATATCTGCGGTTAAAGGAAGCTTAAATCTCTGAAAGCAAAAAAAAAAAAAAAAAAAAAAAAGTTCCACGAGAGCAGCAGGTCGACCACACCAAACAATCTAAATATGACTGTACTTTCCAGCAGTGACGTTACATTCATAATGTGTATATTTATAGATAATAGCCGCAACATATAACAATCATTATCTAGGAAATAAAATATTCTACTCCGGATTCATCAAGCTGCGACCACTGGAGTCCAGTGTTAAAGGGGCTCAAGGCTTGAAAACATTTCAAAAAATCGATTTCTTATGATCTATTTTGATTATTCAATTAATTCTGAACTCAGTGCAAAAAACTGCATAAAAATATTTGAATTTTTAACGGTGTTATCAGTATTTATGTATCAACTCTTTCAAAGCCGCACCCATATAATTTCAACTTTAACCCTTTGCGGCGCAGTGGTTTCATAGATATACCACTTAATTTTAATTCCCAAAAGCTACATTGGCACCGGAAATTTGTTTAAAAAAATTACTCTTTATTGAATGCGTAAAATATAGCGTTTTTTTTTTTTTTTTTTTTTTTTTTTTTTAATTTACGAATAAAGCTGTTTTCAAATTCCGGTGTCAGTCATTAATTTCAACACTTAAGAAATGAATTTGCCCTGCGCCGCAAAGGGTTAAGTCGCGTTTTCTCAAAACTTGATTTCTGACGACTATCCGTAAGATTAAAAAAAAACTATTTGATGGAATGGCTTATTTTTTTGCATGCATATAACACCATTATCTATAGAATGAATTAATATATTTTAGATAGTTTAATATTTTGAGTATTTTTAATGGAAAAAATATATTTTTTAGGGTTTTTTAAATTTTCAAATTTGAGAGTTTTTAATAATTTTTTTTTTTTAGTTATAGTTATATCCTTAATTCATTCTATAGAGTAAAGTTTCCTAATCATTTTAAAGCAGAAATTAGGTTCTTATGTCAATTCAACGTTAAGATATTATACGGATGGTAATATAACACATAATATTTTTTTTTTTCGAAAATTGTATTATATCAATTTTGCTATATTTTTTTTATTATATTTTATTGAAGTATTTCATTTCGTAGTTTTATAAGACTACAAACATACCTTTAAAATATCAGAAAGTTTAAATTAGTTACCTTCAATACTTCTGTTTTTATATGGACACAAAACGAGAGCCCTGTTTACATATTTTTCCTTATCGATCAAGCCCTGAACCCCCTTAATGCGACAGCAAGAGTCAAGTAATGTGGGGGCTTTGCTCTTAATTTTTATGTTAACAGTTTTAATACAGCAGGAGATGAATATGTAAAAATAAACTATTTATCTTACTTATTCATGCTACTTTTTATAAAATAATCTCATATCAACATTAAAAGGACAAATGATTGTTTGTGCGTTACGCTTATGTCACTTTGCAAATTACCATACTTTCCGGCGTATAATACGCAGATCAAACAATCATTTTTCGACTCAAAAAATTTTTTAAATAAAATGTATCAGTTTAGATAGCGGAAAATGTTTGGGTTCAACTGCAAAATAAAATTTCCGGAGCGAAACAGAATTGATTTATCCGCGAATTATACGCCAAAAATTACGGTAGCATCACCCCCTGAATACTACCATAATTTCGTGTAGATAAGCCGCAGCTCAAACAATTCATTTTCGACCCAGAAAATCCATTCAGTAGTTTAAGATAAATATATACCACGACACAAATGCTACATTTTATTTTTTAAAATTTCTGGGTCGAAACAGTTTGAGCTGCGGCTTATCTACACGAAATTACAGTAGTTCTGATCACTGACACAAAAATGATGTTGTTTTCTGCTTTAAATTTCTAAAATTAAACAAGAATCGAAATTCTCGTTTAATTCGAAATATTCGAATTATTTTATAAAATATTGGTGTTTAAATTTAGGGGACAGTACAAACAGTTAAACGAAATCCGCCATTTTTGTACCAGCGCAAAGGTGAAATGGCAACAGCGGACGATCAAATTTCGCTGTTACTGCATTTTATTCTGTTTTTAACCTTCTAAACATCGCACATTTTAAATTTTTATCCACTGAACAGGGAAGAAAAATGTACTTTCAAATGAAATATCTTTTGTTATCACAATTTCTTTGAAAGCTGTTTGAATATTGCAATTTGTTTGAAAGTTGTATCGCAATTTACTCAATTATTATTGTTTTAAAAATTATTTTCATACGTGATTTTTTTTCAAATCTGTCTTTATCGCGTGAACGATTGCGAAAGATGAAGATTGCGACTGTTTGCACTTAAATTAATATAAACAACTCATCTTTTTTCAGCTTACGTTCTCAAATGAAATTTAAACGTCTATTAATCAATAGGTAAACCTAAGATATATAAAAAAAATTCTAAATTTAAGCCTCATAATTGGATTTCAGGCTTAATAGCCACTGAAACGAACAGAAGCAAACATGCTCATGGTAAATAACGATCTTTCGTAGTTTCTTCATCAGTTAAATTTTGACTCGTGACCAATATGAAAATATCGCTTTTAATACATTTAACAATTTTAAATGAGCGTATTTTTTCTGTATTTCCTATTATGATTTTTAGTATGGTTATTTGGTATTAAAGAAAAAAAAATTTAAAATACTATTAAAATAGCAGAGACTTTCTCACCGCAATCTTTGTGATTTCTTGTTGATATGTATTTTCATAAACTGCTATTTTTTTAAATAAAACAACGCGTTTTAGCGATATATAAGTATACTACATAAAAAGCTGCTTACAGAATCTTTCGAAAAATACCTCATTTATCGTTTTGTCTTTCGTCTCCATTGATTAAAAAGAACGGTGACTTAAAAAATAATAGATGTGACGATCTTCTATGTTCTGTAAGCCCGTAATGCCCGGGTTCATCCCATAGAACTCGCAACAGGCGTCTTCTTAACGCTTCCTTGGATTTGCCCATATGCTATTCGAACACCATTATTTTACCGATCATGATTTTCCAGTGCCACGTATAGGCCTTCAAATGATTTATTATTCTCCCCAATAAATATTTTCTGTAAATGTTGCATAATTTAATCTGAGCATTTTTCTGATTCAAGTTGGCGAAAATTTCTGTTTTTCAAACCGGTATAAAAAATATTACAAATTCCGTAGATGACAAAATAATATTGGCATTATTTCAATTTTTTAAATATAGGTCAGTTAAGCGGTTAAATAAATCTATTAAGAAAAAATATTTTCTAAATTGTGGTACGACTGAATATAAAAATAGTCCCTAGCCCTGATTGTAATCAAAAGACTAGGATTGTATACTTTTCATGATAAGTTTATAAATAATTTTATGTTTGATTTGTATCAAAACCACGGCTAAAAACCCTTTCAATTTTTCGTTACCACTGCTTCAAAATCGTAATCTTCACCTCCCTTTATTGCAGCGATAAAAAAGAAATAGTTTATTATATGGAAATATTGGTAACAAAAAGCCGGAATGATTGTCGGTTATATGTTGCAAAAATGTTTTAATAATTTTCACTTATATATGTCCATTTAAAGTTACTATATCATGTTTTACGATAGTACCGTAATTTCGGGTGTATAAGCCGCGGATCAAACAATTCTTTTTGGACCCAGAAATCTTATTTAGTGAATGAAGACAAATATTTACGGCGATCTAAGTAGTTATATTTGTTTCTTAGAAAATTCTGGGTCGAAAAAGAATTGTTTGATCTGCGGCTTATACACCCGAAATTACGGTAACTTTTGTAGACTGCATCAATAGATAAATATATTTTCTGAATTGCAGTGCAAATTTTAGCATAGGAGTTCCCACTTTTTATTCAATTTACCGGTATTTCATAATATCGTGTTACGTAGCATTTGCTTGAATTACTGTAAATTTGAAAGAGCATTAACCTCATTACAACAAATGAAAACTAACACTAATTTTTCAAACCAGTTTTTTCGCCTTATGTGTACAAAATGTACCTTCCATGTTTAAATAAGGAAATACGAACATTAGGAAGAAAAATTTCTGGCAGTTTGCATTTATGGAAATCAGACTCTCTATTCTGGAATTTACTATTATATATCTGTTAATACAAGGAACTATATTATAAACAGCACTTTTTTAATCACAGAATTTCTTTCATTGATTTAAGAAAGATTTCCCTTATTTAGTCATTAGTTTGTAATAATCATAAATATTGGAATTTTATTCCTAGATAGTGGGAAGTTCCAACATGTATGCACTACAAAATTTCCGTCTAATGGATAATTCAAATTTCATATGAATAGATGAAAAAATAGAAAAGTAATACAATTGTATTTATTTAAATTTTAACACCAAAAGTACATGTGGGTAGTTTTATGGAATACATTTTAGTGAGTACGGAAGTTATTGTTATCCAATTTTCTGTTACGCGATCGAGATAAAATGTCGTTATAATATATTTAGCGACTTTTGTTTAGAATTCTACTTTTTGACTGCTTCCTTCTAAATACTCGAACACTGAGATGTGACGTCATCACTAATCGGCCGACTTCTCTAATGAGAAGTCGGTGTTGGAATTCACACTGTAAAATTTTGAACAGCAATTTTCTTTTACTTAATTTAGGGAATATCTATCATTTTATAAATCAATAACTATTTATAACTACCAGTGAAAATTTGGACTCATCAAATAAAAATTCAACCATATGTGGAATGCCACAGTGTTGCCACATCTTTCTGACTTTTTATTGGAAAATTTTAAATTCTCAACAGTAACTTTAAATAGTTATTACCTAGCCTACTAAATCCGTGGGCGTATCTATGTTATGGAACTATTAAGAAAAAAGGACTGGCATAACCTTAACACATTCGCTGCCGATAACTCCGCCCTCTGTGTTAAATGATTGAGAATTTCACGCGCTAGCACGTGACCGGCAGCGAAAGTGTTAAAATAGTAAAGCTCCAGCTGTAACCGCTTCAGATATAGCAGGACACGTACAATAGAGTTTGTATGTTTCAAGGACTTTCAAATACTATTTATCAGAAATTTTGAAAGGCAATATTTGCCTTTTTCAATAAAAAATATTCCATCTTGACATATAGCGACCAGTACTTTACGATATTTCTGATATTAAAACATCTAAAATCTCCTGAATCAGTTCATATGTACAAACTCTGTATTATAATTATTATAGTATTATAGTAAAAATATGGCCATTGTAGAATTATGGCTTTCTTTGGCTTTCTCTTTAACCCTTTCCGGCGCACTGCTCTTTAAAGTTGGAATTTAAAGAAAAAAATAGGCAATCTATTTAAGCCTAGAGGAGTACACAGGTATTGTTTTGCAAAGATTGCACTAACCATTTTAATTATACAGCTGTTGCCGAAGTGGTAACCTCCCATAAGTAAAGCACTGATAAGCGCAGTGAGAAGAGGATTGCTGTGAAGCGCGTACTACAGTAAAACATTTTACCTATTATTTAAAAACAGTAGAGTTTGATCACTGTGGTGCTCCCACAAGAACTCATCAAAAACATCTCGTGTAAAAAATTAGTCAATTCTCGTGACTTTTAACCCCTTAACTGTTACTTTTTTGACAACATAAATATTAAATCTGTGCTTAACGCCAAATTTTCTGTACTAAATAATTTGCCTTACTTAACCGAAAAATGTCTGACAATTTATAAAGAAAAATTTACAGTTAAAAATTAGTGATTTCAAAGAGTTTTTAGTTGCGACGCAAGCAAAGTGTCTATATCGAGTCCGTATCTCGAATCGAGTTCCGAAAACACTGTTAAGGGGTTAACTCTTAAAAGTTTTCATATTATGTAAAATAGGAGTTTAAAATTGGGACTCGATCAATACCACTAAAATTTTAAAGAAAAAGTTGACATGTAGAATCACAGAGGTTGGAGGAATAGATAAAGCAATTATTACTATAAAATGTTAGGGGTATCCGGCGGGTCATAGTTTGACACCCTCTAATGTAGACACAAGTTTAGCTCGCTTACTAACCCCTTGAAGGGCGTTGGGATAAAATATACTCCACTTAATTTTAATTGTGAAATGCCACATTGACAGCAGAATTTTAAAATGAAAATTTTAACTTTATCAAATACGCGTAGAAGAGCCCCCCCCCCTTTTTTTTCCTATTTTGAAGTAAATTTGTTTTTCAGTTCCGATGTCGTTCAATCATTTCAGCATTTTAAGAATTGAAGTTCTTTGCCTTTCAAAGGGTTAACCCGGGAGGACGCGCGCGGGCCTGATAGACCCATAGTGCGTACGGTCTAAAGATCTTGATGAGCACACAAAAAAGGGTCTTTAAATTTCATGAATATATTAATTTCATATTTTATAATTTATACTCGCATTATGAGCCAGTCATGACTGATTTTTATAATTAATGAAGTTCATAGCAATAAATAAAGAGTGTTTGATTTGAGCTGATACAACCGAAATCAAATGTTGAAAATTTCCGAAGGAAGAAATGAGATTTTTGGAATTCAAATAGTTTCGGCCGTCCGAATTTTAGGCAGTAATTTTGTCAAAACTCAGATTTTAAGATGAAAACGAATCTTCCGTCGATCTTTTTTTCACTCGTAACAGGTAGACACTATCACAGATTACCTTTACTCATAGTTTCATTGTTTTAAACTCTCAATAATTTTAAACCTTGAAGCCCGACGGTATGTTTCATATGGAAATTAGTTTTAAATCTAAACTGCTAAATTTCACACAAAACTTCGGAATTAAATTTTGATTTTATCATCTGCGTAAAGAAAATTCTTATTTTGAAGCTTCTAGTCAATTGTTTTTACATTTTAGCCACTTAACTGATTCTTTTTTTCTTTCTTTCTTTTACGTACAATAAATTTAAAATATGGGATAAACACCACTTTTTTAAAACTAAAATATTCGTAATATTTAATCTATACATTTCTGCCATTAAATAGTATGAAATTGTTCTTAAAAAAATTAATGGTGTAAAAATACTTACAAACGACTCCAAGAATATTTTAATAAAATTTTGCTTCTATAATGAATGTTTGGAAATGCATCAAGCAAGTCTCTCTTGCCCGTACGACGTAGGGGCAAATCAGTTAAGTCGTTAATAACACAAAACTTAGAGCATGAACTCAGAAAATGCTTGTTTAACCCTTTCCGGCACAGAAAAATCCTGCTTGTAAAATTATGAAATTGTTGACTGACACCGAAACAAACGCTTTCTTTCATTAAAATCGAGTTACACAAACATTCATTATAGAAGCAAAATTTTATTAAAATATTCTTGGTGCCGTTTGTAAGTTTGCAATTAAAACTAAAATTAAGCGTACCCGACGTAGGATCACTGAGCTGAAAGGGTTAAACCCTTGCGACGCGATGGTTTCATAGATATATAGGGATGAGATTTCCGCTTTTTTACACACCAGTAAAATCTTAGAGAAAATGCTATATTATTTAATCGGAACATTTTTGCGATTTAAGAGAACAAAAATTTCACTAAGATTATACTGGTGTCCAAAAAAGCGGAAATCTCATCCCTGGATATACCACTTAATTTTAATTCTCAAACACCACATTGGCACCGGAATTTTGTTTTAAAAAATTACGGTTTACGGAAATTACGGAAATATAGTGTTTTCTTATTTAGAAATAAAGTTGGTTTCAAATTCCGGTGTCAATCATTAATTTCAACACTTAATCAATGAATTTGTCCTGCACCACAAAGGGTTAAAGGAAATGAATCGAACTTTTTTTTTTTTTTTTTTTTTTTTTTTGAAGTAGAATTTATAATATGATTATTCTGGAAAATTATACTATACTTCATAAGTCAAATTTAGTGTTAATGGGGTAATCTGACAACGTAAAATTCAAAATTAACATGTTAAATGCCACACCAGTCACCGGTGACTGACGCTGAACTTTCCTTTAGTCCGCATCAGTCACCGGTGACTGACAATATTGTGATTGTGTAACCTTATTTCGAGTCCCGAATGGAAAGACAGACAATATAGACTTGACACTCTACGTGTTAACCCATTAGTGCCTAGCGTCCCTTTTTAGGGACGCTTCAAAAGGTGCATGTAGCACTGTTTTTGACACCGGTAAAAGAGGAATAGCAATCTTTATTTTATTTAGCTGAAACATTTTCTTAATTAATGAACTAAATTAATTCTTTTAAAAATAGTGGTCTCAACCGAATAAAAGTTGCGCAAAAGGTGGTGGGCACGAATGGGTTAAGAAACTTTTGCAGCTATGGTATTCCAACAGTTAAACAATATTTCCAAAGTATAAAAATCAAATTAACACTTAACACCAGCATAAAAATAATAAAAAATCATAAAATCTGTCATCACGGAGCATTGCCTTGAAATCTTCTGTTTCTCTAATGTTTTGTGCTTTTCCCTTTTTGTATCGGGAAAATGTGCTGGAAATGCTCCAACACGTTACTAACAAGGAAGGTCTCCATACGGGCATACTCCGAAAAATCTGAAAAAATTACAGAATGTTCTTCTGAAGAGGATATATACGTTTATAAAAAAAATTTCGCCGGAACCTCCATTCCCTGTCCGTAAAAAAATAATGAAAAATTCTTTATTTGGCGATTTATCATCGGTTGGCGATGAAAAGCAATTTCAAAAAATGCTTTTCATGTCAATTACATTTTAAAGGAAAAAAGTTTTAACTTGTTTAGATAAATTAAATATCTTTGGTTTTGTCAGTTTTAGCTTGTTTTAAGCATAATTTCGTTATATCGATATTTATGTGTATTTATATTCAAATTTAACCCTCAAAATTTGAGATTTAAAACCTAAATTCAAATTTAAACTAATCAAAATTGTTTCTAGTTCAAAGTCCAGTTGACCATTGTCAATTTGATTTTGTTGCTATGGAAACATCTCTCTTTTATTTTTGAATGCACTTAAATGTATGAAAACAATTTTTCTGAATAAGAATTTTTTATATCTGAAAATAATTTTTCCTGAGGTAAATAAAATAACTACAGCAATGAATAATATATATATGCAATACAATATATATATATATATGTATATAATATATTAAACTCTTTAATTGTTTAGGTTTAAATTCATTAAATGCCATTTACGCACATTCTAAGAATCCAAAAGTTTTCAGTTGCATTAAAATCGTTTGCTTTTGGCGGGGAAAAGTGCTGCTCGCCAAACTGCGTGACACTTTCGTCTTTTCACGCCAAATATTCGAAAGTATTTTACTTTTTTCCAGGTTTTCTTCTGTAATTCCGCCGCTAATTTTGACTGATCCATTATTACATACATGAGTAGATTAATTTGTATTTTTTTCAAAAAATTCTGAGTATGCCCAGAATGGAGACCTTCCTTGTAAGTTCAACCAATTTTATAAGTCGTAAAAATCCTGGTGAACACTTAATTTCGAAAGAATGTTGTAGTTCCTAAAGATATTTATAAATATGCTACGGTGTATTCCCTTGATAATTAAACAACCATTCAGGGCGGGTGTCAAAAAACACGACGTTGAGGTACTCCTGCGTCATTTACAAACTTTTTGTCAGAAAATTCTATATTCTCTCGGAGCGTTTGAATTGTTACTTTTGGATATTTTAACGATTCACATGAATAAATTAAGGAAAGTTAGTGTTAAAAAGTTTCTGCGGGGAACTCGAAATTTCTGAATAAGAAAACACTCCTTGTGACCTATGAAAAATACTTCTATGACATTCTAAATAGTCTTTAAATAAGGCTCTTCAATCTTTTGAAACGAGTTTATCCGGAAAGAAAGTTTTGGCCTAATTCAGGGCTCCCAAATGGTCCGCGAACAGAACACCAAAATTTTTTAATAGAAAATTCCATAGTAGGTTTCTACAGCATTTGTGCTAAACAAGCCCTTGGGGATTCAACTGCAACTCGGTTCCGCGACTCTCACTTAGCGCGCGCACGCGCAATCGAGTTTGATTTCCGGGCCGAGTACAAAAACAACATTGCTCTCTTGCAACTTGCAACACTGGAGCGTATTTGCTCCAAGGGCTAGTGTGTTTTTGTATTCGGCTCGGAAATCAAACTCGATCGCGCTTATTGAGGGCCGCGGAACCGAGTTGCAGTTGAATCCCCAAGGGCTTGTTTTTTGCTAAAACTAACCTCCGAAGGCGATTTTCGCGCCATTTGCAAGAAAAATATAAAACGAAAATATTTCTAAGAAAATATTGATGTTCAGTTCGCGAACCATTTGGGAGCCCTGCTAATTAAATTAAAATTTTCATCGTTATATATCGCAGTTTTTGATATTCCATGATTGATAGCTTGTAGACTCACAACTTACTGGTTGAAGACTAGATTGGCGATTTAAAGTACCGTAATTTCTAACATATAATCCACGGATAAAACAATCATTTTTCGACGCAGGGTCATTCCATGTCAATTCAACCAATTTTTCCCCCATTTGTAACCCGACCGACAGGGATTTGGATGAAACTTTGTGTGCACACTAATTCTATCACGAAATGATTCCATCAGAAATTTTTCCTTTCCAGATCTCATAGTTTGTGAGATATGGGGGGTCCAATTCTTCGGTTTTTCTTAAATCGCACATTTCTGAGTCTGTATTTTGAGATTGCAGTTCCATCTTCAAAAAATTGTTTCTCTGGATCTAAAATATGAATCATCCTAAAAAATATCACTGTAAGAAGATAAAAAGATGCAGATTTTAATAAAAAATATTTAAAACATTTACTTGGATTATTTAGGATAAAAAAAGTCAGCCAAAGTTGAGAGTTATGGTTATTTTTCGAAATTTTTATGACTTCACGAAAAAGGCTGTACACAAAAAGGCAAATTAAATTTCCAATTTCTTTTTGTTTTAAATAAAAGTTTACACTTTGGGCTTTCTATCTATGAAATAAAAATGATGTGTTTCGCATGGCTTATGCAAAAATTTTGGGTACTTTCCAATTAGCCGGATAAGTGCTTTATTTTTATATATTACATATGCACACAAAAAATCAAATGAAATTTCCAATTTCTTTTTATTTTAAATAAAAGTTTACACTTTGGGCTTTCTATCTATGAAATAAAAATGATGTCTTTCGCATGGCTTATGCAAAAATTTTGGGTACTTTCCAATTAGCCGGATAAGTGTTTTATTTTTATATATTACATATGCACACAAAAAAGCAAATGAAATTTCCAATTTCTTTTTGTTTTAAATAAAAGTTTACACTTTGGGCTTTCTATCTGTGAAATAAAAATGATGTCTTTCACATGGCTTATACAAAGATTTTGGGTACTTTTCAATTAGCCGGATGCCTGTTTTATTTTTGCATATGTACATATGTATAGATCTATATAAATAAAGATGTATTATACATGTACATATGTATGTAATATATACAGTATATTGATATATATATGTATAACACGGGTGCCCGTCTAACCGAAAAGTACCAAATTTTGCCTTGTTTTGAAAATCTGCACCAATTGAGAGGAAAAAAAATCGGACGAAGTTTAGCTGTGGTACTTAAATAATTACTGGAGTTTCTATGAGTTACTGAATTTAATGTTATTTGATTAAAAAAAAATTAGAAATTTCATTTGCCTTTTTGTGTAGAGACTTTTTCATAAAGTCACAAAATTTCGGAAAAATAATCATAACTATTTCGGCCGGTTTACTTTTTCGGCCGTATATAAATCTCTATTAACTGCCCTAATTGCTTTTTTCACTTGCTTTTATTATGCCGCTTAAATGGATCTCAACATTTATATAATTCATATTTCAATAAGAGTGAAATTCTGTGATGCTCACATATATTAATCAAACGGATTTCACTTAATTTTTGTTTTATAAATGCACAGTCCTAACTAATAAAGTTCTTTTTCTGAATCACAGAGATTATCAATGTAGTCTATTTCTCTGCTATTTGTATAGCTAGTTTTGTGACATTCTAAACAAGTTAATACTGCAAGCCTGAAGACTAGTAGAAGTTTTAATATCAGGCTCCATATTAAAACAATAAACCAAAAAAAATATTTATACGTATCACAAACTATAAAATATGTAAAATCAGAATATATTTTTAGTAGCACAGCAAAAGTTAGATCATTCTTCTATGATAAGAAACAACAGAATGACAATAATTTGATTAAATTGATTTCAAAACATCTGCTTTCATACTAAAGACGATTACCCTGCCTTTATCAGAAGGTGTTTATACAAGGCAGGTGCAATTAAATCTTTCAGACTATAGAAACAAATTTAATTTCTGTTAAATATTTGTGTATTTAAATTTGCCAATATAAATATTTAAACTGATTAAAATTAATCAAGAAAAGGAAATACAAGGTTTTGAACATTTTTTAAACACAAATAATATATAAGCATCCGAAAGAAAGAATGGAAATATGAGGAGAAAAAATTATCTATTTTATACTGTACAAAAAAAACTGTTTTGAGTTTAATTATTGAAAATAAAAGTAAGAGATTCTTTAGATTAGCAAAAAATGCCCATTAATCAATAACTAAATGAAATATATGGACCATTCACTAAATTTAATGGGGAAACATATTACAGTTTGATTTTTTTTAATCAGAAAAAACAAAGCCTAAACTTTACTTTGCAAATAAAAAAATATGCATCAAATAACATTAAATTCAATAACTCATATAAATTCCAGTAATTATTTAAGTACTACAGCTAAACTTAGTCAGATTTTTTTCCTCTTAATTGGTGCAGATTCTCAAGGCAAAATTTGGTACTTTTCGGTTAGACGGGCACCAGTGTTATACTGTATGTATACAATATACTGTATATATACATACATATGTACATGCATAATATATATGCATTTATATAGATCTATACATATGTACATACGTAAAAATAAAACACGCATCCGGCTAATTGGAAAGTACCCAAAATTTTTGCATAAGCTATGCGAAAGACATCATTTTTATTTCGCAGATAGAAAGCCCAAAGTGTAAACTTTTATTTAAAACAAAAAGAAATTGGAAATTTCATTTGCCTTTTTGTGTGCATATGTAATATGTAAAAATAAAACATGCATCCGGCTAATTGGAAAGTACCCAAAATTTTTGCATAAGCCATGCGAAACACATCATTTTTATTTCATAGATAGAAAGCCCAAAGTGTAAACTTTTATTTAAAACAAAAAGAAATTGGAAATTTTATTTGCCTTTTTGCGTACAGCCTTTTTGGTGAAGTCACAAAAATTTGAAAAAATAACCATAACTCTCAACTTTGTCTAATTTTTTTTATCCTAAATATTACAAGTAATTTTTTTAAATATTTTTTATTAAAATCTGAATCTTTTTATATTCTTACAGTGATATTTTTAAGATGATTCATGTTTTACATCCAGAGAAACAATTTTTTGAAGATGGAACTGCAATCTCAAAATACAGACTCAGAAATGTGCGATTTGAGAAAACCCCAAGAATTGGACCCCCCATATCTCACAAACTATGAGGTCTAGGAAGGAAAAATTTCTGATGGAATCGTTTTATGATAGAATTAGTGTGTACACAAAGTTTCATCAAAATCCCTGTCGGTCGGGTTACAAGGTCTGGTTGAATTGACATGGAATGACCCCGCAGAGAGTTTTTTTTTAAATAAAATGTAACTTTTTAGATCGCGGTAAATATGTGTCTTCAATTACTGATTGGATAATTTTTGTGAGTCCAAACAGAATAGTTTGATCTGAAGATTATACTCAGGAAATTTTGATATGTATAAATTTGAGACACTCATGCTGGCAAAAATATGATTTTATTTATGACAAATTATTATACATTTTAAGATAATTTGTTCTGTAGGAAAAAACAGCACATTATATTATGTAACACAAGTTTCGATGACAGTGGTAGCTTGTAACACACGCGATGCAGGTTGAAGACTTTCTTCTAAAATAAAAATATATAAACTGTGAGACACACACGCTCATAAAAATAGGATTTTATTGTTGACAAATTAGGATAATGAAATAATAAATTTTAAAATAAATAACTTTATATCAAGAAACAGTACGTTATATGATTTAATACAATATATTATGATAATTTAGTGTGGTAACACATCCATACTTCATCATTATTCATAATTGTTTGGAAATAGCTTCCAATAGCGGCCCCTAAATGGTAGACCTGAGTGCTGATAAAAAATTAGCGGATGTTATGGGAGGTTCTTTTTAAACGTTTATACGGCTTTTTAAACGTTTATACGGAATTTAGACATCTGAAATTTCTAAAAGTCTTCTTTGACTTATTTAATCTTATAAGACAAACCGAGAAAAAAATCTTTTAAAAATTATTGATCTTCAAATTCAAGACATCGTACAAGAGCTGCAAAAAATCCATTCATAAAGCTTAGGCCTAATTTTCAGAGGGCGCGATCCACTAGCTATGAAATTAGAAGCTAAATCTTGGAAGGATGAAATGCTTTTGATAAACAAATTTTTAAAGGGAAAACTTTTAACATGACTTGTAAATATGATTTTTTAGTTGCAATAGCGCACTTAATAAAGTTAATATCGTAATTCTCTTTTAATCCATTGAATGACGGTAGTTCTTTTTTGGACTACCGTAATTTCGGGTGTATAAGCCGCGGATAAAACAATTCTTTTTGGACCCAGAAATCTTATTTAGTGATTGAAGACAAATATTTACGGCGATCTAAGTAGTTATATTTGTTTCTTAAAAAATTCTGGGTCGAAAAAGAATTGTTTGATCTGCGGCTTATACACCCGAAATTACAGTACTTATTTTTAATCCCTAAAGGTCACATTGGCACCAGAATTATAAAATCAAAATTTTCCTTTTTATTAAGAAAGCCGATAAAAGTTTTTACTTGAAGTAATTTACGGACTATGATATATAGAACAAGCAATTATGCCTCAGACCAGAAATTTTATTTAATAATTGAAGTTATCACGAATACTGCCGACAATTTTTCTCAAGCTTGATAAAAAGTATTTCACACTAGATTTTTTATTTAAAACAACTTCACTTATCTAATTAGCTTATTTTTCTGCTGCATACATTTAACATAGCTTATGAAGAAATTTCACGTTCGAAGCGATTATTATCCATTTGCAAAGGGTCAAAATGACCCCTCATGGTCGTTCTGGTGTTAAATATTTATCGTGCTTTAATAAATTTCATTTTGCAAAATAAGATTTCTGAGACAGAATTGTTTGATGCGTGGATTATAAGTCTGAAATTACGGTATTTTAAAAAAACATTCGTTTTTAAATTCTGGTGTCAATGAACTATTTCACATTTTACGAAAAGAAGTATAAAGGGCAGTCAAAAATTCATGTAATTTTTTATGCAACTCTTTAATACCACGCTATAATTGATTTATTTGTTTGATACCACTATATTTTTTTACTAACGGAACTCATTATAGTTTACGGTTGAGTATCTGAAATTAGGTGTGTGTGTGTTTGTCAGTTGGCATGATGTTGAAGTTCGAGCAAAAAGTAATCATCAAAGTTATGTGCTTATTTGGTAAATCTGTTTCAGAAAAAAGGGCTGCCGTTTTGGTCTCCATTTTTATTTCGAAATTTCAGGTTCGCGCAAGAAATTTTTTGCTTTGAGTAACTAAAAAATGTTTGTCATTTAACCGTTTCGAGGGCGGTGGTTCATTTTTGGATCACCTAATTTTAATTTCTAAAAGCTTCATCGGCACCAGAATATTGGAATGAAAAATTCACTTTTACTAAGTGCGTGAATAAAAGCTTTTGCATATTTTAAGATAAATTCGTTTATTATTTATGGTGCCATTCACTTATCATACCATTTTGTGAATGTAAGTACATTGGCCCTGAAAGGATTAAAATATCAAAAAATGTTATTAATATTTTCTGGTGTGAAGACAACTTTTTTGAAAAAAAAAATAGAGGCCAAACTTGCAACCCTTTCACAAAACTTTAGATTCATATAACAAAATGATTCAGATTCACAAAATGTTTGAAAAAAATTTGTTAGCCTGATTAACGGAAGACGAATAAATACACTAATGTGTAGTTCTTTTTCTTTCTTAAGGTAAAAATGAGTCACAAAGGCATACGTTTTAACGCCATAAAAAACATCAAAACCGACGGGACGACTGTACTTGGGAAGATATACCAAAACAGACATTCATCTTTGTTTCCAACAATCAATGTTGCCACATCTTGCGGATATTTTATTTAGACGCATCGAAATCACACCAGAAATATTTAAATAGCATTGTTTTATTTATTTATGGAAAATGTAACATTTTTAAAGCAAAACGAAAAAAAAACTATTAAAACTTAACTAGTGAAAGTTCGGTATGCCGATATAGAAAAACTGACAGATGCGAGAATACTGCCGGCAATCGCTGGAGCGGTCGATCTATTGTGTTTGTTCTTACAGCGCAAACTTTGAAGGGAATTTAAATTAGTCATATGTGGCAATACCAAAACTTGCTCATATCTCATACCCGTAATTCTTCTTGAAAAATTCAGCATAGGTTAGATGATTTACATCAATATCTAGTCAGAAACAACTTATTTCAACTTCTAATTAAAGCTGAAATTTGATGAAAATCCGTGCATTATTTTCTGAGATAAAGCTATTGTGGAAATCTTTAAAAATTCTACATAACAGCGCCACATGATGAGTAATGTGCACCAAAAACTAACCTGGATCGATTTTTTTCAGGTACTAACTGAATTTGAAGTTTGATGAAAATTGATGCATTAGTTCTTGAGATGCAGCTATACTCTGCAAAATAGTGAAAAATACACCACAGCTGCGCCACCTGTAAAGCGATTTACCACAAAAACTGAAAAACACTAATCCATAACAGGGGCTGATAGATGACGAAAATTCGTACATTAGTTCTTGAAATTGAGCTATTGGTGAATTGGAAAAATGCATCATAGTAGTGCCACCTATTGAGAAATTTACACCAAAAGAAAAAAATCGTCAATTCATATCAAGGACAAACTGGATGCATAGTAGAATGTAATTTCGTCCATTAGTTCTTGAGATAAATCTTTTGTGGAAATTATGAATATTGCAGCATAGCACTGCAACCTGTTGAACAATATGCATCAAAACCTAATCAGCTGAAGTTTATACCAAGATCTAAATTTATCTAAAGTTTGGTGAAATCCCGTGCACTAGTTCTTGAAATAGAGTGCATACAAAATTTTGTCACATACAAACTCACAAAGGGACAGACATTTTCAAAAACTATCAAATCATGCTCAGGATTTTCTAAAACGTATAGATCCCTGAAAAACCGGAAGTCAAAATTTTCACGAATCCAATACTTTCTAATTGTAAACATAGGGGTCATTCCATGATGTTTTGTAACGTCAGTCATGAAGATTATAACTGCGAAATTGTTGTCCACCGTTATTTTCAAAAAGTTTATTCATTGGGGGATACCTCATTAATTGAATAAAGCCAAGAAAACTTTTTGAAAATAACGGTGGACAACAATTTCGCAGTTGTAATCTTCGTGACTGACGTTACAAAAAATCATAGAATGATCTATAGAAGAATGTAAAAATGTATACCGTAATTTTTGGCCTATAATCTTCGGATCAAACAACTATGTTTAGACCCAGATATTTTCTTTCACAAAATGTAACTTATTGATTAGCGGTATATATTTGTCTTTATTTATTTAATAAAATTTTGTGAATCAAAAAATAATTATTTGACCCGCGGATTATAAGCCGAAATCTACGGTATCTACATTGAGTAATAAAGAGTTACAATGAAATTTCTGGAACTTTTTGACTGCTCCTCGTACTTTGCCTGTAAAGGGTTTAAGTTTACGAAAACGTTAGATATATTTTTTCTGAAAAAAAAAAAATCGAATCACTTCATATAATTTAAACACAATTTATCTGTTTGCAACGCAGTTTATTATTGTTAATGAGAAAACCTTATATGTCTGTCCATCAAAGAAATATTGCTTTTTGATTTATTTCTACACTTTGTTACTTTCCTCTACCTTTAGAAAAAGAAAGTATTGGATTAATGAAAAATTTCTATTTCCAGTTTTCTGGATTTTTACGTTTTAGAACGTTCTGAACACAACTTGATGGTTAGTAGAAAACTTCTGTCTGTGAGTCTGCCTGTCACTCTGCCTATGAGCCTGTATGTTATAAAAGTTTTGTGGGCACTCTATCTCAGAAACTAATGCTCGGAATTTCCCGAAACTTTATATTCAGTTAGATCTTGATATATATTGGGGCTGATTAGTTTTCGGTGCATATCGATCAACAGGAGACGCTGCTATACTGCATTATTTACATACTTGCCATAACTCTATCTCAAGATCTGATGCACGAATATTCATAAAACTTCAGATTCAGTTAGTCCCTGATATAATTTAGTGTTGTTTAGCTTTTGTTGTACATCGCCCAACAGGGGGCGCTACTGTACTACATTTTTTACGATTTCGTAATAGATTTATCACAAGAATAAATGCTTGTATTTTCATCAAACTTCAGATTCAGTGAGTAACTAATAAAAAATTATCCTGGTTAGTTTTTTATGTAAATCATCCAGCATTATTTACATATTTGTAATAACTCTATCTCAAGATCTGAGGCACGAATATTCATAAAACTTCAGATTCAGTTAATCCCTGATATAATTTAGTGTTGTTTAGCTTTTGTTGTACGTCGCCTAACAGGGGGAGCTACTGTACTACATTTTTTTACGATTTCGTAATAGATGTATCTCAAGAACTAATGCTTGTATTTTCATCAAACTTCAAATGCAGTCAGTAGCTAATAAAAATTTATCCTGGTTAGTTTTTTATTTAAATCATCCGACAGGTGGCACGATTATGCAGAATTCTTAAGCTTTCCAGAATAGCTCTATCTCAGAAACTAAATCACGGATTTTCATTAAACTTCAAATTCAGTAAAAATTTGACATCAGTCGTTGCAGACTAGATTTTGGTGTAAGTTGTCTAACCGGTGACATTGCTAATGCGGCACTTTTGAGGAAATATTAACATGTATGAGATAGAAGAATGTTTTGGGATTGCCACATCTGACTTGTTTTTGAATTATTCCTGAAATAAAGAATATCAGAGTATAATGCATTCGATTAAAATTTATAGAAAATATTTTGGACACACAGAATATAACCTTTACAGATATGATCAAAAATGCTGCAATGACGTTCTAACAAATACTTTTAGAACGGGAGGCGGCAGAGCAACCAATCACTTTATTGAGTTTACGGCCGCAATTCCAGATATAATTATATCTAGATTCGCATATTAAAGCGTAATCGGTCTGTCATTTCATATCTTGGTAGAAAACAGCCGAAAATCCGATTTTAGCATCTGACTCGTAAAATTACCATTATGTTTTCCTGGTCTAAGACCTCAATGTTTTTATACTTTTTTTGCAGAAAAACGTAATGATAAAACTACAAGTCAACCACTAAAATCCACTTTTCATATGTCTTCTACGAAGATATCACTTGGCAGACCGATTGCATTTTAAAATGAGAATCGAGTATTAACTAATTCTGGACTTTCAAACGTGAACTCGATCACTCTCAGTCTATCTGAAATAAGGATATTCAATTTTTTTTTTCTTGAAAGTCTTAGAATTATTATTTTTTAGAAAAATAACGCGGAAAATGTTTTAAAAGTTATTTGTATTCAGATTCACTGAGGCCTACAAAACACTAGAAAAACCCGCCAGCTCCGCAATAATACGGAAAGCTAACTCATCGATCCATATTCTGCCATAACCGCATCACACTTTCAAGTAGCGCAAATAATGCGTCCTGCACTTTTCTTAATATTAGAAGCATTTTTTAAAAACTTTTCTGCATATTATTTTTTAGTCAATTTTGATGTTTTTTTACTTCTTTTTCATGCTTTTGTGAGCAATATTTAGCAATTTGTTTCATTTTTCTTCATTGAAATTATCTAAAATGTCCCTTTTAATGACTATCAAACTAAAAACTTGTGATTAATTTAAATAAAAACTATTGTTTTATTTTTCAATAAAAAATACACGTCAGTAAAAAATGTAGCAACTTTTTCAAATTTTTAAAAGAAAATTTCATTTGAAAGTATCTATTCTGTATTACTTCATGGGAGGAAACAGTGGCGTAGCAAGGGAGGGGGGGGGGTTAAAATGCTCTGGATACCACTAATTTTATAAAATTCTGTTAGCCTTTCCTATTCGCAAAATTCACTGTTATTAACGAAGGCAAAAAAACATTATAATATTACTGGTATCCAGAGCATTTGGACAATCTGCCTGGCTACGGCACTAGGAAGAAATCTGTGCTGCAAAAACTTTTCCTCGAAAAATATTTTCCATTGAATTTCTGAGCGAACCGCTAGATACAACAGGGTTCGTACGCTTCAAGGATATTGTACCAGAATATTTTTAACCCTTAAATGCATAATTTATCATTTTCGATACCATAAGTGTTCCCGATTTATTGGGGGTTTTATTCACATATTCCGTATTCTCACCAGAAATTTAAAAGAGCAATTTTCACTTTACTTAATGACAGATCATTCGTAATTAAAAAAAGAAAAATTTACTATTTAGATTTTTCTGGTATGAATTCTGATTCTTTGAATTGCGCATTTTTTGGAACGCGTTCTATCCTATGCATTTAAAGTAATATTTGCCTCACATAATGGAAAGAATTCTATTTTTAGGTATAACAATCAGTACTTTACGATTTTACTGGTGCAAAACCACCTAAAATCCCAGGAATCCCCTAATGCGTGCGAACCCTGTGCAATATATCTAAAAAGAAATCTAGCCATCCATAGTATTGTTGAGATCTGCACTTCTTCTATTTAGGGGACTGGGTAATATACATTCAGAGCTGACTCGTGCAAAAAAAATTTACTAGTGTTATTTTCCATAGCAATATTATTTTTGGAAATAATAAATTCTATAAATTATTAAATGTCAATTTTTACTTCTAACTTTTATTTGAAAAAATATGTAGACGTCATTAAGAGTACCGAAATTTGAGGTAAATCTGAGCAATCTTGCATATAGTGATCAATACACTGAAAAAAAGAATGTCAAATTGACAGGAAAAGATTTTCAACTTTGAAGCCAATTTTTAATGCAATGCCTGTTTAATTTATAGAAAATATCTATAATTTTCCATTAAAACAGTGTTTTTCTATAAAAATACGGATTTATTCTGTAAAAATTATAAAATCCAACTTTTTTTTACAATAAAAAACTGATTTTCGTTAAAACAGTATTTTTCTGTAGAAAAAAAAAACCTTCAAAAATTACAGATATTTTTTGCGCTGATAATTTATTGATATAAAAACTATGGTAGTGTATTTTTACTCACCTTTTGAAGAAAAAAGTATACTTCTGTACATCAATTAGAAGATGCTTAGATTATTGGATAAGGGACGGTGTTCTCTGGAAGTGTTGAAATTACTAAACTAATCACGACAAAGAAGAGAAGAAAAGCCAAAACTATGCAGAGTCCTATCGTCCATGTCGGGAAACTGTCCAATAAACCATCATTGGTTGACTTCTCTATTTCACCTACTAAAATATGTTTTAATTTTATTTTTCAAAAGTTTTTTAGGGTAAAAATGTAACAATTTTCAATACGGGTAAAGTTTAAAATCATATATTAATAAAAATATATATGTATATATGAAGTCACGTTAGTTCACAGTTATCAATTCTCTTTCTTAAAAAACTATCTTTTTATTATGGAAATAGAAGCTTTATTCAAGGACAGCTATTTTGTGATTAAATAAGTTGAAGTCTTCTCTTTGAAAAACGTGGTAGGAATAATAAAGGAAGTTGGCAGTTATAATAGTATGACAAGCAGAACTTATTGCCTTATGAATGCTAGCGTAAGAAATATAAAATCATTCAAAATTGCTTAACTGAAGCACGAAGACAGTGAGATTACTAAAACATTACTAAAAGATTATTAAAACAGGTGTGGCATAATATACAAATGATTTTCAAAATAAAAAACAGTAGATGTTAAAAGCGTACATAAAAAAGACACACTAAATGCTTTCGGCTAATCCTAAACCAAAGAAGCAGAATTAAAAACTTGGAGTGTCTGCTCATATATAATTTTAAATATAGTATTTTAAATTTTGAAAACCATTTGAATATTTTACCATATTTATTTTAGTAATGCATTTTAATGAAGCCTTTTTTAATGATTTCATATATTTTATATTGTAAACAAAGGTATAATTCACATTTCAAATGGACTATTTATAAAGTTATTAATACCAATGTTTATAGTCCGTATATAACACTCATATGCCCATGGTATCATGCATGTTAGAAATTTAGAAATTTCGAACAGTAATATTTGCTTTATTTAACCCTTTCCGGGGCTATTACTTGTGTTTCTGTGAAGTTGAATTCACATCCTAGTTTTTAACAAATTTATTCTGAGAATAGGAAAATAAATTTTACATTGTTTTCCCCAAAGGTCTATAGAGAACATTTTATTTAAAATTCAGGTAGAAAATTTCATTAAAATTAAGTAGTATAAATATTCCCAAAGGATTAAGAACGGAATAAATGGATCACTATCGGAATTTCTCTTATGAATTTAGAGCATCAAAATAAAACAAATCCATTAACACTAGAACGCCGGGAAATTTTACGCAACTTTTATAATATACATTTAAAACCAGAAAAAATGTTTGAAATTTATTTGTTAAGCTCATTTCATTGCAACTAATATATAACTTATTTCTTGAAGATTTTTCTGGTTCGAATCGACCATCAGTTTAGTGACCGGTGTCGATTTGACACCTTCCCGGCGTTCTAGTGCTAAATTGGCGTTAAATTGACAAACCTAATGTTATAATAAACACTATTATTGTTATTAGAAAGTTAACATCGCCAGATTTCACAAATTATTAACTATTAATACTTAAAATTTATGAGCTGACAGAATTTATAACTGCATTTGATAAATACACAGGGTTCGTAAGCTTCAGGGTATGAAAACCAGATTTTGATTAAATAATATTTGCCACATTTATAGAAAATATTTCTATGCTTAAGTATGGTAGAAGTTACTTTAAGAAGGTTATTGTTTTTAAATCACCTGAATCTCGTGAATTTTTCATGCGTGCATACCTAGTTATAAAAGAGTATGCTAGTGGTTACGGAACATTTTCAATTAAATTTATTCATACAACGGTAGTATTGTACCAAAGTATTCTATCGAATGCGTTAATTCCTTTAAGTTAGTGATGGACGATAACGAGAAGTTTTTCTCGATTTTCTCGATTGTATGAACATCTCGATAACTTTCGATTGTGTAAAATTTTTCTCGATGACTCCAGTTTGCAATTGCTTTTATACCATACAGGATTCAATTTTATCAAGAGTACTACAGGTGAATGAGTCGGTGTTAATAAAGACACGGCGGATTCACCCGCTAGTGAGACCCTCCTTTCATTGGTGTCTCTAATTTATACGCAATCTTGTAATATGAAATCTCGGACTGGGTCCTCGTTGTACACGGCATCATATACCAAACGCGGTGTGCAAGCACAGCAAACTCTTGTAAACAACAACAACAACAAAAAAAAAATCGAATTGAACGAACAACCGAACGTAATCTCGAATTGAACAAAATTTTGATTTATATTATTTATACATCATTTATAAATTATATTATTTATATATTAAATTTTGAAGACAGCCCCCCCCCAAGGTAATGCAGTGGGGGGGGGGGGGATATATAAAATCGAGGTGCATAAGATCAATAAGTGGTCACATGCCAAACAACAACTTCCTGCTTTTCTAAATTCTATGTATATTATAAATATTATTTATTGCAAAATCCGTAAAAAAAAGAAAAAAAAACATTTTGGGAATGCCAACAGAAGTCAAAACTTGAACAATTACGTGTGTATTTTTTTAATCGTCAGGAAATATTTTATTGTGCAGGAAATACAAGGACCAAGTAATCGCGGTAAATTAACGCCTACACGCAAGACGAGGCCAGAGTCCCAGCAGTGGTGAACAATATTTACATAATACAGATGTCATACACGCACCACATTGGCACGATGTTTTCCAGATGCAGATTTAGCGAAAACTTCGAAGAAGTTTGAGAAATTTAACTTTCAACCCATTATGGGTCCGTAACGTGACCCAGATTGACGGGAGAAACTTTTTTATGTTGAATTGGTAATGTATGAAGCATAAGCTTTCAATAAACATATTACATCAAAAAATGAAAAATGCCCCCTCTCCCCCCCAAAAAAAATCCCGGTGCTATGAGGAAAACCGTAAAACTGCAAAAAGAGCGGCGACGGAAAGTTAGCTATGCTATAATTTTTCTCGCCACTGTAGCTCCCATACAAGCAAAGTTATAGCCTTTTAAAAATTGAAATAAAGTGTAGAAATGAGCAAAATTATGTTGGTGAATAACCAACAGGGGGGGGTCAACAGCCTCGCTTGTGCCATATAGCTTAAACTTTTAAGTTAAAATTGGTAGAGAAAAAAATGAGCAATATTTGGTATAGAAGAAAATGAGCAATTATAAAGTGTATGTTTGGGGGGGGGGGGTCAAGCTCCTCACCTTTGGAAGAGGTCCTCAAAGAGGGAACTTTAAAACAATGTGCCTAGGTTACAGCAACAATGCGTCTAGTTCAATAGTTTTTTCCATCTCAAAAAATTTCCAATACGCCTAAGGACGTTTTCAATTAAAATATTTGATATAAAATGATAAAAACGCAAAAAGCTTCGAAAACTGCCCTTCCCCGCCGTGGGAACCAAATTCGGAAGAGGGGGTAAGAAAGCATCATAATATGAAAGAGGGATTCGAGATCTTCAAGATGATATACAATATGGCGGGTTTAAAAAAAGTGAAAATTGCCCCCCTCCCCTGCACCCCGTAGGTCCACCCTTTCGCCCCCAATTTCCCGCAGCAGACATTTTAATTTTTTTAATTTGATAAATAATATCTACCGAATGATTCGATGAAAAAAAACACACTTAAATTCATAGGTATTGTAGAAATCGCTACAGATTTAAACATATGTTCGTCCTTTCTCCAGCCCCCTCTTTGAAATTTTTTTTAATAAATAATATTTATGGGTACGTGACAGCATGGTAAGACTAAAATACCAGAAACTTTGAAAATTAGGTCTTCATTTCACAAGTTATTGTGATATTCTCATGCTTCTTTCTGTACCTCGTTTTTCGATAAAACTTTCATTTCACAAAGCTTCATCGACAAAGAGCTCCCCGATAAAGCTCCTCATCTCTATTCTGAGCGAGAACGAAAATCATCCTTATCGAAAAAGGCATTCATCAGCAAACCACAAGCTTCTCGAAATGCCACTTTTATCAAGGTTAAATTTCATCTCGAAGTTACAAGTCCTTCGATAAACCTATTTCATTCGAGGTTAATTTTCATCGCGAAGAAATGATTTTTTCAAAATGCCTGACTTTATCGGGATGAGATTTACTGAAATGAGAGGCATATACGAAAGCTCTTTTAATCATTCTTTCGTATATGAATCTTTCTACTTTTGGAGTTGAATTTTAAGGGGCGGGAGGAGGGCGAATTTTTTAAATCGTAGCTATTTCGATAATAAATGTTATTTTTGGTGTGGATTTTTTATGGAACTCTCCGGTAAATATTATTTATTAAATATAAAGATTTTAAAGTGGGGGCTGCATCATTTTTAGGTGTATTCTAGGAAAAATAAGTGAACCCACGGGTGACATGTAAATTTCAAACCTTTTTTTTTACCTGTCGTGTTATATATACATCATCGGAATTTTTTGGCACCTCCCTTTCATTTTATGAATCTTTCTCCTCCTGGAGTTGAATTTCAGGAGGAAGGGGGTGGAGAAAGCGATAAGAGGTTGAATTTTTTAAATCGTAGCTATTTCGACAATAAATATCATTTTAGATGTGGAGTTTTTTTTATGGAACTCTTCGGTAAATATAACTTATTAAATATAAAGGTTTTAAAGTAGAGGCTGTGTCATTTTTAGGTGTATTCTGGGAAAAATGAGTGAACCCACAGGTGACATGTAAATTTCAACATCTTTTTTAGACCCGTCATGTTATATATCTATCATCGGAATTTTTTCGCACCTCTCTTTCATTTTACGAATATTTCTCCTCCTGGAGTTGAATTTCAGGAGGGGAAGGGGGTGCGATAAGAGGGTGATTTTTTTTTTAAATCTTAGCTATTTCGACAATGAATATCATTTTAGATGTGGTTTTCAGAGGAGCGCTCAGGTAAATATTATTTCATAAACACAAAAGTTTAAAATGGGGACTGCGTGATTTTCTGGTGCATTCTGGGAAGAAAAAGTCCTTCCGGCAATGCCGGGAGGAAGAGGTAGCTTTCATATACTTATATATTTATTTATTTATTTTAAGGTAAGTTACATTGTTCAAAAATACTAAGCTGAAATTAGTGGAAATAATCTTATAAAATTAGTGATTTTATAAGATTGAATACTAGTTTTTGTCAAGACTGAATATTAATAAGAATTTTTAGAAATTAGTCATCTTTTATTCAACCTGGTTTTATTTTAAGCGATTTAGAGAGTCACCAAATTCCACGATATCATAAAGTGTATGCCATTTTAAAGCAACATTGTGAATCGTTCAGATCAGACCGTTTCAAAATGTCAGCCATAAGCAAAATTCAAAGTGCTATAATTCAATCATTTTTTAAGATATAGACAAAATAAAAAGTGTTCTGGAATTGTTGTTTTAAGTTCTAACACGTAAAAGAAAAATATTTTTCAACTTTTAATTTTTTCGCATTTAATTTTAAATTTTAAAATTTTTTAAAAAATTAAAATGGCCACCATTTTAAAACAAAATGGTGGAAGATGCTGGCCAACGAACTCGGCCGAGACATTTCTATGTACTATGTACATATCAAGTTTCATTGAAATCGGTTCATAAATACGCGAGTTATCACGTGACAAAAATCAGATCGTTTCAAAATGTCAGCCGTAAGAAAAATTCAAAGTGCTATAACTCAATCATTTTTTAAGATATAGACAAAATAAAAAGTGTTCTGAAATCTTTGTTTTAAGTTCTAACACGTTAAAGAAAAATATTTTTCAACTTTTAATTTTTTCGCATTTAATTTTAAATTTAAATTTTTTTTTTAAATTTAAAATGGCCGCCATTTGAAACAAAATGGCGGATGATGCTGACCAATGAACTCGGTCGAGACATTTATGTGTACTATGTACATACCAAGTTTCATTCAAATCGGTTCATAAATACGTTAGTTATCGCATGACAAAAATCAGATATACATATATATATATATATATATATATATATATATATATATATATATGTATGTCAACATTTGAACGGAGGGTGGTTTTGTGTTCTAGGGGTCATGATCGGTGAAAATATACCAAAATTTTCCGGAAGTGCTTTCCTCCGGACGGCTGCAATAGGTAGCTTTTTCTTTTTGTAATGAAAGCTACCTAAAAGTAACATTACGGCCATGGGTGAGGAGTAAATTTCAAACTTTTTTTGGATCCGTCATGTGATATTTCATAGGAAAGTTTTCGGAATACTCTTTCATATTATGGTCCTTTCTCTTCCTGCAGTTTAATTTCAGGATGGGGGAGCGACGGGGAGTGAATTTTTTTAATCATAGCTATTTCGAGAATAACTATCATTTTAGAATTGGTTTATTTATGCAACCTTCTAATAAAAATTGCTAATTATAAACATTTTAAAGTGGGGGATTCGTGATTTCCGGGTGTATTCTGTTAAGAAAAAGTAAACCTGCGAGTGAGGAATAAATTCCAAACTTTTTTTTGGACCCTTCATGTGACTAATTATTGGAATGTTTTTCGAACCAGTCTTTCACATTATGAACGTTTCTCCTCCTGGGGTTGAATTTCTGCAGGGGGGAGGGGAGCGATGAGGGGTGAATATTTTAAATCGTAGCTATTTTGAGAATAAATTTCATTTTAAATATGATTTTTTGATGGAGCCCTTTGGTAAAAATATTTTATTAAATATAAACACTTTAAAGCGAGGCTGCGTGATTTCCGGATGTATTCAGGGAAGAAAAAGATAGTGGAATAGTGAGGAGTAAATCTGAAGCTTTTATGGACCCGTCATATGATATAGCAACGGAAAGTATTCAAACCACTCTTTCATATTATGAATGTTTCTTCTCTTTTCCTCAATTTGGCCTCCTTACAGAAGCGCTTTTCAAACTTTTTTGAAATCATTTCGTTTTTGTGAATTCAGATCTGACTTTTTTATGGAGACTTCCAATATATAATTTATAATGTATGAAAAATCCACAAACTGTGAGGACAGGCTGTATTCCGGGTGTTGCAATATTTGGAATTCTAAGGGGAGTGTTTTTATATCTTTTGTTGACTCCTCTTTCGTGATATATCATTAGAAAGCTCTGTAATTATCATTTTATTTTATATAACTCCCGCGCTCATCCCTCCTCACTTTGCCCCCGCGGGAAACTCTTTAATAAATTTAACCGACACCCATCATGCGATGCATTGTTGGAAAGCCTAATGACCATTTACTCATATTATGCATTTTCATTGCTCTTAGAAAGTCTTCTAATAATGGGAGAATTGTAGATCGTATCTCAATTGATGTACAAAAATCAATAAAAGATTTTGATCACTTTTAATATCCTTTTAGTTCATGTTTTTTCACCAGAAGTGCTTTTCATTATTTTTTCTTTGGCCATTTTGCTACTCGTGACTCTACTCGCGACTTTACAACTTTTTGAAACTAAGGAACGCCGTTACATGACTTTTCTACTATTGCGGCTCCATTATAACATCCTTCTGGTTTGTTGTTGTTTTTTTTAATTCATTTGTTTTCAGTTACCATGTATTTATAAAATTATGCTTTTTAAACATGTAATAACAAAGATTTTAATAATCGATTGTAAAAACATCTCGATTGTAGATTCTCGAAATTAATCGATGACTTTATCGAATGTGCTTTTTTACGATTACGATTTTTATCAAATAGGAAATTTTCGAGAATCGCCCATCACTACTTTAGGTCATGCGTTAAATTATATAATTCGATAAACAGCCCACAACTTGCCAAAATTAGCGCTGATTGTGAAGTGAACACATGGCAGTGGAATGAATTTAACAAGGAGTTTCTCCATGAAAAAATAAGGAGACATCTTTAGCTTTTATACTTTTATTAGCAACTCGTCTTCTAAAACAGATCCCACCATTCATTATAAAGTTCTGGTCTTCATATTACGAATCAGAGTTGGTGTTAGAAGAGATTAGAATGTAAAAGCTATCGTCATAAGAAAACTGTCTGACAGTAAGGATATTCACAGGTGGTATAAATCGGATAAATTTTGTCTCTTTACCGAATGCAGATACTTTTTGTGGCAACCTCGCATTAGCCCGGGAGAGCACGCGCTCACCCAGGGTAGAAATGGTTTTAACATTGTCACCAATAAAATCAGATTATAACCGTCATTTTATTTGGGCGGAGACAATCCTTACAAATTTTGCAATAAAATAATTTGAAGATTACTTTTAAAAGATAAGTGGTTACAGTTTCAAAAATCATACGCACTCCGGATCAAACAGACCCGGCGCGTGTACTCCCGGTTTAACACAAATCGTGATGTCGCACGCGTCTGGCCAAAGAGTATTCCGTAGTTGCGAGTTATGGTAGAAAGCAACGTTGTCAGTGGGTTGCTTTTTTTAAATTAAGGTTTCTTGATTGGCATCACTTTTTGAAAATGGTGAAATTATTTTGATTAAACATCATATTGATTAAGGCATAAATAACGGAACTTTTACAATTTCAAAAAACTGGTGCCAATCAACAAATCTTAATAAAAAATGTTGTCCACTGGGAAAACTGGTACAAAGAAACACATAAAAAGAACAAAAACAGCAACGCATTAATGGAGTAGAAAACATTTTGATGAAAGTATGTATTACAGAAATTGGTCGGAATTAACACTAGAAGTTGTCAGATTGCTTAACAGTAATCGGCTGTTCTTTGATTCGAATACCTTGTCGTTCGAACATTTTTAGCGGCCAGGAAGATACCCGACCAGCCAAGAATCTTCGAGATAGAATGGAGTTCTATACAGCGCCGGTGTCAAGCCTGCTTGACGACTTCTGGTCGTCATTTCAAACTCCTTCTGTAGTACAACGTTTCCATAAAACGCTTTTTATCTGAATTATGTGTTGCTGTTTCTGTTCTTTTTCGCTGATTCTTTATACCAGTATTTTCACTGCACTACCTTTTTTAATTCCGATTCCTTGACTGGCACTGTGATGTAGAATCACATATAGTTTTCTTAAATTTTACATTTTTCTAAATTACAGTTAAAGCTAATCTTTAATTAAATATCTAGTTTATCTTAATGTTTTATTTCGATCCCACAATAACTTTCCGTTCAAAAGAAAAGAAAGAAAAACATCTAGCATCTGCTTTATTACTGATAAACGGCTGTCAGATAAAGAGAATTCATTAAGATGCGTATTTCACCCTTGCTGGAAACAAATAAAAAAAGAACAAAGATATGCTTTGCTTGCGGTCAGTAAAATCGCTTTTCTCTCTGCTTAATTGTGATTCTAACTTATTCGTTAGGTAATAATCTTTCCTTGTGCATGCCACATTATTGTGTCTTTCATAAATTCTCCCAAAACAGAGTCCTAACGTACGAATTGGCGCGAATTCTTTTTTGCGTATTTTTTTAGGACTGCCCATTTCTGGTTGCCCTGTATTAAATTCAAAATCATCTTAATTGTTTAAAGCGTAACAGAAAATTTCATGGTTATGATATCATTCACTTTTCATATGCTCCTTTTCGCCAATTCTGGATGCCAATGTGTGAATTCTGAATGAGAAAATTCAATTGCCTCTCTCTCGCTTCATGCACTCAGTCATGTAACAAAGGTCTCTTGAAAAATGGTTACAGGCACCATCCCTAATTATTTCAGTAAGAAATGATTTAATTTTTATAACTCTACCTTAAATAAACAAAGTTCTCAAAAGGCATTTATTTTATTGATCACAGCCTACAACTCTAGCGAATGCATTTTTTTTTGAAAAGAACCTGGTCGCAATACTTTAAAATACAGATCTCCACTACAGAAACTATGGTGCCTACACCAGGCATTCGCAACTTTTTCAAACATCGAGGGATGGTGCCTGCTGTTATTTGCCTGCTGTTATTTGCCTGCTGTTATTTGCCTGCTTTTTATTTGCCTGCCAGATTTTTCCGGACTATTTATTTTCCTGAATACAATAAATGTGAACTATTAACGTCAGTCTTCAAGTATTTTCGAACGACTATTTCCTCGTCAGATAAGTCCTGCTTATGTTTGTGAATCATTACATAAGTGCTCCCTTCCTTCGCAGACTGTTGTGTGAAATATGCCTATGCTCCGGTGAATTATTGCCGCCGGATTTTTCTTGCTGGACATTATAGAGTTGGATTATAGTGCCAATTTCTCTTTTACTTGAGCGAGTGATTCTTCTGATCGGGACGTTTCGTGATGATGGGTGCTTCGCTTCCGCTCGTTAAATTTTCCCCTGCCGATGTAGGCCTAAGAATCTACGACTGGCGATTTGTGACTCTTATTTCACCTCCGTTAAATCAACAATGTCACGCTCACTGACATAATGTTTTTATTTCATCTTAGCGGTGTACTTCAGTGACGATTTCATATGCTCTCGACTAAAGTGACACAGAATTTCGTGTTTGACGTTTAAATTCTTCGTCATTCGTCGATAATATGATCTTCACATTGGATTTATTCTTTAAATTTTTGGATGCTGACACTGATGTTTTTCACAAAAATAATTACATGCGCTATACTATTAAAAAAAAAAACCCTTAAAACTACAGCATTGATCAATTTTGTGTCTGTAATTTTGTGCGCTATTGAACGTTTATTTTTACGATAATACTGTTACAAGTTTATTTGTAGTAGTTGAAAGTAAAAAAAAAAAAATGAGTGAAGAAGACATTCATTGATAAATATTTACAGCATAAATTTCGCAGATGAGAAAGTGTATGCTTTTATATTTAATAGGTTAAATCTCAATTTCTATTTTAATTATATGATATTTTTATTTAAAAAAAAAATTATGTTGAGTAATTTTCAACCATTTTTAGTTTATTATGTATTAGTTTTTCTGTGCTCTAATTGAATTTCTTTAAATACGAACAGTTATAAATGATTTTAGATTGTCTTGAAACATTTCACAGCTTTACAAGTGCTATTTAAAAACTATGATACAAACGATAGCATGATAAAATTATATTTTTCAAATATCTAAGTACTTATTGCTGTGCACTTTTTGCTGAAAGTCGTTTGAGAAATATCAAGACAGTTTATTACTTTTTAAAGAAAGTATTTTTATAATTTCCATTATTAATTAATGACTATATATTTTGTTTATTTTTTTAATACAGTTATTTTTGAAGTGTTATAAATTGACGTATATTCCGTTTTCTTTTTCATAAATTTTATATTATATTTCCATGTAGATGAAAAAGTTCTAGGTAAGTTAATGGTGCATCTCTTTTTCCTATAAAAAATAAGGCATGATGTTGTCGGGTTGCAACCATTATTTTTTTAATATGAGGTTTATATAAAAGAAACAATACAGAGAAAGATGCATGTGAATACTGGTTATACAATAAGGATGTATGCACCTTCATATATTATTGACAGTGGGCTCATTTTCAGATAAATAAAATTTTATCGTTTGAATCACATGCCATGTGCACATGACATAAATAATAATAATGATGCATGCATAATCGAATTATAAATTCATGTATCAAAAAATATATTATTACATTTTATCCTACTTTTCTTTCCTGATTTTTTTCACTTTAAAGGTAAGTTGTGCTTTATATTGTTTGTACAGTAATTTTATTAGGAGATTGTTTTTATTTGTGCAAAGACTAGCCATGTTCTTATTTGCATAATTAAACCTATCTAACATCTTAATATTCTTAAAGTGTGTGCATTGTTTATATCTGTTCGAGTAGAATTATTTTTACACTCTAGTCTGCAAAAAAAAAAAAAAAAAAAAAAAAAAAAAAAAAAAGAATAAGATACAGTATGATATTGAATAAGATACAGTATGAATCATTATTTTCGTCAATTATATTAGCTAATAAAAACTTCAATTTTAGGAGTGTTAAAAAAAAAAGTAATAAAAAAAAATTTGATAAATTCCTTAATATTTATTATGATATTTCTTATGCATTTCATATAGGATATAAACAGTGCATTAAAACAAAATATCGTCTTAACTAAAGTGACTAATTTCCCCCCTTCTAATTTATTTTAAGACTTTTTATACATATGTCCAGTGTTTGTTTTTCCTATTTGCACCCCACTTGCAAAAATATTTCGTTAGAGAGGGTCCAGTTTTCTAATATTTAAATAAATATTGAGATTTTTTTTTCATGCTTTTTCACTTTTATAAATGTAAAACACAATTTTGATTAGTTTATGGATAGACATTTATTTTAAATTTTTAGCATCTATTTAAAAATATTCTCACATATAGCTGCTTTTATTATATTGCATTGTAGATAGGTCCATTTTTTTAATAATCAGATACTGTGCTCGTTTGTTTATTTTCGTATTTTTATAATTTAGGATATAAATTGTTTATAATGACTAAAAAAAGGTCACGTAAATTGACACAAGATCCATCTGTTGTGTTTAACTTTAAGTTTAGACCTGATGCAAAACAGGTAATGTCTTTTAAAACTAATATGGATTCTGAAACAATTGGTTTAGATTCTAATTCTTTTGAGATTTCATGTTTGAGTAGTTTAAAGGATTCTATTAACAGATATTCTAAATCTGTTGTTTCGGATGTTCAGAAATTAATTGGTCCTATTTTAAATGAGAATAATCCAGAACTCATGGCAAAATTTAATTCCTATCAAAAAGAAATTGAATTAAAGTTTAATATTTTAAGTGATTTGATGAATAGTGTTCATTCTGAGTGGACTGTTTTACAAAAAAATAACAACCAGTTACATAGGTTAAATGAGCTGTTGTTCGAAAAAGTAAGAACACTGAACTCGTCCAAACAGTCTAAGCATAATGAGATGGCTATTCAATGCGACATTGATGAATCTAAATTGGATGAACCCCTTAATGTTATTAAAGATAAGGAATGTAATTCTAATGGGAAAGATTTGGCCAAATTTCTAGATAAAGTTGAATCTGAAACACACATAAATTCTGGTATGAATAACTCTAAATTATCAAAAGACAAAAATACTGATCTTATTTCAATACCGAATTACATCCTAAATTTATGTGAGCTCAAAAATCAAGTTAGAGATTTATCTGACTGCACTAAAATAATTCTGTTGGATCTTGATGACAATATAGGTATACCAGATATTATGATGTCTATAAATGAAAAGATTGGCAGTACCATTCCTTCTATTAACTTTGAAAGAAAGCATAAATTAAGACAGGGATTAAAATATAACTGGACAATTAGTGTTACATCATGGATAGCGGATCTCTTAACTCAACATGGAAAATTAAATATTAATTCTGTTGACTACACTGTCAGGCCATTTATTAACATAAAACGTTGCTTCCGTTGCCAACAAATAGGCCACCTGGCAAAATTTTGTGCATATGATTTGGCATGTGCTAATTGTGGTGGATCACACACTTCAGATAATTGTAAAAATGCTTCAAGATGCATTAACTGCATCGCACATAACCGTGCTTACAACAAGTTTTTCGACATAAATCACCCTGCTTTTTCCACTTGCTGTATTACATTTAAATTTTATTTCAAGCAAAAACAAGCTTTTAATCATTCTAAAATATAACGTAAATATTCAACACTTCTTCAGGTATGCTATTTCATGTATATTTAGTTATTTACATATTTTGTTGTTTACCTTCAGGTGATACTTGGATTTCTCCGCTCTTTTACACAGTCTTTTTTTACATCGTTAACCTTTTTATTCATAACACAAACATAAAGCATTAATAATTATTTTTTTTCATACACTATTCTTTCGTAGATATATATTTTTCATATGGTGTACACATTTTAATACATTGTTATTTAAAGATTACTTTCAATCATTTCATGATTTACATTTTTCGGGCATTGTTCATATCTCTGATTCTCTTTCATTCAACTGTTTCGTGAGCTCAGGAATAGATGAATGATTCAAAATTTCACATTTTTGATTTATTGATAGTTTTCTTCTGGTGGTTAAGCCCTAATTATCAGTAAGACTTCTGCGGTGAATCTTAAATGTTTGTTTACACAATTTATTTTTCTTTATTTGTATCTTTCGCGATAGATAAAAAATTGCACATCTATTTTGTCTTAATTCGATGTAGCTACTCTATTTTTAGTAGGTCTGTGTAATTATCAATTGCACTTTTCTTTACACACAGTGTTAGTGCGAATGTTCACTAGTGTATCAATATTACAGTGGTGAAAGTTTTACAAAGTTCTTTTTCTTTTGATATACTTGTGGATATTTGCAACTGACTCACTTTTCATACAACTTCTCTTTGCATGCAGCAATTACAATGTTTTTATACAAAGTTTTTTTACAATGGCAGTTTACAAAGGTATATATATTTTGCTGCTTGCTTTGCAGAGGAAGTTATTCACATACATATACATTTACATATGCAATTGTTTAATTATCGGTCCTCTATCAAGTTTTTTTAGAACATATTGATTATTATCTTTAATACATAAGTCATTTCTTTACATCTTTTTTGTTTTGGTTATGGATGATTTAATCCAGTAATTTTTACCTTCCCATTTGCACTATTCCATGTTTTCCCGTTTACACGCGTGAATTTCATTACTCTTTAGGCGTAATTTAGATAGATAGAGACTTTTTTTTTGCATAACATTTGTTCGTAATTAAATATCATTTATATTCGCTTCTCCACATTTCTTTATTTTCATTTGGGTATACATGATATACAGTAGTACTTTACACTATATTTACGACCATTAAAAGTTAGTTTTCAGTCAATGAATACTTACACATGTAGCGGAGCTTACTCCTTTTTATTAAAAATTCTAGCAAGATGCAAAATTTTATATATAGACTAAAATTCACACACTTATTCACTTTAAATTCAATACTCATCCTTTTATAATTTGTAAACAGTACTTCCACATAAAAAAATGCACTTTAGTCATTTTGTAAATAACGATGAGTGGTATACGACAGTCAAGGTGGTATTTAAAATTGCATACCTGTCAATGTTTTCACACTTCTGTTCAAAGGATATGAAGTGAAGATACATTGTAATTTTTTTTATATACGCAAAGATGCTGTCATACATTTGCTTTAGTGGTTAATGCATGTTTTTATTGGTCTTTATACAAGTCGTATCTTAAATTGAAGTTACTTTACAGGTCTCCAGATTACCTTTCCACACATCTTTCCCACAGTTCTAAACTTTTTACACTTTTGCATGAAAGTTCAGTCTCTCCCACTTAACAGTAATTATTTTTGAATAAAAGTATTTTTGGGAAGATACCGAATTCTTTACGAGGATTTCTTTCCTCATGTTACACTAAAATATCGTCTTAGATGCCAATATAATGCAACGTTGATTTTAAATTTCAGATTTAACTTAATAAAAAAATTCATTAGTTTGGGTATTAAAAAAAAAGGACAAAAAATTAGAAGTTAGACATTTAGGAACGTTGTTATCACATGGAAGTAAATGGTCAACGACAGTGTTTCAAAAAAATTTCCACATGTTGGTTGTCTAGCATTTCTTGAACTCTTATCTCAGAGATAAGTTTGTAGTAAAATTTATCTTGTAAACTTTAAAAAAAAATAGTGGAAATTTCAAAATTTCATATTATTTATTATTATGGACATTTTTAATCCTTCTATTTACATTATGTTTTTGTTTATTTGTGTATTATGTTTTGTGTTTAATTGCATTATATTACTCGAGTACTTTGCTATTATTATTGTATTGATCAATACACATATTTAATGTTCTTATTATAAACAATTTGGATTTTTTTTTGCCAAGTGGTAAGTGACCTGTGGACTTAGACCTGGTATTTTCTTTTATTTGTATGTGCACATTTTTGATACAGGTCCTTGTCTAAATAAGACAAATTGAAAAGTGATCACAAATTTTATTAATGAAGCTGCAGCTGTTTCTAAGTAGAAACAATATATGATGTCATTTGTATGACAAAATTTATGGTACCAATATATTTATATTATGATATATATATACTTTTATTTGGGATGGTTGCCTACTTAGAGAGAAGTTCAATTACTGTTTACTTTATTTAGTAAATGTTTAGTTTGTTTTCATGAACATTTTACACATTGTTACTTGTAAGAGCATATGAAAATTGATTTCTCTTCCTGCATGTACCTTTATAGATTTTTTTTTGCCTGTGAAAGGGGTGATATATGTGATGTAGAATCACATATAGTTTTCTTAAATTTTACATTTTTCTAAATTACAGTTAAAGCTAATCTTTAATTAAATATCTAGTTTATCTTAATGTTTTATTTCGATCCCACAATAACTTTCCGTTCAAAAGAAAAGAAAGAAAAACATCTAGCATCTGCTTTATTACTGATAAACGGCTGTCAGATAAAGAGAATTCATTAAGATGCGTATTTCACCCTTGCTGGAAACAAATAAAAAAAGAACAAAGATATGCTTTGCTTGCGGTCAGTAAAATCGCTTTTCTCTCTGCTTAATTGTGATTCTAACTTATTCGTTAGGTAATAATCTTTCCTTGTGCATGCCACATTATTGTGTCTTTCATAAATTCTCCCAAAACAGAGTCCTAACGTACGAATTGGCGCGAATTCTTTTTGGCGTATTTTTTTAGGACTGCCCATTTCTGGTTGCCCTGTATTAAATTCAAAATCATCTTAATTGTTTAAAGCGTAACAGAAAATTTCATGGTTATGATATCATTCACTTTTCATATGCTCCTTTTCGCCAATTCTGGATGCCAATGTGTGAATTCTGAATGAGAAAATTCAATTGCCTCTCTCTCGCTTCATGCACTCAGTCATGTAACAAAGGTCTCTTGAAAAATGGTTACAGGCACCATCCCTAATTATTTCAGTAAGAAATGATTTAATTTTTATAACTCTACCTTAAATAAACAAAGTTCTCAAAAGGCATTTATTTTATTGATCACAGCCTACAACTCTAGCGAATGCATTTTTTTTTTAAAAGAACCTGGTCGCAATACTTTAAAATACAGATCTCCACTACAGGCACCAGTTTTTTAAAATTGTAAAATTCCTCTTATTTTCACGATAATTTACACGTTAATTAATATGGTGAACTTTACCATTTTCAAAACTTGTTGCCAATCAAGAAATGTGAATTTAAGAAAGTACCCCGTTGACAACATTGCTTAAAACCATAAGTCGCAAGCACAGCATTTTGAACCCTGCATTGCTATGTGATTCCGAGTCATCTCTGTGTCCCCTTTACCTCTTTGCAAGTTTGTCGGTCTGATAGTGATATACCCTGTACTAATTTAAATATTTGTTAGCATTTTCAAAGACGTAAAAATTTCAAATAGAAGAATCTTATTCATATTAAGTTGCGTAGTTAAAAACAAACATTAAGGTGTAAAATTCTCGCATAATGTCTTTTCAAAAAATGGAATTTTCTTCTATAGCATCACTTTTTTCGCCTTAACCTTCCTACCCTGAATGGGTCGAATCGACCCGTTTCTATCATACATTTAATTCGATTTGAACCACAAATTCCTATATACACTTAGTTAAATAAAATCTACAGAGAGCTAAGTTAAATAAATATAGAAAATAGCTTTAAATAAAAATTCTGGTGTCAAATGTTTTTAATCAAATTTGAGTAATTTTCAACAGGGTAGGAAGGTTAAAAAACTAATTGCTTATTTTAATTAGAAACCTTAAAATTATTCAATTTACAGAAATTTCTGTAATAAAAAATAGAAACTTTTTTTATGGTTTTTCTAAAACTTAAGGGGTTAAATTACAAAGGTCGTACTTTCAAGGTCGAAATTTCAAGGCTAAGAAATTCTTCGGTACCAATATTCTCTTATAGAAAATCGCTTCTTAAATAATGAGAAATTTCGAGTGTTTAACTTAGATTTATTCTTCTATTAAAAAATAATACTGATATTTGTCCTGAAAAATTTCCTGATTCGTACGATTCTTAAAATTAGTAGCAGACACTTTGAAGAGTGTAAGCACTTCGTATTTATCAGTGCTTCCTTATAATTAAAAAGATGAGTACGTTCATTGAAATTTTTAAGGAGAATTCAACTGCTATTTCAATTTTTTAAACTAAATTTTATACATTTAATTGCAGGATTCATTTTTTTTCAGCAGTCATTTTGTTTATCTATAAATTTTTAAATATATTTCTGAGATTTAAAAATTTACACACTTTTCTCCAATTTCCTCCAATTTTCTAAAAATAATTTCCGATTTATTTAATAACAGGTTTTTAATTTTTTTAAATACCGATATTAAAAACTAAGGATCTTACGTACTTTGCATAGAAGAAGCATGTATATATTAAACATATTTTACCGAATTTTTTTTTCAGCGTAAGCAATGCTCCCAAATGATTCTTTAACTGACCACCAATATTTTCCTAGAAAAATCTACTTTTAAATTTTTCTTTCAAGTTGCACAGAAACCTCCTTCGAAGGTTAATTCAAGCGCAAATGCTTAGAAATCTATCATGAAGATTTCTGTTTAAAATATTAGTGTTAAGATTAGTATAAAGATAAAATTAAAGGTTTAAATACATAGCAAACTTTTTCTTCCATTCTTTTTCTGCTATGCATGACTCATTTATTTTAATGTGCACATTGATTTATTAAATATTTTTTAAACTAGTATGTACAAAAAACATTTTCACATTTAAAAAAAATGGAGAAGCATCATGTCAGTGTGTTGTAAGTCAAACACCAAAAAGATTCTGTTAGGAATATGAAGTACACAGCAGCCAATTTTTAAAGACAAATACACATCTTTGTAATATATTTGCATTATAAATAAAATAAAATGCGTACAAAATTTCATGAAACAAAAGCATCACTAATTAAGTTTAATTTTTTTTTTGTTGGTTCGGAACATATTTCCTCATTAAAAAAAAAAAAAAAAAAGCAATAGGTGGCAGCTCTAAAATGTATAATGAAAAAGCTTTAGATAAAAGAAAAACCCACAATGCTTTAACCACTTAACCGTCGCATTAAATTACGGTTTAAAAATTCAAATTCATTATTGCCACCACTTTTTAGAAAAAAAAATACCAGTCGTATTTAATGACAAGTAAAATGATACCAGAATAAGACCAATTACACTATTTTGTAAAACTGGTGGGAATTAAGCAATTCTGAATAAAAACCCTGAAACTTGCAGCCCGTGAATGTCTCGGGCGCGACGATTAAGTGGTTAAGATTTCTAAAATACAAAATTCCTAATCAATGCTTCCAATTGGGTTGACTGTTTCTTTTAGAATAATTTTACCGCATTTTCTGAGTTTTAATAAATACCGTAATTTCGGGTGTATAAGCCGCAGCTCAAACAATTCTTTTTCGACCCAGAATTTTTTAAGAAATAAATGTAACTAGTTAGATCGCCGTAAATATTTATCTTAAATCACTAAATAAGATTTCTGGGTCCAAAAAGAATTGTTTGATCCGCGGCTTATACACCCGAAATTACGGTACTTCACTTAATGGCAGATTAAATAATCCTACCTTTACCATTTCTGCCAATCCTTTCTTTTTTTGTACCGCAAAAACTAATAACTAATTATAAATTTTAAATTTCTTTAACCCCTTGAAGGGCGGTGGTATAAAATATATACCACTTAATTTTAATTCCAAAATGCCATATTGACACCAGAACTTTGAAATAAAAATTTTAATTCCATCAAGTGCGTGAAGAAAGCCTTTTATGGATTTTAAAATAAATTTGTTTTAAAATTATGGTGTCATTCACTCATTTCCAAATTTAAAGAACAACAGTGCTTTGCTCCTCAAAGGGTTAACCGCCATACTCTGCATATTAACACTAGGACCGCGGCGACGGGTCATTTTGACCTGCATAGTATGGAGAGACGTCGATTCGAACCAGAAAACATAAAAAAAATAAGCTAAATATATGCTGAGCAAAAATATCTTCAATAAATAACTTAAACAGTTTTAAATGAAAATTCCGGTGAGAAATATTTTTATAAATCTTTAATGAATTTTCCCGCGGTTCTAGAGTTATAAATAATGTTAAAAATTGTACTGATGTTTTGTAGTACAAAAAAAAAGGGTAAGAGTTTACAGCTATGCTTTACTATACAATAATTATAATAATAATCTGAATAAAAATAAAAACCATCGAACTTTTCAAGCTCTCCTCAAAACAAAGCTCGACTTTGCAAATTAAAAAGAAAGTTATAATGAAGGGACTAAATAAAAGAAGCAGAATTTATGTCAAGCTGAAACTTTTTTTTTTTATTTTATTTAAATTAGTTTAAAGTTTTTAGGTGGTCTACAATATTGAAATAAATAATGTTCTTATAAAAATAATTTGTTGGGAGAGAAATTCATTAGAAAGTTAAAATTATTTTTGGGATTTCTGAACCTCAGTGAGAACAAAGCATACAATTTTATTATTTTCTCTTTTTTTAAACCTGTTTCCAGAAGGGGAGGAGAAAGAACTAGAATTCATTTTTTAAAATTGTTAATTTTCGCTCATTTCTATTTTGACCTTCAATTACACCAGTTCGTTGACCTTATAACAGTTGAGGTAATTTTCTTTTTTGCGTGAAAATTGCGGTATTATTAGAAACTGTTGTGTCTCATAAAAGCTTATACCAACTTTTTTTTTTTTTTCAACTGAATCAAAAATTGTATTTTTCACAGAATATTTATTATTTTGAAAAAGAAAAATAAAAAACTCTAAACGTTTACTTATTTCAAATATATTTTACCATTTATATTTATTGCATATTATAGTACTTTTATGTTAATATTCTGCAAACTATGTCGATTTAAAAAGGGTTTAGCTTTACTTGCAAAACACCGTTTTTTTATATAAATAACAAAATATACTATAAAGCAGAAAATTTATTTGATAAATGAAAACTTATAGGTTTCAAATAACAACCACATCAATGCAACAAACATTTAATTTATTAAATTTTCAGCTGGAAGATATGTTTCTTTTTTTAAATAAAACAGTGGGAGGTTGACAAGTATGGGTTTAGTTTTATTTTACGATTTTTATGGGCATTAAAAATATTTAAAATCTTTCTTCTTGTAGTGTAATAGAGGGATGTTATTTTCGTTTATAACTGGGACATCAATCCTTGAATAACAGGCCTACGCGAGGACATTCTGCATTTGTAATTCAATGCTCTTAAATTCAAATATGAATAATTTCTAAATGTAGACAAAGCATAATTTTTCTGACATTTCATAATTATAAGAAAACATTTAAAAAATAGTTATATCTAAATTCAAGCAATTTTACAAACGGTAAAAAAATTCATCTACGTTAGAATAAATTTTTGTGTCAATGTGTATGATACTGTTTATTCTATTAAAACAGTCTGCTATTAATGAACGTGTTCCATGCTGTAAACCAGGTGTGTCAAACAGTGTCCCGCCGAATACCACTAAAATTTCACAGTAATCACTTACTTATCTAATCATAGAATCTCTGCTATCCAAGACGTCGACTGTTTCTATGAAACATTAGTGGTATACGGCAGGCCACAGTTTGACACTCTTGCTGTATACTATTGTTTAGAGCAGGGTTGCCAGTTTGGCCTCCAATTTTATTGAGAAAGAGAAATTTAGAGCTGCCAAGTCTCTCGCTTTTTGGATACCAGTATTTTAGTACTGAAAATTTTCTGTAATTTAATTGGAACATTTGATTATTTTAAAAGAAAAAAGTGTGAAAGTGAAAGTGTGCAAAAAAACCGGATACTTAGAAACTCTGGAAATTCAAACAATGAACTTAATATAATATTTTTCGGTTTTGTTAATGAGACACATTTCGTTATTATTAACCACTTAACTGATTTGCCCGTACGTCGCACGGGCAAGAAGAATTTGCTTCATTCATCTAATAAAGCCTTTTGACACCACTAAGTTTTTTAAATACAATTTCAAACTATTTAATGACAAAAATGTTTAGACTAAATATTTTGCATATTTTAGCTTAAAAAAAGGAATTTATCTCGTATTTTAAATTTATTGTATAAAAAAAGAAACAGTTACGGGGTTAAAAGTAAAAGTTATTTATTCAAAACTCCCGTTATGAATTAGAAAATGCGAAATAAAAAGCGATACCAAAGTGGCAACAATGGTTTACATTTTTAAAATTATTAATTTTAATTCTTGCAAAATAATATGAAATTATATTTATAGCTTGAGTTTATCAAAATTAAAAATAATCATTATTTACCCTTTCAGAAACAATGTAATTATACTGTGCATATCTTAAAATGATTAAATGTCACCAAAATTCAAGTGTTGAAAAATGGCTTATCTAAATTAAAAATAAACGATAAATAATTTTCTTTAGGCAAGAGTTCATATACCGCATGCCAATTTAAACACTAGAACGCCCGAATAGAGTCGAATCGACTCCAACTATGTGATTAAATTTCAATTCGAACCAGAAAAATTTTCTTGAAATGAATAAAATTTAATCTACGTAGATTTACTTTAAATAAATCAATTAAATAATTTCGAATAAAAATTCTGGTGAGAAATATTATTATGAAACTCGGGTAAAATTTTCAGGCGTTCTAGTGTTAACACTAGAACCGCGGGAAAATTCATTCAAGTTTTATAAAAATACCTATCACCGGAATTTTCATTTAAAACTATTTAAGTTATATATTGAAAATCTTTTTCCTCAGCATATATATAGCTTATTTTATTAAGAGTCTACTGAGTCGAATCGACATCTCTCCATATGATACGGGTCAGAATGACCCGTCGCCGTGTTTCTAGTGTTAAAGACCATTTTGAAATATCCGGTCGTCAAGGATGTAATTTGTGGAAAAAAAAGAAAAGTTAGTTTATAACTTACAAAAATAAGGCGTTATTTTATTCAAACTTAAGGCATTGTTTTATCCAAACCTCAACGAAAATTCATAAGCATTACGAGATGGGTCATACTCAGTGGTGACCTTTAGTTTATTACCGATTCTTTATTCTTGGTAACCGCGTGACTCAGTAGTAAGTTCTGAATTACCGGGTATTTTTTTACGAATGTGTGAAAGCAACACCAACGGTTAATAGATTAAGTGTAAACTAAATATATCATATATCATATAGAAATGAAAACTTAAAATTTGCTAAAGATAAAGCAGCAGCAATATATCGATGAAAAGCTATCACTGGAAAAAATATTGTAAACTAAATAAAGTAAACGTAAGTGTAAACTAAATATATCATATAGAAATAAAACATTAAAATTTTCTAAAGATAAAAAAGCCGCAGTATATTGATGAAAAGCTGCCACTGGAAAATAAAATGTAAACTAAATAGAGTAAACATATGTGTAAGCTAAATATACCATATAAAAATAAAACATAAAAAATTACTACAGATAAAGAAGCAGTAGTATATTGGTGAAAAGATATCACTGGAAAATAAAGTGTAATCTAAATATATCATACAGAAATAAAAAAAAATTAAAATTTGTTAAAGAGAAAAAAGGAGCAATATATTGATGAAAAGCTATCATTGGAAAATAAACTGCAAGCTAAATCGTGTAAATTTAAGTGTGAACTAATTATATCATATAAAAATAAAACATTTAAATTTGCTAAAGATAAAGAAGCAGCAATATTTTAATGAAAAGATATTACTGGAAAAATAAGTTTTAAGAAATATGAACAACTTACTTGTTATTGAAGAATCATCCACTGTGAAATATTTTTTTTCATTCAAAATAGTCTCTTTTTCTTGTGTTTCTTCATTTTTCCTAGCTAAAGGACTTATCTTACTTGAATTTCTTGAAGGATTGACGATAGTCTCTGGATGGCATTTTATCGAGAACAGTCCGAGAACAGTCACATTATCATTTCTCATCTTCTGACGAGTAAAAATGTTTTTTGCTTCAGTAATAAATATGCACATTAGGAAAATTGCAAAATAATAAGCCGAATAATTGATACTAAAAAATTTCATATTGCGGGGATCTCAAACTCTACGTGTCTTCGACGAATGAAGTCAATCGCTGTTTATGTAAACTCGAGGAAGTGTGCTCCAGACTGGAAGTGTGCTCGAGGAAGTGTGCTCCAACTACAATAAATTCGGAGATGACTACCAAAAGAGGTCAGTGGTTCTGAGAGACTAAAGAAACGCAATATGAGGTCACATACATAAGTTCACGAAGAAATTGAATGAATAATAAAGAAATACCAATGAAAAGTTTGGATGTAATGTAAGGAAATTAACAAATTGAGAGATTGGAGATATTCAAAATTAAACTTTTCTAAAGAAACATACAACTATAATTATTCTGATTTTTTCCTCTATTGCGGGTAAATCTTTTGTTAACTTACGTTAAACCTTTTCATCTGATATAAGTATTTTTATTGGAAATTGAATTCTTTTAATAAAAATTATTTGAATCAACCCAGTTCACTCAGGGCATAACACCGTCGTCGGGAACAGCGTTTCTGACAGAATTTTTAATCTTTTATTACCGGTTTTATAAAGCAGATATTTTTGCATTATTGAATAGCGAAAATGGTCAGGTTAAATAAGGTAAAATTTACAACAAAAATTTACTGGTGAGAATAATCAAGGATTCTAAGCAACGTATGCGGCACGTATCTCAGTCGCTCGTTCCGAAGGGGTTAATTAACATATTGATCACAAATTGAGGAGATTGGAAGTTGATGTTTGGGAATTCAAAGCTTTTTTTACCGAAAACTCTGCAAAAAAATAATTTTAAAAAAATCCTGAAGTGCAAACGACAAATTCAAAAAAAATTTCCATAGGTTTAATGTTAACTGGTAAAGGATATAGGCACTCAACATTAGAGCTCCCGAAAACTTTATTTAAACATCATGAAAATATTTTACACCGACATTTTACTTTAAAGCAATTTAGTTTATTTAAGTGTGGCTTATACTTCAGTTTTTTTTAAATAGGAATTTCTAGTTTTCGAATCGACATTTAATCGTCTGATAAGAGTCGAATCTACCAGCTGTGATTTCAGAGTTTAATTGTTACGCATCGCTACCAACATTTCGTTAATTGCTGTTTGTTTGTTTTGTTTTGCTTTTGCTTTGTATTTAATTAAAGTCATATTAGAAACCAAAGAATTTTTAACCCATTAGTGCCTAGCGTCCCTTTTTAGGGACGCTTCAAAAGGTGCATTCAGCACGATTTTTGACACCGGTAAAAAAGAAAAGCAATAATTATTTTATTTAAACGATGCATTTTCGTGATTAATGAACTAAACTAAAATCTTCTAAAAATAGTGGTGCCAAACAAATAAAATTTACGAAAAAGATGCTGGGCACGAATGGGTTAATTAATGAAACCAAGTGAATACCACATAAAAAGAATGCACGTATATAAAAAAAACTCTCGCGCATAGTATTTTTATTTGACATACGAATAATCGGCAGATTAGTAAGTATGATAACAAATACCATACTTTGCAATCTTCTGTTAGACTTTTCAATCTCGGGCTTCTTCTTAATAGATATTGACTTATTTAAACAGGATTTGCGTGATTTAATAAGTCAAAGAATTCTTTTAACCCATTCGTGCCCAGCATCTTTTGCGTAAATTTTATTTGGTTGGCACCACTATTTTTAGAAGATTTAAGTTTAGTTCATTAATCAAGAAAATGCATCATTTAAATAAAATAATTATTGCTTCCTTTTTTAACGGTGTCAAAAACAGTGCTGAATGCACCTTTTGAAGCGTCCCTAAAAAGGGGACGCTAGGCACTAATGGGTTAATATTTAGTGGCAAATAAAATAGTGAAAAAGTTACTGCTAAATATTATTACCAGGTCGAAATAATCTCCTGTTTGGAAACAAACAATTTTTTAAAATTAATTTAGTCGTGAACTACTACAAAATTTGCTAGAAAAGAAACATGACAAATCCGGTTTTAACAACACTTGAATACACATCTGAAATTTCTTCGGATAAAATTTGTTTAAATAAAATTTCCGGTTGAAAACATGTTCATCTTGTATAGAACTCCGGAATAATTAACCCTTTCCGGCACGGGCAAAATCTGTTAGTAAAATGAGAAATTATCGACTGACACCAGAAATCACAAACGATTTTTTTTAAATATTTTGAATTCCTTAATTTTAGCTTTCATTGTAAAAGCAAAATTTTACTAAAATATTATTGGTGCCGTTTGCAAGTTTGGAATTAAATTTAGGTATCCCAGACCGGGCACAGTGTGCCGAAAAGGGTTAAGTGAGGTTGGCATCGAAAATAAATTCCCCTTCAAAATGTACACTGGTGGACAAAATTAAGAGATGGAAGGCATTTTTCCAAATATCTCGAGAAATACTAGATAAATATAAAGGAAAATTGGTATGGATATAAATTATAGTATGACAATAATATGTGCAAAGCAAAAATTAAAGTGCCATTCATTGGCAAGAGTTATTGGCAACATTCCAATGTTGACTGAAATTCATGATGAAAGATGGCAATGAAAGTAAGGCGTGTATGGGGTGTGATCGCCTCTAGTATGGTGTGTGGTCACCTCTGACAGATAGATAGTATGCACAACGAGTATGCATGCTGTTAGTAAGAGAGTTAAGGATTGCTTATGGAAGACTCTCCCACTCTTCCAACAGAGCAGTTTTTAACGCCGGAATGGTTCTGGGTGGGGGTTGGCGTCTCGCAATAGCCCTTCCAAGAGCATCCCAAGTATGTTCAATGGGCTTAAGGTCAGGAGATTTGGCTGGCCAATTCATTCGATGAATATCCTCGCTTTCCAGATACTCTTCAACCAGGCGAGTCCTATGTGGTCGGGCATTGTCGTCCATAAAAACGAATTCAGGGCCAACAGCACCCCTGAAAAGAAGCACGTAGGATTGTAGGATCTCCTGCCTGTACTTCTGGGTATTCACGGAACAAGTGTCAAACACATGGAGTGGTGTGCGGGTATCTTGCATGACCCTGCCCAAACCATCAGTCCTTCACCAGCATAATGGTCCCTTTCCATGATGTTACTGGGATGATATCGGGTCCCAGGTTCCCTCCATATGAATATTCGACGAGAATCATATTGAAGACTGAATCTGGACTCATGTGTGAACAGAATATTAGCCCATTGGAGCTGTGTCCAATGCTGATGCTGTCTGCACCATTGTGCACGCTCTCTTTTGTGGAAAGGAGTAAGTGGGATGCAAATGGCGGGCTTCCTGGCATGCAACCCTCTTTCACCTAGCCTCCTGGCAACATTCCTCCTTGAAACTAATGTTCCTGTGGCAACAGCAAGGTCCCTAGACAGTTGTGTCGCTGTAGACGTCCGTTGAGGTGTATCTGGAAAACGAGGATATTCGTCGAATGGATTGGCCAGCCAAATCTTTTGACCTTAATCCCATTGAACATGCTTGGGATGCTCTCGGAAGGGCTATTGGGAGATGCCAACCCCCACCCAGAACCATTCCGGAGTTAAAAAATTGCTCTGGTGGAAGAGCGGGAGAGTCTTCCACAAGCAATCCTTAACTCTCTTATTAACAGCATGCATACTCGTTGTGCATACGCTCTATCTGTCAGAGGTGACCACACCATACTAGAGGCGATCACACCCCATACACGCCTCACTTTCATTGCCATCTTTCATCATGACTTTCAGTCCCCATTGGACTGTTGCCAATAACTCTTGCCAATGAATGGCACTTTAAGTTTTGCTTTGCACATATTATTGTCATACTATAAGTTATATCCATACCAATTTTCATTTATTTTTATCCAGTATTTCTCGAGATATTTGGGAAAATGTCTTCCATCTCTTAATTTTGTCCACCAGTGTACATACAGAATTGGTTTATGATGCCAGAAATAAAAAAAAAAGTAATATTTGCCTTATTTAATTCGAGTATTTCCAGAACAACTAAACTGAAAAAAAAAACATTAAAATAAAAAGTAGTGGCACCTGAATAAAACTTTTAAAAACGATGCCGGTCCCAAAGAGGTTATATCTTACGGAGACGTTTTTTTTTTTTTTTTTTTTTTTTTTTTTTTTTTTTTTTTTTTACATATATACAAATAGTTTTTGATCTATGAATAACAGGAGTTGCATCTTCTTAATGTCAATGTGAAGGAAGATAGGCACAAGCAAACTCCCAGCATTTTTTTTCTGAAAAAAAATTATTTCTATTTTTAAAATTAGCAGGAATTCATGTGAAAATTCTACTAAGAAAAATGGTTAAAAGATTGCAAGTGTTCTTCCTCTGACTTTACACCTACAGAGAGAGAAAGCCAAAAAAATTGCCAGTGGTATCCCTGTACATAATTGTATTGTAAATGCAGGTTCATAAAAAAAGGATCGGAAAAAATTTAATCACTTAACTGATTTTTCGTACGCCACACATGCTAGAAGAGTTTCCTTATCCACTTTATTTTGAAGTAATCTTCGCTTTAAAGCATATTGAAAATTCTTCGATTAAATAAGGTGGAGGTAACTTTACAAATGTAAGAGTATTTCGCCAAAAGTATCGCGCTACTCAGTTTAATGTGTATTAAAAATGAAACATTAAGGCTTGGATGTCCAACTTGTAGATCATAGTTTTTTGCAATTTAATTTCCGTACAGATTTCATTAGCCCTATTTAACCCATTAGTGCTTAGCGTCCCTTTTTAGGAACGCTTATGAAAAGGGGCAAGAAAGCACTTTTCACCTCAATAAACAGAAAGATAAATAAGCACTATTTTTCGCGAGACAAATTACTCAATAAATTAAGATAAAAGTTATTCCCCTTTTAAAAGTGGTGGGAAAGCCAAAATTACACTTTTAATGAAGAAAATAACTTGGGCATTAATGGGTTAATGACAGAATTTTTACAATTAACTAACGTGAAATTTTTTGTTCCAAAACAGTCGTGTCGTGACTAGTGTTACCAGATGTTTCACTAAATTGAGCATACAAATGCTCTGGACAGTGGTATTTTAACCTTTAAGCTTCCCGGTAACTACACAGTACCAGAAAAGTTGCAACCTTTTTTTTTTTTTTTTTTTTTTTTTTTTTTTTTTTTTTTTTTTTTTTAAGAAAATTGATGTAAAACACAAATTTTGCGCTTGAAAGAGGGAAGTAATTTCGGTTTTAAAGGGTTCAAGTATTTTTCTTTGCTTTTTCTAAAGACAGAATTATCTGTGATTAAGAATGGAGAAATAAAATTTAGGAGATTAGTAGTGTCCAGAGCATTTGATGACCTGATTTATGTGGGACACAACGCAACAATCACAGAGTACGGAACAGAGAATCAACTTTTATACACTGTAATGGCAACTTGTTTAACATGGGATTACGCATAGACAATAGCGATACGAGCGGATGACTCTGAAACTACGATCATAACATAAGAGAGGTTACTAATTCGGCGAAATATCGCTTCCTTGGCGACAAATGATATAGGAAAAAAGAAAAAAAAAATACAGCGACGGTTTGTTGTTTCTTGTTTTGAAATTTATGAAAGAATTATTTTAATATGAAATAACTTTGACGTATTCACCTTGCAAACAATGCATGTGTCTCTTCTTAACATAACGACCTAATAATTTAAACTTGAAAATTCAAGAACAATAACAGTAATAATTACGAATCAATATAAGCGCGGAAATCTAACATCAAATAGCATAAGCACGTGTGCAAAGATAATCAAATCAGCATTCAGCAAGAAGTGCCAAGCCAGAATATGGTTACAGTTAAACAGAAATCACGAGGATAAAAATCGCCAACGCGATGGTTTAGTTTTTAAGTGATCCACTGAGGGCGTTCTTTTCAAGCCGAGTTGAGGATCTGTCTGTACTCTGTGGCGACAATATTCAGCCTTTTTCTTTTATATAAGCCAAATATTTTAGTGCCAAAAAAGTGGTGTCCAGTCCTTATTTTTAATTTATTGTGTCAAAAAAAAACTGTTCTTAATAATGGAGTTACGAATAAAGAAGGGTACACATATAGGGAAGTAATGTTGTACCTCTGACAATATTTTTCCTTTGCCTATTTAAGCTATAACGCCATGTAGAGGTTTATCATAAATGTTGGTGTAATTACTGCGGCGTAACCAGGATGGGTGCCCAAATGCTCTGAATACTGGTAATATCTTTTAAGTTTTGTTCACCTTATTTAAACAGAAAATTGTCTGCTACGAATCAAGGATAAATTAATGTTTCATTAAAGAGGTATTAATTTGGCAACGAGCATGCCAGATTTAAGTTAAAAAATATACAGTGTGTTTCTAAATTCAAGGTACAAACTTTAAGGGGTTTTAGTACACATCAAAACAAACAATATTAAATAGGAAACTAAGGGTCCCAAACGTCTTCCGAAGGAGAGATGCGTCATTAAATTTTAGGGTCCAAAAATTCAAATGATTATAAATAACAGAAAAATTTCTCGATTCGTTTGCAGTTTTCATTAAAACTATTCTTTATGTCAGTATTGTCTTGAAAATAAAAAATAAAGATAAAATTAAAAAAATTCCGATAGAGGGCGCTTTAGACTTTGGAGTAACGAACAACTATTTTTTACTGTTATTTTTTGCATCTCATTAAATATTTTTAGAAGCTTAGACATAAACTTAAATTTTGAGCTCAAAATCTAAATCGTTGAGAGTAGTTAATTAGCGCAAACTGAAATGTGCGGGGGGGGGTTCAAATTTCAAATGATTATAAAAAACGGAAAAATTGGTCAATTTATTTGCGATTTTCATTAAAATTATTCTTTATGTCAGTATTATCTTGAAAATAAACTATAAAGATAAAATTCAAAAAGTACCGATAGAGGGCGCTTTAGACTTTGGAGTAACGTACAACTATTTTTTACCCTTATTTTTTGCATCTCATAAAATTTTTTTAGAAGCTTAGACATAAACTTAAATTTTGAGATGAAAATCTGAATCGTTGAGAGTGGTTAAGTAGCTCAAACTGAACTGTGTTCAGGAGTTGAAATGTTACCCTCCCCATCCCTCGAACACAGTTCAATTTTCCGCTACTTAATTATTCACAATGATGCAGATTTTGAGCTCAAAATTTAAGTTCTAATTTTTAAAAGCATTTAATTAGTTAAAAATAAAAAACTGCCTAAAAATAGTTGTTGGTTACTCTTAAGTTTAAGGCGCCCTCTAATGGAATTTCTTTTTTTTTTTAATCTTTAAAATGTATTTTCAAGGAAGTATTGACATAAAGAATAGTTTTAACGAAAACTGACCACTTTTTCGGTTTTTTATAATCATTTGAAATTTGAACCTTCCCACCCCCATTGAACACAGTTTAGTTTGCGCTATTTAACCACTCCTAACAATTCAGATTTTCATCTCAAAATTTAATTTATGTCTAAGCTTCTAAAAAAATTTTATGAGATGCAAAAAATAAGATTAAAAAATAGTTGTACGTTACTCCAAAGTCTAAAGCGCCCTCTATCGGCATTTTTTGAATTTTATCTTTGTAGTTTATTTTCAAGATAATACTGACATAAAGAATAATTTTAGCGAAAATCGCAAATCAATTGACCAATTTTTCTGTTTTTTATAATCATTTGAAATTTGAATCACCCCGCACAGTTCAGTTTCCGCTACTTAACCACTTTCAACGATTTAGATTTTGAGCTCAAAATTTATGTCTAAGCTTCTAAAAAAATTTAATGAGATGCAAAAAATAACGGTAAAAATTAGTTGCTCGTTACTCCAAAGTCCAAAGCGCCCTCTGTTGGCATTTTTTGAAATTTATTTTTATAATTTATTTTCAAGACAATACTGACATAAAGAATAGATTTAGTAAAAACCGCAAACGAATCGACCAATTTTTCTGTTTCTTATAATCATTTTAATTTTTGGACGTTAAACTTTAATGGCACCTATCTCCTTCGGAAGACGTTTGGGACCCTTAGTTTCCCATTTAATATTGTTTGTTTTGGTGTGTACTGTCAGCCCTTAAAGTTTGTACCATGAATTTAGAAACACCCTGTATATAAAGTAGAAATAGGATAATCATTCTTCTTAATATTATTAAATGTGGAATGGAATAATGTATGTTTGCAGTTATATTTTTATTAGTAACTAGCTGACCCGCCCGGCCTTGCCCGGGTCCGTATTAACAATATTAAACGGACTTGAAATTTGTATCATTTTACCATTAACTGGAAGCATGCAGAAATGCATTGGCTGAAATACGTCGCAGCTGACTTTGTGAAAAATTGGTTTTAAAAACAACAACTACTATTAAGCTCTAAAAATACTTAAAATGAGCGATGAGAAACACGGGAGGGAACATGTATCCAACAATTGCGTTAGGTTCGTGTTGAAGTGTTGATATTTACCCGTAAAAATCACTTTTAAATCACGTAACTAATTATTTTTTTCGCATAGAAATCTCAAGTGAAAAATTTTGAATTTCAAACTAATTATATCACTCTTAAATCCGACTATACTGTGAATGAAATCGATACGCGATGATAAAAGATTGGTATATAGTATTATAATTTCAGAGCCATTTAATAAAAGTGTATATTTTTAATCAAAGCATGCGTAATGTTGACTCTGTGGACAAATTCCGAACCGTAAACTTTTGTACCGTAACCCTGTCTGTAACCTAACTGCGACTTAACAGTACCCTACCGTAACTTAAATATAACATAAATGTAACCTAACCGTCAGTTTATTGTAACCTATTCTTATTCTAACCATCACATAAATGCAATTTAACTTTAACCTAACTTTAAATTAACCGTGATCTAACTGTAACCTAATGTGAAATTAAATAAAATCAAAGAATTACCGTAATTAAAATAGCAAATAAAGCCTTTGTACACAAATGTTTAAAGATAGAAAACCAACGCATATAAATGCACAAATAAAGTATGAGAAGGTAGCAAATAGCTATTTCGAATCTACTAACGAGATTCTTCATCAGTGCAAAACTCAGCGAGCTAAAAGTAGCAAAACTGAGCAAAGAGACAGAGAGACGCAGGCTTGAAAATTGGCAAAATCCACACAATCTGAAAGTAAGAACTTTAATTCGAACTCCAATGCTTTGGTTGTTTTGCCTTTTTTCCCCAAAATCAGTCAGCAAGTTGCTAAAATTTTAAAAAGGTTCGATTTCAATGTTATTTTTTCTCCTGTTAATAAAATTGCTTTTTCAAATCTTAAGCACCCCATTGATCACTTAGATAACTGGGGTATTTACCAAATTTCTTGATAATGTGGTCTTTCTTATATTGGTCAGACTAAACGTGCTCTCAGATTTCGTTTAATGGAACATAAAAGGTATGTCAAAAATCAGGAGCTTAAACGTTCCTCTATTGCTCAACACTGTAGGTCTTCTCAACATAAGTTTAACTTTTCTTCAGCCACCATCATCCATAAATGTCCTTCTATTCTTGATCTTGATTTTTGGGAAGCTTACCACATCATAAAAAATTCTCACTCCTTAGTCAATGACTTATCTAGTACTCCTTATTTTCCAAGTATTTGGAAATCTTTAATTTAATACATTTTTTTTTTCACTCGCTTTTTAGTTTTTGTTTTGCTTGTTCTCCGATAGATGTCGCTACTTGTCCACTCAGTTGGTTTTGGCTGCTTTCTTCTCATTGGTTGCTTTTCTGTAGGCGGGATTGTTCCCATAGCGGGTATATAAGCCTGCGTCTCTCTGTCTCTTTGCTCAGTTTTTCTACTTTTAGCTCGCTGAGTTTTGCACTGATGAAGAATCTCGTTAGTAGATTCGAAATAGCTATTTGCTACCTTCTCATACTTTATTTGTGCATTTATATGCGTTGTTTTTCTATCTTTAATTACCGTAATGTAATTGCAACCTAATCGCATCCCAAATGTTACCTAACCATTTATTGAGTTCATGTCCATGGAAATTATTTTGTCTTGTTCGGATTTGGTTATGATTCATTAGAATATTTTTGTCGGGTTTAGATTTGGTTCGATTCAGGTTTCAGGTGTTTTTTGAAATTCGATTTAAATGTTTGGGTCGGATTCATGTCCATGGAAATTATTTTGCCTTGCTCGGATCCAGTTATGTTTCTGAGAAATAATTTTCTCGGGAACAGATTTTTTTCAATTCAGATTTCGGCGTTTTCTTCAAACGGAATTTTCGGGTTCAGGTCTTAATGCGTGTCCACGGAAATTATTCTGTCTAATTCGAATAAAGACATGCTTCACTGGAATATTTTTGTCAAGTTCAGACCTGATTTAATTTAGATTTCGGCTTTTTTTCAAATGTAATTTTTGGATTCGGGTTTTCTTGCGTGTTCACGGACATTATTCTGCCTTGTTCGAATAAATACATGCTTCACTGGACTATTTTTATCAAGTTCATTTCAGATTTCGAGATTTTTTCAAAGAAATTTTTAGGTTCAGATTCGGTTCATGTGCATGGAAATTTTGTCTTATTCGGATCATGTTACGGTTCTTTGGAATATTTTTGTCATGTTCAGATTTGGTTCGATTCAAATTTCAGGTATTTTTTCAAATAGAATTTTTAGGTTCGAATCTCGTTCATGTCCACGGAAATTATTTTATCATACTCGTGTCCGGTTATGATTCTTTCTAATATATTGATCGGTCTCAGATGTGGTTTGAGCCAAATTTCAGGTTTTTTCAAATCGGATTTTTTAGGTTCGAGTCGGGTTTATGTCCATGGAAATTATTTCGTCTTTCTCGGATCGGGTTATAGTTTTTTGGAATACTTTTATCGGGTTCAGATTTAATTCAATTCAGATTTCGGGTTTTTTTTTCAAATGGAACTTTTGGGTTCGGGCCTTCTTGCGTGTTCACGAAAATTATTCTGTCTTGTTCGTATAAGGAGATGCTTCACTGGAATATTTTTGCCAAGTTCAGATTTGGTTCAGTTCAGATTTCGCGATTTTTTCAAAGAAATTTTTCGGGTTCGGATTGGGTTCATGTCCATGGAAATATTTTGTCTTGTTCGGATCCGGTTGCGGTTCTTTGAAATAGTTTTGTCAGATTCAGATTTGGTTCGATTCAAATTTCAGGTATTTTTTCGAATTTAAGTTTTAGGTTCGTATCGGGTTCATGTCCACGGAAATTATTTAGTCTTACTCTAATCCGGTTATGGTTCTTTCAAATATTTTGGTCGGATTTAGATGTGGTTTGGGTCAAATTTCAGAATTTTTCAAATGGAATTTTTTAGGTTTGAGTCGGGTTTATGACCACGGAAAGTATTTTGTCTTGCTGGGATCGGGTTATAGTTCAATGGAATATTTTTATCGGTTTCAGATTTTGTTCGGGTCATATTTCGAGTTTTTTTTAAGACAATATTTAGATTCGGGTCAGGTTTCATGCCCACTAACATTATTTTGCCTTGTTTGGATCGGGTTATGCTTCATTTGAACATTTTTATGGGATTGAGATTTGGTTCGGGTCAGTTATCAAATCCATAGTTTTTTTTTTTTTCAAACAGAATTTTTAGGTTCGGGTCGGGTTTATACTCACGGAAATTTTGTCTATCACGGATCGGAGTGTGGTTTGTTTTTTTTAGATATGGATCGGGTTATGTGTTAATTAGTCTAAACATTAAGGTTATAACCAGTTTTGCTACTATTCTTTTTATGGCTATTTCTGATAAATTATTTTGCTATTTGATAATTTTTTTATGGTGTATGAATCGTTTGCGGATTCGAACAATTGTACGCCAAACAGCTATATTTTATTTTTGTTTTAAAACCAAATTAAAGCCATAATTTAATTTTGACACGCCGATCAATTCAAACTGGTTTAAACCCGTATTTCTTTGTTTTTTACCTTTTAAACTGTTATTGAATAGATGATTAAGTTTCGTTTAAAAAATAACGTTTTGTGCCATTATTGACTGTAATACACGATCGGAATGCATAAAAGATACAAATATATCAATCATAGGCAAGAATTATGTGATTATTTTTATCATATGACTTTGAAATATCAATATAGAAGCACCATTTAGGATTTTGTTTGAGAAGTTAACATTCTTCCGTTAATGTCTTAAAATCGTCTGCATTCTGAAATCTAGATTTTAGACTAATATTTGTTATTTAAGTTTTCGCGCATGATGTTAAAAGAATGTTTTCATAAATATATTTTATATATTGACACAGAGTTATTAATATATTGTTAAACCATAAACATTTTTCATCTACGTTATAAAGTATTAAAAAGTTCTGAAAAAAAAGAAAACTTTTAGTAATACAACTTTTAGTTCAAATCAAATGTTTTCAATATTTTATTTAATTTTATTTTGACATTTAATTATTTCGAATTTATCAATTTGAATTATTTTAAAAGCAAACATTTTTTAAAATAAATAATATAATAGAAAAAAGACCAAAAAATTACTATTTCTTCGTAAAATATGCTTCAGCTGTAATTCATTTCTTTCAATTCGTCTTATTAATGCAAAATCCCTTCCAAAAACTTTTGTTTGGGTCATTAAAATTTGAGCGATAAATGGTTTAATATTGCAACCCTTTTTTCGGTTTACTTCACCACCACCTATCTTTTTCCTCCATGGTTTGCAACCGCTGTGATAAAAAATCGTCATTTAAACTGACAGTTAGCCAGTCTATGAATTTTAAAGGTCTGTTCCACCTTTTTTAATTATTTATGCGAAAATTTTATGCAACCAACCAACCATAACTAAATGAAGGGAAAAAAAAGAAGAAAAAAGGCGATTTTTTATGAGAGTGATCTTTGGAATTTAATTAATTACTCAGTTAATAAATAGAATTTCGAAATTCTGAAGCTCAGGTGCATCAGGAGAGATTTGGGGCTACTCTCAAAACAATTTTGAGCCTCGTACATGCTGTCGATTTCTCTAGCCATCGCACACACACACACACACACACACAGACAGAGCGTTTTGTTATTTTATTAATATAGATACGTTTAAATTACTCGTTGATAAGCTCATTTACAAAATTTAACTTTTTTCTGTTGAGTAATAAATAATTTCTTAACTGCGTTAGTATAAAATACATTAAGAAAATCACATGAAGATATTTCTAAAGCAGTGATCTTTGTCAATAAAAATAAAACGATAATTTAATTGACATACTAAATTACTAAACAACTAAAAATAGAATATTAAGTTGATGGTAGAGATACTTTTATTAATTTAGAGATATTTATTTTATTATAAGCCATTGAATTACTACAACAGTTACTAAAACTTTTGCTTAACTGAAAAAAAAAAAAAATGCCGATGGGATGAATATTTCATGATTGATACGATAAAAGAGCCAATCTGGCAATCTTATACTTTCAATTTTTCTAATAGTAAGAGAATTTCAATCTAAGTCCACATGTATGCGTAATTTCTTATTTTAGATATAACGACTGGGATCGGCGAAAATGCGGTTGAAGTTTCCCCATGTGGTAATCAACCCCTGCAAAAGCGGTTACACTTAAATCGTCACTATTTAAGGCTATGTCAATTCCTCTTTATTAACACATTGCTGCCAACTTTTCCGCCTTTTTTTTGTACCCGAAATAGTTAATAGAAATTTTTGACTTATTTAATTAGCCAATTTTGGCGATTTAATAAGGTAAAATTGACTATAAAATTTTTGTGGTCTAAAAAAGCGTAAGATTTTAGCAGCTACGTTAACAGTTACATGGTCCTGGTAAAATACTGTAAAATTAAAATAAAAAAATTCTTCGAAAAAAAGTGGTGTTCAAAGCCTGAAAATTACAAGTCACCTTTGTCTTATGTTATATAATATGCCATTAAATAAGGCAAATATTAGCATTCAGAGTGGTAGCAGACATGCTATATGATTTTATTTTAAGTTGCGGACTGGCAACACTGGTTCAGAACACATTTTTATTTAAAACAGAATAGACACTGACTGTAAAGGGGCAAATCACTTACACTTACATAACGAATTTTAAATTTTTATTTTTTCTTAATTAATAGCAATGATTAAATACGACGAAAAACTTTCTCACATTAGCGAAAGAAGCATTTTTGATTGCCTATTTCGCACTCGAAAAGTTGGAACCTATGTAAAATAGTATGAAGACATTTTTGAAGATTAAAACTAATGCTAAACAAAACTAAAAATAATTATTATTTCTCTTAAGAACTCAAATGCATGTGATACCGCTTATAATAATTAAAATTAGTTTAAATAACAGGATACAGATTGCACTTTGAATAATTTTAATTATTTATTTGATGCGGTCTACTTTCCAACAATATCATATGGCCTGGTTTGCAAAATAATTAATAAAATAAGCAAAGATATATGACAAGGAAGTTTTACATTATTTTTGTTGCATGAACGTTAGATTTTCGAGTGCTTTGAAGATTTTTGTTCTTGTCATCTTAGATAAAAATACCTGTCGGTTAAGTGTGATAGTATAAATAAAATTTAAAAACAAAATTCATATGCATATTTTGAAAATTTGAGAATGAGAAAATGTCTTTAAATAGGGAACAAAATCAGTCTGCGACCTATTTTAACCTTTTGTTCTAAATGAATGAAAAACAATTTAACCATAGCAGGATGTGTTTAATTTTTTCATAATGTAAAATTCAACTTGTCTTCCCTGTTCAGTCGAATATATAGGCTAATTTTTCATTTATTTTAAAATACATTCATCATATTTAATAAAAATTAAACAAACTGATCTATTTCGTTATTTTGAAAAGAAAAATAATTTTTAAGGAAATTTAAATACCAGTATGATTTTATGGAAAAGAAATCTAGATTAAACGAACGAAATTTTATTTTATCTAAACAGAGATTTTCTATAAGGAAATACTGGCGCAGAAGGATTTCTTGTTCTGGAAATTCCATGATTCCTTACCAACCTTTTGAGGGAATCTCACGTAATTTATGTATAAATAAATATTAACTCGCGGGAAAATTCATTCAATTATTATACAAAACTTTCTCACCGGAATTTTCATTTAAAACTGTTTAAGTTTTTATAGAAATTATTTTTGCTCAGCTTATATTTAGCTTATTTTATAAAGAGTTTTCTGGTTCGAACCAACATCTCTGCATATGATACGGGTCAAAATGGCCCGTCGCCGCGGTTCTAATGTTAAACAAATCATTGCTTGCCAAACACTCATACGCTATGACATATTTCCTATGCTTAAACAAATATCAAATCCAAACAATTCCATGAATTCCATCAAAGTTTTTTTCTAAATGTCTTACTTACCAAAGAGAATTTCGAAAATTTTTATCAAAATCGAAAAAAAAATGTATATTCTCAAAGTGACGGTACGTATTTTCGAACTAATTATAAAATATGATGATTAACGAAGTAATCTAAGTTCTTTTATTTTTTAAAAAACTGCTCTATTCACCGAAAGCACTTTTGTACTGCAATATTACACTGAAAAATTTTACGCCAAGGAGCATTAGGTAACGTAATTTTATTTTTTCTTCATGTAAACGAATTGGAACGTCTAAATACTTTATTAACAAATCAATACAATATTCTTCCAAGATCCCATAAGGGGTCCTAATTTTGTTCTAATTGGTTCTGTATTTAAGGTGCTGTCGTGACGAAAAACTTTGCTAACTGACCTGCCCGACGTTGCCTGGGTACTGGATGAATTAACTTTAAATGAACCGCAAATTTGTATGGTTTTTATATCTTTTTCTCCCTTTCACCGATTTTTTTTATTTTTGAATGAAAAAAATATTGAAGTAAAAGTAACTGACTTTAGTATTTTATTATCTGCTTAATTTGATTTTTGGAGTCTATGCGCAATGAAAGCGAGCGAAACGCAATGAAACACTCGGGTTTTTACTGATTTTGTCGAAATTTTCACACATTTTATTTTGTAAAAACTATTGTTACCCGTACGATCGTTTCAAAAAAATTTTTAGATGTATATCTGGTCTATTATTATGCTCTAAAATTAGTGTGTTAAAAGACGGAGGTTTAGTTACTTTTATAGTAAAAAATCTGTGAAGCACGATGTGAGGCCTGCGTTTGCCGGTGCATTTGAAAGGATCAAAATCCATAGTTTTAAAATCCATTCCACCATCTATTAGGAAACAATTTCAGCTTTTATATTTTTTTGTCAATACCACTAAATTTGGTACCTCGTGGTGTGAAATCGCAACTTTTGAAATCATTCTACAATGGCGTAATCAAGGTGGGTACCGGTAATTTTTTTAAGTTTTGTTCACCTAATCTAAGCAGAATTTTTTTTTTTTTTTTGCTATGAATCAAGGAGAAGATAACCTTACAATATAACTGGTTTTGGACAAGCACCTTGGTTTCACATTGTCCTAAAATGTGGAACAGAATTATTTTTCTTTTAATGCCTCTTTGTTTTCTGAAGTAATGAAACAGATAGAATATCATATTATTAATGCATGATATCGCTTTTTGAGAATCTATAAAACTTTCAACCTTTAATTATCAGCATTTTCGAAAGCAACTATTAGCTTCATTTAACCCCTTAACTGGTTAATTCTTTTCAGTTCAATAAATTGAAAATAGCGGATTCACACCATTATTATTTAAATAAAATATTCGTAAAATTTAGTCTAAACATTTCCGTCTTTCAATAGTATGAAAATTTTCTTACAAGTAATAGTTTTGTCAAAAAAGCTTTAAATGATGCAATAAGCAAATTCGTCTTGCCCGAACGGCATTCGGGCAAACCAGTTAAGGGGTTAATAACAAAACATTTTGATTACAAATATTGTTTAATCTGTCATTAACCTCTTCAGACCTGAGGTGCACATTTGTGTACCTCTGATTTCAACTGCGTATCTCACTTAACCTTCTGTCTACCAGACGGGTCCATTGGACCCGACAGCAATATTTCTGGTGTCGATGGTAAAATGAGAAATTGTCGATTGACACCGGAATTTATAAAGGACTTGTCTAGATATTACGAATTCCTTAATTTAAGCTTTCATTGTAAAAGCAAAATTATATTAAAATATTACTGGTGCCGTTTGCAAGTTTGGAATTAAAATTAGGTGTTGCCGTAGATAAATGGGTGTTTTGTCTGGTAGACGGAAGGTTAATATTTGAAATGTTATTATTGAGACGAGATGATGTTATTTGTGTACGTTAGCTTTTTCTGGTTTCAGCAAGAAATGGTGCTAGCAGTCTTAATTCATATGATTTTGGCGAAAATAAACGAACGATGGCGAAAAATATAAAACTTCGAAAAAGTAAGTATATTTTTATAATAAGAAAATTAATATTTATTCATAATATTTTTTAAGAATGTTTATAAACTCTTCAGTATTGCATAAATCATTTAAATTTTTTAGCTAGATCATAATATCTATTTAAATTAGATGTAATTTGTAAGGTACACATATGTGCACCTCCGGTTTCAGGTCTGTGTTTTTGGAAAGAAGTCATCTCAAACAAAAAATTTATACTGAATGGTATCTAATTGGTGCAGTGCGAAATTTGTTGAATTATTAAGAAATATATACTTAATTATAAATAAGAATTCATTTTGTGGATGTTTTAAATTACAAATTAATTTTTAAAAATCATAATTATTATATATTTGTAAGAGTAAATAAACTGATGAGGCCAATGGTGATGGTGAGTCTTCTGGCAATGAAAATTTAGATGACACAGAAAATTTAGATAAGGACATTGCTCCAGTACATATCCCAAATCCATGTAACAATAAAGTTAAACCTAAAAGGCCTTTGTTATGGAAAGCTGAAAATAAGTAAATTTTTAAAACTTGTGTTATAGCATACTAGAATAATAAAATCTTATATTTCGCAAATATTTATTTAATCTTTTTTTCTTCTAATAGTATTTCGAGGATCATTGATTGATGAGGATTATCTAAAAGCAGATTTTACAGCATCGTAAATCCTTTTGAATCAATTCTAGATTAGTTAAATGATGAGTTTTGGAAAAAGTTTCATATGAAAACAAATTCCGTTCAAACAATTCCAATTCCATTAAATTCCGTTCAAACACGAAACCGTCGTTCAATAAATGCATCTAAATATTAAATTATAAAAGTTGCAGGCGTACACATACTCGTAGGAACTTTAAAATATCTCCAAGCAAGGTTCTAAAAGATTTGTCAGTACTTAGAATTGCAGCTACTATGTCACGTGATCGATTTTTTGATATTAGAAAATTTCTTCATTTTGCAGATAAATGAAATAATCTTTAAGCAGATGACAAATTATGGAAAGTAAATCTTATCTTTATGCAGTAAGAATAAAATGTTTGTCCCTGCCCCGGCCAAGATCTTTATCACTAGACGTACAGAGCTCACAAGATCCCATTTGCTGGACGTTGTGGATCTAAACAGTTTGTGCCGTTAAAACCTAATCGGGATTAAAAAACTTTATTTTATCCGCCAGGGATGGCCATAGCCTTGACTGCCAAATATATAATTGAAAAGGAATTGTACCAACTGATGATTCAAAATAATTATGATTAGGTCTAGGTGGAGGCACTGTCAAATTGTTTTTTAAATTTATACCAAAAGACAGCACACGGATGATTTACTAGGACAGTTTTTTACTAGTGTAAAATGTGTCGATTTTTTATTGAGGAACAATATCTACCAAACTGGAATGATTATGAACAAAAGACTAAGAGGAGCTGCTAAAAAAAATCAAGAATGATCGAGATTTGTAAAACAGAGAGTGGGATAAGTGACTAAGGGACAAACAAATAATAAGATAACAAGTGTGTAACTTTTCTTTCGATTTGCATCGATAGCGATCCCAAGAGCATTTGTGTTAGGTGGTCTAAAGATCAAAACTGTAAAATTAATGTAACACAACCTGCAATTGTGAATACAAAACGTGTATGGGTGGTACAAATTTAAATGATAAGTATTTAGCTTACTACCGTTATTCTATTCACACAAAAAAGTAGTCAACAAGAGTTTCATATACATTTTATAGATTATTTCCATTTGTTGGATAATGTATATCAGAAACTGCAAAACAGGTGAAGTTCCTCGAAAAGACAGATTGTCTCTCTTGCAGTATTTTTAGAGATTGCATAAGTACTGATGAAATATGAGCAAAGTAAGTGAAGAACGGCGACCATGGAAACCACGCAAAATTTATTCATCTGAAAATGATTCTGAAGACGATTCCGCAAATAAACCACAGCGAAAACAACGTAACGATGTTTAGAAGCCAATTTATTATATTAGATACGACAAAATGGGATAGTTTCCTCGTTCAACAAATGATAACTTTGCTTCAAAATGCAAGTATGAGGGCTGCAAATCAAGAACAAGAGTTATTTGTACAGTATGCAATATATATATATATATATATATATATATATATATATATATATATATATATGAAAAAAAATATTTTTTCGAAAATTGCACGTAAAATAAGCTTATATGTATCAATTGTTCACCAAATTCCTCGTTTAAATAATCTTTTGAAAAATGAACTGTTTTTTTGCAGTATGAACCCGAGGTGCACATATGTGTACCTACTAGTAAATAATAACTAATAATAATTATTTTACTTTTTATTACAAAATTATGTTTCTATACATATAAGCAGATGAAACAAACTGTGAAATAATTTTTACGATGGCTTAAAATGTATCAGGTCTGAAGAGGTTAAATAAGTCGGCTACATGTACAAGAATGTCATGGATCTCAAGGAATGGGATTTTTAAAATTTGGCGAACTGGCAACGATCTGCGGTAAATCTTTTAATTATAACTCATGTACATATTGAAAATAGCGTCAACATTTATTTCTTAAAATTTTAACAGCCACATTGAACACCATAATCCTGTTCCTCGGATCCAAGCACCTCGCAAAATGCATAAGTTAAACACTTTGTCATTAAATTTCTTAGAGTTAAAAGGACCGGCATAATTCTTCCAAGATCCCCAGATCAAACGCCTTTGAATTTTCTTATGCGGTCATTTCCGCACAACTGTTCACTTGTCGCATCCAATAGATTTTCAAAATCTTTGTTAAAGAGAGGGGTGCAGGGGTATCACGCCATGTAAATCAGATCTATTGCATAGATATATTGTTAGACGAAAGCAATTATGCATTGGTATTGCTAGAGAACATTTTGAACAATTACTGAGAAAATTTCAATTTATGTTCTATTCTCTCAATATACCTCCGATGGATTTTTTTTGTTTTTCATTCAGGAATTTATAACGAAAATTTAATCGGTGTATTTATCTCAAATAGACCCCTCAGGGAATTGAAACTTGTTTTTAAATTGTCCACTTTTTTATGAAAATTTGCACTTGGAAATATATGCAAGGAGCAATTTTTAGACAAATGTCAAGTAACCAGAAAAGTTTGTACGATTTTCATCACAGATATAAAACGACCCAAAAATCTCTTCTATACCTGTTTTATCATTCGGTATAATCACCATTGTCTATTATTGTATGTTCCAAATGAGACGGAAGCTTATGAACACTCTTTTTGTAAAATTCTTTTTATTTTGCGCTGAAAAAAATTGTGTAACAGCATTTATTACTGCGTCTCGGTTTCGGAATTGCTGTTACTACAGTTAGTCATCTATGACAAAAAACAAACAATATTTCTATGGGACAACATCGAGCGAGAGAGATGTAGAAAATCATACTAGCCCAGTTCATCAACAGCATCTCTGTTCGTGTTTGCTGTATGACATCTGCTGTTATTATAAAGGAGAAAAACGTATCTGACCCGCGCTGGCTGCTTTTAGAGCACAGCAGCTGAAACTGTTTGCAAATGTAACGAGTAGACGTCGGCAAGGATAGTATTTCAGCTTTCTAAAAATTTATAGTAAACTATAATAGACCTAGTCCTCCAAACACACAAGATTAGCCCCTTTTAGGAGCGAACGGTTTGGTGGCCAACAAAACGAAACCAAAAAATGACCAATATTATTTCTCTTCCGGCCATCATATATGAGAGACTTCCGTCAAAGACAATATTTGGTCCAGGAACGAAACTTTTTTTCGGCGTGACAAGGAATGACAACTAGATGTTCAAATGTCGGAACTTGTTTCCATCGAACAGAACATGAGGAACACACATTCACAACTGATTTTGAAATATATTCTGACTTTATTTAAAAATCGACCAATACGGCTCATTACATAGTTCTTAAATAAAAAAAAGTTAATTGAATGCATTTGAGAGCAAAACTGAATTTAAAACTGAGTCATAAAATAACCAGTTTTTTATTTGAATGCATCCACAATGCTTTAATCATGATCGCTTCGGGAAATTTTGTGCAAAATGCTCACTTTGACAGCTTTTTTAAAAAATATATTCAGCCTTTATCAAATATAGTACCAATACGGTACATTATACAGTTCCTAAATAAGAGAACCTGTCAATTGGAAGCGTTTAGGAGCAAAAATGATTTTAAAAATGAGTCAGAAAAAACGCAGTTTGTTATTTGAATATCTCAATTTTTCAATAACGATCGCTTAGGAAATTCTGTTCAAAATATCTATTTTGGCAACCTTTTTTAATTATATTCTGCCTTTATCAAAAAACTGGCCAATCCGTCACATTTTAGAGGTCCTTAATATTAAAACCGGTAAATTGGATGCGTTTGAGAGCAAAAATGGATTTAAAAATGAGTCAGAAAAAACACAATTTGCTATTTGAATACTTCCTTAATTTTCAATCACGATCACTTCGGGAAATTTTTTTCAAAATACTCTTTTGGACAACCTTTTTCGAAATACAGGGTGTTTCGCTACCAGACCGACAAACGTTGACGGATGATAGTACGCATGAAGACAAACATTATTAAATAGGAAACCATGGGGCGCAAACGTCTTCTATAGGAGCTAGGGGCCATTAAAGTTTAGGGTTCAAAACTTCAAACGATGATAGAAATCGGAAAAAAGGGTCGATTCGTTTGCGGTTTTCACTAAAATCATTCTTTATATTGCGAATTCTTTAGAAAAAAAATTCAAAGGTTACTTTCAAAAATTATCGATAGAGGACGCTTTAGACTTTAGAGTAACAAAAAACTACTTTTTACCGTTATTTTCTGCATGGGGTTCTAATTATTTTAAAGTTTAGACTTAACTTAAATTTTAAGCCCAAAATCGAAAACATTAGGGTCGGGTAACTAGTGAAAATTGTGAACAGAGGGGGAGATTTCAAGCGCTCATAAAAATTGGACAAACTAATCGATTTTGTTGCGGTTTGCGTGAAAGTCATTTTTTGGGTAATTATTTTATTCAAAATGACGTATAACTTTGGTGTCCTCATTTTTTGATAGAGGGCGCTTTCGACGCATCTCCGACATTTCAATGGCATTACTCATGGGTGTTTTATTACCAAACCACCTTACTTCCAGGAAGTGTTAGGGACACAAAGATGACTCAGCATCACATAGGAATGTAACGTTGGAAATGCCTTTTTTGCCAGTTATGGTTAAAGGAAGCAGAGAAGACAGCAACAGAAACAGCAGAGAAAACGCAACACGTTAATGTGGACAGAAAACAGTTTATTTAAAGGTTTTACTAGAAAAGGTGTTTCAAATTACGATCAGAAGTAGTCCGGCAAATTTGACAGCGACAGTAGATGGCGCTGCGGTTTATTTGCGGTAGATGACGCTCAACGGTAATTTGTGTGAACAGCGATCACTTCGAAGTGATCATTCGCGAACCTGCTCTAAAGGTAGCAGAATGAATATTTGAAAGATGAACAGCCCGATGGAGCTCATCCATATTTCACCAATGACGTTTGCCGACACTTCAAAGTAACATCTGGGCAACGGGTCGTGGTAGCCTGCCAGATCGCCGGACCTATCATGTATCGACGTCTTCTACTGGGGTCAAATGAAATGTTGGGTGTGTGAGACTCCCATACCATCAATTAAAGACCTCGCATCTAATATTTCTGTAGCTTGACAGAAAGCTATCTGAGATGCCAGGAATCTTTCAAAGCGTGAGTAATTCCATGCGACGCCACTGTCAAGCATATCGAACTACTTCTGGTCGTAATTTCGAACGCCTTCTGTTGTAAAACATTTAAATAAACTGCTTTCTGTCATATTAACCCATTAGTGCCTAGCGTCCCTTTTTAGGGACGCTTCAAAAGGTGCATTCAGCACGATTTTTGACACCGGTAAAAAAGAAAAGCAATAATTATTTTATTTAAACGATGCATTTTCGTGATTAATGAACTAAACTAAAATCTTCTAAAAATAGTGGTGCCAAACAAATAAAATTTACGAAAAAGATGCTGGGCACGAATGGGTTAATGTGTTGTTCTTTCTCTGTTGTTTCTGTTGCCTTTTTTCTCTGCTTCTTTTAACCGTAACTCGCAAAAAATCATTTTCAGCGTTACATTCCTATGTAATTCCGAATCGTCTTCGCACCCCTAGCACTTCCTGGAAGTACGTTGGTCTGGTAGTAAAACACCCAGGATTAATGCCATTGAAATGTCGGAGATGTGTCGGAAGCGCTCTATATCAAAAAATCAGGACACCAAAGCTGTACGTCATTTTGAATAAAATAATTACCAAGGGAATGACTTACACGCAAACCGCAATAAAATCAATTTGTTTGTCCAATGATTATAAGCGTTTTAAATCTTCCCCTCTATTCACAGTTCAGTTTTTGCTAGTTACCTGATCCAAATGTTTCCGATTTTGAACTTAAAGTTTAAGTTAAATTCTAAACTTTAGAATAATTTCAACCCCATGCAGAAAATAACGATAAAAAGTAGTTGTTCGTTACTCTAAAGTCTAAAGCGCCCTCTATCAATAATTTTTGAAAGTAGCCTTTAAAAATTTTTTCTAAAGAAATCGTAATATAAAGAATGATTTTAGTGAAAACCGCAAACGAATCGACCCTTTTTTCCGTTTTCTATCATCGTTTGAAGTTTTGGACCTTAAACTTTAATGGCCCCTAGCTCCTACAGAAGACGTTTGCGCTCCACGGTTTCCTATTTAATAATGTTTGTCTTCATGTGTACTATCATCCCTCAAAGTTTGTCGGTCTGGTAGAGAAACACCCTGCATATTCTGCCTTTATATAAAAAAAAAACTGGCCAATACGTCACGTTATATAGTTCTTAAATAAGACGTTCTGCCATTTGGATGCGTATAAAATCCCAAATGAATTTAAAAATGAGTCAGAATATAAGCTCTTTTGATTTGAGGTTTTTTCTTCAAGTCCTATAATTGTTTAATTTATTTTTGCTAAAAGAATTGGACCTATGAAAATCATGTCAGTATAAAAAGTTGTAGACATTATTGAAGAGATGTAAAATAAATTTAATTAGATTTGATAGTTTAAGAATTGACGAAATTATGGGGTTTTGTCTTTTTTCAGCCATTTTTTTGTTTTCATTTTTAATTTTTTTCATCGGTAATAAATAGCCCAATCAAAAACTCGTAAATGCAATGTTTTAGATAATTTTGAGAACATTTATAAAAAATTTAATTGGATTTGATATCTTGAGATATGACGATGTTCTGATTTTTTTTCTCCCCAAAACCCTGGTTTTTCGCCCCTTGACCTTATTTTTAACTTTATCAAAAAATCTGTCATACATAAACGTTTGAGCCATTTTTTAGAAGTAATATAAACTTTAGACTGATTCGATATCTATTTTAATTAAGACGTTATGGCGTTTTTTCGATTTCATAAAAACCCTTCCTATGTCCACCCCCTTGGTCCGATTTTACCCATTAACGAACTCGACCGAGATTTTATACCCCTTGATTTGATGTATCAATTTGAAGAGTTTGTCGCAGAATTATAGAAATTATCGTGTCCAGAAGAAAGTGATATATATACAAATAGATAGATAGATAAACTTTTTTTACTGATGATAGTTTTGGGGCCTAGGGGTCATCATCGGCGCAGATCTGCAAAAATATTTCAGAAATTCCAACATAGGAGCGACCGCAATAGATAGTACACCATACGAAATCTACCTAAAAATATATTTCTTCATCAATTCTAGATTTTAACGAAAAGTGTCAAAGATTATAAGATTAAAACAAATTAAATAAAGAAACAGGTATAAATTAAAGCTTGCGATGAAACAGTAAATACTTATTTTGCTCTAAATATTCTTTAGATATATTTAGCATGGAATAAGCGAGAAGAATCTGAAACTAAATATTTGGATGTTGTTTTGAAATTTCTGCTCTCAAATCAGACAGCGTTAAATGAATTTTTATAATAGTTAGTTGACAAGCTATCATTTATATCTGTAAAGTCATTAATTGTAAATGCAGTGACTGAATTGGTTTCCAGGTAACAATATACTTCACTTAATTATTCTTTATCATAAGGAGAGCAAATATCAAATCTCTGATTTATAGAGAAAAGGCCATGGAAATCGCTTTAGAAAGGATTCAATAATACTATTTAAACAAATAAAAAATGCTTTTAAATTTGACTCTTTGAAAAAAAAATTAAGTAAATTAAGTAGATTAAAGCTCCTTGAAAATGTTTTTCTCAACGAAAGAATTTAGGGGTGTTTAATGGTTAAATGGGAAAAGATTATGTGCTTTTAGTAAATTTTATTTATATAAGAAACGACATCAACTAAAACAATTAATATTACCAGCTAGTAAAATATACTGACATTTCTTTTGTTTGACCATAAATTTATCAGAAATCACTGTTTTAAAATTATCCCTTTTCTGTTCCGCTAAGTGTTAAAAATAATTTTCAATTATGTTTATAGCAAATTTTTGAGACTATGTAAAGAGAAGGCTACTTACAAAATTTCAAGGAACAAAAACGACAGCAGGTCAATTCTTTGCGAATTTGTCGTGTCTGTCACATAGCTAAAAGTCGCTAAGCTTGATGGCCACTGCTATTTTCGAAAAGCTTCCTTCGGCCTATTCAACTAATGAAATAGCTCCGTTAAAATAAGTCCCATTTTACAGGTCTAAAATACTGGTAGGCAAAAATTGTTGTGTGTCACAGACATGACATGTTTTCATGGAATTAGCCAGCAGCAATATAGTTACTTCATAGAATATTGGCTCTTTTTTTAATTAATCACCCTGTATATTGTAACAGAAAATAGCTACGTAATCACTAATAATACAGCATAAAAATGGATGTTAATCATCAATTATCTATTTTACGAACTAAAAAAATGATCTTTTAAAAATATATATTCCATCATCGATTTCATTTTTAAAAGAAAAGTGTTGAAGATTAAAAGAGGAAGTCAAATTAAATAAACTAACAGTTGTAAATTAACACTAGAACCGCAGCGACGGGTCATTTGGGCCCGTTCCATATGGAGAGATGTCTATTCGAACCAGAAAACTCTTAATAACATGAGCTAAATATATGATGAGCAAAAACATTTTCAATAAATAACTTAAACAGTTTTAAATGAAAATTCCGGTGAGAAATATTTTTATAAAACTTGAATGAATTTTCCCGCGGTTCTAGTGTTAAAGCTTTGTCTAGATTTCTTATCTTATAAGACATTTTTAACGTTCATATTTTCAACACAAATTAAAATCGAGCGGTGAAACAGTAAATACTTAAATTGCTCTAAATATTTTTTAGATATATTTAGCATAGAATAAGCGAGAATAATCTAAAACTAAATATTTGATTGCTGTATTGAAATATTTGGCCTCAAATCATACAGCGTTAAATGAATTTCCAGAAAAGTTAGTTGACAAGCTATCAATTATAGCTGTAAAGTCATTAATTGTAAATGCAGTGAATAATTTGGTTTCCTGGTAACGAGATACCTCGCTTAATTATGCTTTATCATCGGGAGAGCATATTTCAAGTCTGATTAATAGAGAAAATGATATGGAAAACGCTTTAGAAACGATTCAAGTAATGGTATTTAAACAGATCAAAAAAAGCTTTTAAATTTGACGCTTAAAAAAAATTAAGTAAATTAAGCAGGTTCAAGCTCTTAAAAAATGTATTTCTCAACCAAAGAATTTAGGGATGTTTAATGATTAAATTGGAAAAGATTATATGCTTTTAGTAAATTTTATTTATATAAGAAACGACATCAACTAAAACAATTAATATTACCAGCTAATAAAATATACTGTCATTTCTTTTGTTAGATAACAAATTTATATGAAATCACTGTTATAAAATTCTCCTTTTTTGTAAAACTAAATTAAAAAAAAAAAATTCACTTAAGTTATAGCAGATTTCTGAGGCTGTGTAAGCAGAAGTCTTTTTTCAAAGTTTTCTAGTAAAAACAACAGCAGCAACAATTTAATTACTTCACAGATTATTGGCACTTATTTTATATTAGTCACCCTGTATATCGTAATAGAAAATATCTACGTAATCACTATTAATACAGCATAAAAATGGACGTTAATTATCAATTATATATGTGACGATTTAAAAGTTAGGAGCCAGAGACATCAACGCCGGGTTTCCTTTTCAGCGCAGAGAAGTCATGGCCACCGAGGAAAATAAAATAATAGATGTAGAGAATCCAAATAATTACTCATTGGCTGCTGTAAGTTCATTTATTTAATCCGTAATCATGAGAAATGGAAAAGCTCCTTTTGCAAAACATTCCATCATTATTTCAGCGAGCCGTACTCATCCAAGAAAAAACCCAAGAATGCTCCTTCTCAACTCGAGGCTTCTACCTTTTAAAACTAAAAAGAAAATTCTAGAACCTTCTGTAACCTCAAACCATCATTCTTTTATGTAAACAGAATTCTTGTCCAGCTACGAGACTATTTTCCACAGACGATAAATTTATTTTTTTTAAAAAATATTACCGTAATTTCGGATGTATAAGCCGCGGCTCAAACAATTCTTTTTGGACCCAGAAATCTTATTTAATGATTAAACACAAATATTTACGGCGATCTAAGTACATTCATTTTTAAAAAAATTCTGGGTCGAAAAAGAATTGTTTGAGCTGCGGCTTATACACCCGAAATTACGGTATTTAACCAATTTATAATCGACTCAGGATTTCTTAGGCAGACGATTTTTATAAATGGTTAATTTTAAGAGAAAAAGAAAAGAAATGAATTTTTTAATATGCACACTATCAAAGGTTGACGGCGGAAAAATAAATTAATAGATAAAATAAAATAATGATATTTTTTGAAAGGTATGGTTTTGGAATACATTTAATAAGACTTTCTTAAAAAGGGTTGATAAAAACATAGAAAAATGAATTTTATTTGGAATATTAAGAAAAAAAATTAATTAAGAATATTTTTAATTTAGAGCCATTTTTTTTAAAATTTACGCATACTGGAATAATGATTTTTAAGGCAAATTAAGAATTTATATCGTCTGCATAAAGATTAACAGATTAGATTTAGAAACAAGATTTTAATTTAATAATTTGAAGTAAGTACGGAACATTATTATAAAAAAATTAAGATAGTATAAAGGTTAGTTTTGGCGAAAATTTTTTAAATTTGTAATATTATCCCCCCTCCCCAAAACTTTGTATGAAATTGATAGTTAAATAAAACTACAAGTTCAGACAACAGAAATATAATAATTTAGAAAAGTTAAATTTTGGAATAAACTGTCAAACTCAGGAAGCCAAGAGATGGAAGAAAAGAAAATTAACGCAATATAAAAAATATTAGCGATTAAAATAAAATAGTTAAGAGAAAATTAATGTGAATTAAATTTAGGTAGGAGCATTTCCCTGAAAGAAACACAATAATGGTTCAATATCACTTACTATTTGTAAGTGCATAGGAGATAATACGTACAATAACAGTAAATAAGTTATGAATATTAATAAGCAAGAGACATTAAAGATATAAAAATAACAATAAAAACTCTTTCTCATGGAAGTTTAAATAATTACAATAACTTAATGCATAGGTTATTTTAAATAAAGTCCTTCAAATGAAAAAAGTCTTACCATAGTGTATAAAAGTCTTTTCCAATGTTCACTGAATACAGTCTCTTTAATTAAAGATCTCCAAATCTGGTTTAATCTTTGGTTTTAATGTGATGTTGGATCTAACATCTCTTAATAATATATCAAATTTTTCTTTCAATAATATATCAATTTTTTAACAATAAATAGCATCACTCTCTATATCAATAATAAATAATATAAAAAAATTTAAATAATAATAATAACAATAATAAGTAGTAGTATAATAAGACTCACAATTGATAGCAATAATAACAATAATTCTCCATATCCTAATATTTTTCAATAAAAGTATAATTAATACTAAACTTCCTTATCGAAATCATAATGATAATAATAATAAAACAAGAGTATAATCAAAAGAAAATATCACTATTTGTTTATTATTGATAGGGAAAATATTGGTTGAGGATAAAAATAATTACATAGCAAGTAAATAATTTTCTTATCTTCTAAGAGCATAAGAAAGTATTTTTTGCTAGCCGAAAGTATAAATAAAAAAATCATAATAATTCCAAAATCGAAATAAAATTAAATCTAACTATTTAGAAAATGGACTCTCAACCAGTATTTCCTTACAATAATTCCTCTCTGATACTCTTTTACAAAATTGTCAAATTTGGTTATAAGTTTTCAAATGCCAAATGTAGAATAATGTTTTATCTACACATGGTTTATAAACTTTAATAATAAAAACAAATAGGAATAAAAGTTGTCATTCTAAATTGAGAAATGGAAATAAAAATAGTGTGCTTTTTTGAAAAACTTTTAATATCTGTAGTTTTCACAACCACTGAAAATCACATATTAAGTTATAAGTTTAAGTAAAGTCATCAAATTTTATAACTGTTATCACATAATATCTGTTGAATAAGTAGAATAATATTAATGTCAAATAAATGAGTAAATATAGTTAGACTTAAACACACTTAAAATTAATTTATCAACATCAATTTGAAAGCTTTTACAATCAAAGTGTACACCTTGTGCATGCATAAGGAGCCCAATTTAATCCCAAAAACAAGTAATATTCTTGTTGCACACCAAGAACATACCTGCTAATGTTGAAAATTATGGTGATAAAATATTTAAAGAATAAGAATTAAAATTTAATCTACTGTCTTGACTTTAGTTTGGTCTAGTGATTGTGATTGTATCTGAGGTTTTGTTTGTTTTTTGGGTTGCTCATGAAACAGTTTAAAATCTTCGGGTGAAAAATAGGGTCTTAATTTAGAAACATGCACAATAACGAAATTCTGTCCTGTCTCATAATTAAATTTATCTATTTCATAAGTTACATCAGAAAGTTTATTTATAATTTTGTATGATCCAGAGAAAGTAGGTTCTAATTTTCGAGTGTTAGGGTATTTAAATTCTTCATAAATTACAGAGTCTTGTATTTTTAATGGGCATTCGACAAAATTTCGATCATAGAGTCTTTTACTGTTAAGGTGAAATTCCTGAGTTCGCGCTTTCGCAATTTTGAGGGCTTTGTCTACTGGAGTTGTATGCATTTTAACTGCCTCACACAAAACCATTACCCTCCCTTTTAAAATCTGAATCAAAATTATCGTGACAATTATAACTATATTTAGATGTTAACTTTAACCAGAAATTTTATCTAATAAAAATAGAAATTGTAAATATAATAGTTATACCTTAAATTGGGACAAATTTTTTAATTCTATTATTTTATAAATAATAAACAGATTCAAAAATTTTAATTATAGGTATTTTCTTACTTAAAATCACAAAATTTACTGAAAAAATTAATCATATTTATCAGTCAAAATTCTAGCAACAGCCTTGCACAGTTCCATCTTTCTTACTGAATTTAAATATATTATAAGAATCCGGGAACCAAAGCTCACTGTAAGCAGAAATTCTAACAAATAAAAGGAAAAACATAAATGTTAACTTAATTTTCAGCTCAAATGTCTAGTTGTAGGAACATTATCATGAAAATACTGCATTCTGAGAATAGTTCTTGATAGCAAACAAATATTAATAAATTAGAAAATGTACTTTTTAAAAATAAACTTGAGCTTCTAAATTCTTTTATACTTCATTATTATTACAAACGTACCTTCAATCGTGCATAAAAATATCATAATAGTCTTTAATATGCAACAGTAATTGACTTAAGAACATCATACTCCTCAATTAAATCTTTAAGAACAAAAATATTTCAATCTCCAATACATAATAATGATAATAATACTCATAAATAGGTAAGTAAATGAGATTCACAGACAAATAATCAAATAAATAAACCTGACAAACAGAGAATAATTAATTTAAATAAATACATAAAAAGTATACAAATAATAATAATCAAAACACTACGAAAAAATTCTCACCGAAATCCTATTGGGCTTATCTATCTCGAAAAATATTTGTCTATTCACCAATTTACAAGAAATGGTCTTGTAATTATTTTTTTTCTTCTTTTTCATCATCACGAGGACTACTTTTTCTCGACTATGAAAGAAAGAATCTCAATCGTCATGGAACACACAAGCAAACTCAAAGCAAGCACTAATTCTTTCAGATTAACATCTTTCCAAGCATAGCTGTTATACTATGCGATAGCATGTTCTACTTTGCTCCATCGCAATTTTCTTTAAATATCCGAAAAGGCAGCACAGCTAAATAATCCTGTCGGACTTTAGAGTTTATTGTGACGATTTAAAAGTTAGGAGCCAGAGACATCAACGCCGGGTTTCCCTTTCACCGCAGAGAAGTCATGGCCACCGAGGAAAATAAAATAATTGATGTAGAGAATCCAAATAATTACTCATTGGCTGCTGTAAGTTCATTTATTTAATCCGTAATCATGAGAAAGGGAAAAGCTCCTTTTGCAAAACATTCCATCATTATTTCAGCGAGCCGTACTCATCCAAGAAAAAACCCAAGAATGCTCCTTCTCAACTCGAGGCTTCCAACTTTTAAAACTAAAAAGAAAATTCTAGAACCTTCTGTAACCTCAAACCATCATTGTTTTATGTAAACAGAATTCTTGTCCAGCTACGAGACTATTTTCCACAGACGATAAATTTATTTTTTAAAAAAATATTATTTAACCAATTTATAATCGACTCAGGATTTCTTAGGCAGATGATTTTTATAAATGATTAATTTTAAGAGAAAAAGAAAAGAAAGGAATTTATTAATATGCACACTATCAAAGGTTGACGGCGAAAAAATAAATAAATAGATAAAATAAAATAATGACATTTTTTGAAAGGTATGGTTTTGGAATACATTTAATAAGACTTTCTTAAAAAGGGTTGATAAAAACATAGAAAAATGAATTTTATTTGGAATATTAAGAAATAAAAATTTAATTAAGAATATTTTTAATTTAGAGCCATCTTTTTAAATTTACGCATACTGGAATAATGTTTTTTAAGGCAAATTAAGAATTTATATGGTCTGCATAAAGATGTACAGATTAGATTTAGAAACAAGGTTTTAATTTAATAAATTGAAGTAAGTACGGAACATTATTATAAAAAAAAAATTAAGATAGTATAAAGGTTAGTTTTGGCGAAAATTTTTTAAATTTGTTATATATATATATTACGAACTGAAAAATAAAAATTTATCTTTTAAAAATAAATTTTCCTTCATCGATTCCACTTTTTAAGGAAAAGTTTTAAAGATTAAAAGAGAAAAACAAATTAAATAAACTACGCGCTACAATATAAAGCTTTTTCCAGATTTCTCATCTTATAAGATATTTTTAACGTTCACATTTTCCCCGCCAATTAAAATTAAGCGGTGAAATAGTAAATAATTGATTTGCTCTAAATATTCTTTAGATATATTTAATATGGAATAAGCGAGAATATTCTGAAGCTAAATATTTGAATGTGGAATTGAAATTTCTAGTCTCAAATCAGGCAGCGTTAAATGAATTTCTAGAAAAGTTAGTTGTCAAGCTATCAATTAAAGCTGTAAATTCAGTAATTGTAAATGCAGTGACTAATTTGGTTTCCCGGTAACAAGATATCTCGCTTAATTATGCTTTATCATCGAGGGAGCATATTTCAAGTCTCTGATTTATAGAGAAAATGCCATGGAAATCGCTTTAGAAAGGATTTAAGTTACGGTATTTAAACAGACCAAAAAAAAAAAAAAAAAAAACTTTTAAGTTTGATACTTTTAAAAAATTTAAGTAAATTAAGTTGATTCAAACTCCGTGAAAATGTATTTCTCAACCAAAGAATTTAGGGATATTTAATGATTAAATGGGAAAAGATTATGTGCTTTTAGTAAATTTTATTTATATAAGAAATGAATTGGGTTTCTTGAGCTAATAGTTTTGCTACAATCTTGCACGCAGTGGATACAAGTAAAAAAAAATTACTATAAAAAAAAAAAATTCAATGTAGAATATTCAGGGGTCCCACTGGTCCGCTTTTTGAAAACAGTAATTAAAAAAAAAAAAAAAATCGTGGTATGTTTCTGAAACCATTCCAACAAAAATGATTTTAACGAGCTGTTTATACGAAATTTATTTAAATATAAGTGTATATATATATATATATATATATATATATATATATATATATATATATATATACATATATATATATATATATATATATATATACAGATATATATATATATATATATATATATATATATATATATATATATATATATATATATATATATATCTGTAAATAAAAGTGGTGTTAAAAAAGCGGACCAAGTGGTAGTTCTGAATATTAAAAAAATATTTGAAATACAAGAGATATTAAGTTGTCTATATTAAGACGTTTATGCATTTACGTTTTAAAGGGACTGAGTAAAAGAATTAAATGTGGCATGTTGCTTAATAGCACTTCAAGTAAAACGTAAGACTCCTGAGAGCCCTTAATCTTCAGGATCATTTTATTTAAAAAGTGCTACACAAAAGTACGATGAACATATTATTTTCAACATATTGGTAGGAACAATATTTTTTTCCATACACGCTGCGTTGGTTGTAGATGAAAAAAAAATTGCTAGTCTATAAGGATGAAGATTTTTATTCAGAAGTTGTAGTAAAATATAAAATTCGGCAAAACGGTTTAAAGCCTCTAAAATAAAGACTCTTGCATTTGGTAAACCCAGAGTTGCCAACCTCCGGCTTTTTTTAAATCATAAAAACGTACTTTGAACCAGAAAATTTACTTAATTAGAAATGTCTACCATTAATTCAGAAGGCCATTTGAAGTTTACTTAATTTCGTTAAATCAAAAAAATTCTGGTTGGAAGTGAAATTGTTCGATTTTTAAAAAGCCGGAGGTTGGCATGTCTGGTAAACCGGAAAAGGGTATATCCGGGTTTCTTAGTAAAATATGCCCTTGAGTCAACCACATCGAGTCCTACATGGATCGATAGCTCATAAAAAGAAATTTATTTCTCCCCAGTTTTAAGTTTGTATCTCAAGACCATGGGTGGTAATGGCCCTAAATGCCTGTTTTGGAAAACAGCGCATTGTGACGAAACTACTGAGCAGATTTCAACGAAAAAAAAAGGAATGTAAAAAATCACCTTACAAATGTTTGACAATTTTTTCAGATTTTTTTTAAACAAAAGAACAAGTTTTCTAACATTTTTCCTGTTTTTAAATGCACATTTTAATTAAAAATAAACTGAAATTTCTGAGTGACCTCCTTAATTTTTTTGCATGAAATACTGTGAGACATGATGCATATTCAACTTTCTACGTATGGTGCATCATATTAAAAAAAGGAAAAAATCATATTCCGGCAGATTTGTGGGGCTTGTCTCGGACAAAATTTATGCCTTCTTTTAACCCTTTCCGGGGCGGTGTTTGCAGTCTGCAAACACTTAATATTACTGTTCCAATTTCAAACTGGCACCAGTATAATTTTAGTACAATTTCGATTTCATAATATTCGCGAAAAACAGCACTTGATTATTTTCAAATAAATCTGTTCTTAAATTGTGGTGTGAATCAATTATTTGAACATTTTCGGAGCAGAAATACCTTGCCCCTGAAAGGGTTAAAAATACCGTGTGAATTAATATGTGAGATTTGAAAAGAAGGCGTGAAATTTGTCCGAGACACGCCCAATATTTCCGCCGCAATAGGATTTTGCCCTTTTTTAATATGATGCACCATACGTAGAAAGTTGAAATTGATAGTGAATATGCATAATGTCTCATAGTATTTCACGCAAAAAAATTAAGGTGTTCACTCAAAAATTTCAGTTTATTTTAAATTAAAATGTACATTTAAAAACAGGAAAAATGTTAGAAAACTTGTTCTTTTGTTTAAAAAATTCTAAAAAAATTGTCAAACATTCGTATGGTGGTTTTTTACATCCCTTACTTTTTTCGTTGAAATCTGTTTAGTAGTTTCGTCACAATGCGCTCTTTTCCAAAACAGGCATTTAGGGCCATTTCCCCCCATGTTCTTGAGATACAAAATTAAAACTGGGGAGAAATGAATATATTTGGGCTATCGATCCATGTAGGACTCGATGTGGTTTTGTCAAGAGCATATTTTACTAAGAAACCCGGCTATACCTTTTCGACGTATAATGTTATTTAATGCGTACTTTTTTAAAAATTTAGATTTCTTCATTGGCACCACTTTTTTCGAAATAGTAAAATTCACACCAAAAATTTCAAAATTCTTAACGTGAAAACTGTAAGCATTTTATCATTTCAAAAAAGTTGTGCCAATGAGGAAATATGAATTTAAAAAACGTAGGCGCGAAATAATATGCGACAGAACTTGACATAATACTTGATAATAGTTTGCAATCAATAATAATTTAAGATGATAGCTTAAATATTTTACATTACATGGACAATCAGATTTTTTTAATTATTATTTTAGTTATAGAAAATAAAAAAAAAAAGTTTATTTTCAGGTGTCCTAAACGCTCTTTATTTAATTTTTTCTTTATTTTTGCAAATACCGTTGTCAAAATCTTTTGATATCTAACCATAGAATTTTCGATTTTTTTATATTTCTAGCTTTAATAGAAGCTCCTGTTGACTCACATTTTCCGGAATGTGTTTAATTTCGAATTGAATTATTGTAGTGTGACAAAATTTAGAAAACGCCATAAATTGTATCCTACATTTAAACAAATTTGAGATATTTGCTATATTTATAGAATACTACAAAAAAATTAGATGAAGAAAAAGAAATATTGTATGCACCAGCTATAACTTATATTATTGCGACATCAGAATTCAATTCATTCATATTGAATCAAAACTTTATTTTTTAATATCAGTTGGATACGTTTACAATTTTTCTTGGGCGTCTAATTTTATCACTGGAGTAAAAATATATTCATTATATTATCACAAAAAATAGTATATTAAAATTGTGAAATTTCTTTTAAAAAAATAAAATCATACCAATAAAATTCAGAAATTTATATTTCAACCTGTGTGTACAACTTTGACAAAGAAAATGCTTTTAAATTAAAGGTGTTGGAACTAGGTAAAGTGTTCCTTTTTCCACGAAAGTATTTTATTGTTATTTAAAACTGATAATTTAACATTCTAGTAACTTTTGCATAGCTATCAAAAGTTGCAATTTTTACAAATAGGTTTCTAACCCATTAAAAACAGCTTTAAATAATTAAAACTTTTTGCCATAGTTTGATATTTAGATCTATTCGAGTACACCAGCTAATTTAAAAACATTTTTAGAATTATTTTTATGCCTTTCAGATAGATAAGTTCTCTTGGCAATCAGAAGTAGTGTGGGAAAAAAATGAAAATATGAAGAAAAAACTTTTGAATGTATTCGTGCAATATTTTCGTGCAATTTCGTGCCCAGAGTGGTTTCTCGCAGAAAAATATCTCTTATTGTGATGCAATTGCAGCCTTGCCAAGATATGATTTTGTGAAATGCTAGACTGCGTATCGTTCCACGAGGTTCAGTTAGTAGACCGTCACTGTGCAATACCGATAATCCGGCTTCGTTTTCAGGCTTGGACACATTTTTACTCTGTAGGCTGTGCGCACTTAACACTAGAACCGCCAGGTTTTTTACACATGTTTTACAAAAAGTGTTTCTCACCAGAATTATAATTTTAAACTGTTTAACTTAATTAATTAATCTATTTTTGAGCTACATGCTTTTAACATATCTTATGAAGAAAATTCTGGTTCGAATCGATTATTATCGATCTGGCAGGGGTCATTTTGACCCCTAATGGCGGTTCTAGTGTTAAAGCAACTAAAATTTGGAATATTGTGGAATGCAAGGCGTGAGATATTTCCCACAGAAATGTTTCTAATTGCGTACACTTATAAAATTTTACATTTGAAATGTACTTGAAGAATAGCTTTTACTCATTTTCAGATAAATCTGTTCATAAATCCTGGTGTTACTCTTCTATATTACCATATTAACATCAGAAATCCTTTGCTCCCGGAATGGCTAAAAGCATATGATATATGAAACTGTTAACCAGGCAGGACAGCGCGGGGTGTTTTGACACCCCCAGGGCTCCCAAATGGTCCGCGAACTGAACATCAGTATTTTTTAACAGAAAATTTCATAATGCGTTTGAGCTAGAATCAACTTCCAAACGTGGTTTCTTGACAATTTGCAAGAAAAATCTAAAAAGAAAATTTTTCTAAAAAAATTCTGATGTTCAGTTCGCGGACCATTTGGGAGCTCTGCACCCCAAGACCGCTCAGTATATGATTTTTCCTTTATCAATATTAAATAAAAAAATGATCGTCACCTTATTTGGTCGCAGATAATTGTTTCAAATTCTGCGATAAAACTAGTTTAAGATTACTTTTTAAAAAGTAGTAGTGACAATTGTAAAAACCATACGTACTCTGGGTCTATCACTAACGGCGCCCGTCCTCCAGGGTTAAAATAAAAACACAAAATCTTAACTCAATAACAAAAACTCAAGAACTTTACTGATGTAATAAAGTTTTTTCAATGAGGCGAATTATAATATTAATAAAAATTAGTGGTAACCGCGCTTTTGGAGGATAAATTTAACTAAACCTAATCTATTGCATTACACTTTATGTGTTTTAGAATTTTCCATTAACGAAAAAATTTAATTTTAAAAACAATCTTTCAAAGGTAGTTTTTTATGATCACAAGCTTGTAGTTACTATTTTTATTATATTTTCAGAAATCACATTTCATTTTTTATCGGGATATAGTTTGTACGTTTGAAGTTTTATTTTTCAAGATTATGGAGTAATATCATCAGCATTTAATGGGTTTCATGTTTGCTCGAAGAATCACTTGCGTGAGAAAAGAACATTTTTTTTATTTGTCAGCGAAGTGGTCAATTTCTTCAAATGAGATTTCAGTTGTGGTGAAATGAGACAAAAATTGAATTCTTTCTCGGCCTCTGTCCATTGTCAATTTCTTTTGAAATTCTTTTACAGATTTTGTAAGGTTTGCTATATAATGCATCTTTTATATTACATTTTTTAGAACTATCACAAATTGTAACAATTTATAAAATATTTTCTATGAGGATGCATTTCTAATCGAAGATATACACTATATGGCCATTAATTCCCGGACAATTTTAATTTTATACATTTTGTGGAATGTTTAAAAATATACTTATTAGATTCTACTGAAACTTCAGGATTATAAAAAATATGTTTGACCTTATATTTATGAATATACATTTGATATGGAAAACAATTACAGAGCCGATAAAAAATCAAAGAAAAATGTTATTTTTTGTGATCTCCCTCTATATTAAAACGCTCGAAAGGCTCTATCCACATCTCCATTGATTAGTGTCAATACAGTATACATAATATTGCACGTATAACTATATCTGGATACAATTCCTCATTTTTTGTTTCAATTTGGGGATAACGGATTTTGATTTTATTCTATCGACGATTATTTTCACAATTTTCAAGCCATATTTTAAAGACTTTCACATAAGTTGCGCTATACACTTGGCTAACACATTATGCAATTACATTTTTATTGCTTTCACTCATGCGCAGTGAAAAATTATTTAATAAACTTGGTCAGCATTCACACAAATTTCATTACGTTTTAATTCTGATTTCAGAGTATAATATATTTTCTTAAAAGAACACTTTTTTAGGTTAAAAACTCTGCAAATTATAATTTAAAAACTTGGCAGAATTTGGGTTTTTTTTTTTTTTTTTTTTTTTTTTTTTTTTTTTGGAAAACTTTATTTTCTCTACGAGTATACACGCTACTTTCATAAAAATGAACACATGAGCATTGAGCCATTTAATCATATTCTACAGTTTGAACGTTTTGCTACATTAATTTTGACAGATATTAATACGAAAGTTATTAATACTTTTTCAATTTGTTGACGGTCCCCTATGGAGTTTGGGGGAAAATCTTCACGGAAATATATGACTTGTACTATGGTGTTTGCACACCTGGAGTTTCAGGATAATTCCTCAACTATTTTTCTATTAACAAAACTTCAAAAATCGCAAGTGGCTGATCACCTTTGGCCATATAGTATATGGCGTATCCCACGATATTTTAAAGTATGAGATTAATAATACATCTTTTATTAAAAAATATTTTGCTGAAAAGACAAAAAACCCTGATTTAATTTTGTGTTCATTCATATCTTCATATATAAAAAAAAGTTATGTAATATTTTAGGAAAATATAAATTGATGTTTGTTTCCTAGATGATAGAAGCATCCGAAAATTAAGAAACATTTCAAACTGTATGAATATTTTTCTCAAATGCATGCACAATACACAATGCCAACAGATCTCTGGTTTAATGCCAGAGTTTCCGAAAAAAAAATCAGTTGTATGTTTTTCTGTTAACAATAATAATTATAATTATAAATAAATAAATAAATACAGGGTGATTCATAAAAGATGGGCAGAACTTTAAGGGGTTATAGTACACTTAAAGACAAATAATATTAAATAGGAGACTAAGGGTCCCAGACGTATTCCCAAGGAGATAGGGGGCATTAAAGTTTAGGGTCCGAAATTTCAAATGATTATAAAAAATGGAAAAATTGGTCGATTCGTTTGCGGTTTTTGCAAAAAATTTTCTTTATGCCAGTATTTTCTTGAAATAAAATTTTAAAGTTCAATTTCAAAAAATGCCGATAGGGGGCGCTTTAGACTTTGGAGTAACAAACAACTATTTTTTAACGTTATTTTTTGTATTTCTTTAAATGATTTCGAAAGCTTAAACTTAAATTTTGATCTAAAAATCTGAGTCCTAACGAGTAGTTAAGTAGCGTAAACTGAAATTTGAAATTTGAAACCCTTCTCCCCCCAGAACAAAAATCAGTTATTCCCGATCTTTGTGTCGTAGATTAGGCTCTAACTACTGCCGCGTTTTGCTAAAATTATTCGTTATGTCAGTATTTTCTTGAAAATAAATTTTAAAGAAATTTTCAAAAAATTCCGATAGAGGGCCATCTTTTATGAATCACCCTGTATATAATATTCTGAGTAGTTTTCGCAAAATATGATAGAGTAATGTAAAAAGAATATTAATATTTGAAAAATGTGGTATTCAAAATACGGACCGAGAAGGAAACCGGCATACACATTTCCGGGCTCATTTGACAGAAGGAAATTCCACTAAATTTCAAAAATAAGTTGTACCATTAGGAAAAGGAAAGTTAGTATAATTTTTATATGTAGATAACACTTTTTACAAAACAGGAGTGCAAAAATCTAGGCATCAGCGGATAGTCCATCACCACTAAAATTATAAAGTTTTCTTTGTTGACAATTTAAGAGCATTCTGGCAAGAATCTTACACAAAATATCAGAGAAATAAATAAATATATATATACATAAATACATAAATAAAAGAAAGAAAGGGGGTAGCGGGTTAAGGGGGGTCTGTCGGCCCCCACCGAATCTGGTAAAATCATTCCAAAAATATTGAAGAGGGTCGAAAAACAAGCAGTATAAGCTTTTTACAGACATTACAACCCCAAACGAAAACACAGTAATGGCGAAAAATATGATTTTTGTGATTTTTATTTTTTTTCAACCAGTTTACTTTATTTTTAAATGGTTTAAACGCAATTAAAAATTTGTTTTGGATGTGTGGAAGTCCCCTGAATTTTTTCAGATTTTTTGGTCAAGTAAAAACATGTGAATTTTATGTTTAAATGCGAAAAAATCGTGAAAAACGCGTCATTTTCAAGATTCAACCCTCTAATTTTTAGGGTTGTTTCCATTTTCCCGAGAAGTGCTGTATAGTATAGATAACGGCAATCGTCTTCTTTCGAATGCAGGCAACTGGACTCAATTTGGTCAATTTTGGTGAGCGGGGCGAGTTTTTGAAAAAAACTCGAATTTTCAACTTTCGGTAAATTACGGCGCGTACTTGGTATAATGCGTCTTTGCTATAAAAAATACATCTCTATAGGGGTTTTTGAGGTCGCTGATCACGAATCTGATGTCAAAAAAATTTTTTGACAACAAATTCACCCATATGTATTTATTAACACAGGTTTGATAATGTAAAAAAATGTCATTGAATCACAGCATTTAAAAAATTTTAATATCGTTTTCAACTAATATAATTAATGAAACTAAATTTTCTGGCATAAATCATATTTTATTCAAGCTTACGTAATAGTCACACAGTAATATAAAATAGCATAATACTTTTTTTACAGAGCTAAGTTAACAATTTTACAGTTTTAATCCTCGTCACTATCTTATTCAATAACAGGTTCAATGCTTTGAACAGAGAAAAGATTTGTGAGAATCTGTGCTGGATGAATAATTCGCGACAAATATCTTGCATGCCCTAAGAAGTAAATGATAGTGGTCACATGTGCACAACAACCGACAGTTCTGAGGCCATTCGCACAATCGCATACGTATTCTTCTATACCACTTCTTCCAATAGCGTTAGGAACGTATTTTACGTAACACCTGTACTTTTTCCGACTTATGTGCCTCGATTGAACTTCGCATTTCAAAATTGATTTATCTTCCAACAAGTAATGCATATTAAGAACTCCATCTTCAGTACATAATTCTGCTAAATAAGAAACGGTCTGTGATAACTGGTAAGACCCTGTAAAAAGTATCTTCAGATCTCTTTCTGTCAACTCCGACTGATGGAAAGTCTACAACATCATTTGACGTCAGAGGTCTGAAGATCCTTTTTTTTTTCTGTTCCAGTTTTTCTCTTCTACCACTTTCGCTAAATCATTATTAATGTTTTTTCTGAGCAACATTTTGTTAGTGATCTCATCTTGTAATTCGCTATCACAATTGAGTCGTTTTCCGAACACGTTAACCAGAAAATTCGCTATTTTGCAATAAGTTTTAGCTGATAGCAAACGTTTATTGTCAAACTCATGATGCAAGAGTTGGAATTTGCTGCCAATGATACCATGAACAGCCTCTACTACCCATCTTAGTTTAGTTACAAATCGACTGTCATTCGCCTCTTGAGTCGTTAGTTGTTTCCTTTTTCCTTTTAACGCAGGCATCTAAACAACAAATCCTTCAGGCTGTAAGAAATTTTTTACATCTCGAAATCCTCTATCAAGTATAAAGACGTCGCCTTTTTGAAGAAGTGATCTTAAACCTCTTGGATCTTTAAAAATCTCCATCATGATTGTAGCATCATTGTGCAATCATTAACCGTTGCTTCGTAAGGCCCGAGAACATCAACCACAAACCCATCCGTGGTACAAACCGTGAAGGGTTTAAAAAGTGGAACGTTTTTTTTTGCCCTGAATACGATTTTCGTTGATAACAATTGTTGCTACTTTTTTCATGTTGAACATACGATCCATCAGCTATCAAAACTAGTCGATTCTCAAAACCGTGTAATTTTTTCACGTACGGAGAAGTGTGATTAGCTATCAAGTCTTCTCGTGAACACGCTTGCACCCCAAAATGATATGGCAAAACGTCTTTATTGAAGGATTTCAAGACCGAATCGCAATAATCAAATACTTGTTGATCGTATTTAATATCAAATATTGACGCTGCTATGCTGTTGGAATTGCCAGTTCTGAGTATAAAAAGAAATACAAAAAGAGCTTGATTCACGCTGCGATTACCGGAATTGCGTATTGAACGCATTATACCAAGTACGCGCCGTAATTTACCGAAAGTTGAAAATTCGAGTTTTTTTCAAAAAATCGCCCCGCTCACCAAAATTGACCAAATTGAGTCAAGTTGCCTGCATTCGAAAGAAGACGATTGCCGCTATCTATACTATACAGCACCCTTCGGGAAAATGAAAACAACTCTAAAAATTAGAGGGTTGAATCTTGAAAATGACGCGTTTTTCACGATTTTTTCGCATTTAAACCTAAAATTAACATGTTTTTACTTGACCAAAAAATCTGAAAAAATTCAGGGGACTTCCACACATCCAAAACAAATTTTTAATTGCGTTTAAACCATTTAAAAATAAATTAAACTGGTTAAAAAAAATAAAAATCACAAAAAATCATATTTTTCGCCATTACTGTGTTTTCGTTTGGGGTTGTTATGTCGGTAAAAAGCTTATACTGCTTGTTTTTCGACCCTCTTCAAGATTTTTGGAACGATTTTACCAGATTCGGTGGGGGCCGCCAGACCCCCCCCCCCTTAACCCGCTACCCCCTTTAGTAATGAGAGATTGCCTGCTGTCGACTAGATTTTTGCACCACTGTTCAAAAGATGCTTTCTTAGAGTTTAAGTAGGTCTTAATTATGTAATACGGTCATAATCACATAGTTTTACTCTATATTTAACTATTTACAATCATTAAAACAAATTTTTATTCGTAAAAATAAATAAATAAATAAACTTCAAGTACATGTACACTTGTCACTTCAGGTCCCACTATACTCAAAATAATTACAACAGATGTACAATAAATCAGTCAGTTAATAATCTCAAGAATACATAAAAAACTAATCGGGTGTGGCAATAACAAAAATTTCTTCGGTCTCATATACAGGGTGTCCCAGAACTTCGTGTACAAACTTTGAGGGGTGGTAGAGAACATCGTTTGGAAAAACAATTACTTTGGAAAGCATGGGCGGAAACGTCACCCTCACTCGTTAACCCTTTCACAGGCAGTAATTTCTCAATGAAACTATAAAATTTTTAATACGAAATGAACATTGGTACCAAAATTTTAATATGATTTTTCCATTTACTTTGTATGCGAATTGTTTCTCTTTTCTACTTTGCAAATACATTTTTCCGCAATTTCTGATATCATTCCTATTTTTCCTCATTTGAGCAATGGAAGTGCTTTGTCCTTGAAAATCACGTCCGTGAGAAAGAAACACAAAGACACAGTTAAGACACAATGCAGAAAGCAATGTAGAATGCTCTATTACACAGGAAAAATGTACACGAATTTAATTTTAAATTAAATTTAAAATTATGTTTCTTTAAAATCAAGTATCATAGTAGCTATTATAAATTGCTAAAATGTGTAAAAATATGATCGACATCAGAAATTGCTGGAAAATGTATTTCTAAAGAAGAAACGACAGACATTTCAGATACATATTAAAAAGGAAAAATCATATTAAAATACTGGTGTCAATGTTAATTTTGTATTAAAAATTAGTTTCTTAGAAACTGTATGTGAAAGGGTTAACATGTGAGGGTGACGTTTATGCCCATACTTTCCTATATAATTATGGTTCCAAACGATGTTCTCTACCACCCCTCAAGTTTGTACACGAAGTTCGGGGACATCCTGAATGTTAATACTTCAAAACTCACTTCCACAGTGCCAAAATTAAACAACAATGTATTCCCATCGTGAAGATTCTAATGGCATGAAATTCCGTGCATTAATTTTTGAAATAGAACTATTGGGAATACGGGGGAAAATGTAATGCAAAAGCGCGACTTGTAGGGCAATTTACACCGAAGCATAATCAGTAATAATATTTATCAAAGTATACCGAAACCTAAAGAAGTAATACCTAGAGAAGTTTGGTGAAAATTCGTGCATTAGTTCTTGAGATAGACTTATTGCGGAAATAATAAAAAAGGTAGCATAGCAGAGCCTCCTTTTGAGAGATGTGCACTAAAATGTAAAGAGCTGTAATTCATGTAAAGGACTAACAGAATCTGAAGTTCGATGGAAATTTGTGCATTAGTTATTGAGACAGAGCTTTTGCGTAAATCATACAAAATGAAGCAATGAAGTGCCACCCCATTGAGTGATTTACACCAAAAACTAATTAGCATCAATTTACATCAGGACTGCTTAAAAATAATTTTTTATTAAATTCCACGCAATTTTTCGTGAAATAGAGCGCTCACAAAATTTATGTCACAACAGAGAGGAAGAGTCACAGAACCACAGACTCACAGGCAGACATTTTGTAAAAAACATGTTTTTTGATAACTCTGATCAGTAAAAAGTGTAAATTTGACAAAAACCAGAATTTGAAAATTTTCACGAATCCAATACTTTATTTTTGTAAAGTTTAAAAAAAGTAAAAATCTATGATAATGAGGTAAAGAACATACATATATCTATATATTGAAATGAAAACTAGAGGAAATAACTAAAGAACACGAAAGCGGTATAAGATTGAATGAAAATAGAATATACAGCAAAAGCCCGGCTAAAAATAAATCCTAATATAAAACAAAATATATATATAACCAAAAGAGAAAAATCAAAAACTAGCCTCAAAACTAGACGTTCTCAGTTATACTATGCAAAAAAACCATTCAAAAATATTAAAATTCGAGCAAGGTACTTGAAAATAACACCTCTATAGACTTAACAATATCATTCGGGTCTTTTTCGTAGCTCGTGTAGGCTCTTAAACACAGAAAAATGAAGAATAGCACAGAAAATTCAGAAATTTTCAATAACATAAAGCACGCCGCAATCGACAGAAACTCGAACTAAATCCAAGGAGATGAAGAAACTGCAATAAACTGAAGATACTCCAGAGTGAAGTGTGAAAGTATTTTTCTGACATTTTTATGAACATATTATGACTGATATTAACACTACTCAGGGAAAAGATGTCAGAACCAGATAAATCTTCTTAAAATAATTTACAGGTAAGCTGCAGAAAAATTATTTAAAATAAATAAATTAAATAGACATAACCCATTAACGCCCGAATTATTTTCTTCGCTAAAATTTAACTTTTGTATTTCCCACCACTTTTAAAATCAAATTAACTTTTATCTAAATTTATCGAGGATTCTGTCTCGTGAAAGAAGGTATATATTTATCTTCTTCTTTATTGGTGGGAAAACCGCTTTCTTGCTGTTTTTGTAACCGTCCTCAAAAGAGGACGCTGGGCGTTAATGGGTTAAATAAAAAATTTAATGTGAATTATTTCTATAAAACTTGGGAAAAATTTCCCGCGGTTCTAGTGTTAAAGATTAACTTCTCTTTTCATATACATAGGCTCTACTTTTTTTAAAAATGACATCTACACGAGTTTTATGCGTGAAAAATTTCTTTTAATGTCTGTAATTATAAGAGTTTGTACGCATCTAGGGATTCAGGGGATTTTAGGTGTTTTAGTACTCAGAAATTTGCAAAGAACTGGTCGCTATATCGGAAAATAATTTTTTTTTATAATTATTAAATACGACGAATATTATTTTGGGAAAATTCTGTTAAAAGTTACGTGAAAGTCCTTGAAGCGTAAGAGCCCTTAACCATTTAATGATACCCTTTTTTACGTACAATAAATTGAAAATATGGGTTATTATATGGGTTACATTTTTGAACTAAAATATTCATAATATTTGTTCGAACAGCGTTGCCAGTAGGCTACTTTTTTAAAATTCAGATTTCTCGATTGGCACCACTTTTTTGAAACGGTAAATTACCTTTTGTTTTTTGTTTTTTTTTTGTGTTTTTTTTTTCCTTAATTATCATGACATTGAATAAGGCATATTTTGTCATTTTTAAAAAGTAGTGCCAATCAAGAATCTGAATTTAAAAAAGCAGCCCACCTGGCAACACTGTATTGGAAACGTATCTGCAATTAATTAGTATGAAATTGTATTTTAAAAAAATAGTGGAGTCAAAAAGCTTTACTTGATGAATCAAGCAAATTCCTCTTCCATGTACGACGTACGGAAAAACCAGTTAAATGGTTAATATGTAAATACGTATGAAGTAAAACTACATGCATTAATATTCAAAAAGAAGAAATTATACCAAATTTAATTAAATCTTTATTCTGATTTTATTATAAAGGTCTTCAAATAAATTAGAGTGTATCTTGTTTTACGAAGTGGACTATGTATAAATTTTAACTTAGATTTTATAGAAAACAGGGATACTTAGTATATTATCCGATTTACTTCTTAAAGTTACTGATAACGTGCATGTCAACATCATACTGCTCTTCCGTCAAAACTGGGTTAATTTGACATAAGTCAAACAAGTTTTGAATCTGAAAAATATATTTAATGTATCATTATTTAACTAATTAAATATTTCTAAGTGGGATTAATTAGATTTCATTAGTTATCAAAATGGTTCAAAACATATTTGACATGTGATAAATTAACTATTATCTTTTACGCAAAAATTGTGAGAAGTTCGCAGGTTTAAAATATTGCCAATAAATATAGAAGGATATTACGTATTTTTCTGGATTATGATTTGAATACAATCTAATTAAATTCAAAACAAAAAAGAAAAGAAAGAAAAACTTAGGATATGTTAAAAATTGCGAGAAATCGTAATCAAAATTGATAAAAGCCTTAATCCGAACTGAGCCGTCCTTCCAATCTTCCCTGGCAGATGTATACAGCTTCTACTAAAAATAACAATCGTTTACTTTTTTATCATTGTTTTTAGAAGGATATTACGTATTCCCAAATAAACGACAGATCAACAATTAGCATGGAAAATATTATTTACGAAAAATATCCCTAACTGCATCATGTGCTTTTAAAGATGGATAACAAAATGTGTGTGCGTGGTAATGGGTTGAGGAGACCAATGCTACCCATGAAAAAGGTAGAAGGCTTTTTTCATACTTTATTTCTAAAATAATACTTGTCAACAAAAACAGTTAGGACATTAAAATGAAAAAATTAATAATAAATAGTATTTATAAAGTGTTGGAAGAAAAAATGACCCGTTCTCCGGACTGCAGCTCGTTAAGAAGATAATTTCTCAAGCATTTATGAGAAATAAGTCACATAAGCTATTTTTCAGTCTTTCCTAATTCAATCAGATACATTATTTTTCTCGTTTTGTTGCAACATTTATCAAAATCCTATGGCACGCATTTTTTTTACTTGTTTTTTATTTATCTATATATTTTTTGTGAAATGAATGTGAACAAAATTGTGAACAATTTGATACTAAAGAAAGTTGAAAATGACTGACAGAATTGCTGATTCACAAGATTGTATTGAGAAATCAGATATTTTTCAATTTTTATCAATTTATATTTCAGTTTTTGCTTACACTTTTTTGGTTCATTCCATTTCTTTCGTCTCAGCATCCGAATAAAAAAGAGAAGAAGTAGAAGGTGTTGATAAGGAGCAAATTTGAAACGGTAAAATATCTTCCAATAAATGTATTTTTCTGATAATATGCGAAATTCCAATTAATAATTATGTTTTTATTATAATTTTTCTCAACTAATTAGAAAAATATTGTATTGCTACTGTAATATTTTCATACAAACATTAGAAGTATTTGGTCGCACCTTTATTAATGAAAGAAATTTTCGTTCTTTCTGTGCGTATTTGCGATGGCTTGGAAAATCTACCCCATGTAAAATGCTAAAATTTAGGTTAGGGTATTCCAAGGCACCTTTTTCTGCTTCTCAGACTAAGAATTTAAAATTTTTGATAATTAGCTGAGTTCTCAATTAAAAACAGCAACACGCTCTCATAAAAAAAAATTATACATTTTATCCCGAGTCGTCGAAAGCACTCGCGCATGTTCAGAACCCAATTTACGCACCGGGAGGAAGATAAGAACATACCACTCGACTTTCTTAATGATTTTTAATAGTTTTATTTAAAGAGGTCAGATACCTTTTAATCCCTTGGAGACGAGAGACCGGTATAGGTGCAGAGCTGCCAAGTCTCCGGCTTTTTGGATACCAGTATTATAAAACAGAAAATATTCCCTTATTTAATTGGAACATTTTGCCCATTGAACAAAACTAGATAGTCTCTAAGATAATAGTGGTAAGGAAAAAGCCGAAGACTTGGCAACTCTGTATGTGCTGCAAAAAGTGCTCAGAAACCTCGATTATTCTCACCAGTAAAATTTTATTGTAAATTTTGCCTTTTTTAACCCGAGCATTTTTGAGATTCAATTAGGCAAAAATCTGCTTTAAAAAATCGGCAATAAAAGATTAAAAATTCTGTAAAAGACGCTCGTCTCGAAGCGGCTAATGTATCCAAAAATAGATTTTGTTTTAAATAGTTTATGATTAAATATGATTCGATAGAAGATTTAAATTCAAACCACATTAACCCTTTCCGGCGCAGTGTTACCACTCCGGCAACACCTAAATTTAATTCCAAACTTGCAAACGGCACCAAGAATATTTTATAGAAATTTCGCTTTTACAATGACAGCGTGAATTTGGGAATTCTTAATTTCTATAAAAGTCGTTTTTAAATTCCGGTGTTAATCAACAATTTCTTATTTTATGAGCAGAATTTGCCTGCGCCGGAAAGGGTTAAAAAATTTGCATTAGAAAAGAGCTTGCGACAAAAACATTTCGAGCTTTTTCTATATGATCAATAGTTTATTTAACATTTGATATCATTCTTCTCAAAACGATCATTTTGATTATTGTGCGCGCTATTTCTTAAAATTGATTGTCTAGAATTTTTCGAAATTTTTTACTGAATGCGCCGCTTTATGAATGCTAGGCCTGAACACTGACAGGAAAATAGTGGCTGCCTAAAGCGGATTTTTTTAACGCATGTACAGTCTCTTAAATTTAGACTTTTTTTTTTTTACTCGTTTAATCTCAGAAAAATTAATCTAAAAAGTATTTAAGAATTATTGGTGGAAAAATTCAAGGGTTCGTACTCACGTTTGAAACAAATCCGCCTTCGGCAGTCACCTTTTTTCAGACTGAGCTTACAAGGGCACCACCAAACATGGTGCACACAGATTTTGATGATTTCTAAGTATGTTGTAGGGGTCATACCCCTAATTATTCAGCTGAAAGGATTCTTTCAAATGGGCCTTGGTTTTTGAGAAATTGGGGGTCAAAGTTCCGCATATATTTCAAATACTTATTAGTACGAGCGCTGCATGTGAATCCGTGGCGTCGTGGTATCGTACGATCCTGCAAGTCCTGCAAGGTTGCGGGTTCGAATCAGTCATCGGCTTTTATTTATTTATTTATTTTTGTATTTTTACAAGTTACAAATTTTAAGTATTTTTATTACAAAATTGCTACAGCTTTTGATATTTTCTTAATAAATTACATTTACATTTTTTAATTTTTTCATGAAAATTTATTTTTTTTTCTGCAATTTTTAAACGAATATTTTTATTGACAAAACTACAAAACTAGTTTACGCCTAGAACTTTTTTTACTAATTATTATTCGCGTTTTTTATTTTAAGCACAATCCTGAAATAATGATTTTTTTTTTCGTATCGCTTTTTTATTTTATAGCATTCTAAATGAAAACTTGCCTTTTTTTGTATACGTATAAATAATACAAAATAACTTTCGGGTGCAATTTTTTAAACGTCTTTAGGATTAGATTATTTAAGTAATGCGTATCTTCGAAAAAATAATAAAATATTAATTCAGTAGTGTTAAATGCAAGTTGTTACCAGTTATCCAAGTTTTCAATTTTCCAATTTTCTGTAAATACATTTATCTCCAAAATTCAACATGAACATAAGTTATCGTTTGCACAAATAAGAAATGACATATTACATCTATTTTTATAACAAATCAAAACACTCTTTCCGTAATTCAACTGCAGTACGAAAATCGTCTGTTTAATGAGATAAAATTTATAATACATATAAAAATACTTTTTTTAATCGTCTGCTTTCCTCCGTAATTATCAGAATAAATGAAGATTTCATTTATTGGTCTTATTTTTCCACTTTTACAAATGAAGATTAAACCTTTTTACTTTTAATATATTTTTAAACATATTTATCACGAATTAAGTATTTTAGTAATATAAATTATATTAAATGCAGTATTAAATTATCTAAAAATCCAAGCACAATATTGTGTAATACACATTTGAAAAGAAAAAAAGTGACTGATTACTCTAAAAATATTAATATTTAAAGTAGTGGAGATTTTAAAATATTGAAATTTTCTTATACTTTTTCAAAATTTTAATTAAATACAAATTTTTATTTATTTATTTGTTGCAAAATGTACTTTTAGTTGAACCCTGAAGTGCAGTCAGTTCACCTTATTTTGAAAAAATAATAATAAAAAAATGTTGACAAAGTAAACTGTCCTCTTCAGAAAATATCAAAAAGTTCAAAGCTGTAGAATTTTCAATTCTGCTTATAATTTGCGAAATGTAAAAAAAAAAAAAAAAAAAAGTAAAAGGCCGAGGACTGATTCGAGCCCGCAACCTTTCGACTTGCAGGCTCATACGTTTCCACGACGCCACGAATTCACGTGCGGCGCTCGTACTAATAAGTATTTGAAATATACGCTGAACTTTGACCCCCAATTTCTCAAAATCTAAGGCCCATTTGAAAGAATCCTTTCAGCTGAATAATTAGTGGTATGACCCCTACAACATACTTTGAAATCATCAAAATCTGTTTGCACCATGTTTGGTGGTGCCCTTGTTAGTTATAGCATTCAGGGAGTGGTGCAGAATGTATTAAACGTATAAAGGCACAAACTGAACAATTATTATGTTTCTTAAATAAGAAAATTAAAATTCACGATAACTTTTGTACGTAAAAAATCCTCGAAATTTCCAGTCTCATAAAAAGCAAATAAATGAATTCTCGGAATCTACAAGTTTTATTTTCATTATTATTATTTTAATTTTAGAACATTAAAAAAAAATATTTGTACTCATACAAAAAAAAAAAAAAAAAAAAAAAAAAAAAAAAAAAAAAAAATTGAATTATCTATAAAAATAATGTTTTAAACTTTATATATGTGCATAAGTTTTAATCAGAACTTTAATTAATAAAGCAAATTTCCTTAATATGTATTTTAAATTATATAATTGTCTATTAATTAAAGTGTCTTCATTTCATATAAACTTTTCATGAGTTTTAATCGTTCAAAAGAAACTTTATCTCTAAAACTAAATCATACATCGAATCAAAAAATAAAAATACGCAGAAAAACAAATACCAAATAGCATATATTGGGTCGTTCGGAAAGTCGTGTCTGTTTGGCAAAATGAATTGGTACCGGAAAATTCTGTCCATTAATTATTAAACGTAATGGTATTTACAGATTAGTTTCTCCAAACAGACACGGATTTCCAAATGACCCAATGCATTCAATTCTGCTTGAAGTATTACAAAACTTTATCTCAGGAGGACGCGCGCAGCGTCTGAAAGACCTTCCAGAGTGCATAAAGTTTTTACAACTGTCACCGCTACTCTTTTTATATATATACATATATATAATTTTCAAATCATTTTATCACAGAATTTGTGAAAATTGTCTCTGAATAAATAGGGTGACAATTATTATTTACATTTATTGGTGACAAAGAAAAAACCATTAATACCTTGTTTGGTTTTTGAGTATCAAAACACTCCGCCGCCATCCTGCCGAGTTAAAAAAAAATAATAAAACAATAAAAAAAAATAAAAATAAACCGTAAAAAAATCCTTTGAAAGAAACTCAATGTTGGATGTCACTATTTGTTTTTTATGTGCATTTTGCCGCGGGATTAACATTGCATGTATTTTGATTAAAAATACACTTAATTTTATAAAATTGTTCTAAAGTTTTATAATCTGACCGTTTAACTAGAGATAGAGCATCCATTTGATTAAAGTATTATGGGAATTAAGAGAGAAAAAAAACTAGTTTGATTATCAAAAACTTTCACTCAAAACAAACAAATAAATAAATAATCATGTGTAAAACAGTAGTTTTTGCAACTAATTATCAATATTTCAGCACAAAATCTCCACGCAGTTACATAGCTGCCAACTCTTAAGCTTTTTTGTGCCACACAATTTTAATAGTAGTTTTGCATTTATTAATCTCCAAAATCTAACGATTCAACAAAGAAAAAAACCTATTAAATTTGGGAAAGGAATTGGACACAGTGGGCCGATTGTCGCCACTTAATTTTTATGATATCCAAAACTCCCACTGGCTCCGTTTTCAACACCACATTTTTTTTTTCAATCTTCTTTAAAAAATTATCTGGAAGTGAATTCTTCGAACAATGTTGCAGAAACTTTCTACGGATGTTTTTCTTAAAACTTATTTGCTTTTAAAAACGGACCAGTGACCGCCTTGTGAAGTATTTTTTCCTTTATCAAATACCAGAAAATTTGTCAATAAATAACGCGAAGAATACATTAAAATTCAAAAGAGATCATTGGACAATATGCTGCCGCACTTTTATACCAGAGTATACATAACTCGTAAGATAATTGACACTTTCTAGAAAGTGATTATAATAACTTATAAAAATAAATAGAATTCGTACAGCCATTGAAAGAACGAGCAAGCGAAATCATCTATAGTTGCTTAAGCTGAATAAAAAATAATCATACGCAGACAATTAAAAATATTTTTAAAGAAAAGAGAAGATAAATAAAACACCCAATTTAAAATGACAAATGAAAGTGTTCGTCTTTCCTTTTGAAAATGCTGAACAATGTACAATTTGTACATAATTGATCCCCCTGCATAGATGTCCTATGTACTATTTTTTACTATTATTATTAAATTTTATGACCTATGGTTTTCAGAACAAATAAACATGTTCAATTCACGAAACTGAGAATAAAGGGGAATTGGCACATTCTCAAATTAATAGAAATTGAATTAAGAGGATGACACAGATAGCGTATGTCTATAGCTTGCGAGTGACGTAAGTCAGAGGTAGCTACAAAATGGCAGCTTTTGATTATTACTTTTTTCTACCTTTGCAAGAAGAAAGTATTGGATTCGTGAAAATTTTTGACTTTCGGTTTTCGATAGATTTATACCCTTCAGAAAGTCATGACACGATTTGAATCTGTCATTCAGTCACTCTGTCACTCTTTGACTCTGTATGTGACAAAAGTTTTGTGGGCGCTCTGTCTCAAGAACTATTGGACAGAATTTCACAAAACTTTTGATTCAGTTAGACCGTGATATAAACTGGATCTGATTAGTTTATGGCACAGATTGCCCAACAAGTGGCGCTGCTATACTGCTTTTTACATAAGCTCTATCTTAAGAACTAATGCAGGGATTTTCACAAAACTTCAGATTCAGTTATTCCCTGATGTAGATTGGGTCTTGAATAGTTTTTGGTGTACATCGTACAACAGGGGCGCAGTTATGCACAATTATATTACGATTTCTGCCATGGCTTTATATCACCAAGCTTTAGATTCTGTTAAAAATTGCATATCTGCCAACCAATTTTTAAGCATATTTCCTACCACAGAAATTTTATAACAAATTTTGTCGTATTTAATCATCGAAATCTTATGATTAAACAAATGGAAAATATCTGTACAATTTTAGTGGTAGCAAAAATGCGTAAAAGTTGGCAGCTGTGAAGCTGACATAAGTTCTTGCTGATTACATTTTTGTGTAAATTGCCAAACCCTTGGCGCTGTTATGCTGCAATTGTCAGGAAATACTAATATGTATGAGATAGAAGAAAGTTTCCGGATTGCCATATTCGACTATTTTACATTGGATCAATGGACTTATAAATAAAAAAGCGGATGAGACAGATAATCTAGTGTCTACTATTAAATAACTGGGGCAGGCTTAACAGTTTACCCTCCGTTTTTATTCATAAATTTCAAATTCACACCAGAAAATACAAACAGTGTTTTCTGATTTATTTAACATGAAACGTTTCGTGATTATCTAAAATGCAGATTCTTCTTTTACAAGTTCCGGTGTGAATTCGAAATTTTACATTGACATTAGAGGCCAAACTGGCAACTAACTGAGGAGTTTGTCAGGAAATTTCAACTGTTTTTTGTCTGCGTCGAAAGGGCCACAGTAATGCCAGGCCAAAGTTCCACTAAAAACCAATAGAAAACTTTGCTTTAATTATGACAAATATTCTACATGCACAAGGTGTTTAAATAAAGTTATTTAAATTTATTGGTGGATGTTTCACCTGTTGTAAATTAAATTCATTGACAGTGACAGGAAAATAGCTTACCTAGTCAAAATATGGCTAAATTGCAAGGTCTGACTTCCGTCGCAGCAAACTTCCACCAGTAAATCCAAATTGATATTTATTCTGTTGTTAATACAGAAAAATACATGATTAAGTTGTTTAAATAAAAAAAACTTTGAAGGATATGCCATTGCCTCTCTGTTTAAAGTATAATTATCGGATCAGATTTTGTGTAACTCCGGGAAAATTTCCGTCAATAAAATGAACAGAATTTTTTGTGGCTTTTAAGACATAATTTCGAATTAATAAAACATTTAAACAAAGTAAAAATATTTCTTCAAATTTACTGATGGAAGATTCTTTTGGTGGCAATAAAATCCACTGACACTAAAAGGAGGATTGCTAAGGTTATAACAATATGACGAAACCGCAGCGTCTGATTACCAGTGTGGTGATCTTCCACCAATAAAAAGAGTACAATCTTTTTCTCATTTATTACAAATAATTTGTATAAATAAGGTGTTCAAAACATTCCGGCACAGAAAAATTCTGTTTTTAAAATGGTGAAATGATTGACTGGCGCAAGAAATTATAAACAGACATCTTACAAAATAAAAGCTTGTTGGTCTAAACTTTCATTGGAAAATTTAAATTTTATTAAAGTATTCTTGGTGTCATTTGTAATATCCTAAATAAAATTAGGTGGTCCAACCGTATGATCATTGCGCTTGAATGGGTTAAATAAAGAATAAACTTTTATTTAAATTTAGTCGTGAAAGTTTGTCCCGGCAATATTCGTGCCGTGCAAAAAAAAACAGGTGAAGCTTGACTATATTAAACATTTGTTAATTTCTTTTTATGATATTTTCATGCTCAAAATGGTGAAGCTTCTAAAATAACTGGTTCCCCAGTGGCTACCACTGCAAAGGGCAAACTTCTACCAGTAAATTTAAATAAATATTTTCTCAATAGATATGCATAAATTCAAAATAATTAACGCAACATGATATTTTCGTTTATTGGTGGAAATCTGCCAGCATTAGAAATAGTTCTACGAAATTTACTGAAAGAAATATTAATCCCTCAGGGGAAACTTCAGCCAATAAAATGGAATAAAAATTTTTGATTTATTTAACACAGAAATTTTGCATTTTGCGCATCTTAACGCAAAATTTACTATTTAAATTTACTGGCAGGAGTTTGCCCGGAATAATTGGCCTCGTATTATCAGATACAAAAAATATACCTGCGCCTTTTTGTCACTACCTTCCCTGTTACTTAATTCGTAAATTGTAGACAAACATTATGCCTCCTCTTCTTGAACTTTTAACCCTTTCCGTCGCGGGCAATTTCTGCTCATAAAATCAGAAATTTTTGATTGGCACCGGAATTTAAAAACGACTTTTATAGAAATTAGGAATTCCTAAATTCATGTCTCATTGTCAAATTTCTTTAAAATATTCTTGGTGCCGTTTGTAAGTTTGGAATTAAAACTAACTGTGCCCGGAGCAGACACACTGCGCCGGAAAGAGTTAGTTGATGAATTACTCTTGCCAGTTACTGATATCTCTTACACGTATATATTCCTTTCTATCATATTTTAGAAAGATTTTTACTAAAACTTTGAGAACATGTCTAAGAGTGGTTTACTAAAATGTACTTTATATATAATGGAATTTAAAAACTGAATAATTTATGTAAAGCTTAGATGGGTATTTTTCGGTACTCGACCTGAAAGGGTTAATCATGACTCCATTATTCGGAATAGTGTTTAGCATCACTAGTGGCTAAAAGGACCTGCTCTCAAATTTAGTGGACGGGAGTTGCTGAGTTCATATCCGATCGCGCCCGTCGGCCTAATTCTTCGAAATTTTCCGTGGTTTTCTTCGAACCTACCAACGCAATCAAAATTGGATTTCGAATTTGCTGATCCCTTTGCTGATTTAAAAATACTAAACAAAGAATTTTTTACGTTTGTAATATTGAAGTCCGTTCGTTCACTAAATACCTGTCATTAACTTAACCTTTCTACCCCGTTGAAATTTTACACAAACTTGATTAAAATATTTCACACCAGAATTTTTATTTAAATCCATTTAACATACTTATTTAACTTAAATCATTGTGTTATTTATTTAATTTACTTTATGAAAATTTTTCTGGTTTGAATCGAATGAAACGCATTATAGGACTGGGTCGATTAGACCCATTCAGGGTAGGAAGGTTAAACAAAAATTACTATTCGGTACTTTCCAATAAAGTTAAACGCTAGATTTTCAACCCTATTTAGATAGAAAATCGTTTTTTCTTATGCATAAGGGAGTAATATATCTGTGGTCTTAATTTTCGATTTTCAAATCTTGCCTAAAAACTACCAAAAATACTTTTATAATGCTTATAAATCTTATGAGTAGCTCATTTTCTTACTTTGTATTAAATTAATTTAAAAAAAATTCAGCATTAGTTTAAATCCATTTTAAATCAATTTCAAGCATACAATATATTTTTACCAACATAAAGTAATTCATGGATCTGAGAATATTTAAATGGCTTATAAGAAAAAAATGAAAGGAAAATCTAAACTATTTTTGAAAGATGTAGATCTTGAATAGTTACAAATAATAATTTCTTGAAGAATATAAATTTAAATAAGACTACATCAATACAGTAAAAGTAAACATTTAGGGCACATTTCTTTATAAAATATCAAGATTTGATAAAACGTTACGAATATACTTTTTAAATTGAAAATTTAAAAGGGATAGTTCCTTTTTTTTTTCTTACGTGATTCGCACGATAATACAGAACAGGAGGTGCAGTCACAAAGGTAATTTTGCAAACTAATGAAAATCAACGAAAATCAGCCTCAAATTCAAAATCAAGATGAAGTCGTTAAGTTATTGTTGTTTAGAAGAGTTTAAAGAATGTTCAGATTTCTTCTGCTCTCAAAAGAAAATAAAGTCAAACTTTTGTGATGTATTAGAGTTAAAAACATTCTTATCCATTCTTTATCTGTAACAAATGCGTGGATAAATCTTTTCTTCTCAATCGAAAAATAGTTTCAAAATAAGTTAAAACATGAGATAAGTTAAAACAAAAATCTTGTTTGGACAAATTAAATGCATTTTAAAGGAACCAGTTACATAAATTTTTTAAAAACTTGATTATTCAATCCACTAGGCAGCTGTTTTCATATTTTCAGTTTCTCTCAAAAATTTAAATTGATTGTACACAAAATTTAGAAAAAAAATTTTGTGCTTTAATAAATCGTTGAAATAAAGTACTAATGAAAGTCATTTTTTTCTCCAAATAAAAAAAGAAAGCTTAAGTTAAACTGAGAATTATGAGCATTTTTTTTAATACAGGAATGACCTAAGATACTCGGAGACTATTGCCTGTTCGGAAACTTCGGTTTTATTTGTACTGCGTGACTTTCATCACTACTCCGAAATAAAAATTTCCTCCTTTAATTTAAAAAAAGCCCCTCTATTACACACTGAAAAAGATTAAGAAAACAAGTGGAAACTGGTATGAATCAATAAGAATAAAAATTTTCTGAAAACACCATATCCATAGCTGCCAACTTTTAAGCATTTTTGCTACCACTAAAATTGTACTGTGATTTTACATTTTTTTAATCGTAAGATTTCGACGATTATATAAGACAATATTTTCTATTAAATTTTAGTGGTAGCAAAAATGCGTAAAAGTTGGCAGCTATGCCATATCACATTTTCTTTTATGCGCTAGGCCTTTCGAAAGATCTGTGTTTTTCTTCGTCGGGTGCATAGAAAATGTACTTTCACTGTATGGTGCTGTGCATACATAGCATTATCATTTCATTGGGGGGGAGAGGCACCTGGCACATGATATCATAAGATATCTCCAGGGGGAGGAGAAATTTGTTTTTGTATATCAATATCATTTTTGATCCAACCAAAATTTCCTCTTGTTATTTGTAATGTGGTTTTTGATTCAAAATAGTATGATAGCTTATTTTTGGTTTGTTGTTCATTTTTATGGAATTAAAATCACTAAATAAGTTTTAAAATTATTTAATTCTAAAATATGGAATACCTAAACGTTTTGTTCTTTTATTCTTCATATGTGTCTGGATATATAATCCCTGCTCGAGAACCATATGTGAAATATATTTGAAATAAAATTTCTATTTACTTATAAATAAAGAGAAATGAAAGAATTTTGTCCACATGTATTGCTGACAAAAGGAGGAGGGATTTACAGAAATTCATATCAACAAGTGCAAGAAGACATTATTACTATTGCATAGGCTATGTAAAACAAAATGTTATTACACAACTACTTTAAATAATATCTCTTTCTTTTAATTGTTATTGGATATAAAGATACTTCATGTATTAAAGTGACATTTTATTGACATCTCTTGACCTGTATAATTAAAGTATGCAAAAAATAAATGTAACTAGTTTTGTATATCACTCCAAACAAAATAGATACCGTAATTTCGGGTGTATAAGCCGCAGCTCAAACAATTCTTTTTCGACCCAGAAATCTTATTTAGTGATTGAAGACAAATATTTACGGCGATCTGCCTAGTTATATTTGTTTTTTAAAAAATTCTGGGTCGAAAAAGAATTGTTTGAGCTGCGGCTTATACACCCGAAATTACGGTAATTAAAAATGAAGAAAATTTTAGACATTGATAACGATATCATTACTTGGTAAAGGGGATTCGTGAGGCGTTCACATATGATATCGAAAGGGTGAGGGAGTCCAAAACTGCCAAAATGTCTAAAACGTTATATATACAAGCCCCCTAGATATTTCGAAAGACCTAGCGCATTAATTATAATAATATGATATTTTAAGAAGTTTTTTTTATTAAAAACACTAATATTATTTCGAAGAAGCTTCAGCAACCAAGTAATCGGGATAAAAAAAAAACAGTCAAACTGGCAACACTACTTTGTCGAAGAGCTACTTTTAACAAGTTGTTGGTGAATTTTACCAAAAATGAAATTCACTGTTGCCCTGTTTAACTAATATTAGCCAAGTTTTTCATCACTATATCATTTCTTTTTTTTTTTTTAATCGAAATCTATTTTTTACATAATTGCATATTTCTGCTGTCAAAGAAAGCGAGATTACCTATTATGAAAAGAAAAGTGGGTGAATTAAAGTGAGAAAAAGCCACAGTATCAAAATTATCTGCTAAAAACAAATTAAAAATACAGAACGTATTTAACCCCCCTAATTGAAGCAAACGTGCTACTGCAAGTGTTTCCAATTTAGTGGACATTTTAGTGGATATATATTTAATTCAGCAACCAAAAAGCTAACCAATTATTTCAAAAAAAAATTCAGCAACCAAGTAATCGGGTTAAAAAAAAGTAGTCAAACTGACAAAACTGCTTTGTCGAAGAGCTACTTATAACAACTTCTTGGTGAATTTTATCGGAAATGAAATTCGCAGTTGCCCTATTTAACTAATATTAGCCAAGTTTTCATCACTATATCAACTGCATTTTTTTTTAACTCGAAATCTATTTTTTCTTTAATTGCATATTTCTGCTGGCAAAGAAAGTGAGGTTACCTATTATAAAAAAACAGTGGATGAATTAAAATTAAAAAAATCCCCAGTGTCAAAACTCTCTACTAAAAACAAATTAAAAAATACAGAATGTGTTTAACCCCCTGATTGAAGAATACGTGCTACTGCAAGTATTTCCAATTTAGTGGATATTTTTATTCAGGAACCAAGAAGCCACCCAATTATTTCCTAAAAGGTTCAGCAACCAAGTACTCGGTATTTAAAAAAGCAGTCAAACTGATAACACTATTTTGTTGAAGAGCTACTTATAACAACTTCTTATAAATTTAACCAGAAATGAAATTCACAGTTGCCCTATTTAATTAATATTAGCCAAGTTTTTTATCACTATATCAACTGTTTTTTTAACTCGTAATCTATTTAGCTATTATGAAAAAAGAATGGTGGATGAATTAAAATTAAAAAAATCCCCAGTATCAAAACTCTCTACTAAAAACTAAATAAAAAACACAGAACGCGTTTAACCCCCTAATTGGAGCATGCGGGTTACTATCAATGTTTCCAATTTAGTGGATATTTTAATCAAGGTTCGCACACACCTTACATTTTTAAGGACTCTGGCACCGATATTAAAGATAAGAAAATTGATATTTAATTTTTACGAAGCAGAATTCACAAGCACAACCTTTATTCTCAAATTTCGCAATATTTTTCTGCAGTGAAATACTTTGAAAATACTGTATGAAATAAGTGGTATACTTGTGCGAACCCTGCAAGCCTAGAATAGAATCAGAGTCACTAATATAAGCGTCACTGCTTTTACCGCTAAGCTATTTGGACAACCAAAGGCTTAAGTTCCTAGACACTCAGCTTCCGATTTCCCCTCGGTAAGATTCGTCGACGCATCCAATAACTGTAGACTACTTTATTGAAAAATCGGGTTGTTTGATTACTATCACTTTTTTGAAGTAGAAATATTCCCCTTATTTAATGACAAACAAAATGATGAGATAATAATTGCAATTACATTAATTAAAAAAAACTGGTGATAATCAAATAGTCTGATTTAACACTAGAACCGCGGCGACGGGTCATTTTGGCCCATACCAAATGTATAGATGTCGATTGAAACCAGAAAATTCTACGCAGAATGAGCTATGCAAGGTCCGAATTTAAATAATTTAAATAAATAATTAAATATTTTAATTAAAAAATCTGGTATAAAATATTTTTATGAAATTTGAGTAAAATTAACCGCGGTTTTAGACTTAAAAATGTAACCAACACTCAGTTCTGACAGACTGGGAAATTTTTTAATACAGGTTACTTTACTGCCACCACTTTTTTTAAAATAATATAATTCGACTTACTTTTCAAAAAATTTCACGCACTTTTAAATCGGCGGAACATTTTTTCTTCAAAAATACTGTGACTATCCACAATCTGTATCTCCAATCTCCAATTTGTCTGCAATCTGGCAACAGTGGCTACATATCCAGTGAAATCCAATGGGCGCAAAAATCAAGGTGTTAAGAAATATACTGTACGATGTTTTGACTGTACAATAGTATTTTTTTATGTTACGGTTTTAAAAAATTTGCCTCAATTTTCCTTATAGTTTTTAATTGGAAAAGAATAATTTATTTTTGCTTCTCCTCTTTTGTGGAACCTGATAAACAAGTTACTTTACCCACGAAAGTAATCTTTTCATACAGTAAAGGAAACAGGAAATAAGACTGAATTTTGAAATTAAGAGGGAAAAGTTATTCATTTTCTTTTCCTTGATAGATTTTAATTAGCATTCTGCTTTCAATAGCATTAAGAACAAAGTAAAATATAAATTTCTGCGATGTATTAAAGTTAAACACATTTCATCTCACAAATAAGTATGTGAATAAATCGTTTCTTCTTATACTAAAACTAGATTTAATATAAGTTTAAAGATAAAATTTGTTTTAAAAAATGAACACAGATTTAAGAAACACATGCTACAATCGCTAAGTAATGTATTTTGTATCAAGAATTGATAAAATTTGTTAATTTTCTATTTTAGTTTGTAAACAAAATGGAACTTTTTTTCTTATTTGCTTCATACAACCTGTTTACCAGTTCAATCAAGGAAGTACAGTATATACCCGATATAACACGGTTGTTGGGAGGCATGTTTCACATCCGCGTTACAACTTAACCGCAGTGTATCGGAATGGTGTCCAAGAAATGGTACAAAATTATAAAAACACTTACTTGCTTTATGAAATTCAATTAATTTTATAATTCATTGAACATAGACTTAATCTTATGCTATCTTAAAAAAGTCCATAAGTGTTGTTTGGCGAACTGAGGCGTTTCGTTCCTTTTCGGCATAATGTTTCATACTAGCAAGATGGAATAGATAAACATAATTTGAATCCTCTTGCCTCTCCATCCACGAAAGTACTTTCATTAAGTATGAAATGACTTCACTAACATGTGGAACGTCGTATTTCATTACCACATCATTTTCAATTTCATCATCATCTTCTCACTGCGCATTTTTAAGCGCTACAGCAGCAGTTACATCCTGATCTGTTAGGAACTCCACGCCGTTGTCAATTACTACCCAGTCACTTAAATCTCCAACAAAGATATTAAGATGCATCGCACTAACCGCAGACTGCAAGTCCCTCATTGTGTTTCAATGAAACTTTAAACGCAAAATTTATCCTAAAATTGATCATTCTTTTTCGGGGGGCATACTTTTTCTCGCGTTAAATCCGAATTCACGGCATATCGGATCGCGTTATTTCGGGCTTCTACTTTAGATTATTTATGCCTGTTAAATTTAATGTCCAAAATTTTAATATATTTTTTTTAAACAGTCGTTTGCTTTCATAATGTATCTGACAAAATATATGTTTATTTTGAAATGGGCTTATTCGTAAAGTATGGTGTCGCTAAAGCATTTCAATGTCTTAACAATAAAATACTTTTACCCCTGAAAATATTAAATTAGGTTGATACAAAAGTATTATTTTTAAATATCATATTAAACTCAATAATTAGTCTACAAGTCTCAGGTTAAAGGGAAAAAAATATTCAATTCTGTATGCTGTTGAAAGGAAATGTCTGCTTTCCTGATACATTAACGATTAGAACTTTTGAAATATGTTTAAAAAAAATAAAATTTATTAAAAATATATTTTTTAAGAATACAACATCTTGCATTTATTCATATTACACTAACAATTTAAAAGAGCGATGAGGACTTACCTTTAATACCTTTGGTAGAATACACATGCCTCCCAAATGCTCTGCGCTCCACCAGTACCCGAGGGATTTTCCCCTCGAAACTGGTAGACCGGAGGTACTGAATTTGAAACCAAATTTGTCCGTATGCCTAATCATTCGGAGTTTTCCGTGGTTATCTTCCAACCATGAATGTCCTTGCGTAGTCACGATTACGTTCCTTTAGAAAGACTAGTCCTCCTAGGGCCTATATCCCTCGTGCAAATAATTGACCATCATAAACACAACCAACCCAAAAGCTCTGAATTTTCTATACCAGTATTTTCTAGAAAAATCTCCTTTTTAGATTTTCCTTGCAAATTTTGAAGAAACCACCGAAAATAAATTTTAGCAAAAATGCTGTAGAAAATTACCATTAAATTTTCTGTTAATTAGCATTGGTATTCATTTGACGAATTATTATGTAGTCATGAATGTATGCAAACGAAGTAGCCAACAACTTTTTTTTTAACCACAAAAATTTTATAGTAAAATTTACTTTTTTTAATAAACATAGCTATTTAATTCAGATATTATGAAATCGTATTTAAAAATTTATGAAAGCCATTCTGCGTTTTTTAAAAGAGTAAATTACTGTAGGGAAAATGAACTCACATTTTAGAATGTTGAAGCTGCTGCGACCGTTAGAGGCTTGAAATAACCTGAGTTTTTAAATTTTATTACAAATCTTATTCTTACATTATAATTAGTTATCAATATAACATAGCTGCCAACTTTTACGCATTTTTGGTAACACTAAAATTTAATAGAAAATATTGTCTTATTTAATCGTCGAAATCTTATGATTAAACAAATGTAAAATCACAGTACAATTTTAGTGGTAGCAAAAATGCGTAAAAGTTGGCAGCTATGATATAAACACGTTGAACTAAGAAGAGGAATGATTTTTCAGTTATCAATGTCATACAGTTTCTAAATTTTTACCGCACATTTTTTATCTATTCTCGACTTGAAATTAGCAATTTTAAAGCAAAGTAGCAGTCTTATTAAAAATATAATTAAGAAATTCAAGTGTGTACGGGTTTTGAGAAAAACCTGACAACAATTAGTTTAAAAACAGGCAATTTTCCAGTTTTTTCAGTTCTACTGTTTCTGAATAGTTCTGTAATTTTTGGCGTGTAATCAGAACATCAAACAAATATGGTTGGACCTAGAACTTTAATTTGATAGAAGTAGGTGAAGAAAAGCTTTTATTTATTTTGAAATAAATCTGCTTTTAAATTCTGGTGTCGATCAATCATTTTAGCATTTTCAGAACAGAATTTCTTATCCTTTCAAAGGGTTACGTCCCTGTAAATCTTTCACAATTATTAAATATGAATTCTGGGTCTAAACGTGATTGTTTCATCCTCCAGAAGATATGGTAATCTTATAAAATCACATAATTTCTATTGTTAACCCGGGAGAACTTGCGCCGGGCCTGACAGACCCATGTTGAGTACTATTTTTATAACTGCCACCACTATTTCTATGAAAGTAATCTTCAACTTACTTCTTCAGGGCGAATTTTAAGACTTGAGACTAGTAAGGAGGTAGGTCAATAAGGGCTATTTTTCGCCGATCATATACCCGGAAAGAAATTTTCGAATTCAGATGATAGTCGGCCCCACCAGTGGCCGAGAGGTTCGGACCTCTCAACTGGTAGACGGCAGGCGCTGGGTTCGAACCCAATCGCGGCTGTCGGCCTAACCGTTCGGAGTTTTCGTGGTTTTCTTCGAACCTTGCGTAAATACGGGTTAGGTTCCCTCAGAAAGACCCCCACGAAGGGCACTCCCCCCCTGGTCCTATATCCCTAGCGTAGATAATCGGACGTCAAAAATCAACCAACCAGATGATAGTCTTGTGGCTTTGTATAGTTAAAGATATGTATTTTTGTTTAATATAAGTTTTACGTGATAAAAAAAAACAGCAAGTCATGAAAATTATAGCCCGAAAGTAGAGTGTTTTGGCTTTTTTCTGCATTTTCGACGTTTTTTGCGTTTTTGAATTAATTTTTTACTAAGAAGCGCTCGATGAACCCAATTAATTTTGACATGCAATTATTCTGCTCTTTATAAGCTTTTATATGAGCATTATTTTATTTGGGTTCAGTGTGCGCTTCTACCTGTAAAAGAAAAAAAGTATCATGTGAGAGAATCAAATGCACTACTATCGGAGCGCGTTCAGACTTCTTTTGCCGTACTTAAAAAGTATTAACGTTGTCCAGACGTCAATGTTGTTGCCTAAAATTGTTTTCGTAAATATTTATTAAAGAAGTTACTGATAAAATAATGCTTGGATACCAATGTCATTGTTGTAAAGTATCGCAGAAAACTTTTCGTATCTGTTATAACAGTAAAGTTATACTGATACTTAGATGTTCAAAAAACTGAGATTTACAGAGTGGTTCTAAACAGTGCTCTAAATGCAAATAATATGTATTTCGTGCTCACCAGGCTCTATGTACTTCTATTTCTTCTTCTGATGTAACAATAAGAGATTATGTGTCAACGATTACTGTCGATGAGACCACAAATAATAAACCTAATAAACATTTTTCAATATCTTATTTTCACAACTCTAACACTTGTTGTATAATATGTAAAGGTAAGAACTGCCTCGTTATTGTAGCAAAAGCTATTGAAACTCGAGCCTTTATAGAAACTAATATCTATATTTGTCGAGAAAACGATGCTGTAAAGCGGTAAATTGACTCTGCAAGATTTAAGTCCTGTAAGTGAGAAAACATCGATATAAGAAATGCGATGCATGAAAATATTTAAACCAATATCAGAAATGTAGCAAAGAAGGCCTCGATTTTGATACACTGTCCGAACTTTTACCACTTTACGATACCACTTTTCCGAAATCTCTTATTATATTCTCACGGGAATATTTATGTCTGATTTTATCTATATCGTTAAACTTGTAAAAATACGTTCCTCAATAAAGAGGTCGTCTCGTACTTACTTAGCAATGTTACTTGTAAAACTTAGAACTGGTCTCTATCATGATGTTCTGACTACATTATTCAATATAAGAAAAATAATAATATCTTCTGTAAAATATGAAAACCAGGCTTTGATTGAGAACGTTGTTCTAAAACACCGTAGAACGGAACATATCACCAGAACATAAGTTATTGAAATGTATACAATAATCAAAATTAAAAAATCAAATATCGAATATTTTCATACACTGTACGAAACGCAGCCGCTGGATAGTGATTCTGGTGAAGCAATCAATAATGAAAATAATCTAAAACACATTGTCCAAAAAGTCTGAAACTGTATTATTATTATTATTATTATTATTATTATTATTATTATTATTATTATTATTTGTTATTTATTATTTCCGATATTTCATGTATTGAAATAATAATCTTAGTAAGCTCCATCTATCTTAATTTTACGCATTTTGTTGTAGTTACTATTGATTATATGGATTAAAACTAACGACAATTGTGTTTATGCTCATCAATACACATATTATTTACTTAAATCTATATTTTATTTCTTCATCAATTATTAAACTTTCATTCAAGATATCATTATTTTCTTACTTGTTATGAGGTATACTAATGAAAAAAATGTATGTCACGTCTAGGTGCTGATGGGCGAAAAATGGCCCTATGATATCAATATATCATATATCATTGAATATGACGATGTTAGGTAACAAATTGATAAACATATCTGGTTCTCCAGTTAAAAAAAAAAAAGAAAGAAAAAAAAATCCTTTCTTTTAAAGTAACTAAAATTATGATCACAACAGGATCTACATTACAATTGAAGTTACAAATATATCGCCCCTTTTCTCATTTTAGTAATACTTAAACCAATCCCTTAATGTAACGGTCACCGAAATCCCAGCACATGTATTTCACTTTGTCCATACCTTATATGGTCATAGAAAACCGAATGTGGTTTTCTTATACCAGCTGCTCTACAATAAAAATGCTGCATAAGATGTTTTGCGCGTCGTACATATATTTCCTTCTCATGCTACCGTTCCTTATTTGGTATACATTCGCAAATGTTAGACCGCTTCATGAGCCCCAAAGCCTATCCCACAAAATTCCTTTGCTTTTTCAAATTCCAATATCAAGGTTTAAACTCTTTTTTCGCCAATTAGCGATTATCTTGTTAATATGCTAAGTACAAAAATCTCTCTCTCAGAAGAAAAATATTGCACGTATATTTTGGCCAAATATCATATACATGCCAAACATTGTAACCTTTGGCGATATCTGACAACTGATGTTATCTTGGTTCTGACTAAAAGAACGGTCACACTTTCACTTTTTCTCTTGGCCCGGCTCTGCTGTAACCACCAATAGTTTACATTGAGCGTCCTACTCTCTCGAAAGGGTGAAAATAAAACTTTACTTTAAAGAACCTGGCTGCATACTTCTCTTTTTATCGATCTACTTTTCACGGCATTGATGATAACTTGTAATAGTCAATATTAAATCTGCAAGATACCGTAATTACCCAAGAATATCCATTACAAACTTTGGTGCTATAAGACCGTACTTAACCCGACTAGAGGAGTATGGACGCTCATAGAATCCGGAGAAATCGCTGCTGTCTATAGCGGTTTCGCATCTTCTCTGCATGGCATGCAGTGTTTTCGAACAACTCAAGATTTATTGCTCCGTCGGCGCATCACAGGATTCGAGACTTATTCCTTCTTCTGTGGGTCGCATGGTGTTGGATGCAGCAAAAGAGGCTCGTCCCTCCCAGTATCACAGTTACTCAAGCCTTAGCCAGCTGGGAAAGTGATGTCAAAATCAAAAGTTTTTTTTTTTTTTTTCGACCCTGATCGCTCCGTCCTCTGGTCAACATGAAGCAGTAGTTTCGTTATCTCGCCGTGCTGAAGAATTCGGTGTGACGCAGCGTTATCGGCGGCAGTGCACATAGATGTTTGTGAAAATGCAGGTGAAATTTTTGTGTCAAATTATCAATCGTAAATACAGAATTCTTCATGTGTGAAATATGCTGCGGTCATCTTAGTGTTGTTATTTGCGTGTATCAGCTGCAATGCGTGTTATAAATGTGTGAAGACATCCAAATATGTGATAAAAACGAAAGTATTTTTATTGTTATTGTCTCAGCAGAATTTTCAACATACACAAAAAAATAACAAATCCAAAAAAAAGTAGTGGCGATTAATGTGGCAACAAGTCGAGCACAAAAAGAGTGAAATATGCAATCAAGTGTTTGTGATAAATAAGTCATCAATCTCTCATACAGAATTTTTCATTGAGAAATACGCAAAATATTAAAAAAAAAGTGTGTGCCAATTATCTATCAATGGTACGCACACAAGTTTTGAATGTGAAATATGCGTCTGATCCCTGTTGACAGGGGTGCTAAAACAATATACACACACAAAAGAAAAAAATTTTGAATTTGTGCTCAAGCGAAATTTTATTACATCAATAATGCCACAACACTTAGATTTATGTTTTGTTATTATTATTGTTATTGTTTTATTTGGATACATGATTATTTAAATAACATTTTTTTGTTCAGAGCATTTCAAAAAAAATAGTAATAATGCTTTTTTAATACTTATTTGATTAAAGTTTATCTTACGGTATTAAAACATCTCAATTATAATCCTGTATCCAAGCATTAATAAGATACCCTTTATATTTTTATTATGCATACATACATTTTCTTACTCTTTAATCTAAAAAAAAGGTGATTTTTTTTTCATAAAATTTTTTTTGATACAAAGTAAGTAATTTTCAATGTGATATTTTGTTCAGAGTCATGAGAGAACAAATAGATGTTTTCAGTAATAGATAAAAAAAAATATAAGAGTAAGACATTTCTAATACTATCTCATTTACGAGCTAGATATTTTTAACTAAGTGCTTTAACAATTTTTATTATGGTATCTATTTTTATTATTTAAGTGATATTTTGTTTTTATTATTATTTTAGTTGACTTTAAATGATTGTGAGTACCTTTGAAATCTTTAGAATTTAGTCAAAGGAATACGTGTGCAATTAAATAGTAGCCCTACACCTACCAATTAACATTTACAAATAGTTTTAAACCTTTTTTTTTAGTATTTGTTGCATTAGATCAGCTACATATTTAACTGATATGGCTAATTCTAAGATTACTTTCAAAACCATCACTTTTGATGGCGATGCTAATTTGGTTGACTTTTTCTTCAACCAAATCAAAACATTAGCCAAAGCACACGGATGGAAGGATCAGGACACCATCCAATTTCTAGGTAGTAAGTTATCCGGACCTGCGCTTACTTTCTTTACTCAGAACCCATCTATTTATAAAGCTGACACATTAAAATTTGTAGAAAAAGAATTCAAAAAATTCTTTGCCCCCCCTAGTAAAACAACAGCGCTCGTGGAATTTAACAATTTAATAATGCTGCCTCAAGAAACGATTAGAAACCTTGCACACAGAATAAATATTCTAACTACTCGAGTACATGATAACATAAAAGATAAAGAAGCCTTAGACAACATTAAATACACAAAACTAATCTCGTGCATTCCACCCCCACTGAGAATTAAATTGCAAGAGGAAAACATTCTCGATTATGACACTGCTGTTGACAGGGCACAAATGTTGCAGGATATAATGCAAAATGAGAATGTGCTACAAACATGTAACACAACAAATCCTGTAGCAGACTCTATTGCTAATCAGTTAAAAATTTTAACTGAAAGAGTCAATGCATTAACACTAACAAGCATTCCAAATGAACAAAACATAGACGCAATTCACAGTATAACCCCACAAAATTCAAAACAGCGTGAACAGTATGCGAACAAGGACTTTAAAAGGAAGCATACGGTTTCACCTAAACATAACACACGTAAAAATAAATCTACATCACCACCCGCTTGCCAGCTATGTGCGAAGCGTGGCCACACAGCAAAACATTGTTTTAAATGGCGTAGAGCAAATTCAAATAGAAATAAACATAGTTATAAATACGACAATAACTATAGAAGGAATGATAACAGAAATGGTAATTTAAACTACTAATGAGATGTACTTCAGCTGATGGCTTTACATCTCAAAAGAAGTCTAACACATCAGCAACTTCAGACGAATTTCCATGGACTCATGACCCAACACTGCCTACACTCTGTCCAGACAGAAGGGTTAAATCCGTTGCTTCGCAAACAAAATGTGAAGTTAAATGGTCCAAAAATTCTGCATCACAAACAGTCGAAAACAATAATGAAGTAGCTTCACAAACTGTTAACATATGTGATGACAAAGTTGCAGTTATTTGCAATGTAAATAATTCATCCCCAACACTCCCCCTCATAAAGGCCTCCATTGCAAGACATAAAACCAACTTTTTGCTCGATACTGGTTCATCCATTTCAATTATATCACAAGATTTGTTTGAAAAAATTAAAGACAAACTAAAATATAAAAGATTAGGAACAGGCGTCACTATTAAAACAGTTAATTCAGATGTTCAGTTCACTGCATGCATTAAAACTTCTATTCGCATACACCAAAAGTCATTCTCGCATAATTTCTACATTGTTGACATATCGAATTCCGCTAACTTCCAGGGAATTTTAGGCTTTGATTTTATTCACAAAAATAGAATTGTGATAGATATTCATAAGAATAAAATGTCAACAAATGAATTTAGCATACCACTACTTGATTCTGCCTTATGTGAGAATGAAACACATCATCTTGAAACACATGAAATACATCAATCGGAAAAATTCCCAAAAGAAATTCGATTGGAGAATAAACTTAAACTAGAACCACAGGAAAAGAGGTGGATCTCCATAAAAACTGATTCAATTGACCCAAGAAAACATTACTATTTTCAATGTGAAACAAAAAAGAATATAATTTCTTACGATAGTATTGTAGGTGGTCAAAGTTATGAATCAGACATGGAAGGAACTCAAAACACAACTAGATCCCCACAAAAATTCCAGTTTTATGTTTTTATACAAAATTCATCTACTAAACCTGTACACATAAACAAAAATGCACGAATAGGAACTTTATTTGAAACAATGGACATTATGGACCCGTCACAAAACACAAATTTTCATCAAATTATGAATTCATGTGAAAATGTTTCGAATTTTAATCTTAAATCTCAGGATAACTTAAAGGATTACATTTGTAATTATATTCAGGCATCAAATGAAACATTAAATCAACGTAAAGAAGAACTAAAAATTAGTGACTTTAATTTAAATCATTTACAGGAAGAGAATGCAAAAAGGTTAGGAAAATTATTGCTTGATAATTATGCATCATTTTCCAAATCCATAAAAACACTAGGCCACACAGACAAGGTAGTCCCAAATTTAAAGTTTATAAATGACTATCCCATAAAAACATTACCATTTCCCCTCCCACAATCATTACATAACGAAATGAAAGAGCAAATTCATCAACTTCTTGAAGCAGATATTATAGAACGAAATTGTTCTGAGTGGGCATGTCCCATTTTGCTTGTAAAAAAGAAGACTGATCAGTCTGGAAAACAGAAATACAGACTCGCTCTAGACTTACGTATGTTAAATTCCGTGTTACAAGGCTCATCATACCCCCTACCAAAAATACAAACCATAATTTCAAATTTATCCGCATACAAATTTTTCACTTCACTAGACTTCAAAATGGCGTATCATCAAATAGACCTTCCGGAACAATTTCAAGACCCACTAACCTTTACATGTATCTATGGGACTTTTAAATATAAACGCCTAGTATTTGGTCTAAAGTCATCAAGTGGATTCTTCCAACATTTAATGGATTCTTTAATTGATGAATTGCAAATTGATGGAGTATATTCATATCAAGATGATCTAATATTTGGGTCAAACTCATTTGAGGAAACTTGTTCAAAGTTAGATAAAATACTTAAAATCTTAACTAAGTATAATTTAACATTGACTCCAAACAAATGTACATTTCATACATCAGCAGTTGACTACTTAGGGTTCCATATTGAAAACCACTCTATTGCACCGATTCAGGCAAACATTGTTAAAATTAACTCGTTTCCCACACCAAAAACTAAGAGACAATTAAAAAAATTTATTGGTTTAGTAACATTTTATAAATCATTGGTGCCATCATTTTCGGAAATTATTCAACCTCTCATTGATTTGACTACTCCTAAAGCTACATTTAAATGGACACAAAAACACCAAGAATTATTCAAAAAAATGCAACAAGTGTTCTTTAGTTCACCTATGGTTCGCTTACCAGATTGGTCAAAAACCTTTTACGTTAACACTGACGCATCTAAGGTAGCGATAGCTGGTGCATTATTACAGGAACATGAAGGACAATTACTTCCTATTGCATATTTTTCTAAATCTCTTAAACATGCAGAAAAACGTTACCCAGCTTTAAAACTTGAATTAATGGCCATTTATAAATCAGTAATCGCATTTAAGTACTATTTATACAACAGGAAATTTGTAATTTTGTCAGATAGTGCTCCCTTAAAAAAATACAAGAATACATGTAACCCTGCGGATTTAACTACACGTTGGCTAACTGAACTTTCTGAATACACCTTTTCCTTCGAACATGTACCGGGATCATCCAATGTACTTGCTGATTATCTATCAAGGTGTACATTTGAAAACAATACCCAAGATCTTAAATCAAATCCTGAACTCCTTAATGACCCTCATGCTTTACCAATTGTAGATAATGATATTTCGGACAATATCGAAGAATCCAATAAAAACAAACCCAACTCAGTAAATTATTTAATTTCAGGCAGAGATGCAAACAAGGATCCATTACTTGAAATATCAAACGACACATTTGTCAGTGAGCAAAGAAAGGACCCAAATTTGGCCGAAGTTTACAATGAGATTTTAAGAAATGGATCATCAAAAAAATTTCCGATGTACTTCATACATCCTGACAGTAAGGTTCTCATGACAAAAAAAGAAAACGTATATAATAACACATTTTCGTACCATATTATTGTACCAGACTCACTTAAGGCTAAAGTTTTAACAATTTGTCATCTGTCACACTTTGGGTTAACTAAAACATATGCATTTGTAATAGCTAGATATTTTTGGAAAGGAATGTATACCGACACGTTAAATTTTGTAGCATCTTGTACTAAGTGTATTCAAACAAAACATCACATAACACCACCTGCTCCACTTCAGCCCACTTACACACCAACCCACCCAGGACATACCATTGGGATTGACTTACTAGGACCATTTAAAAACGGACAATCAGTTTTAACGGTAACAGATCATTTTTCACGGCACCTCGAACTATTTGCTTTGCATACAACAACAACTGACAAAATTGCTAAATGTTTATTTGATTACATAACTACCTTTGGCAGACCTGCCACTATTCTCAGCGATTTAGGTAAGCAACTGACTTCTGACATGTACAACAGATTCAACGATACATTGGGCATAAAAATACTCCATTCCTCAGTAGGTCACCCCCAAAGTAATGCAATTTCAGAGAGAGTAAATAAATCAATAAAATATTCAATTACCACTTTACTTGAAGAAGGCCATTCTTTTGAAAATGCACTACGTATACATAAATCACTATACAATGGTTCCACACATTCTTCCACTAAATATTCCCCCAACTTATTACACTTTGGAAGAGAACTATCTTTATTATTTGATACTTTTGATCAAACTATTAATCAGCCAATCCTTGATAAGGGGATAGAAACTTACCAGTTGCTAAATGATTTGAATTCAATTTACAAAAAAGCATACACTAACATCAAAAATTCACAAGAAAAGAGAAATCAACACTTCCAGAAACGAGCGAAACTAAGAGTAATCTTAGAAAAGGATATAGTGTACCTCAAATCCGTTGATAAGTTTAAACCAAAATACACCGGACCTTTTATTGTGGCACATAAATATTCGCCAGTTTCTGTTTCCATTAAGCGTTTACACTCACCCGATGAATCGGCATTCAGAGTACACATTGACAGGCTAATTATAGCCCCCCCTAGAAATGATCATTTATTTGTGCGTCATGAGAAAAATATAAGTCACCCAGGAAATAGCTCCATAAAATACAACCTAAGATCTCGTTTTTAACACAGCCCATCACAATATTAGGTTAACATAGATTTACAGTAAATGCAGTACATCACAATGATATGCATGTTGTGTTCGAGTTTCCTTTGAGGGAGTTCATGGCTGGTCCAGGTTCTCCATCACAGGGGGCTTCCACATAACAGTTGTCTCTTATTTGCTGGGTTGTCGCCAAGATTTTTACTTTTCCCTTTCAGTAGTTTTGTTGTTCATACGTAATAATAATAATAATAATAGTAATAATAAAAATAACATATCACATTGCACATACATTAAATTTTAGTCATATCAAACATAATCATGATGCACAATAAATCTCTAACCGATTATGACAAAGCTGTTTCTCACTACTCTAGGATTGACATTCCCTTTCAGATATATATAAATACCATATGTATCAGAATTTTTTTTATTTTTAATTATGCCCCTTCGAAGTGAAGGCCCGTTCAAAAGTCGCCCAAAGGACCTGTAACTTCATTGTGGTGAGAAACAAATTTCGGATTGGTGCAGTTCACACCAATTTTACTTAAACTCCCTGTTTTTCTATGTAATGCGACGTGCGCTCCTCTGAGAAAGCAAAAGATTTCGGGAGGAGCAGAGGGTCCATGTAATGTGGGCTCTCGCCAATATTCCCACTTCCCATAGGGCTAGGCCATAAGCCGATGCCATCACCTTGTCATTTGACAAGATTAAGGGCAGCAACTTTTTATGGATCGCGTGTCGCTTTCCTTTTTTTTGCTTGTCCTGTGTGGATAAACGAATTTTTTTGTTTTTTTTTCTTATTTTTTTTAAACATACTCAATTGTCACAAAATACACTTCATCCATAACATTTCATTATTTTTCATATTATTACATGGTTGCAACCTCCATTTCATATTTTTAACCTCCATTTCATATTTTTAACCTCCATTTCATATTTTTAACCTCCATTTCATATTTTTAACCTACACTTCATATTTTTACTATCCATTTCGTATTCTTTTAGTATAGATTTTCATATTTGTACCACATAATTCATACTTTTATTATATACTTCATATTCTTCATATTTTATTCGAGATTTCATTTTATCCATAACCTATGTTTTTATATTATTCGTGACCTATAGCTAACATTCTTCATAAGTATATATATTATAAACAATTGATGGTACGAACTTCATGACTATTTTACATATTAAACATCTTCCTTGCATTTGGCGCCTTATCTTTGATTAAAAAAAAAAGATAACCTTTATAAAGGAACAATATATGGTATACCTAGAAAAAAAAAAACAGGAAGAATGTCTTGTTGTGTGCAAAGTGCTAGAAAAAGCACAAATAAGGCCTGAACTCTAAGCAATAAAAGGCCAATGTGTTCCGGAACGACAACAACATCAAAATAAATGAACATTGAAAAAAAAAAAATAATAAAAATAAAAGAGAGAGTCTCTGAAGATATATAATCATATGTCGACATAATGTGTAACTGCATAAATTCAAATATATATATTCATAATATTTAACCAGCATAATCCTACACTTTTGTATGTAATTCTGAGAGAGACATTTTCGTACCGGGTCCAAAATTTTTCAAACCCAAACCAGCGGGGGAGATATATGATATCAATATATCATATATCATTGAATATGACGATGTTAGGTAACAAATTGATAAACTTATCTGGTTCTCCAGTTAAAAAAAAAAAAGAAAGAAAAAAAAAAATCCTTTCTTTTAAAGTAACTAAAATTATGATCACAACAGGATCTACATTACAATTGAAGTTACAAATATATCGCCCCTTTTCTCATTTTAGTAATACTTAAACCAATCCCTTAATGTAACGGTCACCGAAATCCCAGCACATGTATTTCACTTTGTCCATACCTTATATGGTCATAGAAAACCGAATGTGGTTTTCTTATACCAGCTGCTCTACAATAAAAATGCTGCATAAGATGTTTTGCGCGTCGTACATATATTTCCTTCTCATGCTACCGTTCCTTATTTGGTATACATTCGCAAATGTTAGACCGCTTCATGAGCCCCAAAGCCTATCCCACAAAATTCCTTTGCTTTTTCAAATTCCAATATCAAGGTTTAAACTCTTTTTTCGCCAATTAGCGATTATCTTGTTAATATGCTAAGTACAAAAATCTCTCTCTCAGAAGAAAAATATTGCACGTATATTTTGGCCAAATATCATATACATGCCAAACATTGTAACCTTTGGCGATATCTGACAACTGATGTTATCTTGGTTCTGACTAAAAGAACGGTCACACTTTCACTTTTTCTCTTGGCCCGGCTCTGCTGTAACCACCAATAGTTTACATTGAGCGTCCTACTCTCTCGAAAGGGTGAAAATAAAACTTTACTTTAAAGAACCTGGCTGCATACTTCTCTTTTTATCGATCTACTTTTCACGGCATTGATGATAACTTGTAATAGTCAATATTAAATCTGCAAGATACCGTAATTACCCAAGAATATCCATTACAGGCCCTTATTGACCCACCTCCTTTTAAAACAAAGTAGTAGTCTTAAAAATATAAATAAGAAAGTCCAGTGTGTATTGGTTTAGAGAAAGACCTGATAATTAGCTTAAAAACAGCCAATTCTCTAACTTTTCAATACTACTGTTTCCTAATAATACTGTAATTTTCGGTGTACAATCAGCAGATCTAACAAATATGTTTAGGCCCAGAACTTTTATTTAACCCTCTCACTGACAAGCCCGTCTATAGACGTTCCCTAAGCTCCAGGTTTTACTGCAATGCAAGCAATAATTAAAATGATATAACTCAGTTGATTTAATGGATTTTTAATACATTGTACAATGATTAACACACTCAAGGATAACGTTCATATTCGTAAATAAGATTTTTCTATAATTTTGAAAGAATCATATTTTTTTAGCAATTAAAACAAAATGCTGAGAAAACAACATTACAATTTTGCCCTTTTGCAAGACTGTCAGAGGGTTAAAACAGTGTAAGTTGTTAGTTCACAGTAACTACCAGACGCTAATTGTTAAATAAATATTCTGGGCCTAAAAATGATTGTTTCCGTCACACAGAAGTTATGATAATCTTATTAAATCATAGAATATTTGTCAATAAAGAAAGCAAAAATTTCTGGTTGGATATAGTTGCATTCTAAAAAGTAAGATTTGTTAACTATGTAATCTTACATTTCTGCAAAATTGCTGAATTGTGTGAGGTTTTAACTCAAAAGCTCAATTCTTACTTTTTCCCCTTGGGAACGAGCGACCGTTAGAGGTGCCACTGAAACGATCAGAATCCTTATTCGCACAAGTTATTTTTCATTATAAATTTATCTTCTTTAATTAGAGCACATTCACGATGTAGTTACCTAAGATTATCTGTTTTGAAAAACCGATAGTTAAGGATTAAAAATTAAGCAAAAGGCCATTGTCAGGAAGGGGATAAACGCTTTTTTCATTTGTTCATTTCTAAATGATTGGAATCTTCAATTTTTTTCCTGAAAATTATTTGCTCCCAAAAATTTCAAAGGGTAATCTTTAGTTTAATTAATCTCAACTTAAATATTGCAGATTTATGTATGCTGAAATAGTGATAGGTTGTAACTTGAGGACTACAGATTGTTCAAAAATTATGAATTCATACTATGAATTCCAATAGCAGATCTTTTATTTTATTTAATCGAGAAATGTTTGTTGTTAAATAAATCAAAAATGTCGACTTAAAGTAGCTTTCTGCTACACCGAATGACTTACGACTTGACAAAATTTATGAAAGAATCGAAACAGGATGTCAAATATGCCTTTTCTTGTTGAAAAATTCAAAATTTAATGCTACATTAATAAGAAGTCAAAGCTTCACAGCTAAAAATTCTATTTTAAAAATGTGATGCTAATCTGAAAAAACTCACTTCGTTTTTTAATTCGAAAAAAGCATAAAATTCAATAATTCGAATTCAGTCCAAAAAATGAACTTATCAATTTGTGGACGGGTGAAAAATATTTCTGTGAAATCTGCAGTTGCAATCAAAATTATCAGTTTGGTCTTTTTTTTTCAGAGACTATGAAAAATTCTTTTTCTTCACGTAATCACAAAACATGCATTAAAACAACTATTATTAGTTAAAAAATTAAAAATTTATATTTGAGATTTCTGTTCTGAATTCAGAATTTCTGAATAAAAATGAGGCAAAGCACACAATTCTGAGCCCAACAACTAAAATTATATAATACATTTTAACACATTTGCTACGAGATTCTTTTGCTGTGCTTTTCATATTTTAACCCCTGTTTTTAAAAACAGAAAATTTCCTGTAATTGATCCGCGAAAATGCTCTGATAAAATAAGGTAAACTTTACAATAAAGAATAACTAGTGAAAATATTGCAGGATTCTGAGAACTTTAAGTGGCATGTACCGTTTGCTCGTCCCCAAATGGTTAATAAAAAATTATTTTATTTTAATGACAAAATTTGGGAAGTCAGAATTATTTTAGTATTTCTGCAATAGCCTCTGAAACGGTTAAAACGGAAAAATAAATCTATACATTTTATTTCTAAATGTCTCTATTTTACTAAAAATTCTGCTTTCTAAAACGACTCTATGCTGCGACTGGATTAATTGTAGCGCGACAAAATAGTTGAATAAAGCCATAAATTTTATGTTCCTTTTTAAACAATCATGGTTTATTTATTTTTTTTTCTTTGAAAGTTTCAAAAGCACAAGGCATCCAGGTAAAAAATATATACATTAGGTTTAATAAATGCTACAACGATTTCGTCGTTTTTTTTTATTGAATAAGTTGAAAAAAAATGTCTGTAAAAAAGTCATTGCTTTTAACCCATGCTACAAAATTTTATAAAACATCGTCATCAAATTAAAATATGTATTAAAAATGTGCTCTGAATTTATCTATTTGTGCTCTGAATACCGGCAATTTTTTAAAGTTCTGCTCACCTTATCTAAACAGAAAATTTTCTGCTATGAAACAAGGAAAAGAAAACCTTATAATATTACTGGTTTTCGCATCCACCCTTTTTACGCTATTTTTTGAAGGTATCCTCATATTTGAGTAAGATTATTTCTAAAATATTTTTTATAATAGAGTGTTTATTGTACTATAAAGTCACATTCTGTTATAATTTCCTACTGAGTCGAAAGTTTGAAGATTAGAGTAATGAAAAATCAAAGAAATTGTCGCGGAAAAGCACGTAAGGGGTCTTGGTGCTTTGAACATTTTTAACCAATTATTAAAAAAAATGACTATTGTAATTAGCATTATAAAAGAAAATACTTTTATTGTAGGTTCACAAGGTGCCACGTGAGTAAGGACTGTGATCTGTAATTATTTATTTTTTATCGAATACAGAATTTTTATTTGTCGAAATTAGAAGATAAATTTCTTAAAAGCTCAACTAATATCGGGTGAAGATTATACAAAAGACCAAAATGCGAGCTTAAAAAGCCATTTCGTACACTTTAAATCGTAAACTAAACAGAGATGGTTAAAAGCTCATGCAAGGACTACCATCTAATTTATTTATAGAATCAAGTGAAATGTCTAATAGGAGGAAAACAGAAAACGTACGATCTTCTCTATAAAATAATATAATCATTCGTGCAGCTTAGGCTTAATTGCTGGAAGCTGGAAAACAAGATGATTCTCAAACATTCAAAGCAATCATCAATAGTACGAAAAGTGCAACACAAATATAAAAAAGGCTTTTTTTAAATCAGAGAGCGAAACAAATGACTCGCTCACGCCACACAAGCATTGTCCATGTTCGTAGAAGCCGATTTAACTCGTCAAAAAACCTAAATAGTAAGAAACACTAACAAAAATTCTTTGTTTGTTATACCTTGTTACAAAAAGGCGATACAAGAATGCTATCCGCCCCCAGTCATGCAGAGTAACAAGTACTTATGCCGAAACCGATTTATAGACTTTGATTGACCATGCAGTTAAGCGTTTATCTATGTTCCGCTAATTACTCAAAATATTAAAAATGTGCCTTACTTGGTTATTACCGGAAGCCACAGATATTTGATCCGGAAAAAGCCGGAGAAGTATGCAACTACTCGCTTAAGTGTAGATTTGTACCAGTGACATCCAATGACTCAAACAATGCATAAAATATTAATTCATGGTGCAGTTATCATCAAAAATGCATTATTGCCTGTTGGACAGCTTTCAAAAGAGGCCGCAAAAGCGCGTAATAAATATGTTAGGATATACCACCAAGACTTCGAGCGAAAGTTCTCGAAGGAAAATTGCAACAAAAATATTTTTAATCGGCTACTTTTAACATCTGACCCTTGTAGAAGTAGCATAAGAAAAGTAAAAGGAAGAAGGATGAACTACTTTTTGCCAGAAACAATTGCTCTTCTTTTCCCTCCGAAGCCCAATGTTCGTGATGATTCTTCAGAGAGTGAAGAAGATGAGCATTAATTTTTAAAAATAAAATTTGTGCCTCATTTTAATACATCGTCTTTTTAAATTTAATAAATATAGTTTTTCGTTCAACTGTATCCTTTCGAATGGATGTATAATATAAAATAATTTTGGCCGCATAGATAACGCAAATAACCGTATGTGCATCGGTGCGTTTTTAAGCAATTAAAATGTGAAATAATACTGAATACAAGGCGTGTGAAATTTTCTACAGAAAAAATTCCAATAACCAGGTAGATTTATTTAAAAATTTGCAAAAATTTTGCTTATAACTTCACAAGGAAAAAAAGAAAATTCCTTTTATGAGGTCTTCGAATTTTCTATTTGTGTTTACAAAGTTTTACTCATTGTATTTTGAATAAAAAGAGATTATTGTTACAAAATAATTATAATAACAATAATTATAATAATGTATAAAAAATGTTACCCCTTAACTGATTAGCGCATACGCCGTATGGGCAAGAAAAATTTATTTGATCCATTACTTAAAAATTTTTGACACCACTAAATTTTTAAAATACAATTTCATACTGTTTAAGGTTTTTCGTAACTGCTCCACTCAACAAGCGTAAAACGTTTTGACACATAAATTCATTTTTTAACAAAAACATATAAAATTGAAGACCTGACTATGGAAGTGATTTCGAATCGAGCTCAGCCCCTTTCCATTTTATGATAATTAAATTACTTATCGAGTTATCAAAGATTTAGATCACGTGATCACCCGTTTTTCTCCTGCTTTTAGACCGGTTTTTCTGCTTTCGTCGGTAATTGTCTTCAAAAACGTCGACTTCCAAGGCTTGTTATGAAAGATCTATTGCGTTTGTTAACACTAGAACCGCGGCGATGGGTCATTTTGACCCGTACCATATGGAGAGATGTCGATTCGAACCAGAAAACTCTTAATAAATAAAGCTAAATATATGCTGAGCAAAAACATTTTCAATAAATAACTTAAACAGTTTTAAATGAAAATTCCGGTGAGAAATATTTTTAAAAAACTTGAATAAATTTTCCCGCGGTTCTAGTGTTAAAAAAAAAAAAAAAAAAAAAAAAAAAAAAAAAAATCCTGAGTGCAATTAGACAGTTTCTGAACAACAACACCTGCTAGTTTTATGGAATTTCGAACAAAAATAAATTAAAACTAATGTCACAAAGTTGCCCTTTTTGATTTAAGAACGCCCTTAATGGCAGAAAATTTAGACAATATTAGGAATATTTTAGCTTAAAAAGTGGTGTTTATTATATATTTTTAATTTATTGTACGCCAAGTAAAGAATCAGTTAAGTGGTTAAGAATTAAGAAAATTTGGCTGAAAATGTTTAGAGAGCAATAACATTACATGTACATTCATGCAGAATATAGGATTACAATTTGTTTTTTTTAGGCAGTGTATGACGTAGTGAAATGATTTATCTAATGTGGAAGCAATTTAAATATCTTGATAAACTCTATTTACCACTTTGTTCTTCAAAGGAAATAATCAGGTATGAAACCTTTTTTAACAATCCTTATTTAATTCTTATCTTACTCACATTATTTAGAGGCAAAGAATTTATTCTTATTTCTTGTTGCAAATTTCCTTTAAACCAAATCAAGATATTCAACCATTCAATTCATTTTATTCAAAGATTCGTAAACATGCAATTTTCTATTCTGAATTAACTTTATTTCTAAAAAAAAGACTTCACTTTTTAATACTATAAAATAAAACCAGGATTTGTTTTATTCTTTTTCACACTTCTGAAATTTTCTCAATTGCGTTAAGACATTACAAAGGAGTAAATTGAAAAATTGATTTTCTTATTCCGCTGAGAATTTTGAATCTTGGATATTATCTTTCAATTAGCAGATTATCGATCTCAGAAAAGAAAAGTAAAGAAAAAAGTAAAATCCGTTAGAGAAATTGGCATTTAGATAAAGATTTTCATTCAGATAAAAACTATTGAGGTTAAGAAATTTACTTTTAATGGATTATTTATTCTTTTCACTTACTTTTCATAACATAAATTTAATTACGAAATCCGTATTTAGTTAGATGGATTCCTTAAGGTATTTTTACTATTAAATAGGCTGGTTAACCTCTGGATTACGGGCGAGTATTGCCGGCGGACTATTTTGTTTAATTCAGATTTCCCGAATTAGATAAATTTCCTTTGTTTACTTCTTAATTAATAAGTCATTAAATAAGGCGAATTTTTCCATTAGATAGGTAATTAAAAAAGCGATGTTCCAGACTAATGTGTTATTCCAAGTCATTCAATTGGTAAAAGGTAGGTGCGCTATACCGATGATTCGGGTTTGAGTCCTGGATGGTCACTTTTTCATAATGTTGCTATACGCCTCAATAGAACGCCCGGAAGGAGTCGATTCGACTCCAACCATGTGATTAAATTTCCGTTCGTACCAGAAATTTTCTCTTGAAATAAGTTAAATTTAAACAGATTTACGTTTATTAAATCAATTAAATAATTTTGAATAAAAATTCTGGTATAAAATATTATTATCAAGCTTGAGTGAAATTTCCGGACGTTCTAGTGTTAAGCAAGTAAAATTTGAAAAAAGTATTTATTGTAACGCGTGTGAAATTTTTACAGAAAAATTTCCAATAATCCTGCAGATTTATTTAAAACTATTTTAAAATATTTGCAAATAATTTAACAAGCAGTGGTAAAGTAAAAATAAAATTCCTAACAGAAGGTTTTCTAATTTTCTTTTTGTGCTTACAAAGTTTTATTAATTATATTTTTAATTTAAAGCATTAATTAGCATTAAAAATAAATTATAATAACAATAATTATATTAATGTATAAAAAATATCTAGTTTTTTTGTTATTCAGTTTTATCATTATTTTATTCTAATCCTTTCAGAATTAAAAAAAAAATGGCTGAAATTTTTTAGAGAACAATTGCAATACTTGTCCATGCACGCAGAGTATAAGAGTACACTTTATTATTCTTTATGTAATGCATGACGAAGTAAAATACTTTACCTAATGCGGAAGAAATTTAAATATATCGATAAACTCCATTCACCACTTTGTACTTCAGATGAAGTAACCCAGTATAAAACCTTTTTTACAATTCCTATTTAATTCTTATCTTACTGACATTATTTAGAGTCAAAGAATTTATTCCTGTTTCTAGTTGCAAATTTCCTTTAAACCAAATCAAGATATGCAACCATTCAATTCATTTTATTCTAAGGTTCGTAAACATGCAATTTTCTTTTCTGGATTAACTTTTTTTCTTAAAAGAAAGACTTCACTTTTTAATGCTATAAAATAAAACCAGGATTTCTTTTATTGTTCGCACTTCTAAAATTTTCTCAAATGCGTTAGGACATTATAAAAGAGTTAAATTAAAAAAATTGATTTTCTTATTCCGCTGAGAATTTTGAATCTCGGATATTATCTTTCAATTAGCAGATTATCGATCTCAGAATAGAAAAGTAATGAAAAAAGTAAAACCCGATAGAGAAATTCGCATTTAGATAAAGATTTTAATTCAGATAAAAACTATTTAAGTTAGGAAATTCACTTTTAATGGGTTATTTATTCTTTTCACATTCGCTTCATTACATATGTTTAATTGTGAAGTCCGTATTAGATAAATGGATTATTTGAAGTATATTTTCTGTTAAATAGTATTACTTACCTTTCGATTACGTACCAGAATTGCCCGTGGGCTATTTTTTCTTTAATTCAGAATTCCTGATACGGCACCACTTTTTTGAATTAGCAAAATTCTCTTTGATTTCGTCTTAATTAGTAAATCACTAAGTAAGGCGAATTTTTCCATTTCGAAAAAGTGGTGCTAATCAAGACATCTGAATTAAACAAGTCGGATATCGTTCGTCAAACGTAGCAAATGAGATGCGTTCGTATCAGAATGAAATTTTATAAATATTTATATCTTGGTGGGAAAGCTTTTACACGCTTATGCAAAAATACATAAATACAAAAGATTTATTACGATTATATACATAAAGATAGCAATATGGAAAGCATATGTCTTTATCTTAAATGGGACTTCATCACAACCTAGAATCATCACCTATCATGAGATGTCATTGGATTAATTATATATGACAAGATTTAATAGAATGAAGAAAACTTTAATTAATATCTTTAAGTTTTGACTCGATTTTCCCAAAATATGAAATGAGTCGTCAAAATTCTGCAACGATTATACATATTAAATTTCGAACCATTCGGCTGGACTCTTTTTTGCGCTGTTCGAATAGACAGACGAATGGACCAGATAACGACTATAGGTGATACGTATATATATAATTGCGATATTTTCCATAGACCATAAAGTAATGGAATACTTTTGTATGTTTCTATAAAAATAACTAAATAATTATGAACGTTACATACTCTATTTCCAATACCGAACATGGCATAGTAAATCTCAGTAACATACATCAATTACAGAGCAATCACACTAATACATTAAAACAAGTTCCATTTAGTGGAGACAGACGCCAGATGGACAGGCAAACGTAATTTTTTCAATACAAACACTTCTCGATTATGTTGGAATGTGTTAAAAACGCAAAATAGTTTAAAATTTCCCTTTCAGAAAGGGTATAGCCGGGTTTCTTAGTAAAATATGCCCGTGAGTCAACCACATCGAGTCCTGCATGAATCGATAGCCCATAAAAAGAAATTCATTTCTTCCCAGTTTTAAGTTTGTATCTCAAGACCATAGGGGGTAATGACACTAAATGCCTGTTTTGGAAAAGAGCGCATTGTGACAAAACCACTAAGCAGATTTCAACGAAAAAAATAAGGAATATAAAAAAACACCATACGAATGTTTGACAATTTTTTCAGATTTTTTTAAACAAAAGAACAAGTTTTCTAAGATTTTTTTTGTTTTTAAAAGTACATTTTAATTAAAAATAAACTAAAATTTCTGAGTGACCACCTTATTTTTTTTCATGAGACATGATGCATATTCACTATCTAATTCAACTTTCTACCTATGGTGCATCATATTAAAAAAGTGCAAAATCATATTCAGGCGGAAATGTGAGGCGTGTCTCAGACAAATTTCACGCCTTCTTTTAAAAATACCGTGCGAATTAATGTGTGAGATTTGAAAAGAAGGCGTGAAATTAGTCCGAGACACGCCCCACATTGCCGCCGGAATATGATTTTGCCCTTTTTTAATATGATGCACTATACGTAGAAAGTTGAAATTGATAAAGAATATGCATCATGTTTCATAGTATTTAATGCAAAAAAATTAAGGTGGTCACTCAGAAATTTCAGTTTATTTTTAATTAAAATTTTCATTTAAAAACGGGGAAAATGTTAGAAAACTTGTTCTTTTGTTTAAAAATTCTGAAAAAAATGTCAAACATTCGTATAGTGGTTTTTTACATCCCTTATTTTTTTTCGTTGAAATCTGCTTAGTAGTTTCGTCACAATGCGCTCTTTTCCAAAAAAGGCATTTAGGGCCATTACCCCCCCCCCCATGGTCTTGAGATACAAACTTAAAACTGGGGAGAAATGAATTTCTTTTTATGGGCTATCGATCCATGTAGGACTCTATGTGGTTGACTCAAGGGCATATTTTCCTATGAAACCCGGCTATACCCTTTATACCAATAGACGGAAGTACACTTGAATACTTTTGTACATCCCTGTATTTTGCCTATTATCTTTATACACACGTCACCAATTTAGTTAAAATATAATCATATATATTAAAACAAATCACTATTTCTATAAGACAAGAGTAAAAAATTCGCGCACGCATGATTTAAAAAGTACAAACTCGTTCCTGAAGAGGTAAGGAGTAGCAGGTATACATAGCCGGGTGTTCTAAAGCAACAGTTTAACCCCTTGAGGGGCGGTGGTTTCATAAATATACCACTTAATTTTAATTCCGAAACGCCACATTCGCACCGGAATTTTTTTTAAAGAAAATTACGGTTTATTGAATGCGAGAAGTATAGCGTTTTCTTATTTAAAAATAAAGTTGTTTTCAAATTCCGGTGTCAGTCATTAATTTCAATACTTAAGCAATGAATTTGCCCTGCCTCGCAAAGTGTTAAGACACTGAATTTGTGTTGAGGACGTGGGAATGATCCGAACTTTCGGCAAAATAGATTTCTGTGATGACTTTTGACGATAATTCCTTTCATTGATGACATATTTTACTATGAGGAGGGAGAACTAAATAAAATATATTTTGTACTTTATTATTATTTGAATGTTTTATAATTAAATGAAATTTAACACTCAACGATGTTTTTTAAAAATAAAACTTTTATAGTTATAATATTTATGCTAAAATATTTTGTATATTAATGCAAATTGAGATTATATTTGCTTATTTTTAATTTTTTGTTGGAGTTACTTACCATTATCAAGAATATATATATGTGTGTGTCAGAAAGAAAAGTTGCGATTCTTTTCTATTAAAAATGAAAATGAAAACAAAAAGGCAGAAAAATATTCCTATAAGAACAACAAAAGAATTTATCTTATACCTATGCTTTAGTTTTTTATTAAATGCATAAAAATGCAAAATAAAATTCAAGCATTGTACATGGCTTAATGATTATATAATTCATGAAAATGCAAATTAAATTCATGTAATTAATATATATATATATAATAAATTATCAGTTGCATACAGCAAGTTCGGGGTTTTAGAGAGAGACTGATAGTAATTAAATTAATGAGAAATCTTAAGGATCGCGCAGTTATAAATAATAATAATAATAATAATAATAATAATAATAATAATGATAATAAAATAGAAAATACTACATATCTGTATTTTTTTTAATGAGACTTTTGCACGTTTAATTTATCTGCAATTTTCACTACCTTTTGCATTATCATCATCAAGATAATATATTTGTGTATATACTAAAAATGGTATTCATTATATAGAAAAAAAAGAAAAGGAAAATCATTTATATAAGAACTCTAAACGAAATTATATATATATCCGTGGTTTAATAATTAAATAATGCATGAAAATGTAAAAAAGTAAAGTAATTATTAGCTCAAAGCAGCGAATTTCAAATTTAGGGTTTTAGAGACAGATTGATAAAAACAAAAATTACACAAATTTTTAAAAATCGCCAAGTTACAAAAAAGAAAAAAAAATTGTGTTATTCATTCAAAAATTTCAAACTGTTGTAAATTTTAATTTAACACCTAACAATATTTTTTAAAAGTATTTTTGTAAAAGGCGTAAATATTAAATATTTCGTCTGTAGGTGGCAGCATCTATAAGTATATACTTATTTCTGTTATGCGCGTAGAAGCTAGGAAAATCAATATATTTATAAATAGCAAGATAGGTATAAATAAATAAGTGTAGTGCGTCATGTAGACAAAAAACATATGTCAAACTGTTTTTCATCTGAAGGGTTAGGTATTAGGAAGGTAAAGGTTAGTATTTAAACTTATAGAATCAGATAAATTATTTCATAAGGGATTTCAGAATTTTATATTAAAATATTTAAGCTAAATATGTTTCATGTAATTATTTTTTAAATAAATTGAACTGGTCTACATTTTTTTTTTTTTGTTTATCAAGATGGCATATATAATGTGTTTATGTGTGCAGGGCCTGATTTATAATGGGGCACTCCCTTACCAGTAAAAAGAATTAAAATATTTTTCTTTTATCATGACAGTTATTTCGAATGAAAAGGGCGTTTAAAAAAAGTTAAATTTCTTCAAAGTTTTAGGGATGGGAGAGTGCCTCGTTAGTAATCAGGCCCTGTGTGTGTGCGTCTGTTTACTAAGAAAAGTATTCATTAATTTCTGAAAAAAAAAGAAAAGAAAACAGGAAAATACTCATATAAGCACTATAAAGGAATTGTTTTGTTACTCATGACTTAATAATTCAATCATGTACAAAAATGTTATGTGAAATTCAAATACCGTAATTTCGGGTGTATAAGCCGCGGATCAAACAATTCTTTTTGGACCTAGAAATCTTATTTTGTGATTGAACAGAAATATTTACGGCGATCTAACTAGTAACATTCATTTTTTTTAAATGTCTGGGTCGAAAAAGAATTGTTTGATCCGCGGCTTATACACCCGAAATTACGGTAATTAAATATATATATATAAATCATTCGTTAGTAGCCTGAAATTGTATTTTCAGGGCTTTAGCATGAGCCTGATGAAAATAAAATTAATGAAAACTTCTAAAAGTAGTTTAAAAAATTTCAAAAATACTAAATATTTAGAAAATATTAGTTATTTGTTCCAAAAATTGAGGAAATTTTCAAAAATAAATTTTTGTGTTACACTTCAGCTAAGAATCAAGTAATTCAATTACAAGCTTAAAATTCTTTCGCTTCATTGATTGAGCAAGTTAGGCTGACAGCACCATCTAACCTAAGGCCATGAATATGTAGGAAACACATATTCAAGGAATCAAATAGATAATACAGATCGACATCAAGTTTTCAAAATATATTTTAAAAGTAACTAATTAAAAAAAATCAAACATTTTATCTAATAAAACTTTCCAGATGTTTACCTTCAAATCTTTACGGATACTAAAGGAGCTTTAAATGATGGCTCAAGCAAACCCTTCTTGCCCGTCCTAAGTACGGGCAAATCAGGTAAGCGGTTAAGATAAGAATTGCGATTTTGTGAGCAAACACCCACACGCATTCCAATATTTTTTTCAGAAATGCAAGATTACATAGTTAACAAATCCCACCTTTTTAGAATACAGCTATATCCGAACAGAAATTTGCTCTTTATTTAACAACAGAAATTCTGTGATTTATTAACATTATCATAACTTTTGGATTTTAATTCGCGAAGGAAACAATCACGTTTAGATCCATAATTTTTACATTATAGATGTCAAATATTCACAGTAACTAAACCCTTTGAGGAGATAAGATCTATCCTTAAGATGCTGAAATGATTGATCAACACTAGAGTTTGAAAACAAATTTATTTCAAAATAAATCAAAGATTGAAAAAAATCAAAATTTTCATTTCGAAATTATGGCGTGAATGCGGCATTTCACAAATAAAATTACCGTAATTTCGGGTGTATAAGCTGCAGATCAATCAATTCTTTTTCGACCCAGAATTTTAAAGAAACAAATATAACTAGTTAGATCGCCATAAATATTTGTCTTCAATCACTAAATACGATTTCTGGGACTAAAAAGAATTGTTTGAGCCGCGGCTTATACACCCGAAATTACGGTAAATGGGAAATTTTTATCCCACCTCACTTTAACCCTTTCCTGCACAGAGCAAATTCATTGCTTAAGTGTTGAAATTAAATGACTGACACCGGAATTTGAATGCAACTTTATTTGTAAATAAGAAAAAAGGCCATATTTCACACAATCAATAAACCGTAAATTTTTGTACCAAAATTCCGGTACGAACGTGTGTTTGGGAATTAAAATTAAGTGGTTTCTTAGATATACCACCGCGCCGCAAGGGGTTAAAGGGTTAAGAAATTACATTTTATCAAATTAAAGTTCTTGGTCCAAACATATTTCTTTGACATGTTCAACTATTCAAAAACGGTAGTACTGAAAAAACTGGAGCATTGACTCTCACTCACCTAATGTTCTCAGGTGTCCCTTGTAAATCGGGACGACAAATGCTTTGGACATCACTAATATCTTTAAGTTTACTTCGTCTTCTTTTATAACAGATTATTCGGCCCTTAGATAAAGCGAAGAAAATTAGTTTTAAATACTGGTGTCTAGAGAATTTGGCGCACCTATTTACACGGGACACTAGTGGTCAGTGAGAATCACCTCGCAAGTGCAAAGATTTAAATTTGTTTTTCGAAGAGCGTTTTGGTTGGTTGGTTGTATTGGGTTTAATGGCGCAAAATCCCTGAAGGGACATGCTGCGCCAAAACAAAGATTAAAAGTACAAAAGTTAAAAAGAGAACATGGTCAAAATATCTGGATGGGGGATTCCATCCAGATATAATCAAGCAAACAGTGGTTTAAAAAAATTAAAATACTTAAAACATTACAATAGAGCCCATCCGAACATCGTTAAAGATTATCCAAATTAAGATAGAGATAAGAAGAGAGTTTTGATACAGGCTATTTTTTTAAATTTAAAATATCTGACTTTTTTTTCATAATAAGTACCTTCATTTTTTTTGATAACAGAAATTTGCAATTAACCTTCCTACCCTGTTCAAATTTTACTCAATCTTGATAGAAACGCTGCACACCAGAATTGTTATTTAAAACATTTTAATATATTTAATGACTTATTTCTTTGAATCTGTTATTTAACTTTCTTTGTGAAAAACGTTCTGGTTCGAATCGTATAGTACAAATTATAGATGTGGGTCGATTAGACCCATTCAGGGTAGGAAGGTTAAAGAAAAAATAGATTACGAGTTAGAAAAATCGTTAGATATTGTGAAGAAAAACTTTGATAACATTATTCATATATAGCAATCGTGAATTTTCCTTCTGATAAAAGTCAACAAGTTGCTACTAATACTTCTTCAACCAAGCAATGTTGTAAGTTTGATTGCTTTTTAATCCAGATTTCTTAGTTGCTAAAACTATTTAGAAATATTAACATTAGCCTTTTTTAATCTGTAATTAAAGGAGGAAATTTTTATTTCAAAGAAGTTATAGGTATTAAGCAATATAAATGAAATAGAAGATGCCCAACTGGCAACACTGCCTCTGATTTTCTTAGGTCTTTCTGTAGTTAAAAAAATGCTCATAAATTTCAGATTAGTTTCAGCTTTCCTTTGTTATTTGGAGAAAAATTCACTAATATTAGCACTTTCTTTCAATCTTATATTACACTGATAAACAAATTTTAACGAATTTTCGATTTCTCTATATACGTTGGGTGTTTCTTATAGATTTCAAGCTGCTGAAAAAGAATATGTTAGTGAAAATTTTCTGTCACCCTCCAATTTTGAGAAATTTCATTTACAAGTTTTGGAGTATGTAGGCATCTTATAGGCATTATAATTATATTACGTTATTCTCTTTCATGTATTTGATTCACCCAAACATTCTTTTTTCTTATTATAATGATAGAAGATACAGCAAGAGAGTAGAAACAGATGTCCCCCTAATAAATTTTATTTTGCGATCTTGAATTGACAGCTCTAGCCATCCCCACAGTATTTGACTTTAACGCAAATCCATGACAGTTGTAACTTTCGGGACGAGTGTACTACTATTTTTTTGTTCTGTAAGATTTTTTAATTAAATTTTGATTATAATTATCATATTTTCCTCTACAATATGTAAAACATGTCTAAAGGATGTGTCAATGAACCCGATCCTTTCTGCTATGTGTCGGGAAGCTAACTTTGAAAAGTCACCGATGCTCTTTCGCACCGTTAATAAATATCATAATATCATATGTACTTTGGATATAAAGTAGGTGCACAAGATAAGAAATGGGCACCTCCTTCTTGTTGTACACGATGTGCTATAAACCTCTGGGCATGGATGAAATGTATAAAAAAGTGTTAGTCCTTTGCTATACCCATGAGTGGCGAATGCAGAAGGATCATATAACTGACTGCTACTAATGTATTACAAAAATTAAAGGATTCTCTGCAAGAAGTAAACATAAAATTAAGTACCCGAACTTAGATTCAGCAATGTGACCAGCATTACGTAATGATGATTTACAAATACCAAAACCTCCAGAGAATTTTACATATGACGATGTAGCAGCAGAAATGGAAATTGATGAAACTGAAACTTCCTCTACATTCGATATGAACTATTCTCCTGGCATAAATGAAGAACCCCACTTAATTACCCAAAAAGAAATAAAGGATTTTGTGATAGACTTAAATTTATCAAAGAAAAACTCAGAATTACTTGGATAAAGATTGCAAGGTTGGAATCTTTTGAAAAACAATACAAAGATATCTATTTATCGAGATTGACATAAGAAATATTCGACATTTTTTCAAGAAAAGATGATTTATGCTATTGTAATGATACAAGTGGCTTAATGTCTGCTTTAAATTGTCAATATAACTCGGAACAATGGCCTATAAGACAGCAGCCACAGATAAGACGTTTACCGTTACACAAAGTATGAAATTTCTTATTAATATCACTTCTTTTTACAAAAATTCTTCTATATTTTTCTGAAGTTTTATAAACAATGCATACTTTCAGTGTTTTAAATATTAATTTTAAGCTTTATAAGTGTTTATTTAACCCATTAATGCCTGAATTATTTTCTTCGTTAAAATTCAAATTTTGCATTTTCCCACCACTTTTAAAGAAAGAATAATTTTTATCTTATTTTATCGAGGACTTTGTCTCGAGAAACAAAGTATTTATTTATCCTCCTTTTTTACTGGCGTGAAATGCGCTTACTTGAATATTTTAAAACTGTCCCAAAAATGGGACGCTAGGCACTAATGGGTTAAAAGTTTGTCATTACTAAAATACAAAATTATAAATTTCATAAGGTATATGTGTTGAATAAATACTACAAAATTCAGATTTTCAAGATTTTGAATTTTCTAAAAATCTGTGGGTGATGGAAACTTTTTAATGGCATATTCTTTCATAGCACCACCTAAAATATAAAAGTCACCACATACTTAGTTAGAAAAAGAAACCTTGTTTATCAGTGTTATTAATATCTGTCCATGGATCTATGTAAGCTCAAAAACTCGGAAACCATAGGGCACAGGGCTACGAAATTCGGCTCACAGGTTACTGGTAGGGGGCCGAATGATTGGGCTGAAAAATGCAAAAGATTTAAATAGAATTTTTTTATATTTTTGATGATTTTTTGCCTTTTTGTGTTTAACCTGTAATCGTGCAAGTTATAACCAGTTTTAAAGGTTTACTATAATGTGAGATGTACATATTACGTACTCCACGGTTCAATATTAAGAGTACTAGTTGTAAATGTTTATTGCAATGGGAGATATACATATTATCCACGCCACACTGCAACACTAAGAAGCTGTAGTAAGTATTACGATAATTCTTTTACCTCACATGCAAATAATTAGATTATTTAATTGCGCTTAATTGCTACTTTAAAAAAAAATAAGGAGAAACGCTTTATCACAAACATCAAAAATTATTTAATTCTATTCATTACATTATTCCAAAGATATCTTTTTATCGTCTGTTGCTACAGCAACATGATAAATTATATTTCATTAGAAAAAACTGCATAGTAGTAGAACAATGTTTTTTTTAATCTAATAGATATTGAAAAGCTCAACACTTTAACAGGGGAATGCTTAACTCTCGTACAGATTTTATTTTAGATTTTTTTTATTTTACATTTTAAAATTGTTTGTTGTCATTGCGTTTTATACTAATTTTCATTTCATATTTAACTATTATAATGCCTATTTGATATGATTTTTTTAAAAACTACTACTTTTTATGCGGATTTTAAATTTCAAAACATAGTAAATTAGGTGGATGTGCCAATCCCTAAACTTTCTTCTATCTCATACGTACATTTTAATATTTCAAAATTTAGTTACACGTCTTAATGCTTTAATATTATTAATTCAATACTGTATCAACTATGATTTTCATCTTAAATTCCTGCTTCAGATAATTAATCGGAGTAAAATCTAGGTTCCGTCTCTGCACGAGTCGATGAACAATAGAACGATAGGCAGATTTCTTTTCAAATTCAGAAAGGATTTACTTGCCATACCCTAAAATAATCATACACAAAAAAAATTAGTCCAGTTCAATGCAAAACTTCAAACACTTTTTGATGGTAAAATAATATAAATGGCACAGACATCGCGATTATATCGCCTCCTTCCGGCGGATTTTTTTCAAATTCAAGGAGGGTCTGCTGACCATAGCCAAACAATTATACAAAAAATTTCATTCAATTCTATGCATAAATTCATAGACTTTTCTGTGGTAAAATATTAAAAATGGCACAAAAATCGCTATTGCAGCGGCCCTTCCGGCCGATTTTTTTTTCAAATTCAGGGATGACTAACTAGCTATAACCAAACACTTACACAAAAAAAAATAGTTCAATTCGATGCATAACTTTATAAACTTTTAGTCGGTACAAAATTGAAAATGACACAAAAATCGCTATTGCAGCGCTCTCTTTCGATGGATTTTTTTTTCAAATTCAGAGAGGACCAACTAGCCATAGCCATACACTTACACAAAAAAATAGTTCAATTCGATGCATAACTTCATCCACTTTTAGTTGGTACAATATTCAAAATGGCACAAAAATCTTTATTGCAGCGCCCCCTTCCGGCGGAATATTTCAAAATTGAAGGAGAACCTGCTCGTCATAGCCAAAAACATTCACAAATTATTTGGTTCAATTCTATGCATATATTTATACATTTTTGATGGTATGTTAGCAACATATGGACACACGGACAGACAGACATTTTGTAAAAACATGTTTTTTGGAATATCTGACCCCTAAAACGTGCAAATCCGTCGAAAGCCGGAAGTCGAAAAAATTTCGATTACAATACTTTCTTCTATTGAAGATAGAAAAAAGTAAAAATGTACCGTAGACTTTTACATATTTTTTCCTACTTTTGAAAACAGTGACAAACCTCTCACGGCCCGTTACATATTTTTTATTATTTGATCATATCCTTATGAATCGAAGTTTTCAAAATCAGATGCCTAAGCGCAAAAAGCCAATAATTACAAATCCCTGGTGAAAAGCGAGGGCTATAAGGCAGCGCGAAAGCCAAGCTAATGAGACAAAGGAAGATGCTCATGAAAGAAGACTCGCCATGATAGAAAGAGACAGGGAGTCATGTACGCTAATGGCACCTGTGCACTGTGCATGTAAAATCCGTCGTGGATGCAAAGTTTACCTGTGAATTATACTGCTGGAGGTGCTTTCCCAGGTGAAGGTCTCGTCATCTGATCAAGGTTCTAAATTACGAGACAAAACTGAGTAACTGAGAAACATTTGCAGTACAAACAACAGGATGTAACGCTAAGCAACCGAGAAAACAAAGTATACTCAAATGAGAAGCAAGTACTGTAGATATGATGACGAGAGAAGCGAAATTATCAGGTTTATTGCCGCTAAACAGCGACTAGGCGGTCACTCGCCCCGATACCAGGTATCTAACCCTTTAAGCTGAGGTAACTTGGCAGGTAGGGGCCTGATCATCTGTTAGAAAGAAAGAGACAGGGAAAGATGAATGGACGAAACGGAGGTTGAAGCTCTGCTAGAAGACTCGCTATGCCGGAAAGAGACAGACAAAGACAAATGGCACAAAAGGAAAAAAACTGCTTCAAGAAGATATAAAGCTCTATGGCGAACTCAACAAAGACGTCATAGACCGGGTAGCAGCAGCACACGCAATCACCTCATCGAATTTACAGCTGAAATTCCAGAACTATTAAAAACTCGATTCGTATATTAAAACGCAATCGGTCTGCAAGTGAAAAACCCTTAAAAACCCGATTTTAGCAGTTGTTTCGTAGGTCTACCATCGTGTTTTTCTATTCCCAGTCCTCCATGTTTTCATACCTTTGGGTGCAGGAAAAAACAATAGTAAACTTGTGAGTCAACCGCTAATATCAGATTTTCAGGTGTTTTTCACTACGATATTACGTAGCACGCCGATTACGTTTTAATATTCGAATCCAGTTTGAAATAATTCTGCAACTTCAGTCGTGAACATTATGAGGTTATTGTCTGTGTTGTCACCTCCCGGTTGATCACGATGAGGGTTCCCAACAACTGGCTGGGAGGGAAAATGGCTTACAAGCCATTGCTTGACATCGAACAATGAGTAGTACAAATAATGTCGGAAGATGCGGCCTACATCCAACTGTTGGAAAAACTCAACGTTAGCATCAATTGTATTGCATTTTTTTCAATGCAGAGAAGAATATAAGATGATTTTATACTCACTGTTGCCACAATGGCAAAGCAATGTTGGAATCTCTTGAACCATATCCATATCAGAAGAGACAGCTTAGAGATAGCAACGATTGATCGTAAGCTCCCTTTAACCCTTTGAGAGCAAAACATTTCTGTTCTTAAATTGTTAAAATGATTTAACAACACCTTAATTTTAAAAACAATTCCCACATCAAAATTCTGGTGTCAATGTGTCATTTCGGAATTAAAATTAACCCATTAGTGCCTAGCGCCCCTTTTTAGGGACGATTATGAAAAATGCAATAAAGCACTTTTCACACCAGTAAATATAAAGATAAGTAAGCACTACTTTTCACGAGACAAATTCCTCAATAAATTAAGATAAAAGTTATTCATTCTTTAAAAGTGGTGGGAAACCCAAAATTTCATTTTTAATGAAGAAAGTAATTTGGGTATTAATGGGTTAAGTGGGATATATTTTATCCCACCCCCCCTTCAAGGAGTTAAGGAACACATAATATCATACAACAATGCGTTGTCTTTTGCCTCCATGGGTGCTTAAGTTACACCTCCCTCCAGAACCAGCCTACATTATTTTAGAATCCTACATTATTTTAGAAAAATGTGGTCACTAATATGTATTGAATTCTGATATAGCATTGCAGCGGCCTATTAACAGGAGAGAAAAGATACAATGTGTAACAAAGAAATCATGAGCAAGCTTGACTATGTTATCAGGCTTATGCACATACATTTCAAAAGCTTCGTGAAATGGAAGAACAAGTAATTGAAAAACAAGGACCTGAAGCAGCAGAAAGTGTGTGCATTAATATATGCCATAAAAATTTATCAACGGACCAGCATAGATGCAGATGGTATGCACCAAAATCAAGTGCGATAACCATGTTTCTCCATACTCCCGACTGTGCGCCACCTACTAATAGGATTATTTGAATCCGAAGGGGATTAAGTATCCGAAGGGGAATCAACTGTATAGAAAAAACGATCTAAATCCTTATTGTGATCCTATGAGTTGTGTTTAATTTTTCCCACAGGCTAAAAGGATTGGAATGTGGATGCTGGATGTCCTGAACTTCAATTTTATAGTCATATGATGTCCGTGAGAAGGAATGTTTTCAGCCTGTGCGTAGAACAGGTTAAACAGCTAGGCTTTTATTAAAACACAACTACGTTTTAAAAATATTTTGTTTACAGTCAATTTAAATTTTTTTAAGTAAATGAAAAAAAAATCAAGCCAATTGATTCGAGAACTGAATATTCAAGTTTTTATTAAACATGAAATATCTAGTTCCTTTAAATGCATATAGTTTGCTCAAATAAGATTTTTGTTTTAAATTTTCTCATGTTTAAACTTACTTTGAAATTATTATTCATTGAGAAGAAAAGATTTATCCACGCATTGTTAGAAATAAAAAGTGGGTAACGAATGTGTTTAACTGTAATACATCACAAAAAGTTAGGCTTTATTTTCGTTAGACTGTTGTAGAGAATTGAAATTCCTTTAAAATCTTCTAAAAAACAATAATTTAACGACTTCATTTTGATTCGGAATTTGAGACCAGTTTTCTTTGTTTTTCACTATTTTGTAAAATTACTTTTGTGACTAGACCATCTGGTTTGTCTTATCGTACGAATCACATAAGAAAAGAAACGAAGTATTACTTTTAAGTTACCAGTTTAAAAGAAAATTGGAAATTTTTTGTGAATTTTTTTCATATTTAAAAAATATATATATTCCTTAAAAGTGCACGTTTAATGTATTGCAATCTTTTTTTAATTTATTTTCTTTGCGTAATTATTTGTAACTATTCAAGTTTTAAAATTTTCAAAGATAGTTGTGATTTTCTTTCTATTATTACTTTAAGCCATTTAAATTAACCTTGTGATCCATGAATTATTTTTATGGTGAGTAAACAGTATTGTACGCTTGAAATTGATTTAAATACACTGTCAGAAAAATTCGTCAATATACACTAAGTTATCGTTATTTTTTCACAATTAATTACCGTATTCCCGGAAAACGTATTTGATCTGTGAATTCATTCCGAACGTCAAAAAATGAGGAAGAGATTCTGTTTATTTCTTGCACGCATGCGTATTGGGTCTGTTAGTAATAAATTCGAATTTATTTTTAAAATGAAAAGCAAAATATTCTATAGATTAAAATGTCTAATTTAGTTTAAAATGACACAAATGTTTTCGTATTTAAAAATAAATAACAATTACTTTCTTCATTCATTCAAAAATTCTCACAATTTGTTATTCATATTCAGAGTTGGATAAGTTGAATAAAGTTGAATTTACTAAGTTATTTATATAATAAATATTCCCATTTAAAATGTACTTTAAGTGAACACATTTAAAAGATATTTTAATTAAAAAATAAAATGCAAAAAGAAAAAAAAATTGATATTATTCAAAAAAATCTTGTCATAGAACATCCATATTTTTCTTCTAGCAATCTACGCAAATATAATTAAAATTCACATTTTTATACTATATTAATATAAACGTATAAAAACCCCAGCCACAGTTTCACTAAAGATGAAATCTTCCCGAAATTAACTTCAAAATTAAAAGCTCTTTAACGAAATAAACCAAATCACACTCATAAGAAATAAAGGCTTATACTTCTAAGCGCTTTTCTCCTGAGCAATAGTGGCGCCGAGGATGAGCGTTGGCCTTGTAATGCTGGGGTCGTGAGTTCGACCCTCGCCGGCTTATTTATCTTTTCCAGACTTTTTTCAAAAGACGGATATTTTTCTTCTTTTGACGGAGAATAAATTAACAGATAATTGTCAATATACAGACAATTTCTGGCAGCAGTGCTGCCAGTACTTTTTCTGTGAAAAGACGGAAGTTTTTTTGAGAGTGTACGACTTAAAGTAATGTGGAATTTTGTTTAATAAATTTAATACAAAATAGCAAAATGAACCTCTCATAAGATTTACCAGCACTAAAAAGGTATTTTGATAGTTATTAGATATGTTTTAAATGTCGAAAATTAAGAACATAAGTATGTTACGTCCTTAAATTTTCGAAAAAAAATCTGCCTAAATAGGGTTAAAAATCTGGCCTTTAACTTTATTCAAAAATTTCTATTAGTAAATTTTGTTTTAGTTAGCAGGTCTTTAGTTAACGAACGGACTTCGTGATTACATAAGTAAAAACTTCTTCGTTTAGTATTTTTAAATCAGCAATGCGATGAATCTCAAAGCCCTGTCTCGCGATAGTGTCGGTAAGTTTAAAGACGATCACAGAAAACTCTGAACGATTAGGTTGATGGGCGCGATTGGGTTCGAACCCAGAGTCTCCCATCTACTAGCTTCGAGGAAAGAACCTCTTACCCACTAGTGATGGCATTTCCGCTAATACCTGAACCAAATCCATATTCGATCTTTTATCCTTTATCTATCGACGGTACTTATAAGTGCCATTAAAATTACTTATTATAAAATTCTTTTAATACATCAATTAGTTGTAATACTGCATAGAATGAGTTACAGATACATTACTTTATTTTGTTCCAAAAGCATTATTGGTCACACAAAACAAAAATAGTTAAAAAAAAAAATGATTTTTTTTTTTTTTTCAGCTTTCTTGGCGCTGAGGGAATGGGATGGGGATTTTTCAATTCGGAAATATTTCTGTATTTATGTTGTAACATCATATTTGTACATTTTATATTTCTTCAAAATGCTAAGAAAACAATTTAAAATAAAAGATTTGAATGGGGCTATAAACCTTGCACAAAATCCCGGTAAATTGAAATTTAATTAATCCTTCTAAATCCATCAAAAACTTTTTGAAAGATTCTGTAAATCTTTTAATTTAGTTTAAATGATTTAAGTAAAATGATTTAGAATATCAATTTTTCATGAATTCATAATTCAGTAGATAAAGGGTGAACTAAGTGGTTAGATTATAGTACTAAAATATAAGAGATAAATTAATAAAGAGAAAAAAATAAAATTAAGGGTACTTTTCTAATCAAAAGAGATGTAATATTAATCATTCGGCAAAATGCGCGTAAAAACAAAACTGACTTCTAGCAATGAAATTATTTCAAAAGATTAATTTACGCATATATATATATATGTATATATATACACTATATTGCCATTGATTATTGGACACTTGCGATTTTAGACATTTTACTAAATATCTAGAAAAATACATGAGGAATCATCTCGAAACTCTTAGTGTATAAATATAATAGTATACGTCATACATCTCCGTGAAGATTTTTTACCGAAACTCCATTGGGGACCGTCAACAAATTAAAAAAGAATGAATATCTTTTGAATAACCCTGTCAAAACTAATGTATCAAAAGCGCTCAAACTCTAGATTATGATTGAATGCCTTATTGTAATACACTGTGTTCATTTTTATGCAAATAGCATGCATACTCGCAGAGTAATTAAGGGTTTTATAAAAATGGTCCCAAATTTTTCCAAGTTTTTTCCTTATAATTTTCAGAGTTCTTAATATAAAATAATATTTTTTTCAGAAAATATGACAAACAACATTGCACACAGTACCCTGTAATCAGAATTAAAAAATAATGAAAATTGTATAAAAAATGAGTTGGTTTGCTAAATAATTTTTTACTGCGCATGCGTCAACGATATCAAAATTTCATTTGCATATTATGTTAGCTAAATGGATAGAGCAACTTTTGTAAAAGTCACAAGATCATAACTTGAAAATTCTGAAAATAATCGTCAATTGAATAAGTTGAAAATCCGTTATTCTCAAAATGAAGCAAAAACAAGAGGGATTGTATCCATATATTCATTGATTAGTGTCAATATAGAATACACAATACGGGATGTTACGACTATTTTTGGATAAAATCCCTCATTTTTTTGCTTCATTTTGGAAACAACGGATTTTGTCCTTTTTCTATAGACGATTACTTTCAGGATTTTCAAGCTATGATTTTGAGATTTTTACAAAAGTTGCTCTATACATTTAGCTAACATAATATGCAAATGAAATTTTGATATCTTTGACGCATGCGCAGTAAAAAGTTATTTAGTAAACCTACTCATTTTTCATACAATTTTCATTATTTTTTAATTCTGATTACAGGGTACTGTGTGCAATGTTGTTTGTCATATTTTTTGAAAATAATATTATTTTATATTAAGAATTCTGAAAATTATAAGGGAAAAACTTAGAAAAATTTGGGGCCATTTTTATAAAAACCTTAATTACTCTGCAAGTATGCATGCTATTTGCATAAAAATGAACACAGTGTATTACAATAAGGCATTAAATCATAATCTAGAGTTTGAGCACTTTTGCTACATTAGTTTTGACAGGGTTATTCAAAAGATATTCATTCTTTTTTAATTTGTTGACGGTCCCCTATGGAGTTTCGGTAAAAAATCTTCACGGAGATGTATGACGTATACATTATATTTATACACTAAGAGTTTCGAGATGATTCCTCATGTATTTTTCTAGATATTTAGTAAAATGTCTAAAATCGCAAATGTCCAATAATCAATGGCAATATAGTGTATATATATATATATATATATATATATATTGTAGTATTTCAAAATGAAGTGAAAGTATATGCTATTTGATATTTCTTTTTCTGTGTAATTCGATTTTTTGATTCGGTGTATAATTTGAGTTAAAAGGTAAAGTATATTTTGAACTACTAAAATTCATTAACCCTTTGAGAGGCAAAGCACTTCTGCTACTAAAATGTTAAAATGATTGATTGACACCGGTATTTATAAACAATTTTATATGAAACAAAGTAAAAGCTTTTCTTCGAGTATATCATATGAAACAAAAGTTGATTCTTAAATTTTGGTGTCAATGCGGCATTTGGGAATTAAAATTAAGTAGTATATAACATATACCGGTGTCCTTCAAGGAATTAATGATAATCTTTATTAACTCAAACCGTGAAATTCGGCAATTAGAAAAGACGAGTAGTAACGCAAGTAGTAGTTAAGCTGGGGTTACCCCCTATTCTCCTCCTCCCTCTATACTTAATCATTGAACACCCAAAGCTAATCATAGAGATATCTCAACACAATGATCCTGTGGCTAAAATTTGAATGAAATCTGATAATTCAGCGTGAAAAACCGATTTATGTAAATTAAGTGAGGGGGTATTAGTACCCGTTCCCCACGTATACAAACTCAATGAACTCCTAAAAGTAATCAGGGATGCGCCTTATCACAAAAAATCTATATTTAAAATTTGAAGCAAATCGGATGTTCTTATCATGAGATGTCGCGTTACATACATACAGAACCAACGGGTACATAAGTTTTCAAGCTTTGATAGCCTGTAGCTATGCACACTAATTGTATATTATAACCTAATTTTTTCAAGAAATAAAACGCCCTTCGAAAACAGATAGAGAGGAGATTAGCTCTCCCATTTTTTTTCTTTATACTTAATTATTGAGTCCCCAAAATTAATAATGGATATGCTTTATCATATAATAAACCTACATCTAACATGCGAAGCAACATAGAAACTTTTGCATGAAAACCCATTTATATATATTGAAAGGCGTTATCCCTCGTTCCCCCCTTTTAAACTAAACTATTAACACCCAAAAATATTTAACGATTTGCCTTATCAGAAAGAATCCATATAACAAATTTGAAGCAAATCGAATAATTCTGCATAAATGATCATTTATATAAATTAAGAGGGATTATCCGCCGTTCCTTCCTTTATACTTAAACGTTGAATTTCCAAAACTAATCAGAGATTCTCCTTATCAGGAAGATTCTATATCCAAATTTAAAGCAAATCGGATAATTCTACGTAGATACTCATTTATATAATTCAAGAGTGGTTATTCCTTGTTATTTTTTTATGTTTAACCATTAAACCTCCAAAACTATTCAGAGATTTGCCTTATCAAAAAAAAAACCTATATCTAAAATTTAAGCCAAATCGGATAATTCTGCATACAAATCTATATATCTAATTTAAGGGGGTATAATCACCCATTCCCCTTTTATACTTAACAATAGACCTTTACAGATAATCAGGAAATCGTATTATCAGTATAAACCGATATCTAAAAATTGAAGAAAACCGGTAATTTCTGCATGAAAAACAATTTACTTACATCAACCCCTTCGCTACTGGCGATTATTAGAGTATTTTTAATTATTACTGAATTATTTCTTCTCTCGTTTGACTTCAGAGCGAGATTTTTATTTTATTTTCATTAGCTCAAATCTTAGAATTCGAAGCATATAATTCTTATATCGAAATTGCATTTATATTTGAGTATCATTAATAAAATGGGATAAAACTGATGTACCCATTTGGGTACTCAGGGACTGAAGAGGTTAAGAGGGTAGCCGACTTTGATACCCCCTTTATATTTATCCAATGAATCCACAAAACAAATCAAGGAAGCGCCTTATCAGAAGGAACCTATATCCAAAATTTGAAGGAAATCGGTAAATTTTGCGTAAATGGGATTGCCCTGCCATTTCCACTCTTTATACTTAACCAATTAACATTCAATACCAATCATGGAGTTGCCTCTTCGGAATGATTCTATATCTAAAATTGAACAAAATATGATAATTCTGCATGAAAAAGCCATTTAACCCTATAAGGGGGAGAGTACGCTCCCCGTACCCCTTTATGCTTATGCAATGAACTCCCAAAACTAATCCTAGAGGTTCTTCATCAGAATGATCCTATATCTGAAATTTGAATAAAATCTGATAATTCTGCATGAAAAACCCATTCATATAAATTGAAAGGGGGAATAGCCCCCATCGCCCCTTATACTTACCGATTGAACTCCCAAAACTAATCAAGGAAGCACATTATCAGAATAAATCTATATCGAAAACTTTTCTAAATCGGATATAATTATCAATAGTTATCGCGTTACATACGTACATACAGAATGAACGGTCCCATAAGCTCTCAGTCTTTGATAGCCTGTGAGTAAAAAAGCATAGTTTACCAAAGAAACTTTAACCCTTTCAGGGGCAAAGCATTTCCACTGCTAAAGTGTTGAAATTAAGGAATGACACCGGAATTTGAAAACAAATTTATTTGTAAATAAGAAAAAGTTACATTTCAACCCCCCCCCCCCCCCAGATAATAAACCGAAAATATTTTTTCCAGAATTCTGATAACATTATTGCCTTGGGGAATTAGAATTCATAGACATATCGCTGCCCCTTAGGGAGTTAAATTACCGTAATTTCGGCTGTATAAGCCGCAGATCAAACAATTCTTTTTCGACCCAGAATTTTCTAAGAAACAAATATAACTACTTAGATCGCCGTAAATATTTGTCTTCATTCACTAAATAAGATTTCTGGGTCCAAAAAGAATTGTTTGATCCGCGGCTTATACACCCGAAAATACGGTAGATCCACGGCGACGGTTCATTTTGACCCGTACTTAATGAATATATATCAATTCGAACCATGAACTCTTTACAAAAGAAGTTAAACTAATTTAATTTTTTTAAGGGGTCTTGTACCTTTTAACACTTAAATGCATGTTGTATCATTTTCGATACCATAAGTGTTCCCGATTTATTGGGGGTTTTATTCGCATATTCCGTATTCTCACCAGAAATTTAAAAGAGCAATTTTCACTTTACTTAATGACAGACCATTCGTAATTAAATAAACAAAAATTTACTATTTAGATTTTTCTGGTATGAATTCTGATTCATTGAATTGCGCATTTTTTGGAATGCGTTCTATCCTATGCATTTAAGGGTTAAACTCGTTGAAAAATCAACAAAAACGTTGAAGGTTTAAATTAGCGTATCTCCATTATTTTGTTATGTATAGACATGTAATTTTGGGTTTTGATTAAATAGATTGTACTTTTTAGCTCACAGGCTATCATAGCCTGAGAGCTTATGTGCCCGCCCGTTCTGTATGTATGTGCGTATGTGCGTAACGCGATAACTCATGATAAAAATATCCGATCCTCTTAAAATTTTGTATGTTGGTATATCCTGACAAGGCGCTTCCCTGATTAGTTTTTGAAGTTCATTCGATATGTATAAGAGGGGGAACGGGGGGCTCATGTCCCCCGTTAGTTGATATAAATGGGATTTTCATGCAGAATTAAGTTTTCAAAATTTAGATTAGGATCATTCTGATGAGGCGATTCCGTGGCTGTTATTAGGTGTTCATTGAATAAGTATAAATAGGGGGAACAGGGGTTCTAATGCCCCCCCCCCGTTAGTTGATATAAATGGGATTTTCATGCAGAATTAAGTTTTCGTTCAAAATTTAGATTAGGATCATTCTGATGAGGCGATTCCGTGACTGCTATTAGGTGTTCATTGAATAAGTATAAATAGGGGCAACAGGGGTTCTAATGCCTCCCCCCCCCCGTTAGTTGATATAAATGGGATTTTCATGCAGAATTAAGTTTTCGTTCAAAATTTAGATTAGGATCATTCTGATGAGGCGATTCCGTGACTGTTATTAGGTGTTCATTAAATAAGTATAAATAGGGGGAACAGGGGTTCTAATGCCCCCCCCCCGTTAGTTGATATAAATGGGATTTTCATGCAGAATTAAGTTTTCGTTCAAAATTTAGATTAGGATCATTCTGATGAGGCGATTCCGTGGCTGTTATTAGGTGTTCATTGAATAAGTATAAATAGGGGGAACAGGGGTTCTAATGCCCCCCCCGTTAGTTGATATAAATGGGATTTTCATGCAGAATTAAGTTTTCGTTCAAAATTTAGATTAGGATCATTCTGATGAGGCGATTCCGTGACTGCTATTAGGTGTTCATTGAATAAGTATAAATAGGGGCAACAGGGGTTCTAATGCCTCCCCCCCCCTCTTAATTTATATAAATAGGTTTTTCAAGCAGAATTTTCAGATTTCGTTCAAATCTCTGAATAGTTTTGGAAGTTTAATGGTTAAGTATAAAAGAAGGGGATAACTCCTTTTAAATTATATAAATGCTAAATGGGTTTTTATTAAGAATTATCTAATTTGCTCTCAATTTTGGATATAGATTCTTTATATGATGAAGCATGATCGTGATTAGTATAGGAGGTTCAATGATTAAGTATAAAAAAAGAGGAAAGGGGAGAGCTGTTTCCCCTTCTTAATTTTTTTTTCGAACGGAATTAACCCTTGAAAATATAAGGCTTTAATGTACAATTAGTATTTGTAGCCTGTGAGCTCAATGCCATCAGTTTAACTGGGCAGCATTCTTTATTAATATAATACCACTAGAAACTGACTAGTCTTTTACAGAATTTGTGCATTGTTGAAATTAAAAAAACCTCTTTTTTTCACTCTGTAAGTCATTGCGCGCACGATATCTTGAGAACGTATGTATGGATTATTATGTAATTAAGTGTAGTTATTAAACATATATGAGTGTTTAAAATGATCTAAAGTATTTAGAGTGGTAATAATTTTAGTTATAACTAGTTTTATTGATTAAAAAATATAATTTTTTGATTCTTTTTAAACAAAACTATTGATTTCTTATAATTAATGAAATAATTTTAATCTAAGTGTAGGTCATTTTAAAAATACATATATGCATATTATATACATTAAGTTTCATAAAAATCCATACATACGTTCTCAAGATATCATGCGCGCAATGACTTACGGAGGAAAATAAAGATATTTTTTAAATTCAACAGTACACAAATTCTGCAAAAGACTAGTCAGTATGTAGGGTACTATATTAAAAAACAAAATTTGTTTAATCAAAATCCAAACTTTTTTTTTATATACATAAAAAATAAAGGAGTTACACTAATTCAAACTTTTAATGTTTTTACTGATTTTCAACGAGTTTAAAAGGTACTAGACCCCTTAAACAAATCTTACAACATTACTCAATTTACAACCAAAAAAATAAATAAGTACATAAATAAATAAAACTGCAACTGAACAATGGTTTTTTTTTCCAAGTACTTTACGTCGGCCACTTTCATCGTACGTGTATCATTCCAACGCCATTTATGATTTTTCTGTGCGGTGACGAATTTGCGTATGAAAAAATGGATGTTTCCATTAGAAATTTTCGAATTTTTTTTACTGTAGCCGTAACCGTGAGATATTTATTCTTTTAAATCACTACCATCTCGAGCGCATACCTTCATATAAGTATATCTAAAATTTCATTTCGATTGTATGAGCGGTTAAGACGTTAGGAGTTCATATATCGTGGACGTTTTTTATGCCCTCTCTGTATATTGTTATTAATAGTATAAAAATGCATACAATCAGAATGATTCTTTTGACTATTTTAGACACTGAAAAAAAAATTACGTTGTTTTTATGTAAATAAATAAATACTGTTTATACCAACAAAAAAGTGCATTTTAAACAAAATTGCCCTATTTACCAATTTTTCTCATTCTAAAAGTCAAAAACTGTATTAAATTTTTTAAAAGGAATTCAATCAATAAGATTAAATATTTTTCATTGGCGTCTTCATTGTTATTGTTTTCGCTTAAATCAGCATTCTTTTCTAATTACACATGTAATTTTTCTATAGTTATAAATTGATATAAATCTGAAAGTAAAAATTTGTATAGTAATAGCAAAAAATGCACTAGTATTTTACTCAAGGATAAAATATTGATAAAGACATCGCACAGCAAGAAAATTTATTTATATATCAGAGATATTTCATTTTGGAAACGCAGACATTATTTTATTTCTCAATATTTTTTTCTCTTACCACATGATGTCCTTACATATGACTTCATATATGAAAGGCATTTCACTTCATATCCTCAATAAAAAGAACCATTACACATAAATTGCATCAAAATAAATTGATAGAAAACAACAAAATAAAAGATGTTTCATAAGTTAAACACAGATATAGGTTAGCTCTAAAGGTGCATACATATACACTGCTCAAAACAATTAAAGGATATTTGAAGTTTTATATAAAATAAAGATATAAACGAATTTTTTTTGCCGAAAATAGAAGAAGAGAATCACAAATGCAAATTTTTCTGGTTTTCAAACTGTGGAGTATGCAAATTTTGAGTTCGACGTCAAAAACGTCGCTTCAGCGGCAGCGAATGACATTTGACTTTCAATTGGATAAAAGAGAATGAAGACAAGGATGATTGGCATTCAGTGATTGCTTTGTTTCGATGAGTACGATGTCTCAGCGAAGTCATTTGACAGATTAAGAAGCTTGGAGAATTGTTGGTAGGTTAGAAGGGGACCAAACTCAAGCCGAAGTAGCGCAAGCCATTGGAGTGTCACAAAGTGTCATTTCCAGGATCTGGAACCGTTTTTTGGAGAGTGGATGTGCAGGCCGAAGACCAGGGCAAGGTCGTAGACGGGCAACAACGCCCAATGAAGATCGATATTTAGCGTTAACAGCTAAGAGACACCGAAACATGAACGCTACTCTTCTCCAACAACACCTTCGTTCGGCTACAGGCACCACGATTTCAACTCAGACTGTCCGAAACCGGCTCCATGCTGTAGGTGTGTATGCTCGCCGACCGATGGTATGTGTTAGATTAACATCAAGGCATCGTCGCGATCGCAGGGAGTGGGCAACCGAGCATGTCAACTGGAGGAGAAATGAATGGAGCAATATTCTGTTTTCTGACGAGTCCCGTTTATCTGTGCATCCGGATAATAGACGTATTTTCATCTGGAGGGACCGTGGCAGTAGGAATAATCCTGCGTTCGTGCACGAAAGTGTCAGATTTGGCGGTGGAGGAATGTTGGTGTATGGTGGCATCTCCATTGACGGGCGCACTGACCTCTACATCATTCGAGATGGAGCTCTGACTGGTCGCCGATATAGGGATGATCCTTAGACCTATTGTAGTCCCTTACGCTGCAGCAATCGGAGATAACTTCATTTTAATGGACGATAACTGCAGGCCACATCGTGCAAACCTGGTGGAGGATTTCCTTTTCGAGGAAGGAATCGTTCGAATGGAATGGCCAGCGTGTTCTCCAGACATGAATCCAATCGAGCACGTTTGGGACGCTCCAGGAAGACGAGTTTCTGGCCGCCAACTATCCCCACAAACTCTCCAAGAACTGGAAAGAGCTTTTCTGGAAGAGTGGGGCAGAATACCCCAACTCGTCATTAATAGCCTCATTGAGTCCATGCCTCGAAGGTGTTCAACGCACAGGCAGGCCGCCCGTGGAAACCATACCCCCTACTAAAAATGATTTTCTTTGAAGAAAACACCTTTTCTTATTCTTTTTTTCTCATATGCACAAATTGTGTTTTTTTCCTTTTGTACACAAATGCGCAATAAAATGCATTTTTTTCTGCCAAACATGTGTAATTTATTCTCATATAACCTACTATGTCTGTCGACCATGTATCAATCAGCTAAAAAGTTTCCCAGACACAAAATCCACCTAAAACTGCAATCTCCTTTAATTGTTTTGATCAGTGTATGTTTCTGTATAAATTCCGTAGACAAATCTTATTGAAATACCCTTTGCTTCTTTAAAATATTGGCAACAAAATCACTTTTGTTCCACGAAAATCACACCATATCCAATTTCTTTTTTTTTTTCCAATCTTATTTCAGTTTTTATATCAGTGTTACATTCTTATGTTTCTTTTATATTTACATTTCTTAATATACTCTCTATGGATGGATTTATTGTAATACGATAAAAACTGTTGAAAATATCCATTAATTTTGTGCCACACCAATGTTGCAGCTTAGCTCTTTCCGGCACACTTTGCCCAATCATGGCACACCTAATTTTAATTCCAAACTTGCGGCCGGCACCAATAATATTTGAATAAAATTTTGCCTTTATAATAGAAGCTTAAATTAAGTATTTCTAAATTTCTAAAAACATTATTTGTAAATTCCGCTGCCAGTCGATTATTTCTCATTTTACTAAAAGAAAATGTCCGTGCAGGAAAAGGTTTTAAAAATTGGATTTCTTGATGTGCCACCATATTTTTGAAGCTGTGATATCTACCTGGATATATAATGGAATAAGGCGATTTCTTCTAGTTTACAAAGTTTTGAAAATCGAGCATCTGAATTTTTTTATAAAGCAGCTGATAGGTAACAATGTGCTCATTTGAACAAACGTGAATTATTCAGCTATTTTATTGACTGCAATACAAGTTAGAATATAATTTATATCTCCTTTAATAAGTAAAAAAAGCATATAAATGTATTAACACTTTTTCAACATATTTGAAAAATGTACACGATGATCCACTACCAGATCGAAAAACTTGCAGGAGGCGTAGAAAGCACAGAGACGACTTGGAACCGCAGAACAATGCGAGGTCGAAAATGTCGTAGTTGCGAGGTATGGTACAAAGTAATGTTCCAAGAACTCTACTTTTTAAACTCGGATTTTTTAATTGGCACCTCTTTTTGAAAATAATAAAATTCTCTTAATTAAACAACATATTAATTAAAGTGAAAATAAGGGGAACTGTACAATTTCTGAAAACTAGTGCCAGTCATGAAATCTGAATTAAAAAATAGTAGCCAACTGGCAACACTTTTGCAAAGAAGTAGAGAAAATGAACAGCAACAGCAACACATTAATAGGACAGAAAACATTTTATTGAAAAGTTGTACTACAGCAGATGTTCGAAATTTCGATCAGAAATTGTCAGACAGGTTTGACAGTTTCCCGCTGATTGTTCCTTCAGTTGAGTACTCTCACGTCACTCGGATATCTGTAGCTGCCGGCAGGATACTCAACATGTAGAGGTCTGCATGGGCCGGAATTTCCAGGCCTAGGCCGGGCCCGTAGTAAAACTCAAAAGTTCGTCCCGGCCATCTATATTTTTACATTTCTAGCCCCAGTCCGGCCCGTACAGAAATCAGTGAAAGCAGCCCGCCATGTTCAGTCCCATCACGATTTCTACTATTTCTAAAAAATTCAGATTTTTATCATATAATCAAGATTGTTTTAAAAGAATACTGAATGCATACTTATGGAATGATTTTACAGCATATATTATATCAGAAATGCACATTAGCAACATTAATGATTTCTTAGATTCTTAGACTTTCGACATTCAAATAAAGATTTATTAAAAAATTAGAATGGTTTAGAATAATAGAAAAAAAGAAAGTAAAAGAAGCGTAACATTTGAAGCAGTATAATAAAAGTAGATTTATGAAAATATTTCTATATCATTTTATTAAAGATTCCAAATCAAAATTTATTAACAATTGAAAAGGAGCTACTTTTTGATACAGGAAATACACATTAGCAACATTAATGATTACTTAGATTCTTAGACTTTCGACATTCAAATAAAGATTCATTAAAAAATTAACATAGTTCAGAATAATAGAAAAAAAGAAAAGAAAAAACAGCGTAACTTTTGAACTAGTATAATAAAAGTAGATTTATGAAAATATTTCTATATCATTTTATTAAAGATTCCAAATCCACATTTATTAACAATTCCAAAGGAGCTACTTTGTGATACATTTCTGAATTCATTATGTTTTTTTAGAAACATTTACATTTAGCAGGTATTTTTTTTCAGAAACTATGTAATCGAATGGCATTATCTATTTTTTATACAAGCAATTTAAGAAAATACTGTGAAAGTTAGCGTTTTGAATAGAATTTCCGGAAGCGACAACATCGGAAAAAAGAAAAATCTGAAACCAACTGACAAGAATCTCTTATATCTCAACAAGCTTGTACAAGAATTTTTTTTTAACAAAAATGAAAAAAGCTATTCGATTCCAAATTCCTTCAATAATCAAAATTGCCAATTTCATATTTTTACAGTTAAAAATTTCTCAGAAAATGTGTCAAACTTTTGCGTTGTTAAAAAGTTAATTTAAAAACTACCAAGAAGTATATATCAAAAGATTACGTTAACATAAATTCTTTATCGCTATTAACAATTTTACAAATCATGTTGTCTGCCCTACACATCTTGAGAACAATTAAGTCTAGTTCTGGCCCGGCTCGTCTGTATATAGTAAACAATGCAAGCCTGATCTAGACCCGTCACGAGTCAGCTAAAAAATATTAAACCTGCTTTACACACAATGTAACTGTCCGAAGCCGATCTTTATACCGTACAAGTAACATTTCTGCATTGATGTTGTCAAACTAGTATCGGATCCTGTGGCACATTTATACTTATTCTCGTTAAAGCCATATTCATTGAAAATAGCTCACATTTTGTCGTTTCTGCTTAAATCTTTATAACGGGCCAGTAGGCCCGTTAAATTTTTTATCGACTTGGCCAGGCCCGTATGGCCCGTTCAAATTTTTTTGCTGGCCCAGCCCGTACCGGGCCCGTGCAGACCTCTGACGACATACCAGGAATCTTCCAGAGTGTAAGAAATTTTATACTGCAAAGCTGCCAAACATGCCTAAATAAATTCGGTATATTCGCTTCTATAGTGTTTGATTGTCAGAAGTGCGCTTTTAGTTATGTTATGAATTTGTAGATGAACTTCTTTTATAATACTTGGTGGTTTGTATGAAAATATGTATGTAATTTACAATGTTATACTAATGGATTCGAATTCATTACATTCTTTGAAAGAAAACTACTCTAAGCGCAATTTTCTTATGGCTATTACATGTTTTCAAAGGCATAGTCAAAGAGGGGGGGGGGGGGGTTCCAAGCGTTCTGGATACCACTAATTACGTAAAGTTCTGCTTGCCTTATCTAATTGGAGGCTTTTCTATTATTATATAAAGCGAAAAAACTTTTACAATATTACTGGTATCCACAGCATTTGGATCCCCTCCCCTCCTCCTTGACTACGCCAATGCATGTTTGCTATCTGAATTGAATTTTACATGATTCATAAGCTTCAGGGAACTTTTAAGCAAATATCATAATTTTTTTATATTAAAAAAAGGTTAAATTTTGCACTATTTAAGGAGAGATTTTCTGTAAGAAAATATTGATATCAAAGAATTTGTTGGTCTGAAAATTCTAGGACACGTACAAATCCTGTTTTAGCTTGCTGTGTATAAATACTATAGTTCATATTAGTTGTGTGCTGGGCTGAAAAAAATAGGTTAGTTCCATTGTTTTTTATAGTGTAAGTCACTTAGCTGATAATGGCTAAGCTTCTTGCCTATCGTTATTTTCGAAAAGTTTGTTTCGTCTTATTCTGATAATGAGATATCTCCGACAAACCATGTCACATCTTTCAGTTCTGAAATACTTGTAGCCACAAATCGTATTATGTGACTAAAATTTCAAGTGAAACTAAAATTTCAATTTCCCTTTTTTCTCCAATCGTTGTGGTTACTGACAAAAATTCAGAAAGACTCAACAATGGAAAGAAACTCAGATGGATTTAAGGCTGCATTTAAACACTGTTCTACCAACTTTCTACATTTTCCTAGAAAATCTTTTGTCCTGTACGTTTCTGCGATTTATTCATAAAAGAATACGGGGTACCAACAATGGGTCAGGAGACAAGTTGTTTAGCTCCACTTGAAGGAAAGATTCTTATTTTAAAGGACAACAGTCAGTTTACTTTTAAAGCTATTAAACACCAAAAACACCACGTGGTGATAAGAAAAGACGCCATACTAATTACAGTAGAAAGATGGTATATTCACGCCTGTAAAGAAAAATTTCCGTCTTTCAGAAAGATTCTTAAAAAAAGTAAAAAATAAAAAGCGCCACGAAACCACAAAATAGAGCACCGAAAGTTTAAGAATACGTTTGTTTGCACTTTTAATGTCTAGATAGACATAAACTGCCAGCAATTTTATTGTTGTGAGACGGAGTCATTCATTTTTAATTTCATTTCAAGTATGCTGAAGTATCATTCTGCAGGACGAAAGTTACTGGTATATTGATCCCTCTGTTGAATCTTCCCAAAATTTTTGTTGAATCTTCCCAACTTTTTATTATTAACCACAAACCTTTGACGTAAAAAGTGGATAATCATACTTCAAGATAATGGTAAGTACAGGGTCTCCCTAATGGTCCGCGAATTGAACATCAATATTTTTAACAGAAATTTTCATGATAGATTTCTACAGAATTTGCGCCAAAATCTACCTCCAAAGGTGGCTTCTCAGCAATTTGCAAGAAAAATCTAAAAAGGAAATTTCGTTAAGAAAATTCTGATGTTCAGTTAGCGGACCATTTGGGAGCCCTGAAAGTATTACAACTTTTAAACTCTGCCTTAGTCACTTTTTATGGAAGAGAAATATATTCTAACTTTACATATGAAAATGTAAATTTTTCTGTGCCATGTATTCAAAGAAAACAACAAAAAACATCAGATTGATTATTATGCAATAAGTATGCAACAAGATTCATACGGGACATAGATTTACATGAACAGGAAATTCTTCAATACAAATACTTTTGTTTTCTTAATAAAATCTCTAATTAAATAAGACGAAATTTCGAGGATTTTGAAGTATATTTATTTTTCTATAAAGAAATGGTTGTATTTCACCTGAAAAATAACGGTTTCCATACAAACCGTGTGAAGTAGTAATTTCTTTTTCCTTTTTTCTATTTTATTTTGTATTAACTCATAAAATTTCTATTTTAAACCTATATTATTGCGTGCGCCTCTTAAGTGCCTTTTTTTCAAGTTTTGCACTGCATTTTATTGGTTATTTTTCGTAACGTACTTCGGTTAATAAGTACCATATTTTCTTGTCTCATGAAAATACGTTATAACTGGTGACGACTGTATTAAATTAAGCAGAGGTTTTAGAAATATTTTTACAACTAAGGAAAAAAGTGACGTTTTTTAAGAACAAAAAATTGGAAAAAGAAATTAAAAATGTTAATTTTCTCAGAAGATATTTTGAATATATGAATGCATCAAACACCCAGAGATTTAATGTTGCCGAGGGGAAATCGAAAGCTGAGTGTCTAGGAAACTTAAGCTTGGGTGGTCTAAATAGCTTACTGGTAAAAGCAGTGACGCTTATATCAATGACTGATTCTATTCCAGGATTGCAGGATTCGCACAAGTGTACCACTTAATTCTTATAGTATTTTCAAAGTATTTCACAGCAGAATAACATTGCAGAATTTGAGAATAATGATTGTGATTATGAATTCTGTTTCTTAAAAATTAAATATCATTTTTTTTTTTTTTTTTTACCTTTATTTCGGGTGTAATAAGCCGCAGATCAAACAATTCTTTTTCGACCCGGAATTTTTTAATAAACAAATATAACTACTTAGATCTCCGTAAATATTTGTCTTCAATCACTAAATAAGATTTCTGGGTCAAAAAAGAATTGTTTGATCCGCGGCTTATGCACCCGAAATTACGGTACTTTTAATAGTGGTGCCAGAGTCCTCAAAAATATAAGGTGTGTGCGAACCTTGGCTTAGACGCTTTTTCACTCTGATTCTCTATTTCTTTTAAGCAATTAAAATTAATATATTATTAAAATGTATATTTATTAAGCACAAAAACGAAACAGTTTTTTAAAACAAAAACTGAATTTCAGTGATCTTCCTATTTTCAGCCAAAATTAAAAAAGTAAAAAAAAAAAAAAAAAAAAAAAAAAAAAAAAAAAAAAAAAGTAATTAAATTTTATGTGCTAAAGTATAAATATATAAAAATTATTAATAAATTATACGTATTTTTAAATATGCATAGTTAGGGTTTTATTTATTCCGATGATTACTATACCTTGTCTGAATTACTAACACAACCGCCAAATAATACGCTTTCTCTACAATCAACATTTAATATTTTTTTCCTGGTTCTTTTTGAGTCGGAAATAGTGGTACCATACACCTTGAAAATTTTACCGAGTTTACTCACCTTGATTTACGCTTCTTTCCAACTGTTCCGTATCAATTTATTACAATGGCTCTTTAGATCTGAGAAATATTGATGTCAAAATGACTTTTCATACAAGAAACTTGCAACCACACAATTTTTTTCCTTTCCATTTTTGATCCATCCTCCTTTAGTATTTTAAAGTTTTTGTTTTTAGAATATATCATTGTTTGACTAAACATATTTCAGTGTGACAAAAAGAGTTGTATAGGCCCATAAATTTTATATCCCATTTAAACAAACGTAAACCATTCAGCTATTTTCTCGAATACTGCAAGGGTACAAATATATATATATATATATATATTTTATCTAATAAAAAGGAAACCAGCTAATGCATCGTTTTTTGTTACTTATGTATTTAGGTATTTCTGATCAATGAGCCTTTCTGCCATTAAGTCGTAATCTTGAAGGGCCTCTTTTATACATTTTTAATTCTTTATTTATTGTATACTGGATACAAATGCACATAAATACTAGTCATATAAATAATATTAATTCTACATATAAATACTACTATACCACTGCAATACTTACCCATCATGAATATACATGCTATAAAATATGAAAATAAAACACGTGTAAACTATTTATAAAATGTATTGTAATTCCAAAATGAAGTTTATACGTATATTTAAATATTTTTAATACATAGTAATGATCTATTACGGAATTGCGGGTACTACTTGATTATCCCATCGACTCATTTCGACAAATTATATAAATCGCCTGACTACTTGTAAGTTATAGAAATTGGCACAGTTCTTATTTTAAATAACGAAAGAATAAGTAAATTAATAAAAATAATAGAAGAATAATATAAGTAATAAAAATAAGAATTAATAAAAATAATAGAAATAATAGAAATAATAATAGAAAAATAATAAAAGAATAAAAGATTGATAAAAATGCAAATTAAACGTCAAATTAAAAATATGTTACGATATACAAGCACATGTAATGTATTCAATGTCAAGTGCATGTGATATTTACGATAAGCCCTTATTGGCATCTTATAGTTTAATCTTATAGTTTGTTGATAGCTTTTTGGTCCACGTAACAATCTAGTAGTAAAAGAAAGATCCTTATAATTCTAAATTTGATAAACCTATTAACTAACAGCTTACTGACTCGGATGAAGTGTCTCATTTCCATTTAAAATATATATTTGAAGTGAAATTTGAATGAAATACAGGGTTATGAAAATCGAAGAGTGTGGAAAATAGGATTATAAATATCTTGACAAATAACTATTCGTACGATTTCATTATTTATGCAAATTTATATTTATATATATATATATATTTTTTTTTTTTTTTTTTTTTTTGTTGTCCTTCTCAGTCACTACTTAAAATTTAAAAAAATCGAAATTTTTTATTTACCTTATTTCATTAGAACGAATATTTCGAGAGTCCAAAAAAGATTGTTCCGGATAACGAGGTTACTATTCTTCACTAGGCTTCTTCGATTAATACATACTAAGTACAGACCAAATTCCAAGGTTTTTTCTCAATGTGATTAGGAGATATAGCGTTTACAATCAAATTGGCAAATAGACAGACAACAACTTTTTTAAATCAAAAATTGTGTTTTTCGAAATCTTCTGTGCCTGAAACATGTACATCTGTCAAAAAGTTTATTTTCGATTTTCAAAACGATTACAAGATTTGCCCTATACTACATATGGTGGGTAATTAATTAATTAATTAATTACAGTTGCATTAGGAAATCGAAATGAGAATGCTAAAATATAATGTACTTGAAATCAAATGGCTCAGAGCCCAAATTTATTAACTCTCTAATTCCAATGGTAGAATACTTTCTAGAAATTCTGTAGGCTAGGGAATCTGAAATCACACCAGACATTTACAATCATAAATTTCGCTTTTTTAAATAACGGAATGTTTGTAATTAAATAAAACAAATGTTTCTATTTTTAATTTCTGGTATAAATTTGGAGTATGCAAATTAAAAAATTCACCAAATTACGAAAACTGTTGGTAGCATATACGCTTACATAAGCATTTAAGGGTCAATTCAAAGTTAGATATTAAGATAACACTAACAACTATTTTTATTTTCACTAGTACCAAAATTGCTCAAATTTTCTCTATGGCAGAATTTCCTTGTGAACATAAACCATAAAAATTGAAAAAAGCAGTGGTCAGTGAGACCGGTAATATTAGTTAAAGGTTAAATAATGGAATCCATAACCACCCTTCTCTCCAGTGATTTACAGTAACTGACCATATATTTTTTAATTCTACAAGGGTACTCCAGTGATTTACATTAAGTAACAATGTTTTATTTAGCTCTGCAAACTAGGAATATAGATTCAAAATCGTAATACATTTTACATAACAATACATATAACGCGAAGTTCGCATTATTTCAGTTATTCACAAAAATACTTATTTCAATAACTTTCGAGGTATCTAATTTCGATCATAAAGTTAGATTAGAAAACAACATATTTTACTCAAAATCATAGCAAACGCAGAAGCGTTTGGTATAATATGTTTAAGAGATAGAAAGTGCAAACAACTTTCTAAAATTTCTGGCGAACCAGTTGAGATACGGCAGTGAATTTTTTTTAAAAGATAGAACTCGACGAGACGAATAAAATGATATCATTCAAAAAATTACTGCAGCTTAGAATAGTTTTTTATTGAATTTTAAAAGACAAAATTAAGGCAAAAAATTCAACTAAGTCTAGCTAACGTTTCCGTGGATGGATTAACTTCGCTTTTGGTTTATTTTAATCCTCATGGTTAAACTTAAAACAGTTTTTTTTCATCTTTGTATGTTTGACGGTCGCTGAGAAAATCGAATTTTCGTCTGAAATTTCCAGCTGAACATAGTCTTTTTCTTACATTTGTTACTTCTTGTAATTGTTGCACGTAAGTTTAAATTAACATAAAAATTGCTATGTATGTAACATAAATAAATAGATTAGATAAATCACGTGAAAAAAATACTTATTTGTTGTTATTTTCATGCATCATATTCACTATCTATTTTGACGAGCGAAGTGAAATATATTTTTTTCAATTAAATTCTTATTTATTTAAGTTAAAAGCCGCCTCTGGCAAAAAGTTTAGTCTCTCTTAAATTTATGCTAGCCATTGTAATATGATACTTTTATTCATAATTTAATTTACTTGCTTATCTGAAGGTCAATATGATGAAATCAACAAATTTAGGCGATCAGGGCAAGATTTTGCGGAAAAGTTCATTATCCTGTTCTGGTTGGTGTGTTTGGCGAATAAATCAAAAATGGCGCCGGAAGACCGAATAGCAAATTTTTTTAACCGCTAAAGCGGCGTAACCGTGTTTTTTCATCAAGTAATATTTTATTTCAAAGACTGATTTAACACAAGATTGACATTAATATTATTTTTTTCAATTGTACAAGACAAAAAGATATGTAAAGTTATTAAATACAAACGTTCATACCAATACTTTTCACAGTTATTATTTTATGAATAATTAGACATGAATGGAAAAATCTACAGGACATTTAAAAGATAAGCGTAAAAATATGGTTTTTAATTTTTTATAAACATTTATTTGAGCCTTTGAGACGTAAGGTAAAGGCGTACCGGTAAGAAATCCGGTTTGGCGCAACACAAGAGCGGTGAGTCGGGCGCTCAATGATGATTCGGACGTGAGAATGTGTCAGCCTTTTTTGAAGGTACAGTAAAACCCCGATATTTCGGATTAATTGGGACCAGACCCAATCCGGATTATCCGGAGAATAAGAAAAAAAATGAAATAAAATAATACATACGTACAGAAAATCACTTTATGTTTAACTTATTGATTATTTACAGATAGTAAAAATGTTTACTTTGTAATAAAAAAGTTTGTAATTTTTTGCTGTGCCAGTTTTCTATACCTTTAGTGAGCCGTAAGGTCACGCATCTGCTTGAACATAAGTAGTTCGTGGATGTAGTTTAAATAAGAAAGCTTAAGGGGTCTTGTACCTTTTAAAAGGGATGAAAATCAACAAAAATATCCAAAGTTCGATTCAGTCTATCTTTAAAACTTTTATACATATTAACATGAAAATTTTACCGTTCAATAGAAAAGATTATGCTTTTTAATAAACTGTCATTAAACATTTAATAGTCTTTCATATAATATATGCATTACTGAAATTTAAAAACCTCTATTTTTTACTCCGTCGTGCCTTGCGCGCATCCTAACGACCCTATAAATCAATATTTTTGCATATATATTTTTTTTCTGTGAAGAAGAATAATGTATTTTTAAAATGAACTACTCTTAAATAAAAATTTTTTCATTAACCTTGTAAAAAAAATTTCTAAATAAAAAAAAATCAAAATTTTACATTTTTTAATAAATAAAATTATTCATAACTAAAAATTTTATCGCTATAAATACATAAAAGTGGTTCATTTTAAGCATACGTATGTGCTTATTAAATAAAAAAAATTTTCATAACAATTCATACATATATTCTCAAGATATCATGCGCGCAATGTCTAAAAACGCAGTTTTTCAAAAACCTGTTTCAAAGTTGTAACTTAAATTTATTACCAAATAAAATCCGCATTTTATTTTTGCTATAATTTCAGTTCTAATGGGAATTTTTGCACGCGGTTTGTTTTAAAATACTTCTAATGAATTATTTTAAAACATATAATGAAAATTGAAAAATCAAATTTTTGAAGCCTTAAAAGGTACTAGACCCCTTAAGGTATAAGTTCGAAAAGATTTCAGAAAAAAGTTTTTTTAATTCAGAATAAGACGATGAAACAAGTTTATGCTATGGAAATTAACCAAATCGTTTCTCAATCGCTTGACCAAACCGATCCGGATTTACGGGATCCGGATTTGCGGGGTTCTACTGTACTTTGAATGATTCTAGGTCAGCTAAATTATTACTTATTTTATGAATGTCTGATTAATATACATCTGTTTGCCAAAGCTTGGTGCTATTTTGGCTTCAAAAAGGCAGGGTATGATGCCAAAATATATAAATAGCTCTGAAAACAAACCTGATGAACTTTAATTTTTATTGTCGTACGAATTATTTCTGTTTCTATATTAAAATGGAGCACAAATGTCATATACGAATCACATTGGCGTTAATTTTTTTTCTAAAGCCAATTTGGCGAAAATCTCGTTTTGGAATACCGGTTACATATATATTTTTTGAAAGGTAATAACAATAAATAAAAAAGATTTGTTTAAAAGCTATAGAACAAAACAATTTATATATTTAAGAAAAATAAAAATAAATTATTTATTAATAAGTAAAGAATAATATCCGGGTTGCCATATCAAGCAAAATAACGACACTCTGGATTCAGTTAAATACTCCGATGCACATATGACATTGGCGTCAGAAAAAAAATTCGCCAACGTGGTGCGTATATGACATCTGTGGCAAAAATGCATACCTATTTTATTTACATTACGTACGGTGCTACTTGATTATCAGGTCGACCAATTTCACCCATTTATAGAAATCGACAAACTATTCGCCAAATTACTCAAAAGGAAAAATGTTGCCATTAAAAAAATTTAAGTTTAGAAAATTAATGAATTTAGATTAAAAAAAAATAAAAGTCATTAACGAAAAGGATTACTTTAATGATGACGTTTAGTTATGACGTCGAGATGTACCAAATATAAAATTTGATTTATTCAGGTGATTTCGGACAAAAGAATACTAATAAACGCTTTCATATTTTAATGCAGAATTTATTAAATCAAACCATAAAGAGATATTTGTAAGATATCGCATATGTTAATAACATTGAAGTATTTTAAATGTTATATTAGAATTTATTAAGGTGCATAAAAAATATGGTACTTACGTATTAACGCCACCGCAGCATAAGTTGCGCTAATGTGCTAATAAAGTGCAATCTTGTTCGCACGCGCACAAAAATTAGCGTCAAAAATAGGCTTAAAAAGTACTAAAGTACTAAAAATGACGTCAAAATGAGACAAAAAAAAAAAAAAAAAAAAAAAAAAAAAAAAAAAAAAAAAAACACTGAAAAGGTACGAACAACAAGATCGCTCTTTATTGGCGCGTTAGCACAACTTCTACTGTGGTGGCATTAATACGTAAGCACCAAAAATATCAATGTTAGCGGAAATTTGTAAGGAGTTAAATGCTTTTTATTTAGCCAAATAATGTCGGCGGATATAACCGTAAAGTAACTTTAATAAAATACATATTATATTTTTTCTCAAGTAATATCAAGAGCTATTCGCTTATTGGCATAAAATTTATATTAAATAACAAAAGAACAAATAAATTAGTAAAAACATTCATAAAAATATAAATAAATCATCGAATTAAAATCATTTGATCACTTAACAAACAAGTGCAGCGGGTTTAATGTCAAGAAAGTTTAACATTTATGTTTATCCATTATTGGCATATAATCTTACAATTTGTCTATCGTTCTTTGGTCGACGGGATAATTAAGTAGTACCTTAAATAAATTGTTATCGCATGAGAAAAAAATGCTTGTGCATATGAAATAGTAAATAGGTTGCCAGAATATACGTTGCCAAACTTTTTTTCACGCCAAGAACTTTTCGTTATATACAACTACTGAAAATGTACCTTTATTTATTTACTTATAGTATTTTTTATAAAATGAAAGAAAAATGTGCAAGTTAAATGTATCTGATATATGTATTTTTAATTTATGTGTCTTTTAAGGGTGTTCTTAAATCAAAAAGGACAACTTTGTGACACATGCTTTAATTTATTTTTGTTCGGAAATGCATAAAAATTTTTAAAATGAAGGCTCAGTAGTGAGTTCTACTTGTAATTTATCACTCCATCAATTTAAAACTGAATAAATAATGAAGAAAAGGTTTCCTACCTTTGAAGTTTTCTTTCAAACTGGGAACTGTTTCATCTTCTGACTGACATCTGCGTCTGTAAAAAACTAGATAGATTAATCATTAATTGATATGCTCAATGTTGATCCACACAATATATCGTTGTAGGATGAAACTGCACTTTATTTAATTCTTGACTAATATTATAAGATTCTTGAATATATATCCACAGCAGTGATGGTACATGATAATTACTATAACTATACTCTTCCAGCACTAAGGCTTGGAAGTACAATATTAAAATATTAATTACAGAGAAAAAAAAAGGCTATTCTACATTGTCTTAAAGTCAGAAAAACAATGCAAAGTTGCATATATCAGCAGTTCTTTAATTTCTGTTTATTCCTGTGACGACAACATTCCGATGCAATGTGCCTTGTATGGTGCCGCCACCTAGCGCTGGAGTAATATACTAACTTCGCAGTAAGAAGGAGCGTTTCCCTTGGTGTTTCACCACAGATGTTTTTTTTTCTTGATTATTAATAGTTCTGTTATAAGCATACCTCACAGAAAAGTCACACATTTCAAAAACTATCACGCTGCACATTTCACAAACAAATAATTGTTCGGTCTGATTGGACACAAAACATGCACACGCGATTCGTTATTTCCGACACTCCTCCTTTTTGTGTCCAACTGAGGACTGCTTAACTTGTAGTTTTTCACGCAGATACTCCAGGTGTGCTTTTGGTAAGGCTTTGGTGAGGATATCGGCTAGCATTCTTTTCGTGGGACAGTAGACTAGCTTAATGGTGCCTGTTTCACTTAAGTGGCGTATGTGGTGGTATTTCACATGTATGTACTTTGTCTTTATCTGTGCCTTCTCATTTTCGGTAAGTTTTATGGCGGATAAATTGTCCTCATATAGTGTAACGGGGGTTTGCTGGCGTAATTCTAGGTCGTTTAATAACTCAAGTAACCATATGATTTCTTGACTGGCGATTGACGCAGCCACGTACTCCGCTTCTGTGGAAGACAGTGCTATACAGCTTTGCTTTCTCGATGCCCATGCCAGGACATTGTTTCCTAGTTTGAATAGATTTCCGGTGGTTGATTTTCTGTCTATTCTGTCGTTCCCCCAATCTGCATCACTATATGCAGTTAATACTGGGGGTTCTGTTCTATCTATTACAAATTTAAGGTTTTTTGTGGTTAGGAGGTATCTGATTACTTTTTCTATTGCCTCCCAATCGACCTCTCTTGGCGATTCATTCCTTCTTCCCAGGATATTTACAACTGATGCTATATCAGGTCTAGTTAAGGTCGCGATGTATAAAAGCGCCCCCACAGCCTGCCTGTATTTTGTGTTGTCTTCCATTAATTTTCCGTTAGGGTCTAAACTGAAATAGTTAGTGCTCATCGGCGTGTAGGTTGGTTTCGCGTTTAATAGATCGAACTTTTCTGCGATCTGTATGATTTTGTGTTCCTGATCTAATTCTAGGTTTCCGTTCTCCGATTGTCTTATGTTTATCCCTAGATATTGTGTTACCTTTCCTAGATTTTTAATTTCGTATTGTTTTGACAGTTGTGTGTAAATTTCGTCGGTGTCCTGTTTGTCACCTGCTACTAGGATGTCGTCCACGTAAACGATTATGTATGCAACCTTTCCGTTTTTAACCCTTTTGTACAGACATTTGTCCGATGCACATTCTTCGAAATTTAGATTTCTAAGTGATTTATTAATTTTTAGGTTCCATGCCCTAGCCGCTTGCTTAAGGCCATAAATCGCTTTGTTAAGACTACACACTTTATGTTCTTCCCCTTTCTTTATGTATCCTTCCGGCTGATACATATAGACCTCCTCCTCAAGGTCGCCATGTAGGAAGGCAGTTTTGACGTCTAGGTGAGTAACATTCAGATTTTTGTACACTGCTGCGTTCAGAAATGCTCGCAGTGTCGTGTGAGACACGACTGGCGCGTACGTTTCGTCGAAGTCACAACCGTATTTTTGAGCGTATCCCTTGGCAACTAGTCTAGCCTTATACCGTTCTACGGATCCATTCGCTCCCCTTTTCGCTTTGAATGTCCATTTGCATCCAATTACTCGTTTTCCCGGAATTGGTTTAATTAATTTCTATGTATTATTTTGTTTCAGCGAATTTATCTCTTCATTTGTTGCTTCTAACCATTTGTCCCTAACTTCATCATCTTCAATGTTTTGTATATCCGTCCACGTTTTCGGTTCCTGAATTTGGCATAGATTTGCGCTTATGCCGAAACGATTAGGAGGTACTCCGCGATTTTGTCTTTCCGACCTTCTAGGCTCGGGCGGTTTTTGCGCTGGGGCTTGAATTGAATTTTCATCGTCGTTTTCTAACTCGATTTCCACGCTATCCGCTGTCCTTTTCTGATCGTCTGGTTTTTGTTCAGTAGTAGTAATTTCTTCGCTCATAACGCCCTCTTCGATAAATTTCACGGTTCTAGAAATTATTATTTTATTTTGCCCCGTGTAGATCCGATAACCCTTGCTTCTAGGATCGTAGCCCAACATGATTCCCTCGATTGCTTTTTCATCTAATTTCCCTCTCTTAGGTTTGTCGACATAGGCAAATGCCTTACATCCAAATGTTTTAATGTTTGAAAGGTTCGGTTTTCTTTTATTCCATAGTTCGTAGGGCGTCGCGTTGTTTTCATTGGCTTTTGTTGGCAATCGATTGATTAGATACGTAGCGGTCATTACTGCTTCCCCCCAAAAATGTTTAGGTAATTTTGCATCTGATAACATGGTTCTAGCCATTTCTACTATTGTTCTATTCTTTCTTTCAGAGACGCCATTCTGGGGGGAGAATAGGGAACACTTAGCTGTCGTTCTATTCCGTTTTCGGCTAAGTAGTTTTCGAAATCATCGCTTATGTATTCCTGTGCGTTGTCAGATCTGATTGATCTTATTGGTCTACCGAATTTATTTTTTACTAATGCTACGTATTCTTTTAGTTTAGCAAGGGCTTCCGATTTATGCGCGAGCAGATATGTCCTTGTGAATCTGCTGCAGTCATCTGTGAACGTTATGAAATATTTCTTTCCCCCCAAAGTTTCCGTCTGCATAGGCCCGCATATATCGGAGTGCGCCAGAGAACCGACTTCTCTGCTTCTATTTGAGGCGACCTTGGGGTAAGGTTTTGCCGAGAGTTTTCCTTCGACACATTTAGTGCAATATGTGTCGTGCTTGCAGTTGTTAATTTTTATACCTTCTGCTAAGTTGTGATTAACTATATATTTTATATCGTCGAAATTTTTGTGTCCCAATCTCCTGTGCCAAATCGATATGCAATTTGTATTGTTGCAGTGTGTTTGTGTACTTAATGAATATCCGTATTCGTCTTGGGGATTTATTTCATAAAGATTGTCGTTGAGTTTTCCTGTCATAAATATGTTATTATCCTTGACGAATAAGCATGCATCTTTTTCGAAAATCACTTTTATGTTATTTTCGGTGGCCTTTTTAACCGACAATAAATTGCTCTTTAGTTCTGGGCAGTACAGCACATCCTTCAGAGTAATGTAGTGTTGTTTGTCTGTTTTTAACTTTACGTCCCCCATACCTAGTGAAATAAGTCTTTTACCGTTAGCGATTGTGATGTTTCCGAAGTTACCAGCGGTGAATGTCGCAAAGTTTTCTTTTGTGGAGGTGACGTGTCTGGTGCAACCGGAGTCAACTATGTATTTGTGTGTGTCTTTTGTTTGTGTATGGTTAACCTCTGCTGACTCGCTCTCATAATTATTTTCCTCTGGGAAGAGAGGAATGATCGTCACTTTCAGGTCATCTTCTATCTTTGAGTTGCTGTTGAAACAATAGTTTGAGGATTCCCCTTTTATTTGCCCTGAGTTTCTAGGGTGTGTTTTCGGGTTGTTATTATTATTATTGTATTGTCTGAATCTGTTGAATTCACCCCTCTGGGGCATATTTCTCTGTTTGTTTTTTAAATAATAGCAATCTTCTCTTGAGTGGTTGCTGCGACAACAGTGATCACAATATTTTTTACTTTTATTAAATTTATTTGTTAATTTATATGCCGTTTCTCGGCTACGTATATTCGAGTTTTTGTCTTCATTGCGATGAGAGAACTCATCTAACAGTTTATTTTTTACAGTTTCGATATCTAGCTGCTGACTTTCTCTCGCTTCCAGAGCGGTAATCAGCGGCGCGTAAGAGTTAGGAAGGGAGCACAACATCAACGCCACGATGTGTGAGTCGTTCACGACTTCGTCAATGGCCGCCAAATCATCTCTTATACTCAAGATGTTATTTATGTGCTTATTGAGGTCCCCCCCCTTCTTGCAGCCTCTGCGAATATAGTTTCCTGAGCAGATATAGCTTTGAAGCTAAATTGGAACGCTGGTGGAGGTTCTTTAGTTTAGTCCATATCTCTTTGGGCGTTTTTAAACTTCGGATATGGACTATTTGTGCATCTTCGATGCAGAGACATAGTACCGCTTTGGCTTTAGCCGAGTTTTTGGTGTAAGTTTCGTTTGGTGTAACGGGTGGATCGTCGGTTATATATTTCCAGAGGTCGTCTTTTATTAATAAATTTTCCATCTTAAATGACCATATTGAATAATTTTGGTCATTTAATTTTTCTACGGCGGTTATCTCTTTTGTAGTCATGATGCGTCGTATGAAAGTAATTTTTTTTTTTGTTGTTGTTGTTAGTTTATATCTTAAATAACTCGACGTTATATGGCACTTAAATGTTCATTCAATATTCAGTATAAAATGAAAAACATAAAATATGTACTTTCAATATTCATTAATATGTATACATAAGACATGAATTATTAATATTAGATATTGTTATTCATTCATTTGTTCACCACTTATTTTTTTTTTTCATGTATATTTTTTTTTCGTAAATGGAGTGATTTATTTTTATTTTTAATCCTCTTTTTCAGGCTCTATAATCTTTTAAAATGAAGGCTCAGTAGTGAGTTCTACTTGTAATTTATCACTCCATCAATTTAAAACTGAATAAATAATGAAGAAAAGGTTTCCTACCTTTGAAGTTTTCTTTCAAACTGGGAACTGTTTCATCTTCTGACTGACATCTGCGTCTGTAAAAAACTAGATAGATTAATCATTAATTGATATGCTCAATGTTGATCCACACAATATATCGTTGTAGGATGAAACTGCACTTTATTTAATTCTTGACTAATATTATAAGATTCTTGAATATATATCCACAGCAGTGATGGTACATGATAATTACTATAACTATACTCTTCCAGCACTAAGGCTTGGAAGTACAATATTAAAATATTAATTACAGAGAAAAAAAAAGGCTATTCTACATTGTCTTAAAGTCAGAAAAACAATGCAAAGTTGCATATATCAGCAGTTCTTTAATTTCTGTTTATTCCTGTGACGACAACATTCCGATGCAATGTGCCTTGTATGGTGCCGCCACCTAGCGCTGGAGTAATATACTAACTTCGCAGTAAGAAGGAGCGTTTCCCTCGGTGTTTCACCACAGATGTTTTTTTTCTTGATTATTAATAGTTCTGTTATAAGCATACCTCACAGAAAAGTCACACATTTCAAAAACTATCACGCTGCACATTTCACAAACAAATAATTGTTCGGTCTGATTGGACACAAAACATGCACACGCGATTCGTTATTTCCGACAAAAATAGCAAGTGTTATTAATCAGAAACTGTCTAATTGCACTCAATTTTTTGTTTTTTTTTTAAACACAATAGATTTTTCTTAACAAGCCTTCAAATTTGACACTTTTGAGCACATTTCCCGACGAAAGCAGAAAAATTGGTCGAAAAGCAGGAGGAAAACGGGTGATTACGTCATCGAAATAGCTTAGAACTGGATAGGTAATTTAATTATCATAAAATGGAGAAATAAGTTCCATTCAAAATCGCTTCCATAGTCAGTCATTCCAGTTTTATAACTTTCTGTTAAAAAATGAATTTGTAAATATGTCAAAATGTTTTGCGCTTGTTGAGCGAAGCAGTTAAGAAAAACCTTAATGAAAGTCATGTATTTTAAATAAAGCTAGTGACAGCTTTATATTTAAAATGAAATTATGGCGAAGGAAACCAATTTGGCGATTGTTTCGGGTAGCTAAAATAAAAGTAGGAAAACAGCCGCCAGGCATATAAAAATAAAACAATCAGATCTGAGCTGTTGATGACAGCGCAAGACTTATACTGGTATTTATATAGGTACTATAGCAAAATTTGCAGCATCTCTGGTGTTAAACTAGGACTCTCGAGGTAGTTCGTTTTGTTTAGAAATGCTTTTGTGTTAAATTATTATTCTTTCGGGAATATTTTTATGTTAATTGTTATTCAATTTCTAGAATTTTTCTTGTTGTGAATGTTTCATTCGAGAAATTACCTTGAATGTATTTAATTGGTATGGCTTTTAATTCTTTTAATAAAGTTCTGTACTTTTTCTTTCGAATACATGGTTTATTTTTTATATCATGCATTTTATATCGCAATGCAGTGCCTTTTTTAATTATTCTGATACATCAAAATTTTATGCTGTTGTTATCATTTTATAAATTTTGACAGCAGCAATTATTTTTCTTTTTACGATATTAGAAAATCTTCAGTTTTTTATCAAAAAATTAAATGACTAGTATTAAAAAATGCTCTGACGAACACCAAAAAAAGTTAATATGTTTTAAGTGTGAAAAATGGTTTGACAAATGCTTCTGTTAATTATTGAGCATGAGGAAGGACAAGGGATCCCTTCTTGGCTACAACTCACTTCAATGCCAACTTTTAAAAAATCATATTTGCGCTTTTTCCATATGAAAGAAATTTGCGGTTCTTTAGTAGAACTTTCCACCGTGCTTTAGATGTTAACCAGGGGTGTAGTCGTAAAAATAAGATAAGATATATGCTCTAAGCAGAGGGATACCCTAGAATCTGTATACTATAAGCTTTCTTGAGAAACAGTGTGTATGGTGGTCTATTAAAAAGTCCAGAAGGTATACGGCGTATAACCTGCACTACATCCCTGATGTTAACTGCACTGTTCACTCTGCACTATACTACAAATAAATTTTCTGTGCAATTATACACTTAAGGCATGCTTGATGGCAGTGCACGAATGTGATACCTGCAGGAACTAGGTTTTTGGCACTATGTCGTCTTCTCTTACATTTATGTTTAATTAAGCTGCATCTTTACTGGTTATATCTTTACACTATACATTTTTATAGTAACTGCGACTGATTTGTTTTCACGGAAAAAGCGCAAGTATGATTTTTTAAAAGTTGGCATTGAAGTGAGTTATAGCCAAGAAGGGATCCCTTGTCCTTCCTCATGCTCAATAATTAACAGAAGCACTTGTCAAACCCTTTTTCATACTTAAAACATATTAACCTTTTTTGGTGCTCGTCAGAGCATTTTTTAATACTAGTTGATATAAAGGGTTTTTCTAAATTCATGGTCCAAACTTTAAGGGGTGATAGTACACATCAAGACAAACAATATTTAAATAGGAAACCAAAGGTCCCAAAGTCTTCCGAAGGAGATAGGCTCCATTAAAGTTTAGGGTCCAAAAATTCAAATGATTATGAAAAACAGAAAAATTGGTCGATTCGTTTGCGGTTTTCACTAAAATTATTCCTTATGTTAGTATTGTCTTGAAAATAAATTATAAAGATAAATTTCAAAAAATGACGATAGAGGGCGCTTTAGACTTTAGAGTAACAAACAACTATTTTTTACCGTTATTTTTTGCATCTCATTAAAGGTTTCGTAAGCTTAGACTTAAACTTAAATTTTGAGCTCAAAATCTGAATAGTTGGAAGCAGTTAAGTAGCACAAACTTAACTGTGTTCAGAGGGTTTTAAATTCAAATGATTATAAAAAACGGAAAAATTGGTCGATTGATTTGCGGTTTTCACTAAAACTATTCTTTATGTCGGTATTTTATTGAAAGTGAATTATAAAGATAAATTTCAAAAAATGCCGATAGAGAGCGCTTTAGACTTTGGAGTAACGTACAACTATATTTTACCATTATTTTTCGCATCTCATAAAATTTTTTTAGAAGCTTAGACATAAACTTAAATTTCGAGATGAAAATCTGAATCGTTAGGAGTGGTTAAGTAGCGCAAACTGAACTGTGTTCAATGGGGGTGGGGAGGTTCAAATTTCAAATGATTATAAAAAATGGAAAAATTGTTCGATTCGTTTGCCGTTTTCGCTAAAACTATTCTTTATGTCAATATTTCCTTGAAAATAAATTTTAAAGATTAATTTTTAAAAATACCGTTAGAGGGCGCATTAAACTTTGGAGTAACCAACAACTATTTTTAACCGTTATTTTTTGTATCTAATTAAATGCTTGTAAAAGTTCAAACTTAAATTTTGAGCTCAAAATCTGCATCGTTTTGAGTAATTAATTGCGGAAATTTGAAATGTGTTCGAGGGGTGGGGAGGGTAACATTTTAACTCCTGAACACTGTTCAGTTTCCGCTTCTTAACCCCTCCATCGATTTAGAATTTGAGCTCAAAATTTAAATCTAAGCATATGCAAGCATTTAATTAGATACAAAAAATAACGCTTAAAAATAGTTGTTGGTTACTCTAAAGTTTAAGGCGCCCTCTATCGGTATTTTTTTAATTAATCTTTAAAATTTATTTTCAAGGAAATATTGACATAAAGAATAGTTTTAGCGAAAACGGCAGACGAATCGACCAATTTTTCCGTTTTTTAAAATAATTTGAAATTTGAACCTCCCCACCCCCATTGAACACAGTTCAGTTTGCTCTACTTAACCACTCCCAACGATTCAGATTTTCATCTCAAAATTTAAGTTTATGTCTAAGCTTCTAAGAAAATTTTATGAGATGCGAAAAATAACGGTAAAATATAGTTGTACGTTACTCCAAAGTCTAAAGCGCCCTCTATCGGCATTTTTTGAAATTTATCTTTATAATTCATTTTCAATAAAATACCGACATAAAGAATAGTTTTAGTGAAAACCGCAAATCAATCGACCAATTTTTCCGTTTTTTATAATCATTTGAATTTAAAACCCTCTGAACACAGTTAAGTTTGTGCTACTTAACTGCTTCCACCTATTCAGATTTTGAGCTCAAAATTTAAGTCTAAGCTTACGAAACCTTTAATGAGATGCAAAAAATAACGGTAAAAAATAGTTGTTCGTTACTCTAAAGTCTAAAGCGCCCTTTATCGTAATTTTTTGAAATTTATTTTCAAGACAATACTGACATAAAGAACAATTTTAGTGAAAACCGCAAGCGAATCGACCAATTTTTCTGTTTTTCATAATCCTTTGAATTTTTGGACCCTAAACTTTAATGGCGCCTATCTCCTTCGGAACACTTTGGGACCCTTGGTTTCCTATTTAAATATTGTTTGTCTTGATGTGTACTATCACCCCTTAAAGTTTGGACCATGAATTTAGAAACACCCTGTATGTATGTTTCTTCTTAAGGCTTCTTGAAACAAATTTTAAAGAAACGCATTTCACTAATATTTCTTCATCTCGCTATTCTTGTCATCAATATTTCTTCTATGAAGTATTGATGACAAAATGACTTTCCATACGATAAACCTGCACTCACGACAGGATTTTGTTGATATTTTCTGTTACCCTTCCTCTATTTTTTGCATGAATTTTGCTACTGGGTATTTCCATGAGCACTTGTCGTGTAAGTCACATTTCTAGTAATTGCTAAATTGTTGGCCACCGTTATTTTCGAAAGATTTGCATGGCCTTATTCAATTAATGAAATATCTCTGATAAAATAAGTGACTTTTTCCGTTCTAAAATACTGGTATGAAAAATCGTAGAATGTGACTTACACGACATCTGCTCATGGAATTACCCTACTGTAATTTCGGATGTATAAGCCGCGGATCAAACAATTCTTTTGGGAGCCAGAAATCTTATTTAGTGATTGAACAGAAATATTTACGGCAATCTAAGTAGTAACATTCATTTTTTAAAATTTTCTGGGTCGAAAAAGAATTGTTTGATCCGCGGCTTATACACCCGAAATTACGGTACCTTGAATATTTTTTTGTTCAATCATAGACATTGTAGTATTACAAAAATAGTTGAAAACGTTTAAAAGGTTTACACCCCATTTAAACAAACTTAAATTTTGTTTAATGCTTCTAAGGTACAAATAAGAACAAAAAATACTTCGCATTACTCTTTTAATAAATAGCAAAACTATTCTTGCATCTACTTTTATTAATAATATGCTTAAAACTTCTCAGTAAACATTTCCGATATTAAACAATAAGCATTTGAAAGTTATTGAGGCATTATTTTTTTTAATTTTCTTCCGTTTAATGAAAGTACAGTAAATTACTATACAATTGATGAATTAAATAAACAAGACTGTTGCATTTTGAAGAATAAAGCAAAATGTTTATTATCAAATTCGTAATTTATTGTAACATAAAACGTCTTTTATTGTTATTGCATAGTCCTATTTTCAAAACATCAAACGCTTTCTTCCATAAACAGAACGAAAATTAAATTTACTTCTTAAAATATGTATATATCTTTAAGAGTATTTCTCTACCATTTCACTTCTGATAAACGTTATTCCTTTTATTAATAAAGGGAATATATTTGTTTAATTGAAAAAACAAAATATTACAAAATTCAATACACATAGCTGAATAATCACTTTACATTAAGTAACAATGATATTTTAACATCTATATGGTGTAGCTAATGATTTGAAGTAGCAGTTCTTTTCACAAAACGGTATATATGTATAAAAGTTTGCATTTGATTCACTCCTACATAAAAAATATAATTGCCAATAATTCTCGATTTTTTCTTCTTTCGATAATAAAAAGTAAAAAACTTATGAGATGGTATATATATGCAAAAATGTGCATTTCTGCTAAATGCTTCAGAAACAATTTATTAAAATGGTTTATTGCTACTTTGAAATATTTGTGCTAAAGAAAATTTTTATAAAAATTTACTCAGCCGAACTAGTTTCAATTTATCTTATTTTCATTCTTCATTCACACCCTCTCCCTCTTTAGCTGCGTTCGATTTTATGTTAATATGTAGCACCTATAGTCGTCTTTTAGTCCGTCCGTCTGTCCACATATAACAGAGCAAAAACTACTCAACTTAATCACTTGAAATTTAAAATATATAATTGTTGCATAATTTTGTAGAGCCATTTGAAATTTTATGAAAATCGGATCCATAGTTTTCCAAGGGCAGTTAAAAGTATTCCATTACATTACGGTCAATGGGGAAAATAGTTTCAAGTGCATTTTAATGGTGTTACAGTCTTTTGAACACAATAAAATTGATATGCTACTATGAAGCGTATGCTGAAATATTCATTCTGTAAAATATGGGGTGCAAAGAATAATTGTTGTTAAATTACAGGGCTACGCAAAAGTATTCCATTACATAATGCTATAGGGCGAAACATCGTTTGAGGCACGTTTTAGTAATATTAAACTATTTCACATTTTATTAAATTAGTTTACGTTGCTGAGGTTTACTACGAGTTATTTTTTTATGGTAGAAAGCAGATAGTTTTTACAGGGATACACAAAAAATTCGGATACTCTACTGTATCCGAAGTACTGTATACTTTTACACAAAGATCTGAATATTTTTTAAACTTCCTTATAGTACGAACGCACCTTATAGTACAAACTATTTGCTACGCTTGACATGCAATTTCCAATTTGTTTTTCAAGCCTTGGGTGTAAAATCCTTCCCAGTAATAGAGCTATAAATTAAGAGAAAGAGACATATACTGCCTGCTAGTTGCGAATGAATTAATTAGGGATGTCATCATAATAAGGCAGCTGTAGTTTGTTTAGACGGGTTCAACGGGACGCCTATGGGACAAACTTCTGCCAGTAAAATTGAAAAGATATTATCTTTTTCTGAATTACGACAGAAAATTACAATGAATAAAACTTTGAAATAAGTAGAAATTTTCTAATTAAACTTATAGATGGAAGTCTTCCCGGAGGTAATCTTCCCCTGCGAAACTGGACAGTTGAAACTTCAATATTTTGAGATATTTTAATTCTTCTTTAGTCATAGCTCCATGATTTTTTTATATCTTTGTTCGACAAGATCAGTAATAGTCAGTATGCGGCCAGCGGAGTTTCCACTTTTTATTTTATAATATAAACTTACATTATAACAAAATTTTTGCCATTAAATAAGGGGGATAGAACTCTATGCAAATAGTGTGTGAAAATAGCTTTCATAACATTTTAGTGAGTATCGCTTAATTAGATGTACTCAGATTGCTTACAGGGTTCCAATGCGTCAAAGACTTTCAAACATCTTTTACTAGAATATTTTAAAGTAATATTTAACGATTACTAAATTCTATCTTCCGATATAGTGAACAGTACTTTACGAAATTTCTGGCACCAAAACACATAAAATACCGTGAAGCCGTTGATGCGTAAGAACCCTGGCTTAGTTAATTGGTTTTCAAATATTCTCCTTGTTTAATAATTATGTATATAAAACCCCTCCGTTTATAACAATTCCGGGTTCAACCCATCCACGATAAAAAGAAAATTATTGCAACCATGTTAGGCTTAAGATTCCCAGCCATTCACAGATATTCTAATTGTTCAAATTATGGAAATATACATAAGAAAGATTTATTCATTACTAATTTTCTTTAAAACCTACAAAAACAATCTAATTATAATGTTTAAATTCTAAATAAAACAACCCGCAATTACGAGAAAAACAAAAGATGTAAGCAAATTAATGCTGTTGCCATTCAAGAATGATAAATTCTAAATCTATAAAAAATATTGTGAAAAGTTGTCTCAAATTTTAAAGGCTATGTATTTGACCAATGAAAACGTTCCATAGTGGTAATAGAGCGTTCTCATTGGTCAGGTTTACAGTGGGAGCTGTAAATGACGTCACTACATTTTACTGTGCTTTGAAACATTTTCACGATATAAAAAACAGTATTTAATTGAAACTTTTTATTTATGGAAAGCAAAGGTGCGTTTTAAATGCAATATTGCTGGAATTTTTATATTCGGATTGCTTTTTTTTTTACAGCCGTGAATGATTCTTCGAGAGATCGGGCGCGTTCGGCGGCTACGCGCGCTGACCGCGCAATCAGGAGTCACGGGCATGGAGTGGATCCTTATCGCCGATGTTCAATATCCGTTCCGTACTCGGTACTATGCACTCGGGAACAAATTAAGAACAGATCATGGATTTGAGGCTAAAGTAGGTCGCGTGACGCATTTTACGAATATTTTTGATTTTGTTTGAATGAAAATAGGTATATGTATTTTTATTACGAAAATCATGTTTTGGAAGGATAAAGAAATGTGATCTTCAGTTTTAAATCTTTTTATCCATAAAATGTATGAAATAACTAAATTATTTATGAAATTCAGCTCTCCGAGATACCCTACTCCAGATAAAAACTCCTCGGGCGCAAGTGGTCTGATTTATGTAACTCGAACACGGCCATTGTTTACTCTATACTGTTGACATTTGTTTTCGATGTTATAAAGTGTTTTTTTTTTTAAGCATTAGCTAAAAAATTGAAGTTTTACATTGTTATAATTTTTTTAAATGCGAAGACGAAAGTCCCATTGCAAGAGGACAACGCGGCCAAGCCAGGAGTCGCGGGATAGAATTCGGGCGGCAAATGCTGCATCCCAACAAGCTCGACGAGCAAGTAGCTATGATTGACCATTGTTGCAAATTTGTTATCTTTTTAATGCAAACACGTCATTTTGACGGGCTATCTTTTAAGTTAATAATGATGACATATAATATGCAAAAATAAGGCGAACATAACTGTTTAGAAAATGTGGTGACAGTCTAAATAATAAAAATTAGTGGCCTGGCATTTCTGAACGCATTACAATGGACGCAAAAGCAATTTAAAAGGTCAATAAAAGTTATGCTTATTGAAACTATGGAGTCATGAATAAAAAGGAGGAGACATATAGTGTTTAGTCTAGGAGTTATGAGTGAAGCAACTGAGGAGGTTGTCAGAAGATAACGTATGTTTTAATTAAACGGATCAACAGTTTCTGATTACCGCCAATGAAAACTTCCACCAGTAAACTTGAACAGAATATTTAGTTTAATTTAAGTGTCTTATTGATTGGAAATTTCTATCAAAAATATTGTAAAAAATTCCATTTCTTTTTATTGTTATTAGTTTTCCCATGTATTATAATATTTTCACTGACACAGACTATAGGTTGTGTTGGTTGTCACAATGAGGCGGAATTATTAGTGCAAAAGTGCACTTCCACCAATGAAAAATAATAACAGTTTTTGCCCTGAACAAGAAATTTAAATAAAGATAAATTTCTGTTGAAATTTTCTGGTGACAATTTTCCGCGGTTGTAATGAACCCTTGTAAAAGTGGTTACAATTGTAGCTTCAGTAATTAAGGATATGACAGTTCCTCTTTCTTAATAGCTCCATGATTGAAACAAACTTAAAGCAGCCATCGTTTTTCCTTGATTGCTTCAAAGGTACAAAGCAGAGCAAACAGTGGTTAAGGTATGTGCCTACCGTCGGCGCACTATTTTGAAAAATATGATTTTTTGACACGTGTATTTTTAGTTAGAACAGAAAATAAAACTATGATTTCAAATAAATTTTTAATGAAATTTTAATTAACTTTTCAAATTTAGCACTTGCTATAAAGTTTTGGTACCTTAACTCGGACCAAATAACATTTATTTTCGATGATACTTTGAAAAAAAATCCTCAAAATATTCATGGCTCTAAAATTAATGTTTTTTAACCACAATAACTGACTTGTCCGTACGAGGTACGGGCAAGAAGAGTTTGCTTGATCCATCACTTAAAGCATTTTGACACCGCTAAAAATTTTAAATAAAATTTCTTATTATAACCGGCGAAGGGTACGGAAAAATAGTGCTTTAACCCCCGACTTATCTCGGGGCAACCGGTGAAGTGGTTAAATATTACGAATATTTTAGCTTAAGAAAAGTGGTGTTCATCCCATTATTTCAATTTATTCTACGTAAAAAAAGAATCACTTAAGTGGTTAAAAAAATCTTGATGATAATAGGAATGTAAGAACAATAATAGGTTTCAACGAAGTGGATTATTTATTAAACAAAGAAGTCAATGGTTTTGTTTCATGCCATACTGTAATTTTTAAAAAAAATATTTTATTTTAATATGCATTTTTTAAATACTAACCCCAATGTATGGTGTGAAAATAAACATTATTTGAAAGAAAAAAAAATGAATGGATTTAATGTTGTCAATGACACAACTTAAAGTGGAATAAAAATAATTCCATATTTCAATTCTTGTTTAACAAAAGATGAAAAATAAAAAAAAACTTCTCGTTCTAAAAGTTATATCTGAAAACAGAAAAACTTTTCAAGGCTCTTAAAAAGTCACACTATCTAAGCCATTACCATTTTACTATGGTAGTTGTATGGTATAATATTTTATTTTCTTCATAATGATCCTTTCTCGTAACGAAATTTTAGTAATAAAATGCATTTGAACAATATTTATTCTCATTTTTGATATTTCTTTATTCTAGTTTTAATTTAAATTTTTTCAGCTTAAATTTCGATTTTTTTCATTTACTTTGAATTTTTTAACTAAACATTTTATCATGTACTAAATAAAAACAAAAAGATGAAAAGAAGGTTAAATGAAATGTTACACTGTTTTTTCGCATTTCCAAAAAGACTCAATATTTATGATTCTGATCGAGTCTAATCCTGAAAAATGCACACGTTTAATTCTAGAATTTTAACAATTAAACGCGTGTTTCTTCAAAGCGAAACATTCTTTTTTTAATAAAATGATACCAGCATTATGTTTTGTAGCAGCAGCTGTATTCGTTTGATGAAGAAAAAACTAAATTTTTCGGCGAAAAATCGTGTTTATTTTCCAACTTAGACCTCGATGCGGGTGGCGAGTGTTCAGGGAAAAACACAGTAAAAAATGGCGTCAAATACCAAAATTGTGTTGAAGAGAAATTCGCCTTCTTGAAGTATTTTTTCATTACTGGAATGAAGTTTTATAGGAAAATACTGGTAATTTTATCTTTGTTCAACTGTGTTTTTCCCTTATCACTCGCCACCCCAAATTAAAAAAAAATTCCAATTTTAGATGGAAAAAGCTAAAATTGCGTTTTCAAATGTGCTATACGTTTCCTTATGGTTGATTCAGACATTATTTAATTTATTAAAGGGTGCAGTTTCGTTACATTATTACATCATATATGTTGTACATATTTCTGGCTTTTACCTCATTATTTACGTATTATTCTCAATTCACAGCTCACTTTCAAATTTTTACTTTCTTCTATCTTTTAAAGAAGTACTCGATTCATGAAATTTTTCGAGTTTCGGTTTTCGACAAATTTACACGTTTTAGGGTTCAGAGAATCTAAATAACATGTTTTTATAAAATGTCTGACTGTGAGACTCTCTGTCTGTAAGTGACAGTAATTTTGTGGGTGCTCTATCTCAAGAAATAATTCACAGAATTTCACAAAACTATACATTCAGTTAGACCTTGATATAAACATAGCTCTATCACATGAACTAATGCACAGATTTTCATCAAACTTGAAATTCAGTTAGTTCCTGGTATAAATTAGTATTCTTTAGTTTTTAGAGTAAAGGGCTCAACAGGTGAATCTTCTATCCAGTTTTATTTTACGATTTCTGCGATAATTCAGTCCCAAATACTAATACACGGATTTTCATCAAATTTCGGATTCAGTAAGAATTTGAAATAAGTTTAAGTAGATTAGATTTTTGGTGTGAACTACCTAACCGGTGACACTGCTTTGTTTCTTTTTTCTGGAAGTATTAACGTGTATGAGAAAGAAGAAAGTTTTGACATTCCCATATCCGACTAGTTTAGATACTGACATTACAATAAGGATACATACAGAGCATCTACACAAGGTTACATAATTTTGTTGGAAGTTATGATTTCAAGAAGACTATAATAGTAATATAATAGGTTTTATCCTATTTTCCAGATGTAACCTATAGACGAATGGAAAAAAGTAGATTGTACTTTAAGCCTCTTTTAAAATCTTTCCTTAATTGCAAGGATACGGAAAAGCATAACGGGTGAACCAAATGCAAAGAGATTTCTCTATACTGTGAACAGATTTCAATTCAAAGAACTTATCTTTCAATTAACGCCTAACATCTGCATATAAAAGTCTTCTTCAACTTTTAAAAGGTAATAGATTTCGAGGGATAGCCAGGAACAATCGCTAATTCTTCTATAAGCGAAATTAAATTTCTCCTTCCTTTTGCGAGTTTACTTATCGTTTCTGATTGCCATCATTTATTTTGTTGTTGTTGTAGTTGTTATTGAAATATAATGTGTTTCGGTTTCTCAAGTTTCTATAATTTTCAAATCTCTTAAAGGAATATTTGTAGAACAGGTATGACGTTAACTTAAAAAATTGACTTCATTAAATGAATTGTCCAAATCTGTGGTACTGGCGATTTTTTGTGAAAAGCGATGTCACACCGCTATTTACAAAGCGTATTATTCGCCTTAGATAATGACAGAAATTCTACAATTAAAGAAGAAGTTCTATCTTTTTAAAAATTTGGAATCTCTACGTCCTTCTTGCGATACCCACTGACCTCCATTGGTGCGAACTGATCATCAAACTATAGAACCAAAAAAATATTTAAAAACTGGCTACATTTGGATCTGTTTTATTTATTTATTTTATTTCATTTTATTTTATTTTTTCTGAAAGTAATAATTGTTATAAAGGGTAAAGCCGGGTTTCATAGTAAAATATGCCCTTGAGTCAACCACATCGAGTCCTACATGGATCGATAGCCCATAAAAAGAAATTCATATCTCCCCAGTTTTAAATTTGTATCTCAAGACTATGGAGGGTAATGACCCTAAATGCGTATTTTGGAAAAGTGCGCAATGTGACGAAACTACTAAGCAAATTTCAACGAAAAAAATAAGGGTTGTAAAAAACCACCATACAAATATTTGACAATTTTTTCAGATTTTTTTAAACAAAAGAACAAGTTTTCTAACATTTTTCCTGTTTTTAAATGAACATTTTAATTAAAAATAATATGAAATTTCTGAGTGACCACCTTAATTTTTTTTGCATGAAATACTATGAGACATGATACATATTCACTATCAATTTCAACTTTCTACGTATGGTGCATCATATGAAAAAAAGGACAAAATCATATTCCTGCGGTATTGTCCGGCGTGTCTCGGACAAACTTCACGCCTTCTTTTCAAATCTCACATATTAATTCACACGGTATTTTTTAAAAGAAGGCTTGAAATTTCTCCGAGACACGCCCGACAATACCGCCGGAATATGATTTTGTCCTTTTTTTAATATGATGCACCATACGTAGAAAGTTGAAATTGATAGTGAATATGCATCATGTCTCATAGTATTCCATGCAAAAAATTAAGGTATTCACTCAGAAATTTAAGTTTATTTTTAATTAAAATGTACATTTAAAAACAGGAAAAATGTTAGAAATCGTGTTCTATTGTTTACAAAAATCTGAAAAAATTGTCAAACATTCGTATGGTGGTTTTTTACATCCCTTCTTTTTTTCGTTGAAGTCTGCCCAGTAGTTTTGTCACAATGCGCTCTTTTCCAAAACAGGCATTTAGGGCCATTACCCCCCATGGTCTTGAGATACAAGCTTAAAACCGGGGTGGAATGAATTTCTTTTTATGGGCTATCGATCCACGTAGGACTCGATATGGTTGACTCAAGGGCATATTTTACTAAGAAACCCGGCTATACCCTTTATGTGCCTTTTTCTGCTTTTTTTTGGCAAATAAAAGCACTTTCATTTCATTGACTTTTTAAAAAGTTACTTTTCATATTTACCGGTTACACTAAGTTAGTAGTAAGTTTTATTTTTAAGAGAAAGGCATAAAAATGAGCACTTTTTATTAAGTGTTCATACAAATGTTAGACTTTTAGCTTTTAATATTTAGCTTAGGTGCGAAGTACTCCTATTTTTGAGCATCACTGATTCATAAAAAATATGTAGGAAAGAGTCGTACAAAACCGGGTAGCACAGACGCAGATTCCTCCCTGATTTATATTTTTATACGTCGGCCAACACGAGGAATTGCTTGTCGAAAGTGATTACGGCATTTGGAGTTGAACGAAACGCTGCCGTGTGTGGTTAATTTTGTGTGAAGTATTGTGTTTGAATTTCTCTTAAAAATGGTTTTGTTTGATTCTAGGTTTTATACATATATTAACTATTTGTCAGCATATTAAATACTGGTTCTTACTATATCTAATGTTTTGGTTTCTTGCTAGTATTTTAACAGCTTTATTTATTTATTTATTTATTTGTATAGGATTGAGTGTTGGAACGCCAGGTTTTTAAACCTTTGAGAAGCAATGGGATACATTATAACACACTTTATTTAAACAAGATTCGCACCAGAAACTTTTAGCTGAATATTATTTTTTTAATTTGGGGAGGGGAGGGGGTAGCGATAACAAATTGCTTTTCTTTAGTTTAAAATAAACTTTTTCGATTATTCCGATGAGAATTCAATACTACAGAAACGTTGCTGCTTGTCCTTCAAAGGGTTAACTTTTCCCCGCCACGAACTGACATATCTGTTCACTAGATATATCTATTCTGAACCGATATATCTGTTCACTAGGATGCAGGTTTCATTGCAATTAAAATTTAATTTAAATTAATAAAATTCTACAAATATAATCCAGTTTTAGGAAATTAAGTTATGATTGACATTTTCAAGGATTATAAGTATACTAGCTGTTACCCGTGACGTCGTTCACGTAGCATTAAAAAAAAGATAAACGCTTTAGTTAAACAAAACGTTTCATTAATAATAATTTAAAATATATATAACACATATCTTATAGGAGGCTATGCAGTAGTTTTTTTATGGGGGACTTAAAGAACTCGGTCAAATAAAATGAAAATGTGTTAGATAATATGAGCAATCGCGAAAATGAAATTGCAACCACTTATACTGTAGAACAACTGTAACGCACCCCAATTGTACACAAATCATGTTGTAGTGTATTTCAGAATTTCATATCAAAGAAACAAAAATCATATGTTAAACCTAGATAATAAAAAAAAATCCAACATTTCCATAATACATAACTTCGCCGGTCCATTCTTTTCTTCAGCTGTGTATATGATCTATGTGTTTGTAAATATTCTAAATACAATATTAAAATTTTGCTTAATTAAAAAAAGTGTAACGAAGATTAAAATTCACCTTTAGCAATTTCTAATAATAGACAGAAACTTACTTGGATTCTTTTTTACAGTCCTGTATACTACGTGCAAATATTTATACGACCGCATATTTAGCTTAAATTATTCAAGCAAAAAACCCGATTAAAATTATTGAATTCATATTTCCGGGAATCGCTATTGCACAGGTGATCATATATCCAGTTTATTGTGTAGTCCGATACATGATTTATTCAAATTCTACAAACATCTCTTATTATACTAAATGTAGCTGAACTTCAGGATGCATTAGTTTTCCTTAAAATACATACGATAATTGTAAAAGCTCTTCAGCATTCTTTTCCAATAGACCATACTTTGGATACAATATCTGAGATCTGGACACAGGTCCAAAATCTTTTATGCGTCTGTGTAAATGAACAAAAAATGTGATGCAAATCATACTTAACTGCAAGCATATTGTAGTAAATTTCAGTATTTATCATTGTATTGATTAATCTCAGTATATTAATTTCATCATGTTTGAAATAGTGCAACGCAATTAAAATACGCTGAGAATATTTTTCCCCGTGGATTATTATATTACCGAACATTTTTCTGTGATCTTGTAAATGAATGTTAAATCTTTTCAGCCCATTTTCTATAGAAATCCTGTTTTAGTGCATTTCAGAAACTGATATCAATTTCAATATTATTAAAATAACCTTAATAAAATAACATTATTAAAATGCGCTGCAAATGGTTCTTCTTCACAGACCATTATATATTGAAATACTTTTGAGCTCCCTGTACGCACACTATAAGTACTACACTTAACATATTCAATGGTAACCATGTTCTTGTGAACCTTAAAAATGCATGTAAATTTCATTACATTTAAAATTATGCAACATTATCAAAATACACCAGGAATGATTTTTCCTCCTTAAACCATAACGTAAAGTCTGCTTATGAGTGCTCCTGTGATTCAGCTATAATTGCTACCTGGCGCATTTTCAATGCCGCACATGCTATGGCAAAACTCAATAACGTAAGTTATTTTCGTATGAATCCTACTATATTTACTCAAGTTGAAACACGGACAAACAGACGGCAGACCCCAGGCACTCGGCATCCGGTATACAGACAGGCTGAAGTCGTAAACACTTTTAGACCATGTTAGAAAGTGTCAAAATGGAGGTAGTTTCCGTAAAACGAAAAAAAAAAAACAGTGTTAGGAAAAATCTACTTCAAAACTGTTTTAGGTGGCATTTTTGTATAATTTGTACATATATGTTTTGCATACCATAAAAATTTATAGAAATTTATTGTAAAAAAATATTCTTAAAAGTGACAACATATTTTTACTTTTTAAGAGCTAAAAAAAAGTGGAATTAATATCCATTTACAAACCTGTTTCCAGCACACTTCGAGCGCATTATGCGAAATTGAGATATTGACTGAGGGAATGTATTTTCTCACAATTACATTAAATCTTTAGATTTTAAGCCCGATAGTACATTTTTAAAGTGATTTTTATTTATATTTGAAGAATTGAACAATTTTAAGAATTAACACACAAAAAAATATTTTTTTAGTTATTAGTTGAGTTTTTCTTACTTTCTAAGAATGGTAAAAAGTATTTTTCATTGATCATTACGTTATTTACGATATGTATAAATTATTAACATTTTCTAATCATTTAATACTGATATACCAGCTTTGTAAGGTCTTTACTTGGCAGAATGCCAAGCCGATTCCATTCAGACTTTGGGGGTAATAGCCTATGAGGCCAACATTGCTTCTACGTATTCATGGAAATGATATTAAATATTGTTTTCTATTTTTTGTTCCGAGTAAAATTTTATTTTAAAATAAATAGATTGTGGACCTATTATTAGTTCTCGGAATAACTTTTCCAAAATATATATTTTCTCCTACATTTTTGTGAATTTTAATAAAAACATGTCCGTTTTTTTTTTTTTTTTACATTTATATTTATGGCTAAAATGCAGTTTTAAGAGTGCTTGGCATCTGACTTGGCGGCTATGCAAGAAATTCACCAATTCTATCGACCTAAATATTCAGGGCACTTGTGTGTCATATACTCACTGGGATTTACTTGGCGCCAAAATGGCGTTATTTTGCCTAATATGGCAACCCTGATATTGTTGTTTATTTTTTGATAAATTGTTTATCTTAATTTTTTTTTAATTATGTTTTTTGCTCTATTGTTATTAGTTTTTAAAATTTAATATATTTAAAAATTGTTTTATTTATTGTTATTTTTTTAATAATAGAAAATAATTTAAAAATGTATATTTAACCAGCATTCGAAAATGAGGTTTTCGCCAAATTGACGTTAGAGATTTTTTTTACCAAACCTTGCGCGTATATGATATCTGCGTCATTTCTCATTTTCATATCCAATGTATGCAAATATTATAAATAATATGTACACAATAATGTAGCGATATAATTTTTAAAAATTGCTAATCTGGCAAGTTTTAAAATCACACCATTCAGGCGTCAATTCTAAAAAGATTAAGTTACGCTATATTGCGAGGGAAAAAGTTATAACCATACCTTTAAATCATCTTTTTTATTATATTTGTCTTTTTTTAACTTATTTTAGTGTAACAGAATTACAATGTAATGTTTAGAAACAAATAATTGAATTAGAGAAACAAAAAGGTATTCGCCAAAAAATTCGACATTTCTAAGATGTTTAATAAATAAACTCATCCTCCAGATGGTACGAACTCTCCCATTTTCGCATTGGACTCGCTCTTTTCGCCCATGCGCAGTTCTGTCCAGGTTTCTCTCAAACGTGGTTTATCAGTACTTAATCTTTAAAAAACTTATTTCATTTTAAAATTAAATATTTATACTAACCACGCTCAGACGATAAACTTGATTTTCTTTAAATAATAACTTTTGATATCATAATTCAATCTCATTTCATTACAACATCAGAGTATATTTATTTTATTTTTAATATGTGACGTCACAGTCGTCTCTTTTTAGCATTTATTCTAAATTACATTGTGTTATTAAAATGAAAACTTGAAAACTTGTACTTTGTTTCAGATATGACGTCATATTGATAAGTTTAAAATTCGTAATGGAAAGTAGTCCTGTGACGTCACAATTGGTAAAAAATTAAATTGTATAGCCTCGAACCGAAAGAAAAAAAAAGGTTCATTTTGATTACGGATTAATATCTGGAAAACTACTAAAATATTTATCTTCTTGTAAAGTGTGAAGTTATATTCTTGTGAAGTCTTCTAAGTGTAAAAGAAATTTTACATAATCGTCTGCCTGATATAAGAAGAAAAACAGTATTCCTCTGACGTCACAGTTGGTAAAATTGCGGTTTTTAACCTCGAACCGAAAAACAGAATAGGGTCCATTTATTTAATTCATTTTGTTTTATCACGTGAAAATCTTTCAGTTGAAAATTAATTACAGAAGATAAATAATTATTCCGGTTTTTTTATTTTTTGGCAACGAAAAAAAAAAGATGATTAAATATTATGGAAAATTTTTCAATTTATTCTGTATGAAAAATAGTGAAATTTTGAATTATTAAGAAAAATATTTGAATAAAATAAATAAAAATTAGCCTATGTTCATTTCAAGCCAATAATCTATCTATATACAAAAATTCAAAGACATTAAACCATCCGTTTTGAGGCCAAGTTCATTCCAATTTTCGGACACACTTTCACATTTATAATATATATAAGGATACGTAATAAAAAAATTATACTATGTTAGAAAATCCCTCGTTTATTAACATTTAACCCTTTGTATCACCGTGTTGCAGATTTGCAACATGCCCAAAAATCAATAGTACTTACACAGAAAGCTTTAAAACACGACTTTATTTGTTGTTCTTATTTCCCAACACACCAGTTAATACAAATTGTTCATTGAAATTCTTAACAGATGATGATACTGAGTTAATTTCTCATGAGAAACTTCTGTTTATCATTTGAGAAGTTTCAGGTCAATATTGCAAAAATTAACTTAGTAATTTTTTTTCAAATTAAAAAAGCTGGAGAAGTCTGAAAGTAGATTTTTTAAAGGTAATTTTGTACTCTTTAAAATTTTGTACTTGCAAATAAACAAGATTTATGAGAACTATGTCAATTTCCGCTTATTTTAGATGTGAAATAAGTATATTTTAGTCAATAATTATTTTAGTTTTACGTTCTAAATTTATAAATTATTTTTTTACATGCTTAAAATAATCTATTCTAACATCTGTGCTAATATATTTCAAATCGGAGTTGTTGAACCATAAAGGGTTAAAATAACTTACGAAAAGAAAAATATATATATATAACTTTTCCTTTTTGCTCGGCGGTCAGGGGGTTAAATTTGCGTGATGTTAGGGTAAAGCCGGGTACTTAACCCGAGAGAACACGCACTTACCCAGGGTAGAAATGGTTTTAACTTTGTCACCAATAAAATCAAATTGTAACCATCATTTTATTTAGGCGGAGACAATCATTACAAATTTTGCGATAAAATAAGTTGAAGATTGCTTTTAAAAGATAAGTGGTTACAATTGCAAAAATCATACGCATTCCGGGTCAAAAAGACCCGGGGCGTGTACTCCCGGGTTAAGAGGCCACTCGACTCGCTCAAAAAGACCCGGATGATGATGTTAAGTCTATGAGGGAGTTATTTTCAAATATCTTGCTCAAATTTTAATATTTTCACATGTTTTTGTTTTGTTTTTGTTTTTTGGATAGGATAACTGAAGACAATCTACAAAAGGGGTAATTTTTACTTTTTCGATTTTGGTTTCGGATATTTAAAAATAAATTACTTTAACTTTCGGAACCTTTTGAAACCAGTTCTTAATTGAATCTATCATAATATCAAAAATTTATAATTAAAATTGAAAAAGTAAAAACAAGCCCGGTTGTAGATCTTCCTAAGCTATCCTATGAAAAAATAATCATGTCTAAATATTAAAATTTGAGCGAAATATTTGAAAATAAAGCTTCCGTAGGCTTCACATTATCATCCGGGACTTTTTGAGCGAGTCGAGTAGCCTCTTAAGAGTGGGCCATTTCCGCGCCATTTGGTTTTGTCGAACACTCATGAAATGATTTTTTAGTATAATAATGTTACATGGAGATTTAAAATGCTATTTAATACTGTTTAGTACTGTTAATCACTTAACGGAACGGTGGATGTTATTATTATTTTTTTTTCATCATAGCTAGATGAAATTTTGTGCATATATACATTTCCCCAAAAGCATATATAACAAAAAAATTTCCAGTCTTATTAAAATTTTTAAAAGTTTTAAAAAGTTTTATGTTTTTAAATGAAATTTTAAAATTCTCGTGTCTTCATATTTGAGATATTTTCTTGATTTTGCATTTTTATCACTCAAAAATCCATTATAAACAAATTTGTGTAGTATATTTTTTAATCTCTTGAATAGATAATATTTTATCGATTTTCATCAAACTTTTGCCTTTTAGTAAAAAATCAAATTTGACTATTTTAATGAAGAAGAATTTTAAAAAGCTTACACAATTTCTTTCTAAACAATATAATGATACTTCCTTATCAATTTCATAAATATCGACCAAAAGTTACGATGCAAGAAGCATTTCAAAACCCTAAAAATGCTTAAAACTAGTTTTGAGAAAAACAGATTAAAAGTATATAAGTACAACTACCCTTATTATTTACTTCTTAAAACCTTCATAAATGACATTTAAATAAGAAAAAACTGTTTTGGTATTATTTTACCACAGAAATAGACCTTTTTTTTACAATATCATAATCAATAAGGCTTTAAAAAGGATTTCGTTGCATTTTAAAAATTCGAGGCAATTTCATGTAATAAGTGTATAACTGATAAGTAAAAATTTTTACTAAAATACACAAGTATTGTTATTTTTTTCTTTCCTACAACTGAGTATATTATGCTTTTGTAATATTTTTTTAAAAATTCAGTTGTAATTTTCTTTCTCCTTGATTTATGGGCTAGGTAATAAATTGCCGAAAATTGTTCGACCATCATCATCATGTATTCTTCATTCATTTCATTAATTTTAAATCAATATTCTTTTCATTATTATCATATTCATTTAAAATACATGCCTTGCACTCATTTTATTTAAAATACCCCCCTTCTCCCCCCTCAAAAAAACCCTTGAAAGAAATAAAATCATAAACCAAAATATTTTATTTCAACACCAAACAACTGTTTCTTATTTAGACTAGTGAAATATAAAGGTGAGTAAAAAATGCTATTTGCATTTTTTATAGGAAATGCTAAAAATTACTATAATTTTTTTCAGTAAAATATTGTTTAGTATATATATATATATACATATATATAATTTGGCAATATCTTGTACAAAGAAAATCCATGACTTTACTAATCCCGCCCCTCAAAAAAAAATATTAACAAAAAACAAAATGTAATTCATCACCAAAGCATTGTTTTTAATTTAACCTTGTGAAAAATAAAGCTGCTATAGTCGAATCAAAAATGTTATCTGCAAAATTTAGTAATTGCTTTTTTTTTTTTTAAGTTTTAAAGTAAATGTCATTAGATAAAATGGATATGATGAGAAAATTTCGAAAAGTTCAAAAATCACTTCTGAAGGTGTGCGGATACAGGTCTAAAAAAATTATATTTTAGACATTCCTAGTATGGATTCATAATTTTTGTGTAAAACAAATATCAAATTCGCAATTCTCTTTACAGCCAAATTTTAAGCTATTTTTTATTGAAAATAAATTAAAATTGTGGCATGACATACCTGAAAAGTTTCCCAATATATTTTTTCCGTTTTTATGGCTAAAAGACATCATTACATATTACGATTTTTTTTTCAACAAAAACTAAGTTTATTTTGTTAGAAAATATCTTTCAAATGCTACGTTTATTATAACACTTCCAGATACAAAACTAATTCTATTGCATTTTTGTAAATCGAACTTTTTTTTTATTCCGAACAGTTTGGATCTTGGAAGTGTTGAAAGTTTTTATTCAATTTCATATTTCACGATTAGAAGCAATTTTATCAGCATCTAACAAGTATCATTTTATTTTGTCTCTAAGAAACAACTGCACGCGAAAAAGACATTTTTTTTCTCTATCAGCGAAGTGGTCAATTCCGTAAAATGACATTTTGGTTGTGAAGAAATGAGACGGGAATTGAATTCTATCATAATCTCTATCCACTGTCAATTTCTTTCAAAAAATTCTATGTTATTTTGTAAGAGTTCGTGTACGATTCCTCTTTTATATGATATTTAAAAAGTATGTTTTTTTAAAGAAATGTGAAACATTATATTCAAGGAAATATTTCCAATATCAGATGCAGAATTAAACTAGTTATTTTGTATTATTGGGTTTTCTTTACTTTTAGGTGCGTTCAAAATTATGTAAATATGTAGCACCTATAGTCGTCGTTCAATCCGTCCTTCTTTCCGCGTATAACGGATATTTTAGACTGCCAGTCACCGGTGACTGATGCGGTCTAAACGGAAAGTTCAATGTCAGTCACCGGTTATTGAACATGACACTCAACGTATTAACAAGCGATAAGCAACGTAGTAACTCAACGATAACTAAGAAAGATTGAACAGGTAAAAAAATTAAATTTTATTTTTTGCACATAAAATTTGATGATACATCGGGATTCGAAAAGTACATTTTTGACAATTTTTTAACATTTTTTTTAAACATTTGCATTTCAAAAACATTCAAAAATATAAATAAATATATGTTTAATAATTTTTATCACTAATGGACTTTACAAATGGTATCTTAACGCGTAGTTAAAATTTTACTTTTATAATACATGCGAGAAAAAAATATTAATTTAATGTTAAAAAATTAATGTTTTAATTAAATGTTAAAAAGTTATCATAAATTACTCAAAAATTAATAGAATAGCGTTCAAAAGGTACCGAGCTCCTTGAAAATTACAATGCACATTTTAATTTACTAGAAAGGAAATAATAAGATAAATAAAGGAGAAGGAAATAAATAAAAAGAACTCAGTTTTCTAATGGCCTGGATTCTGAACTCCATTGTTGCATTTCTATATCGAAAAATGCCTTGGTTTCCATGACAACAATACTTTTCTCGGCGATGGCACTGCCACTGTTAGACATCAAAGCCGCACCGACAATGCAGAGAATGAATGCCTAACGGTCGGCCGCCGCTTTTCAAAGTAAAAACATAAATACTCTTTTATTTTATGTAGAAATTTTTGGTTTCGTCTTCGGTTATTTATACCCAACTCATGCAGCAGTGAAGTAGGTAATTGTGAGCATTTTTTAAACAATTGGCTGCGCAGGTATAAATAATGAATACAACTAAATTGCTTGCATTTAGCATTTGTTATTAAACATAGGAGCCGACTTAACAAGGTCGAATAGAGGAAATCGGGTAAAATTTCACCACTAATTTCAGAATCTTTTTTTTTTTCTGACTTAATCACTGTCATTGAAAAGGACTAAAACTTCAACAGCTCACAGGCTGTCAAAGCTTGAGAGCCAATGTGCCCGCCGATTCTGTACGTATATATGTACGTAACGCGATAACTCTTTATACATATATCCGATTTGCTTCAATTTTTTTTTCTAGGTTCATTCTGATGAAACTTGCCTGATTAGTTTTGGGGGTTTATTGGTTAGGTATAAATGGACGTAACGGGGACTCATCTCCCCTTCTTAATTTGCTAAATTGTTCTTGCAAGAGGAATAATTCGATTTGCTTAAACTTTTATATGTCTGTTTATTATGAAAAGGAGCTTCCCTTATTAGATTTGGAGGTTCATTGGTTAAGTATAAAATGAAAAAAAAGTGGCAAGTCTCTCCTCCTTAATTTAGATAAATCGGTTTTTCATGCTGCATTATTCGATTTTCTTCAATTTGGTATACCTGTTTATTATGCAAAATAACCTCCTTGAATAGATTTGGAGGTCCATTAATTAAGCATGAAAAAGAGACAGGTCAAATAACCCTCCTTAATTTAGATAATAGTGTTTTCATGCAGAATTATACAATTTCCTTTAATTTTATCTAGGTTCATTCTGACAAGGAGCTTCTTTCATTAGATTTGGAGGTCCATTAGTATAAAAAAGAAAATGGGGAGCTAATACCCACCTTTATTTAGCAAAATGGATTTTCATGCAAAATTATCTGATTTGCTTCAAGTTTTGTACCTTGGTTTATTATGATAAGGTGCGTCTCTGATAAGATTTGAAGGTTCATCAGTGGGTATTTCCATCAGCACATGTCGTGTAAGTCACATACTATGATTTTGGAAACCAGTATTTTAGAACGAAAAAATTTGATTTAATTTACCAGAGTTATTTCATTGATTGAATAAGGCCATGCAAACCTTTCGAAAATAACGGTGGCCAACAATTTATAAGTTACTAATAATGTCCCTTACACGACAAATGCTCATGGAAATGCCCTAGTTAAGAATAAAAAAGGGAAACGGGGTTAATCCCCTTATTTTTTTAATTATTTTTTTAGGAACATTATTCTTTGAAATAAGTACCGTAATTTCCCGCGTATAATCCGCGGATCGAACAATTATTTTTAGACCCAGAATTTTTTTTTAAAGAAATGTAATTTTTCACATCGTTGAAAATATTTGTCTTCAATCTCTAAATAATATTTCTGGGTCCAAAATGAATTGTTTGATCCGCGGATTATACGCCGAAAATTACGGTATGTAATATACAATTAGTGTGAATAGCCTGTTTGCTCTATGCCATCAGTTTAACTGGGTACTTTTCTTTTTATTAAAATTCGCGGCAAAAACCTGCTTGATTCTCTGTTTCGTTCAATATGAAAAATTGGCATATGAAACCTTAATAATTATGTAAATTAAATATAAAATCTACCTTCAGCATTTGAGAATAATAATAAAACTACTGCGAATAATCAAATAACAATAACAAATCAATAACAAAAAAGAAGAGTTCCAAGTTAAACTGATCGCAAAGCATTCACAGGCTATTTACACAAACTGTACATTGTACTCTAAATGACATCCATTATTCATAAAATAGAACCTGCCTTTTTTATTATTTATTTATTTATTTATTTATTTTAGCAAAACAGTAAAAAACAAAACTTATAAAAAAGCAGCCTATTTTTTATACAAATCAGTATGGTTCAAATGAAAAAAAAAATCAATCTCCAATACTAATCAGGGAAACGCCTTATCAGAATACATTTGTATACCAAATTTGAAGAAAAATGGTTAATTCCACATGAAATATCCATTTAGTTAAATTAAGGAGAATTACTATCAATTTCTTCCCTTTCTATTTCATCAATGAACCCCCAAAACTAATTAGGGAAGCGCCTTATTACAAGGAATCTATAAACAAAATTTGAAGCAAATCCGATATTTCTATCTAAATTTATTGTCTTACGTACATACATACATACAGAACACGCGGGAACATTACCTCTCAAGGCTTTCATAGCCTGTGAGCTAAAAGTCACAAGGAGGCAAAAGCGCTCTATTAAGCTCTCTAGTTTGTAATAGTGCGCGTGCATTTTTTTATTTTGTATGATATTTGAGTTGTGGACACACACACTGGGACTAGATGTGGACTTTTACGCCGGAAATTACGGTACTTAAAAAGAAGTAGTATTAAAAAAGCGAACTGAGTGGAAGCCTAGATTTTGCTTGAATTTGAGAAGATTCAGTGTGCGTAAGTATTTCTAAAGACGCCCAACATTTCTTCTATATATCAGTTTCGAAATTTTATCCGTTATATGAATATCAAACACAAAATTTCCTGTGTGAGATACTTCTGAAATCAGAATAAATATTGGTGCAATTTTTTGATGATTTCCAAGGAAACCTTTACATACATGTCGTAAAAATTTATTTTAGTTACCATATTCAATTAATTTTTATAAATTTATGAAAACTGAAATGATGTTACTTGAAAATAAAATTCTTTTACGTTTTAAATTCTTTTATCTTTTTGAGAAATCTACTTGATTTTCTAGTTCTAAAGAAATGTTAGTGAACTTTTTTTTATGTTCTTATCTGTCTGTTTCATTCTAATAGTATTAAGACTTCTTTCAGGGTCATAAAGTTTACGACCTATAAAACTAAGTCTCAACGTTCGTACATTCAGAAGACTGCTCAGAGTGTTAGTAAAAAGAAATTACAGTAGAATGCCACTTTTACCATTTAAAAGAGAGGTAACAGAAAAGGTGTAAATTACGGGAAATGATAGTAAAGTTTACTTTTACACAGGAGAGATAAACTACCACCATTTTTTCATAAGAAAATTTATCCCGAATTAAGATTTAATAAAAATGTACGCTTAATCAGTTCCCTGTTTTGCCCGCACGTCATACGGGCAACGTGTTTTCCAATCATGATTTACTCGTACCATGTACGGGCATCAATGCTCCAATCATAATTTATTATTCTCACCAGTAAAATATTATTGAAAATTTTATATTATTTAATACGAACATTTATCCGATTCCATTAGGCAAAAATTTCTGTATTGAAAAACCGGTGGTAATATTGAGTATTCCGGATCCACCTTGAGTGGTAGTCTGAAATTGAGAAGCGAAGGATGGGCCCAGAATCGTAACCAGGTGCAGAAGCAGAGAAGAAAATGAACTATTTATATATATAAACTTCGACCAATGACTGGATTGAATGTATTGCTTGTAGCAGGTGATCGACGAAAGCTGCACGAAATATAACAAGTTGTGTACGAAGACAATTTTGGTTAGGAAACAAAAAGAATTGAAACTGTGGAAATAAAAATGAAGTAATTTTCAAGTTAAACATGCTATTAAGTAAATTAGTGTTATTTTATAATATTAGTAGGGCTTGCTTTTTCTAATAATTTAATTTTCATCCTAACCCTTTCAGGTTCAAGTTATTTTTATTTGTAAAAGGCAGAAAAGAAGGATCGACACCAGAATTTACACACGAATTTAATTCAAAATAGATAATAGTTTTTGTTTACGTACTTAATAAAAGAAAAATTTTCATTCCAGTATTTTGGTGCTAATGTAGCATTTTGGAATAAAAGTCAGGTGGTCCAAAAATGAGCCACGGCCTTTGAAGGGGTTAAAATAAAATTTTTAACTGTTGTTAAAATTCCTTCTTAAAAAAAAACATTAGGTTGAAATATACCCTTCTAATACAATAATATTTATTAACAAAAACCTTACATTAATAACCTTATAAACCTTATTATAAAACAATAAACCTTATTATTAATAACAATCTCTTCTACTCGTATGCGCAATCTTTTGTACCCTGCAAGGAGAGATTGCGAAAAATAGTTTTCTTGGTTTTATTACTGCTGTTCTATTAAATTATTGCATAAAAACAAAACAACAATGAAAATGCATAAAAAACAAATGAAATCAAAATTATTTATGGATAGTTTAGCAAAAAATTAATATTTAGATTTTTTATTATTATTCTTTTGAAACGTGCGCCAACTCTCTTAGCTTTACCATGTGGGAAAAATCACTTTTTTCTTATTTTCAAATGAGTTTGTACGTAATTTCCAGTATTATTTATCCATTTCTATGTTTTCACAATGGAAACGCCCTGTGCCTGAGAGGGGAACCTTTGAGAGGGAAAGCGCTTATATTCTTAAAATGTTGAAATGATTCATCGACACCAGAATTTAAAAAGAAATTTATTTCAAAATAGGCAAACAATTTTCTTCACAAACTTGATGAAATTAGAATTTTCTTTCAAAATTCTGGTGTCAATGTAGCATTTCGCAATTAAAATTAAGTGGGATATATTTCATCTCCCCCCCCCCCCCGCCTTTCAAGGGGTTAAACTTTAGCGATATAAATACGTAAAAATTGACAGCTATGCTTTAGGGGAATCAACCAGCTAGGTTCACTCAACTAATATCCATGAATTTGGTAAAACCTTATAGGTATTTCTTGCAAATATATTTCTTTTACTTCAGGGGTGTCAAACTGCGGCCCGACAGATTCGACCATTTTTTAAAGCATTAGTCGACATCTTGAATCGCAGGGATTCTGTGATTAGATAAAAAATTAATTACTATATCATTTTAGTCAGGGTCTGCACAGTTATACCACTAAAATTTGAGAATATTTTCAAAGTATTTCACTACAGCAAATTTTTGTAAAATCTTTGAATAAATGTGTGTTTCCGAATGCTGTGTTTTAAAAAATAAATGTAAATTTTCTTATTTTTAATAGTGGTGCCAGAGTCCTTAAAAAATATAAGGAGTGTGCGAACCCTGTTAGTGGTAACCGGCGGACCACAATTTGAGAAACCTTTTCTACATTTAAAATTTTGAGAAAAAGACTTTTTTTATTGCAAAGGAATCTCAACTTAATTTTTACCTTTGTACATTCTTTTTTGTCCATTACATTGTAATACTGATTAATACTTATTTCAAAGCCATAAAGTTTATGGTCCATAAAACTAAGTCTAAATGTTCGGAAATTCGGAAGATTGCATAAAGTTTAAGTAAAAAAGAAATTATTTTATTTTGCTTAAAGTGTTTTGGGAGTAGTATTAGAACAAGTTGCTTTTAAAAGGCATAGTTTGAACTTTTTTTAATAGACCCAAAAGGCTTATTCCTCGATGTTCATATTGAGTTCAGTTGTTGCCTGAGAAATATCGACAGGGTTGCTACAGGAGACTGTAATTTATTTCTAACTCACACCATTTTCTCAACACAAAAATTAAGGACATACTGAATATTTAATACGTGATTTATCACTTGCTAACTAAGCGTAGAAACCAACAGGGCGAAAAATATTCAAGCCAGGGATCGAAACCGGAACCCCTGGAAAAGCGCTCCAAGTGCTTTACCATTTAAGGCGCAACACTAGGCACAGAAAAAGACCCGGATGATAATGTAAAATCTACGGGGGCGTTGTTTTGAAACATTTTGCCCAAATTTTAATATTTTTACATGATTTTTTTGTACAAGATAGCTGACAACGATCCACAACCGGCCTTTTTTTTTACTTTTTCAGTTTAGGTTTCAGGATTGTTTTTTAAAAATTACTTTAACTTTCGAAACCGGTATAAACCGATTCTGAAATTGAAACTGTCGTAATATAAAACATATTTAATCAAAATCGAAAAAGTAAAAACTAGGCCGGTTGTGGATCATCCTCAGCTATCTTGTGCAAAAAAAAAATGTAAAAAAAAATTAAAATTTGAGTGAAATATTTGAAAAGAACGCTCCCATAGACATTACATTATCATCCGGGTCTTTTTCTGTGCCTAGTCTGAGGCCTTAAGATATAAGGACGATGCCCGGCTTGGAATTTTTCACACCCATATGTTAGTAAGGCTGCATTGCAGCACAAGATGGAATAGTCTTCATGAGCACGCTATCGTGAAGCGTAACATGAGACACAAACAACCCCATTATCGGTAAACACATATACAATTTAATCCATTTTCCAATTCATTTTCAGCAAGGAAATTGCGCTTGAAATTATTGAATATTCAATGCACGATTTATCACTTGTTAACTAATATTCAATAATTTCAAGCGTAATCTCATTGCTGAAAATTAATTAAATTGTGTATAGACATACTGTTCGAGAAAATTTGCAAGAGAAATGTACTATAAAATCTTTTAAAAAAAATAATGGCGCAAATAAAATGAAAAAAATAGTCGCCTGTGGCAGTCCTGTATCTCTGCTGCAATTTTCTGGTTCGAAAATAATTATTTCCTTATTTAAATGAAAAATTCTGCAATTTTACAGAGTTCGTACGCATCAAAGATTTCATGGGTTTTTAGGTGATTTAGTACCTGAATTTTTGTTAAATACTGGTCACTATATCTAAAGATTTTTTTTTCATTAAATCAGGAAAATATTGCTTTAGGAAAATTCTGGTAATAGGACTTTGAACGCCCTTGAAGAGTACGAACTATGCCTTAGTGATGGCAAAAAGTCGCAATCGATATCAATTATTCTTATCTGTTCCTCTTAATTAAAGTTTAAAAAATTTTGGTAATATGGATGAGTATTTACATAAGTTAAAAGGCTAAAAAAAAGTTTCCATGAATATCTCAACTATAAGTAAATGCTTTTAAATTTTTCTAAGAATGATTTGTGTAATTTTAACTTTTTGACATAAAATTATATTTTTTATGCATCGCCAAAGTCACTCTTTTTCAAACGACGTTAAACATTTATACAGAAAAATGAATTCTTCAGAAATTTCGTGCATTTTATAGTACCTTCTAAAAAAATTCTCTTGGAGTAAAAAAAAATATATATATATAACTCTGAAATTTTCTTTTAAATGTACTTTCTACCTTTTCTTACGCCTTGATTTTTTATGCATATTGCCAGACTTTCAGAAAATTTAATGTGTGTAAGTTTCTTTCAAGAATTTAAACATTTCCTCAATGAAGCAACTTGTACCATTTATCTATTTTATGTATCAAATAGAGAATTTTCAATGTGATTTTTTTTTAGTCAAAATAAATATGGGCTTAAACTTATTGGAGAATTCCAAGAAAAAACTTTACATATGTCATAAATACATGCATTAAATAGCGATATCAACGTCTTTTCCACAGTTTTGCAAAGCTGTAAAAATATTTCTTGAAAATTTATTTCTTTTAACCAGTTAACTGATCAATATTTTTGAAAAACTTTCAAATAATACCTACTTTTATCATGTCTTTTACGGAATTTTCATTATTTTATCACAGGTTTTTCAAAACAGAAATTTTGCCTAAATGAATCAGAAAAATGCTCGGATTAAATAATGCAAAATTTACAATAAAAGTTTACTGGGGAGAATTATAAATGATGATTGGAATATGGATGCCCGTACGTGGTACGGGGAAATCATGATTGAAGAAACAAATTACCCGTATGACGTACGGGCAAATCAGGAAAGAGGTTAAACAATTTTTTTTTCAAACCTCTCTCAAAAATCTACTCACTTTACCAATTCCAAAGAAATGTCAGCATGCTTTTTACTTTTGTATGTTCTTATCTGTCGTTTCATTTTATTATTATCAGATTGCTTTTGAGGCCATAAAATTTATATCCCATAAAACTAAGTTTCTAAATTCGGATATTCAGAAGGTTGCACAATGTGTTACTAAAAAGAAATTACAGCAGAACTTTTACGCTTTTCAAGTGCTGTGACAGAGACATTGCAAAATACGGGAAATAACACTTTTACAAGAATATTTAAACTTCCAACAGAATTTTATAATAGAAATTTTTGCTCCAGCATAGGTTAAAAAAAATGTTTTTAAATCCGCCGAAAATTACTATACTTAAATACTGGTAACATTTTCCTCCTGCTGTGGCCTGACCATTTTCCGATTTTACATGTATCATAAATGCATGCATTAAATAATGATATCATCGTGTTTCTCACGAATTTTGCAAATCTGCATTGATATTTCTTGAAATTTTCTTTTTTTTTTAATTTTCACCTTTTTCAAAACTCTACTCACTTTACCAATTCCAAAGAAATGTCAGTATGCTTTTTTTTTTTACATTCTTATCTGTCGTTTCGTTTTAATAGTATCAAATTGCTTACCAGGCCATAAAGTTTATGTCTCATAAAACTAAATCTCTAAATTCGGACATTCAGAAGATTGAACAATATGTTACTAAAAAGAAATTACAGTAGAACTATGCTTTTACGCTTTTCAAGTGCTGTAAAAGAGAAATTGTAAAATACGGCAAAAAGTGCTTTTACACTGCATATTTAAACTTCCACCAGAATTTTTTAACAGAAATTTTCGCTTTATCATAGCTTTGAAAAATGAAAATCGTTTCTAAATCAGTCGAAAATTACTATACTTAAATGCTGGTAACAGTTTCTTCCTTGCTGCAGTCTGAGCATTTTTAGGTAGCTTTCATTACAAAAAGTAAAAAGCTACCTTCAAATGTTGACATATACAGGGTGATTCCAAATTTTTTTTACAATAAAAGAGGGGTGATAGTACACGTCAAGACAAACTATATTAAATAGGAGACCAAGGGTCCAAAACGTTTTTCTAAGGAGATAGCCGCCATTAAAGTTTAGGGACCAAAATTTCAAATAAACCTAAAAAACGGAAAAATTGGTCTATTGATTTGCGGTTTTCACTAAAATTATTCTTCATGTCGGCATTTTCTTGAAATTAAATTATAAAGATAAATTTCAAAAAATGCCGATAGAGGGCGCTTTAGACTTTGGAGTAACGAACAACAATTTTTTGCCGGTATGTTTTGCATCTCATTAAATGTTTTCGTAAGTTTACACTCAAACTTAAATTTTGAGCTCAAAATCTGTAGTTGGGAGTGGTTAAGTAACACAAACTGAGCTGTGTTCAGAGGGTTCAAATTTCAAATGATTTAAAAAAAAACGGAAAAATTGGTCGATTAATTTGCGGTTTTCACTAAAACTGTTCTTTATTTAGGTATTTTCGTAAAAATAAATTATAAAGATAAATTTCAAAAAATGCCGATAAAGGGCGCTTTAGACTTTGGAGTAACGAACAACTATTTTTTGCCGTTATTGTTTGCATCTCTTTAAATGATTTAGAAAGGTTAGACTTAAACTTAAATTTTGAGCTGAAAATCTGAATAGTAGGGAGTGGTGAAGTAGCATAAACTGAACTGTGTTCAAGGGGGAGGGGGAGATTCAAATTTAAAGTAATTATAGAAAATGGAAAAATTGGTCGATTCGTTTGCGGTTTAAAATAAAACTATTCTTTATGTCAGTATCTTATTGAAAATAATTTTTAAAAATAAATCTCAAAAAATTCCGTCAGAGGGCGCCTTAAACTTCAGAGTAACCAACAATTCATTTTAACCATTATTTTTTAGTTCTAATTAAATGCTTGCAAAAGCATTTTAGATGTTCTCGGAAGCTTAGATTTAAACTTAAATTTTGAGCTCAAATCCTGAATCGTTATGAGGAGTTAAGAAGCGCAAACTGAAGTGTGTTCAGGAGTTAAAATTTAACCCTCTTTCCTCCTCGAGCACAATTCAATTTTTCGCTACTTAAACACTCCCAACGATTCAGAATTTCAGCCCAAAATTTAAGTCTATGCATTTGAAAGCATTTAATGAGATTAAAAAAATAACAGTTAAAAATAGTTGTACGCTACTCCAAAGTCTAAGGCGCCCTCTATCGGCATTTTGTGAAATTTATCTTTAAAAATTATTTTCAAGAAAACATTGATTAATCAAGAAAACTGCTGATTTAAAAATTAATTTTAGCAAAAACCGCAAACGAATCGACCAATTATTTTGTTTTTTACAATTATTTGAAATTTGAACCCTCTGAACACAGCTAAGTTTGTTTTTCTTAACCACTCCCAGCTATTCAGATTTTGAGCTCAAATTTTAAGTTCAAGTCTAAGCTTACGAAAGGATTTAATAAGATGCAAAAAATAACGCCAAAAAAGAGTGTTTCGTTACTCAAAGTCTAAAGCGCCCTCTATCGGCATTTTTTGAAATTTATCTTTATAATTTATTTTCACGAAAATACCTAAATAAAGAATAGTTTTAGTGAAAACCGCAAATCAATCAACCAATTTTTCCGTTTTTTATAATCATTTGAAATTTTAACCCTCTGAACACAGCTCAGTTTGTGTTACTTAACCACTCCCAACTACAGACTTTGAGCTCAAAATTTAAGTTTGAGTCTAAGCTTACGAAAACATTTAATGAGATGCAAAAAATACCGGCAAAAAATAGTTGTTCGTTACTCCAAAGTCTAAAGCGCCCTCTATCGGCATTTTTTGAAATTTATCTTTATAATTTAATTTCAAGAAAATGCCGACATAAAGAATAATTTTAGTGAAAACCGCAAATCAATCGACCGATTTTTCCGTTTTTTATGTTTATTTTAAATTTTGGTCCCTAAACTTTAATGGCCGCTATTTCCTTAGGAAAACGTTTTGGACCCTTGGTCTCCTATTTAATATTGTTTGTCTTGATGTGTACTATCACCCCTCTTTTATTGTAAAAAAAATTCGGAATCACCCTGTATATATATAAAATCATTAATTGTATTACACACACACACTCATATATATATATATATATCTGATATTTGTCATGCTGTAACCATCGTATTTATGAAGCGATTTGAATGAAACTTGGTATATACATAGCACATACAAATGTTCGACCGAGTTCATTGGCCAGCATCATCTATCATCGTGTTTCAAAATGGCGGCCATTTAATTTTTTTTTTAATTTCAAATTTCAAATTAAATGCAAAAAATTTAAAAGTTGAAAAATATTTTTCTTTTATGTGTTAGAACTTAGAACAACGATTATACAATACTTTTTATTTTGTCCATATCTTAAAAAATGATTGAGTTTAAGCATTTTGAATTTCTCTTATGGCTGACATTTTGAAACGATCTTATTTTTGTCACGTGATAACACGCGTATTTAGGAATCGATTTGGATGTAACTTTATATGTACATAGTATATAATGAGGCCTGTACAGAGTTGGTTAGCCAGTTCCATCCGCCATCTTGTTTCAAAGTGACAACCATTTAATTTTTTTAATTAAAATTTAAAATTAGGTACAAAAAAGTGAGAAATTGAATAAGATTTTTCTTTTATGCATTTGACCTTGATACAAAGATTCCAGAGCTTTTTTCGTTTCAGCTGTAGCTTAAAAAATGACTGAGTTATAGCACTTTTAATTTCTAGTGTGGCTCACATTTTGAAATTATCTGATTTTCGTCCCGTGATAACACGCACGCGTATTTATAAACGGATTTGGATGTAACTTGGTGCGTTCATAGTACATACCGATGTCTGGACCGAAGTCGTTGGCCAGTTCCAACCTCCATCTTGTTTCAAAATGGCGGAATATTGATTTTTTTAATATTTAAATTTTAAAATTAGATACAAAAAAGATAGAAAATGAAAAAGATTTTTCTTTTGTGTGTTTGACCTTGATAGAAAGATTCCAGAGCATTTTTTGTTTCATCTATATCTTGAAAAATAGCTGAGTTATAGCACTTTCAGTTTCCAGTGTGGTTGATATTTTGAAACAGTCTGAAATTTGTCACGCGATAATACGCATATTTATAAACTGATTTCAATATAAGTCTTTGTGTACATAGTACATACCAATGTTTTGACTGAGTTCAGTGGCCAACTTCATCCGTCATCTTATTTCAAAATGGAGGCCATTTAAGTTTGTCAAAAATATTTTCAATGTATAATGATGCACAAACAAAAAATTACAAATTGAAAAAAGGTTCTTTCTAAAGTGTTTATTTTAAAAATGAAATCCGGGGTATTTTTTGTGTTGTCTTTACCTTAAAATACGCCTGAGATATAGCAGTTTGAATTTCTAATATGGGCGTTATTTAAAAAAAAAATCAATTTGCCCATAACAGCACCCGTATATGTTAATAGATTTCGATGTGAAAGTGCGTGTGCACATGAATTAAGATTTCAACCAAACTCATTGACTTGTTTTATCCATTATGTTGCTTTAAAATGGCATACACTTCATGATAATGTGGAATTTGGCGACCCTATAAATCGCTTAAAATAAAACCAGGTTGAATAAAATGTGAATATTTTCTAAAATTTCCTATTAATATTTAGTATTGACAAAAACTAGCATTCAATCTTATATAATCGTGTTCCAGTAATTTGAGCTTCGTATGTTTGAATAGTATAACTTAATTTAGAATAAATAAATAAATAAATAAGTATATGAAAGCTACCTCTTCATTCCAGTAGTACCGGAAGGACTTTTAGCATAGGCGCAGACATAACAAGGACGACGGAATAAATGAGGAAAACATCCATCTCTAGTTTTAATCCTTTAATTCCTAACGGCAATGAATCCTTTTTGGACCACTTAATTTTAGTCCCTAGATGCCACATTGGCACCAGAATGTTCGAATACAAAATTCCCATTTGTTAAGAATGTGAACAAAAGCTTTTGCTTATTTTGAAATCAATCTGTTTGAAAATGCTGGTGCCATTCACTCATTTCAGCATTTTTCGAATAGAAGTATCTTGTCCCTAAAAAAATTAAAACAGGTTTTTTTTTTTTTTTTTTTTTTTTTTTTTTTTTTTTTTTTGTCTTAACCCTATCATTCACAGGATAGAATATGTTCTAGAAATTTCGTAACTAAGACAATTAATTTGATTGCGTTAAGCATAGGTGTGAAACACTTTCCAACGCTTCCTGAAATCTTTAACAAAACTTCGTTATTTAGGGGGAAAAGGTAAATAAAATAACTAAGTAAACATTTTAGAAAACAGATAAAGCATTTGAAAAACTGATTTCAGCAGTTACCATCTATAGCCAATTATATATTCCAATTCTTTTGAACAGCTCTATATTGCATCTGTAGGTTGTATTACATACTATATGATGGGAAAATTTAGTGAAGCAAGGAAATGCGTAACAGGTTGAAAATTTTCCTTCAGATATTTATACTAATGGACAGAAACTAAATGAATACTTTTGTTGAGCCCTACAGTTTACATAGTACCTTCATTACAAGATACTGTTTAGCTAAAATTTAATTCAAACTGAAAGCTTTTAAAACTACTGAAATTACATTTCCAGATAGTGTCATCCATAGGAAGCTAAACGTCCAATTCTTCGGATGGCCCTGTATATCATTTTATCTATAACCTACAAACATTTCTTAGTAATATGCAGTTCAGCGTAAAAATGCAAAACTCATTTAATAAATAAAAAGAATACTGCCCAGTTAAACTGATGGCATTGAGCTCAAAGGCTACGCATGCTAATTGTACATTACAGCCTTATATTTTTAAGGGTTAATTCCGTTCAAAAAAAATTAAAGGAGGGGAAACGGTTCCCCTCTCCCCTTTTATACTTAATTATTGAACCCTCTAAACAAATCAGGGACATACTTTATAATATAAAAAATCTATATCCAAAATTCAGAGCAAATTGGAAAATTCTTAATAAAAACCAACTTATATAATTTAAGAGGAGTTATCCTCCTCTTTTATACTTAACCATTAAACTTCCAAAACTATTCAGAGATTTGAACGAAATCTGATAATTCTGCATGAAACAACCATTTATATAAATTAAAGGGAGGAGCTTTAGAAACCCCGTTCCCTCTGTATATACTTATCCAATAAACACCTAATACTAATCACGGAGGCGCCCAGTCAGACTGATTCTATATCTAAAACTGACAATTCTGCATGAAAACTGATAATTCTGAATGAAAAACCCATGTATATCAATTAAAGGAAGGGGCATGACCCCCCTTCCCCCTGTTATACATATCGAATGAACTCCAAAAACTAATCAGGGAAGCGCCTTATCAGGATATATCCATATACAAAATTTCATGTGGATCGGATATTTTTATCATGAGTTATCTCGTTACACACGTACATACATACAGAACGGGCGGGCACATAATCTCTCAGGCTATGATAGCCTGTGAGCTAAAAACCATTTTTGAGCTATTTATGCTCATAGCCAGTACCCTCAATGAAATTTTTGTGTAGTCCTGTAAATCAACTATAGTTTTATGCACACTATTAGTATGCATAGATATAGTAAAACTTAAAAGCGCATTTCATAATTAAAAATGCATTTTCTGCCTTCATTAATATACAGTACTTCGGTTAAAATACACTACCTGAAATATTCTGTATGCCCTTGTAAATGCAATGCACTTCGTATTATACATGAAGTAACTTATAGTAAGACTGAGCGATGCATATAAATTTCAATATGTACAAAATAGTAACATAATTAACCCTTTGAGCTCTGGTGGGTAAATTTCTTCAAAATTCCAAATGTCACATTGGCACCAGTATTTTGCAAAGAAGAAAACCGGTTAAGGTTATACGCGAAAAAATGCATTAAACCTTTTTCAAACAAATTTGGTCGAATTTTCTGGTGCCGTTGTGACATTTCGGAATTAAAAATATGTGGTAGAAAATTCTATCATCAGAGCTCAAAGGGTTAAAATACGCCGCAAACAATCCCCCCATACCATTATGTAGAAAAATTCTTTTGTGTGTCTCTGATAATGAATAATAATTATTATTGACACAGTATATTCAAGCGAATGCATAATTTAGTGCACTTCGTAAATACATATCATTTTCATTCTGTTTGGAATGAAACTTATTTAACAAAGGATGAAGCATAACAAAAGACGAAACATATTTAAAATTCATTTCAAACTATTTATTTGCATTGGAAGTAAGATAACGGATTGCTTTTGACTGCCCATGTAAATAAACTAAACATGTTAAAACTTCATTTGAAATAGGGATCGCGCTATGGTAAACGTCAATATCATACAAAAATTCCAATGTAATCCGAATTTATTTACTAGAGTTACACCGCGGAGAGACGGACAGAGAAACTGAAGTCATAAGCATATTTTAACTTTGTAGGAAAGTGTTAAAAGTCAGCAAAAATCTGCTAGCCCTAAAAAATTCGAATGGTTAATGGAAAATTATTTAATCCGTAACATGAATTTACTTCGATCCATTTAAGTTTAATTAACATCATAAATCTTTATTCTAACAAGCATGGATAAAGACGTCGTACCGGGTCATCAATTCGCCTATAGCAGTTCAAGTCAGTAGAAGATCATAGGAAGAAAATTGGCTATAATTGTTTAAGGACGGTAAAAAAATAAAAATCTCTCAAAAAATAACTGGCATCTAATTATTAGTTCAACTGGAAAGTTCTGTCGTATAATGTTAGTCCACGCCTACTTTTTTAAAATTCAGATTTCTTCATTGGCACCACTTTTTTGAAGAAGTAAAATTCCCATTGTTTTCACCTTAATGTGAAACTGAGAGCTACTGGAGTTTTTACAATTTCAATAAGAGTAGGTATGATAAACATTAGAAAGCAAATCTTTACCAGTTGGCCTAGTATTTTCTTTTTTGTTTTCTTTTTGTCTTTCGTTTGGTTGAGCTGATCAAAAAGTTGTATTTTCGATAGGACGATAAGAGTTTTAATTAGTGCTCGCGATGGGATAGGTGTATCAGCTATACGTTTAAACGATATACGAATATACGTATACGTTTCTCTGCTATGCGGATACCTTTAAACATACGTTTAAACGTATCCGGATACGTATAGAGGTATATCGGTTAAACGTATATTTGAAAATACGTATATTTGAATTATACGTATATTTCAGGTGTATCTAATTTAAATAACAATGAACCACAACAGTCTTAAGTCAGTGAATGGAGAACAATCTGTAAATCGGTGTCGTTACTATAGCAATCTGCATATTAAATTTGATACATAAGATCTTGCTGTTTTTCTCTATAAACATCTTAATTAATGTATGTTTCTTTTAATTTTTATTAAATTAAGTGTTAAAATGTTAAATAAGTTTACTGGAACAGTATAAACCATTTTATAAATGAATAACTGCTGAAAGTATCTATTGTAGTCGTTATTATGTTCTCAATGTTTTTTTTTTTTTTTAAGTGTAGTATTGTTTCTATCCACGAATTGTTTTTAGGTGCGTTCGTTACTATATAAATACGTAGCACTTAAAGTCGTTGGTTTGTCCAGCCGTTTGTCCGTCCGTCCGTCCGTCTGTCTTTCTGTCTGTCGCATGTAACAGCATAAAGACAAAATTTCAGAATGTTTTGAAATCAAAATTATATAATTGCTGCATAATTTTGTCGTGTCATTTCAAATTTTATGAAAATCGGATGTATAATTCAATTACAGGGACAGTCAAAAGAATTCCGTTACATTACGACTAATGGTAAAAAATAATTTCAAGTACATTTTTAATGATATTACACTCTTTCGAACAGTTAAAACTTAATATGATTCTCAAAAGTACAATTAAATGTACATTTTGTAAAATATGCAATGCAAATAATATTTGTTATTAATTTACAGGACCACACAAAATTATTCCATTGTATAATGGTATGTCGGGAACTTTGTTTAGGGCGTATTTTAATTACAATAAACTGTTTCATATTTTCTGAAATTGATAATTTTGCTGCAATTTACAACAATTTACGTCCTGTGCAATATAAAGCACATAGTATTTACAGGGATGCACAAAGTATTTCGGATACAATACTGTATCCGATGTATTGTACAGGGTGATTATAATTAAAGTTCGAGTTTCAAAACGCTCTAAAAAGCGAACTACTCGTTAGAATGGCGTCAAAATTTAACAGCGTATTATTGAATAAGGGGGAAAGAACATGAACCAAAAAAAAGTTCCAAATTTGAGTGACAGATGGCGCTGTAAGCGTCAGTATATGTAAATTAAAATACCTGGCATGCGCACGACAATTTCAGGTGTTATAAAAGCGTTGGGTAAACGGCGTTTCCTCATTTCGCTTCTCAGACGTTGGCCATGAGTGTCTCAATGAAGGATCGTGCTGTGCGTAAAGCTAAATTACAAGAACGGTGATTCTGCACCAGTGGCTCTGCAGAAGTTCAGGACTCTCAAGGGTATGAAAAAAGGCGCTGGACCGATGACTGTCAGAGGTCTGGTGAAAATGATGCAAAAATTCGAAAATACAGGTTTGTTTGATGTGCAGTCTGGTAGAGGAAGGAAAAGATGTGATTCGGCGGTAGTTGAAGAAGTGGCCACAGCAGTTTAGGAAGAGTCTAGTGGTGGTGAGCAACCATGCAGTGCACGGAGAATTGCCCGAACATTGAACAGGCCTGTGAGCACGGTACATAACATTCTACGAAACATCCTGCAATGCTATCCGTATAAAATTTGCCATGTGCAGGAGTTGTTCCCTTCTGACCTGCCAGCAAGAGAGCGTTTTGCTTTGGAATTTCTCGCTCGCATGGAAATGGACAATGATTGGCCGTGGAAAATTCTGTGGACAGACGAAGCCCATTTCCACCTGACGCGATATGTCAATACACAGAATTGCCGAATATGGGCAACAGAAAATCCACTCGCAACGAACCCAGTACCACTTCATCCTGCAAAGGTCACTGTGTGGTGCGGATTTACGGCATCATTTATCATAAGGCCGTATTTTTTCGAGGAGACGGGTGCTTTAGGTCCTGTTACCGTCAATGGTCAGCGCTATGAGTCTCTTTTGCGTAATGACGTCATTCCAGCTCTGCAACAGCGTGAATGTCTGGATAGTATCATTTTTATGCAAGATGGCGCTCCTCCGCACATTGCAAATCGAGTGAAGCAGTTGTTGAGGCGGCATTTCGGAAATGCTAGAATTATCAGTCGTCATTTCCCTACAGCCTGGCCGGCCCGATCACCCGATCTTAATCCGTGTGATTTCTGGCTGTGGGGTTATCTGAAAGATATTGTGTTCAGTACTCCGAATACCAGCGTAGCTGAATTAAAGACACGCATTGCGCAACACATTCTGAACTTGACCCCGGATACACTTCGATCGGTTGTGGAACATGCTGTTTCCCGATTTAATCTTGTTGCCCACAACAGCGGACAGCATATTGAACATGTTTTGCGCCAGTCTCGTTAAACTTAAAAACCGATTGGATGGATGCTTTTTATGCGGTTTTTGGCCTCAGGACGATTAAAAACCGATTTTTCCCATCCGATGTGGTACGACCTTGCCGTGGTGGACGGGCTTACGTAACTAACAGTATCACACGCGTACACTCATGCACACTGAACAATACAGTTGGTTTATATCGTGTAACTTACGCCTTAGCCGTTGTTTTACGATTTGTCCTTTGTAGTCGAAATTCTGACGCTTACAGCGCCATCTGTCGCAAAAATTTGGAACTTTTTTTGGTTCGTGTTCTTTCCCCCTTCTTCAATAATACGCTGTTAAATTTTGACGCCATTGTAACGAGTGGTTCGCTTTTTAGAGCGTTTTGAAACTCGGACTTTAATTATAATCACCCTGTATATTAGAGATGAGTTCTAGAACTTCATTTTTGTTCGTAAATTGAGTTTTTAAGTATATTTTCTCATATTACATTAAATGTATAAATGCTGTAAATCATATACAGGGTTATACAAAAGAATTTATAAGAGATAATAGGTATGAATAAAAATTATTTAGAAGTGGTTTAAAAAAAATATGTATTATTATATTGAGCTACATTTTGTATACTAACATATTTTTATAAGATATTGATCAAATGATATACAAGGCCACGAAAAGAATTGGATACATATCCGTTTATGAAAGATAATATCTGAAAGTATATTTCAGTAGTTTTAAGAGTGTTTTAATTAAATTTTACGTAATTAGTGACATGTAATTAAAGATTTGTAGGTAAAATACAGGACAAAAGTATTACAGTATGCTTCCGTTTGTTGGTATAAATTGCTGAAAGTAAAATTGGTTTGTGAATCCGGTTTGTCTGCCCATCTGGTCGTCTGTCTATCTGTCCGAACTCGAACTTACTTTAATATAGTCGAATTGCTCATTAATTGATGCATGATATTGGAATTTACTTTGTCATGTTCGATATTGAAAATAATGAAACGTTTATAGTTCTTTTACAGAAACTCCGAAATGGTCCGCTAACTGAACATCAATATTTTCTTAGAAAGATTTTTCTTTTATATTTTTCTTGCAAATTGCGCAGAAACCGCCTAACCGCCTTCAGAGGTTAGTTTTAGCCCAAATGCTGTAGAAACCTACTATGAAATTTTCTGTTAAAAAATATTGGTATTCAGTTCGCGGACCATTTGGGAGCCCTGTATTACATCATGATCTATAGAGGAATGTCGTTGTCAGTGCTCTCGATTATACGTTTATACGAGCACACGTATAATACGTATTATACGAAATACGGATTTGCTATACGCATAATACGGCATCGGCGGTTATACGTATTATGCAAAACAGCATATACGTGACACCGTATATACGGATCTTATTCAAGCGGTTAAACGCATAAACGTTTAAACGCTTTTCGTTCAAGGTATGAAATTTGGTGTTTCAATGTTTTTCTTCGGATTAGAGACATTGAGAAATATTCGGTAGAGTATCCCCATCGCGATTCTTTGTTCAAAGAACTACGATGTGTTTATTTAACTACTTGTTTTGCAGGTACTTAAAAAATCTGAATACGTTCCCCAGTTTAGATTTTTTTCACAAAAAACTGAGATATTTATTACAAAATATCTTACATTAGTTGTGGTAGAATAAAACTAATCTTTGGAAGATCTGTGGCGCAGTACTGAGTTTTTTTTACATTTTCTTGTATCTTTACAAGAAGAAAGTACTGGTTTCGAGAAAACTTTCGAAGGGTTTGCACGGTTTAAGGGTAAGAGAGTCCGAAAAACATGTTTTTATTAAATATCTGCCTGTGAATTTGTGAGTCTGTGATTTTGTCTGTCTGTATCTGACATGAATTTTGTGGGCGCTATATCTCAAGATCTAATACACAGAATTTAGAAACATATGGGAGAGACTGGGGCACATGTGAAAATGGGCATTTGAGAACATTGTCATTTTTTACTAGTTATTATATGTTTTTTTTATTTCAAAAAATTACAAAAGATGGTAGCACCTATAGACATATGGGGAAAATTGTTGAAGTTCTTCGACATTTTGTTTGTCCCCAGGAGATAAAATACTGCTTGCTGAACTCAAAAGTAAAATCTTCAACTTGCTAAGAGAATAATTTTATTTATTTATTCATTTTTTTTTTAATGTTTTAACACTAGAACCGCGGAGACGGGTCATTTTGACCCGTACTCTGTGAAAAGACGTCGATTCGAACCAGATAAGTCTTCTTAAATAATTTACACATAAACTGAGCAAAAATTATTTAAAATAAATAAATTAAATAGAGTTAAATAAAAATTCTGATGTGAATTATTTTTATAAAACTTAGGTAAAATTTCCCGCGGTTCTAGTGTTAACATATACAATGGATAATAATAAATATTTATGATATTTTTTTTCTAAAATTGAGAAATGTTAATGATTTGTCATTTTAAATCTTGTGGAAGTGTGGGGCACTTTTGAAGAATCTAGTTGGAGCAGATCTGAACACGTCATTAAATACTCCAATAATCATTCAGTGATTCTGTTCCATTCAGTTAACTTCGTGAAAATAATTCCAGCTCAATTATCTATAATTCTATTGGAATAGAAGACATTTCTGTCATATAAAGTTGATTTTGTATAGAAACTTCTACAAACATATCTGTCAGCAAATACATAAAAAGCAACAAGCTCGTTTACGTTCAATTGTAATTTAAATAAATTTAATGTTTTCTAAAATGCAATAAATGTTATATATTATTTTATTCAACGGTTTTCAATACTATTTTTTATGCATCGTTAATGCAAAATAATATTGCGTTCAACTGATAATATTGCGTTCAAATAATATTGCGTTTGCAAATTTTTCTATTTCATTTGTTGCAAACTTATGGGGGGGGGTGCGATGGGGCGACCGCTCCCCCTTCTTCAACCCAATAAAGAATCTGCGGAACGACATTAGATGCTCGCACGGAAAATTTGTTGGTCCTAAACTCGAGACCGGCGCGACCCACCCCGGGGGCCCAATTTTAATTTATTATACTGGCACTGGGCCAGGTCTTCATACTTTCAGAACCGGGTCGAGTCTTTTTATTTTCTGCAGTGTTGGACCGAGCCACTCTGTTTTTTCCAGGTCGGGGCTGGCGTGGACTTCATTTCTACTAAAGATATACACGGGCCAAAGTTTTCAAGCCCAGGCTCCTTCCGGTATAAAGGCTAAACGCTCGATCTGGGATCGACAGAGCCCGTATGCTGTGGTGGTTCTAAGGGGTAGGGGGAGAGAAGAAGTCTCCCTTATGGGCTAATAAAAGGTTTACAGAGTGAAATTAAGGGTTTACAAAGTGACCTCCCGAGAAATAACTTGGGGTGAAGCTCGAGCCGGCAACGGCCTGGCACAGGTCGCGGCAGTGTAAGTCCACGAGACTCGGATTGGGTTAGGTTTTCTCTCATTTTGAATCAAGTCGTGTCCTGATCTTTTTTTTTTTTTTTTTTTTTTTTAGATTTGGGTGGGGACAGGCTTTTTTTTCTTCCAGACCGAGCCTGATCCGGATTTCATTTTTCCAAGAGGTTTGCATTGAACAAAATATCCATGTCGTGGCTCGGCCCGGAATAAAAGCTAAATATTCGGTCCGTCTCTGATCTAGATAGTACGATAAACTTTACTTACCCGAATGCGACCCGTGCAGCTAAACCAGGGATGCACAACCTTTTTATCAGAAAATCGGTTCACACCAGAATATTTGAAAAGTCTAGTTTCTTCTCTTTAATAGCAAAGTTTCTGTCATTACTATAAGGAAAATTATTCTGCATAAAAATAGTGGTATAATTGTGGCCCGCGGGCCAAAGGTTGTGCATCCTTGAGCTAAACGTTTGGTACGTCTCTGATCTAGATAGTATCATAAACATTACTGGCCCGACCGCGACCCGTGCACTCCTCTAAATTCTTTCCCACAAGCCCAAGTTGGATTGAAAACTTTTTTTCTTATTAATCGTAAAAATTATTAAACAGACAAAACGCAAATCTCATCAAATTGCCGCAAATAAGGGCAAACTTCCTCAAAGAAACACGAATTTCGTCAGAGGGTTGCGAAAGAAACACGAATTTCATCAAACGGTCGCAAAAAACCCTCAAATTTTGTAAAATGATCATTTAGAAAACGTCAATTTTTTCAAAGAATCACGCTCATAAATAAAGGCGAATTTCGTTAAAGGATCGCTGTAAAGCGCAAATTTCATCAAAGGATCGCGATCAAAACTGGGTACACCATTCTCGCAAGAGTAAAAACCGAATGTGTAACTGATTCAAATCAGAAATGTATGATAATCTGCCCTGATGTGCTAAGCGCAGCTAAAAAGTAAGAGTCAAACCGATCAATATATACTTGTTAACCGGACACACACCCGACCCGAAGCAAAAAATCAGAAATTAACTTGACCCGCAGCAAACAGTAGACGTTAACGGATCCAAACGCGACCCACAACGAAAAATAAAAATTAACCCAAACGCGTCCCACAACAAGAAGTAAAAATTAACCCGACCAGCAGCAAAAATAAGAAGCCAACCGGACATCACATTTTGTGAAATGATCGCAAAGAAAATATGAATTTCTTCAAAGGATCGTAAGCAGGTCCATATTTCGTCCACAGAGTGCGAAAAAGCACGAAAATTTTGTGAAAGGACTTACCCCAATCAAAATCGGATCGACCCGAATCCTTCTCGCAAAAGTAAAAACCAAATCCTAAACTGCCCGAAATCAGAATTGTATGTCAAATTGCCCCAAATGCGCTAAGCACAGCTAAAAAGTAAAAGTCAACCCGACCAACAACAAAATTTAGTAGTCGACCGGACCCAAAGGCAAAAAATCAGAAATTAACTCGAACCGCAGCAAAGAATAGAAGTCAACAGGACCCAAACATGACCAAGTAGAAACTAACCCGACCAGGAGCAAAAAATGGAAGCCAGCCGAATCCAAACCCGACCCACAGCAAAAACGTAGACGAAACACGACCCGCTATAAAAAAAATCAGCTCCGACCCGTGCATCAGACAGGAGTTTCCAAATTTCTAAAATCGCCCCCTCCCTTGAGGACTCTCTTATCCGCCCTTATATTTGGTGATTTGAAAATAGTTATATGTATTTAAAAAAATTAAACTTATAACTACTGTGAAATCTCTATTATTGACTTCCCCCCTTTTATTTTTAAAGCAAAAGAAATTAAATTTGGAGGAAGCTTATAAACGAAAAACAATTTTTTATCCGTAATTTACAGGCAAATAAGGCAATTTTAAGAATGAGAATCTTTCGCCTTTCGATAGATTTCCGATAAATATTATCCAAATGCTTCCGTCCTAAAATATCCCTCAAATAAAAAGCCCTAAGCAAAATTTTAATTCTTTCATTATTTTCTCAAGTTTACTTCTTTAATTTTTTATTTTATTGCAACAATATTTATCAATTATCTAAGCCCCTCCCCCCCCTCTATCAGGTAACCAAGAAAGTTCGTGCGGTTTTTGAGAACAGCTACTTTTGTTGCGTAGACGTGGTCATACTGATTCTGATGACTTCATTTCTGTACATTGCCTTTAAATTGCAATCAGTAGAGAGTTGTTTAACGAATCTCACGTTTCGATATCAGTTTTGTAGGAAGTACAATCGTTGACAAAGGATGTCGTTGACAAAGGAGATTTTGAGCAGGGGTGCAAAAATCTAGGCGCCAGCAGGCAGTCTCTCACCACTAAAATTATTTCATTTCTTTTTATCTAATATTTCGTGTCAAATTGTAGTAAGATTGCAGTTAAATTTTGAGCGAAGAAGACTTTGAAATTTTTGTGGTGGGAGATTAGCCACTGGCGCCTAGATTTTTGCACCCCTGATTTTGAGGCCTATTTTGCTCTACGAGTTCAAATTAGAAAACAAAGCAGCAGAGGCCGCTAGAAGAATATGCTCCGTGTTTGGAGAGACTTCAGTGAATGAACGGACCGCTCAAAAGTGGTTCAGCAGATTTTCGTACGGAGACGAGGGCCTCGAAGACAAGTCCCGTGTTGGTCGTCCATCCATCATAGACCAAGTCCAGCTGGAAGAGGAAATCCTGATCTAACATGCCAGGAGCTTGCTTAAGGTTTGGGGTATCTGACTAAACCATCCGATTGCATCTTCATAGCCTTGGGATGTCGTGGAAACTTGATAAGTGGGTTCCTCATGTCCTGCCCGAGGAAAACATGCTCCAACGATTGAACATCTGCTTGTCATTGCTGTCGCGCCACAACAAAGCCTCTTTCCTGGACCAGATATTGACATGTGACGAGAAATAGGTAATGTATGATGACCGAAAGAGAAAACATCATTGGTCGACTTCTGGTTCCGTCTCATTGGTTGCTAAAAAATCCATCAAAAAAAGGTAATGCTGTGTATTTGGTGGAATAGCGCTGGTATAGTTCACTATGAATTCTTAGAAAGTGGGAAAACAATCGCAGCCGAAGTCTACTTGTCGCAGTTCAAAGGGATTTCAGCTTCTTTACTCGAAAAGCAGCCAGCGCTGGTCAACAGGAGATGAGTTCTTCTCCCCCACGATAACGCCAGACCTCATACGGCCAAAGCGACCAGGGACGTGATAAAAAACATTGGGCTGGGAAGTTTTGCCTCACCCACATTACTTCTTGGACATCGCCCCATCGGACTATTACTTGCTTTTTGCCATGGATAATCACCTGCGGGAACAGCAGTTCCAAACCCAAGATGATGTCATAAAAACTATAACCCAGTTTTTGGACTCTAAATCAAAAGATTTTTTCAAAAAGGGTATTTATAGGCTTGTGTCTCGTTGGGAACACGTAATTGAAGCCAAATGTGATTATTTCAAAGAATAAAATAAGTGTTTGAGATTTTTGTGGGTCGTTTTTTATGTCTGATGAAAACCGCACGAACTTTCTTGGTTACCTGATAAATCTACTTATTTTTATTTTATAATAGTTTGCTTAAACACATCACTCAGAAACTAAATATCTATACATATATTTTTCTTTATGGTGTTTTTAACAGATAGTACAACTAATGATTATGGTAGCATATGAAAAAAAATAATAAAAAACATGTCAATTTCTTTTCCTTGTGTTCACATGTTTCCCTTGTGTGTTTACAACTGTCCCTTCGTTGGGGCACATATGAAATATTTTTTGAATCCATAAAACTCTTAAGAAAAGTAAGAAGAACTATAAAGGTAATTAAAAAAATTACCTTGCGTAAAAAAAGTTCTGTTTATCATGTTGAGTAGTTTTGCTTATAGAAATTAATCCAGTTATGAGAAAAAGGTATGTTTATGTGAACTCTTCACATGTTCCCCAGTCTCCCCTACATATTCAGGTAGTCCCTGATAGAAATTGGTGATGATTAGTTTTGTGTGTAAATCGTTCAACAGGTGGCACTACTATCCTGTCTTTTTTACGATTTCCGCAATAGTTCTATCTCAAGAATTAATGCACGGATTTTCATCAAACTGCAGAAAAAAGGATAAAGGAAAATAACAAGAGGATAAATAAAATATAATAATATAGAGGATTTATAAAGGAAAATAACAAGATATTGGTCGGAATCCTGATAGATATTTCACTGTTAGTGAAACGAGATTGACCAATCAGAAGTCTGATCTTTTGTGAAATTTTTGCAAACTGTTTTTAAAAATATATGCTTTTTATTGCACGATTTCGTATGTATAATACATACTGTGCGGATTCCTGTCGCAACGCCATCGATTTCCAAATTATTCTCCATTCAATGAGATAAGACTGATGAAGTCAAATATTTAAATTAGATACGATACGTGGAATATACGTATACATTAAATATACGTATTCTTAAATATACGTTTAACCGATACGCCCTTATACGTATCCGGATACGTTTAACCGTATATTTTAAGGTATCCGTATAGCAAAAAAACGTATTATACGGATATACATATATCGTTTAAACGTATAGCTGCTATACATATCCCATCGCGAGCACTAGTCGTTATTATATAAATGTGTAATATCTATTGTCGTCCTGTAGCTTATCCATCTCTTTGTCTATCTCTTCGCATATAACAACTTTAAAACTAGAAGAAGAATGGTTTGAAATTAAATATGTTGAATTGTTGCAGAATATTTTCTAGTCAGTTAACATTTTATGAAAATCGAATCAATCTTAAAAAAAAAAAAAAAAAAAAAAAAAAAAAAAAAACTTTATTCATGCTATAAGATGTTTTCATATATTACTATTTTAGTGATATTCCATGATAGATAATAACTCTAGATTGCCAAGGTGATTAGGCCGCACTTAAGAGAAAATAGTATTGTCACCATATTACTGAATTTAGTATTTAAATTCGTAATAATACTTGTATTCGTCTATTTTTGCATAAGGGTGTAACAGATATTACACCACCTTAATATTTGTAAAACTTCGTTATAAAACGAACGCTCCTCATTTGCTCCGTTTGACGTGTAACTTCCAACTTGTTTTGAATGAAAGTGGTCCTGTTTTCCTATTAATGCCTATTAAGACTAGTCGTTTGGAGGCCACCGGAATACTTACCCATCATGGATATGTAAAACATAAAATATGAAAATTAATTATTTGTTAACTACTTATAAAATGCATTGCAACTCCAAAACAAAATTAAAACGTATGTTTAAATATTTTTAACAAAACGAGACCCTATTTGATTACTATGGAAGTGTATGGGAATTTTGCGAAATAACTGGAAATATCGCCAACTTGACTCCAATTTTGGCGAGTAATTTTTGATACATGATTGGGCAATATGTCACCAAGTTAAGGAGAAATTTGGCAGCATTTTTTTTAGTCGACGAAATAATCAAGTAGTACCGAAATGCGTAAAGAATCCTTATAACTACAAAAATAATAATCATATTAACTAGCAGTTTACTGCGTCGGATTAAGCATCTCATTTCTAACAAAAATATATTAGGTGTAGTAAGAAGTTTTAAAGCGTTTTTCAGAGAAATGAATATGCAATTAAGAGCTGAGTATAATATCTTTATTCATCAAAATAATCTCCATCATTATCTAACACCTTTTGCCATCGGTCGGACAGTTGACGGATGCCAGCAGTGTAGAATAATTCGTCTTTTGACGCGTTGAAGTCATCAACCCAATATCGCACTTCGTCCACTGTCCGGAAGTGTACAGAAGGCAAGGCATTCTGCATCGACCGAAACAAATGTTAGTCCGAAGGGGCTATGTCGGGACTATACGTCGGGTGTTCCAAAACTTCCCAGCCAACAGTTACTAACGTGTCCTTGACTGGTTTTGCAACATGAGGCCTGACATTATCATGAAGCAATTTCACGGGGCGCAAACCTTTTCCAGTAAATGAATGTTTTTGACCGATTTCCTGGTTCAATTAAAGCAATTGTTGCTTGTATCGTTCAGCTGTTACACTTATACCAGGCTCCAACAGTTCGTAATTGAGCACACTCTTCATATCCCACCAGATGCAGAGGAGATCTTTTTTGCAGTGAATGGATCGTTTCGGCGTTGATGTTGCTCCTTTGCTAGAATTCAAACAATATTTTTTGCGTTTCGGATTGTCATAACATATCCATTTTTCATCTCCCGTCACGATTTTCCACAAGAAAGATTTCCTCTGTTGCTTGTTTAGCAGATTCATGAATTTGAAGACACGCGCATCCTTGTTTTTCTGGCTCAATGCATGTGGCACCCATCTTCCTGCCTTCTGAATCTTTCCCATTGCCTGTAAACGATTACAAATCGTTTTTTGGGATACCCCTAATTGTTCGGCAAATTCTTTTTGCGTCTGAGATGCATCGTCCTGAAGTAGAGATTGCAAATCCTCATGACTAGCCTTTATTGGAGAGCCGCTACGTTCTCGATTTCTAAAATCAAAATCACCGTCCTTAAAACGCCGAAACCAAAATTCCCATGTGCTTTACGATACGATTTCTTCTCCCAGAACAAATTGATTGATAGTCTTTTGAAGCACTTTTTCCTTGGTGAAATTCATAACGAATGCAGTGACGAATAAAAGACTTATCATATGACATCTTTGACCTTGAAAATTTCAACTTTATTTTTACTTTTCTCCCAACTTTTGCGTCGATTTGAAAATGCTGAAATAGTTCTTATCACATGACACAAATGCGGTCTGCTGAATAGGTACGTTATTTCGCGTTAAACGCCAGACAAAATTCGCTTTAAATCTTCTTACTACACCTAATATATTTGAAATGAAATTTGAATGAAACACTGGGTCATAAAAAACAGAAGAGTGCAGAAAAAAGGATTACAAATATCTCGGCAATTAATTATCTTATTGACTTCATTCTTTACGCAGAATTTACTTTTTTATTGTATTATACATTATCTCCTTAAATTAAAAAAAATTCGAAAATGTTTATGTACCTTTCATCACAATGAATATTTCGAGAGTCCAAAAAAAAAGTTCCGGATAATCGAGGTTACTGATATTCAATAGGCTTCTTAACATTATTACATGCTAAGTACACACCAAATTTCAAGCTTCTATCTCAATTTGTTCGGGAGATAGAGTGTTCACAGACACACACAGACGGACGACAATTTTTTTCTAAAAATATACTTTTGGGAATCTCCATTTTCTGAAACGTGTAAATCTGTTAAAACTTTTAAAGGATTGCAAGACTTATCCTATAAAACTTATTATGGGTAAGTAAAAGTCATTTTTGGCAGGATAATTCGTTGGTTCTGCCTGTTCTGAACAAGAAGCGTACGAAATACTTAAGTTATTTTTAAAAAGTAAAAAAAATCATTATTTTTTTAAAGTACGAAATAATTAAGTTATTTTAAAATTCCTTTGTTTTATAAGACCTGCTGCACGAAGAAACATCCTTTCGCGCTGGCAGCCCGATTTACATAGCGTGAAAAGGACTATTGCATCATGTGAGATTGTGAATTTCCGATTCTTGTGTTCAATAGCTACATTAACCCGCACTACTGGACTTTTTTGTATGAAAAACTATTTTTTGCCACTAAGTCGAGTGATCTAACAATATGTCACTGAGCGTTAATCGACTAAAAATGTCCGGGACACATATTCAAATAAAAATAAATAAATAAATAAATAAAAACTGCATTAACATTTTTTCTGTGTTTTTATGCTTAAAATCACGTTTAAATCATGTTTCTATCTTAATTAAAGGAGGAAATATTAATTATTTTGTTTTGGTATCTTTTCGAAATATAGCTTTTAATCAATGATTGTCATGTAAGTGATTTCTTGTGAAAATGCGTTTTCCACAAGATATGTTTTTTCAAAATTTCTCGTATTTAAATTGTTGTAACTGAAGAACCGTTAAAGATAATGCTTCAAACTTAGAACATGTGTTTTTGTATCGTTTTATTTTGATTCAGCAAATTTGAAAAAAAAATTACTTTTGAAAATAGGATTTTTTACATTAAAATTACTTCTTTTTTAATTTTTACATGAAATATTTTTAATTTTTTTTCAATAAAAATTCTTAAAAATGCTGAATCAGAATTAAAATTTAGATACTTTTTTTATTTAAATGCAAAAAAATTGAAATTCTACAGATAATAGTTTGAGTTATAACATTTTCAAACTAAATCCACTTTTTATAATAAATTTAAAATTTAAAATTAAAAAAAAGTTATGCGAAGTTTTATCATGTAAGTTTATTTACAAATTATATGGTTAACCATCACAAAAAGAAAAAAATCTAAATTTTAACTCAGTAAATAAAAATTATTTTAAAATGTGTCCCGGACCCACTTATCAACCACAATTTTCGTTTTTACCTATCTAATCTACTGCAGGGTTGCCAGTTTGGCCTCTATTCAGAGATGGGCAGTATCGAAAATACATGTATTTGAAAAGTACATGTACTTGCATTTTCAAAAGACATTTGTATTTTGCATTTTAAACCGATAGGATTAATCAAATTTCTGTAATTTATTTTCTGATAGTTTTACAAAGAGCTTTGCATTTTGAAAATACGCAAAATATATTTTTTTCCAGACTTCAAATTGCTGTGTTTAAACTGCACAAAGGAAAGCAGCGATTTACTGAAAGGAAATACATGCCTGTTTGTTTTGATTACTTTTCAAATTCTGTTCTGGAAGTTAATATAAAAACACTTTTCGACTATTGTTAGGATAGGTAGGCTGATGAATGTGCTGTTTAGCTACAGCAGATGTATTCTTGCTGATTACTAACAAAAAATACATTTATATATCTTAACCTCTTAACTACCGTAATTTCGGGTGTATAAGCCGCGGATCAAAAAATTCTTTTTGGACCCAGAAATCTTATTCAATGATTGAAGACAAGTATTTACGTCGATCTACGTAGTTACATTTCTTTCTTAAAAGATTCTGGGTCGAAAAAGAATTGTTTGATCCGCGGCTTATACACCCGAAATTACGGTAATTGACCCGTATGACTTTTATAAAACTTTCGAGTTTATAAAGTTTGCCTGATGAAATCTTTTTGGTACCACTAATTTTTTTAAATAAAATTTCATACTATTTAATAGCAGAAATGTTTAGGTTAAACATTACGATTATTTTAGCTTAAGAATAGCGGTGTTGATCCCGTATTTCCGATTTTTTGTACGAAAAAAGATATCCAGTTAAGTGGTTAATACAGTATAAATTCTAAAGTTCGGAATCATCGGGATTTTACCAAGTCCGAACTTTGGGCTATTAAAATTATTGCTTTTTAAATAAAAAGAAAAATAAATTTCACAACTTAAAAAGACAAAATATGACGTTCATATATTAAAAATCGCATGCAACAGTTATTAACCGTTTACACGCCGAATTAATTTCGCAAAGTAATTATAATTTTGTTTTTCCTATATTACAGCTTCAAATGTTTTGATTTGTGTATGCAAACTTAGAAAATAACAAAAAAAAATGTTTCTGCAGTTTTTTTGGCTGTTTTTATTTCAGTGTTCGCATTTTGGAACGTGATTATTGATTGACAACCTATGCAAATAAAACAAATTATTTCCCGCTATATGCTATTGTATATTGTTCTTGAGTATTTTCTCGAATTCCAAAAACATTTAGATTCCTAACGGTCAAATGTAAGTAACATAGAGAAAACGAGAAAAGCAAATTATGTATTTTTTATGCAAATTAATGAATTTACATATTCCTTATACCTAATGATAAATGCTTAAACATAAATATTTTTTTTCAAAAGTTTAAATCAACCTTATATTTTATAGGAAAAATAAGGACATCGTTATTATACTGGAAAATATATGTTTTGTATTACAAATAATGCAATGTTGACGTTTGGGAACATTGGCATTTAAACTGTTAATACTAAATTAAACGATCATTTTCATTCCATAAATCATAACAAAATAAAGAGCAAAACAAAAAAATCATTTAAAGGAATATACCATTTAAGAACAAATTTTATCTTACTTAATTATTCAAAATTTCAGCTAAAGTGCGCTTCTTTATTAATTTCTTTATACTTAATCCTTTCAGGAGCAAGTAACTGCGTTTCTGTAATTTTGAATTCTCACCGGAATTTTAGAAAAAAAAAATTCAAAATGAGGAAAAGTGAGAGATTTCTCTACCTCTTTTTTTCCCCAAAAATTATAAAGTAAAATTTAATTAAAATTTTCTTGTTAAACTTTGGATTATAATTAGGTGGCACATAATTTATCCCACTCAAGGGGTTAGGAAGTTTTTCTTTTATTCTGTTCATGGTTTTAAGTTAACCCTTTAAGCTCTGATGGTAGAATTTTCTTAACACTTAGTTTTAATTCCGAAATGTCACACTGGCACCGGAATATTTGAACAAATTTATTTGAAAAAGGTTTAATGCATTTTTTTTTTCTTGCATATCGTAAACCGAATTTTTCCTTTGCAAAATACTGGTGCCAATGTGACATTTCGAATTTTGAAGAAATTTACCCACCAGAGCTCAAAGGGTTAAGATTATGTAATAAACATTCTTCGGTCTAAATCTTTTTTGTTTTCTTTGTTTCGTTGAATAAGTTTGATTTTTTCACTTTTCTTGAATACCTACTGCTAAAAAGTCTATTCTTTGGGTGTCCGAACGTAAGACCTTATACGTTATATTCTAGCAATGCTGTGGCAATTACAAGAAAATAAACATGTAGAGAGACAGGCCAAAAGGATTTCGTAGGGAGTTGCATACACTCAGCACTCTATTACATGCAGTTGCCCATAGACCACAGATATAAGGAGCTCATATTTTCCTGGTCTAGTAGGTTTATTCAAAAATATCAAAATCAGATTTTTTTTTATTTGCTTGTTTGATTAACTATATGAATTTTGTAAAAGATACATTAGAAAGCAACCCTAAAAAATTTATGCAATGAATTTAAAAAAAAAAATTCTGTGGGGGAAAAAAATGTATGAGTTTGCAAACTTTATTTAGAATTATTCTTATTTTTTATGAATATTTTATAAATGCTTTCATTTTTCAAATGTAATAGCTTTCGCATTTTTTGCTCTATATTCAGTGGCGTAACCAGGAAGGGTGCCCAAAACCAGTAATTTTGTAAGGTTTTCTTCTCCTTGATTCATAGCAGTTAATTGTCTGGTTAGATAAGGCAAACATAACTTTCAAAAATTACTAGTATTCAGAGCACTTGGACACCCATCCTGGTTGCGCCACTGATATTAAAAATTTCAACACTTTCATAGTAAGTCCAAATGATTTCTTATTTCTTTGCGTTTATATATGGTTTGGGTTTGATATTTTTTACCTGGGTGTTTTAACTTTAAAACTACTTCACACTAAGAATTCGTACTTCTGCTAATAATAATATTTCAACTTATGTTAAAAATTATCCAATTTTGGCGTTTACATTTTTCCATTCAGTAATACATATTTTAAATTTCGAATACATTATTTCTAAAAGCACTATATTTGAAAAATTTTGCCTCAAATATTTTTAACCGATTTCCAAAAAGGAGAAGAGGTTATCAATTCAACGCGTTTGTATTTTTTTTTATGTATGTTCATCGATTACTCCGAAACTATGCAACCAATTTCTGTTATTTTTGTTTTAAATGAAAGAAAATGCTCTCGAATTGGTACCACTTACGTTTCATCGAAATTGGTTCAGTACTTTTTTAGTAATTAGGCAAAAACTTACAAAATTAGTGATTTCTCGCTAATTAAAAGTGTTGAATAAGTTCGTTGAATGGAGCGCCGACAGAATGGCCGAGAGGTCTAAGGTGCCGGATTTAAACACTCTTTCTCGAAATAGAGCGTGGGTTCGAACCCCACTCCTGCCTTAATTTGCATCAATGTGTAATTTACAGTAATTTTTTTCCGTATTACAATTTTTATTATTAACCCGCTTCAGTAAAGGAGGAGGAAGTTATCAATTCGATGTATTTTTTTCTATGTATGTTCACCAATTACTCCGAAACTATCCAACCTATTAATTTGGGTTTTGCGTTAAATAAAAGAGGCTACTCTCGAATTAGTACCACTTCCATTTCATTAAAATTAGTTCAATGCATTTTTAGTACTTAGGCAAAAACTAATAAAATTGGTGATTTTTCGCAAATTAAAAGTAACATGGGCTTTGAATATGCTCCCCGCCTGGATCGCAGTCAGGATTGCCGAGCGGTCTAAGGTGCCAGATTTAAGCTCTGGTTCTCGAAAGAGAGCGTGGGTTCGAACCCCACTCCTGACATAATTTACATCCCTGTATAATTTACAATATTTTTTCCGTATTACTATTTTTATTATTAACCGACAGAAAAGGAAGAGGAAGTTATCAATTTGACGCATGTGTGTTTTCTTTCTACGTATGTTCACCGATTATTCCGAAACGATCCAACAGATTAATTTGGTTTTTGTGTTATATAAAAGAAGCTACTGTTACGAGGTATGCAACCATGAGTAATCCCTAAAGTGTTATTTTTTATTTGAACTTTCTAATCAAGAACTATTAGTGTTTTATTCCCTGTATTCAAAAAATAGATCTTTTAAAGGAGAAAATGTACTTCTACATTGCAACATCTGGTCTGTGGTTTTGGCAAGCACTTTTTCTACATTTACAGGAGTCAACTTCCGCGTTACAAACGAACTTTAGAACTGGTAATAGACTTTAACCCATTAGTGCCTAGCGTCCCTTTTTAGGGACGCTTCAAAAGGTGCATTCAGCACTGTTTTTGACACCGGTAAAAAGAAAAGAAACAATTATTTTATTTAAATGATGCATTTTCGTGATTAATGAACTAAATTTATATCTTCTAAAAATAGTGGTCTCAACCAAATAAAATTTACGCAAAAGATACTGGACACGAATGGGTTAATTTATTTTCTTTTAGTTTGCTTCATGTATTCCAGTAGAGAGAGAAGAACAGATAGATGTTCTCTCTTCTAATTATTTATAATCGAGATACATTAAATGGATATAAATCGCAATGAAACAATATTTAATTTACACATATCTCACACGATATAGTGTTTTAATTTACCGTAATTTCGGGTGTATAAGCCGCAGATCAAACAATTCTTTTTCGACCCAGAATTTTTTAAGAAACAAATATGACTATTTAGATCGCCGTAAATATTTGTCTTCAATCACTAAATAAGATTTCTGGGTCCAAAAAGAATTGTTTGATCCGCGGCTTATACACCCGAAATTACGGTAACTATTTTGTTAGCGTTTTAGATAGGTGAGAAGATGATTCTGAATGTATATCGTATTTTCAACGAGGATTAAGTGTCCCGGAATCGTGGAATACAACAGGCGGTTTCCAGCGCTACTGAGCAAGGTAAGAAATATATTTAATTATTCTTATCTGTTATTTAAATGAAGAAACATATATAAATTTATACATTTTCTATGAGATTATGAGACTGGAGTGTCGCTAATTTTCTAAAAAGTGAAGGAAAGAAAATAACTGATTGAACTGCGATTAATGATTATTATAATACACACTTAAAGTGACTTATTTTTCATATTATTATTATTAACTATTTACTAAACACGATTGTATTATTTACATAAATATAAAATGAGTCTGTTAAAAGAAGCCGTAATAGAAAAACTAAATTCTACTGACTATGATATTTGGAAGTTTAGTGTAGAAAACTACCTTCAAAAGGAGGATCTTTTTGAAGTTATAATAAACGAACCTCCTAATCCCATAACAGATGTTTTTACTAACAAAAACAGAAAGGCTAAGGCCATAATTAATTTGTTAACCGATGACGATCAAATCGTTCATACAAAAAACCTGGAAACCGCCAGGGAAGTTTGGAATACGCTAAGAATGCGCATGGGCGCATAAATTTATGTAGCAAGCTATATTTACTGAGGAAATTTTATTCAACTAGACTACCAGAGAACGGTAACATGAGTTTGAGTGAACAGTGCTTTGAGGCCTATAGCTACAATGGCTGTTGCCTCGAATGATCCAGAATACACAGAAACAAATACAGAACTCTTTATTATTACAGAAAATCCAGTACATACATTTTAATACACATCACAGGGACAACGCAGACACCCACGTCGATAGCTGGACTCGAACCAGGGACCAGCGGTGTGGGAGCAGCTGCCGCTACCAACCACGCTACTGGGTCGGCACGGTAACATGATCGAACATTTGAACAATATTTATCAGTTGCGTGATAAGTTAACCGCTATTGGTGAAATGATCGATGATCAACACCTTGCTGCTTTACTTTTATGCTTTCTACCACCTAGCTACGACACATTGATTTGTGCTATGAAGGTCAGAAATGACATCGATCTCACAACGAACTTTATCAGAGGAAAATTAATAGACGAATTTAATAAAAGAAAATACAATAGTGAAAATTCAGATCAAAATAGTGAAAAATAAGTAACAAAGAACTAACAAATTTTGTAAATATTGTAAGAAAAATTCATATGACATTGAACAATGCTGGAAACTACAGCATAAAAATAAAAATCCCAGACAGAACAATTTCGTAAATAAAAATTTTAGTACGCCTAATAGGTCGGCTGTATGCTTCCAAGACAACGTAGGCGCGAATGCTTCTAAAACCAAAAATTTCAATAAGGAAAGACATGCGGATAAAAACTTAACATTTTTTGTTGGTACACTGATAAAAATCTGCTGCATTTTGCTGCAACGCACTCCCCTTCTTGTATAGAAAACGGTTACTTGGCCGTGAAATGGAGCTTTCTCATTGGTTGGAATAGAGATATTATATACAAGCGGTGGAGTGCACTGCAGCAAAATGCAGCAGATTTTTATCAGTGTACTACACTGTTAAAAATCTGCTGCATTTTGTTGCAACACACTCCCCTGCTTGTATAGAAACAAGGCAACACTAGATACCGGGCTTGCTCATTCCTTTCATGACGTCACAAAAGGTGGCTGAATGACATCCAGCGATTGGTACAAAACCATGGGTATGTCACTTTGAGCCCTGTTTGTACCAATCGTAGAAAGCAGCCAGCCACCTTTTGTGACGTCGTGATAAGGAATGAGCAAGCCCGGTATCTAGTGTAGCCCTGATAGAAAACGGTTACATGGCCGTGAAATGGAGCTTTCTCATTGGTTGGAATAGAGATATTATATACAAGCGGTGCAGTGCGTTGCAACAAAATGCAGCAGATTTTTAACAGTGTAGCTCCAAAGATTTATGGATTGTCGATTCAGGGTCTTCAACACACATTTTTAATGATAAAAGTAAATTTCATGATTTTAATAATGCTACATCTAATGTCACTATTGCGAACGGTCAAGAATTACAGTCTGACGGTTATGGATCTGTAAAATTAAATACTTTAATGTCAGATAATTCGAGTAAAACCATTACATTAAAAAATGTTTTATACGTGCCAGAAATACAGACCAATTTAATTTCCATAAAACAAGCAACTGAAAATGGTGGGCCTCCGTGGCTGAGTGGTTAAGACATCACGCCGCTGATCGTGAGGTTGTGGGTTCGAATCCCACTGACTCCATTGCACACACTCCTTGTGTGGAGCTCCTGGTTGTACTTCTCTTGTGTTGTGATATTTCCTTGTGTGCTATCTCGTCCCTGTATATTGACGATGACTTATAAGCAGGCTTCATGTCGAGCACACAAGTCAGATGTATGTTGTTCAATAAACAAAACAAAACAAAAACTGAAAATAGTTGCGTAGCTACATTTAAAAACAAATCATGCAAAATTGCTTATGATGGCATAACATTTTTTGAGGGTTATGTAAATAACAACTTATATGAGAGTAAGGTAAAACCTGATTCAATACAAAATGTAAATATAACACATCACAGTGAAAAGAAAAATTGTCTGCACAAATGGCATGTAAGATTAGGTCACAGAAATGTTAATCACATAAAGGAATTAGTTGATAAAAATATGGCATTAGGGATTCAAATTAATAATTGTAAACACAGTAATGATTGTGAAGTTTGCATTGCATCAAAACTCACAAATAACCCTTATCCCAAAACCGCTTGTTTTAGAGCTACGAAAACAATCGAGCTGATCCATACACTGTTAAAAATCTGCTGCATTTTGCTGCAACGCACTCCACCGCTTGTATATAATATCTTTATTCCAACCAATGAGAAAGCTCCATTTCACGGCCAAGTAACCGTTTTCTATACAAGCAAGGGAGTGCATTGCAGCAAAATGCAGCAAATTTTTAACAGTGTAGGGATCTTTGAGGCCCAATGCAAAAAACTACGGTTGGGAGGGGAATATTACTTTCTAACTTTTATTGATGATTTTAGTCGCTTTACTGTTGTATATCTATTAAGAAGTAAAGATGAAGTATTTTCAAAATTTAAAGAATATATAGCGATGACTGCCAACAAATTTGGCAGAAAGGTGCAGGCAATACGCTCCGATAACGGAGGAGAGTATTTGGGGAAAGAATTTGAAAATTATCTAAAAAATGAAGGAATTGATCATCAATTCACCGTACCATACTCCTAACCACAAAATGTGGTTGCGGAAAGGAAAAACCGCACTTTAGTGGAGGTGAGACGCTGTCTTCTTAAGGAAAGCGGTTTGCCTAATTCGTTTCGTTCTGGGAGGAAGCCATCTGTACTGCAACGTACATTCACAACAGGCTCCCAACTTCGTCTTGCGATCGGACTCCATATGAAATGTGGACTGGTCGTAAACCAGATTTGTCTAACATTAAAACTTTTGGTTGTCGCGCATATGCATATATTCAAAAATCTCATAGGGGAAAGTTGGATGATACCGACAAGAGGGCATATTTGTCGGATACGACAATAGAAGTAAGGATTTGCACGGACGGAAGAAAAATTGTTATAAGTCGGACAGTAAAATTTTTAGAAGAAAAAAAAATGACTTAATTAAAGATAATGTGTCAAATGAAAACAATGACACACTAAGCGATAAAAACGTGCAACCAACAATGCAATTAATTGAAGATGAAAAGAGTTGTACTGATAATGATATTCATAATCAGGATGCGAATCCTAATACACCAGACTCCCACTTAACCTACCACGTAGGTCCAACAGAACAAACAGGGGGGGGGGCGGGTTCCCCCTGACAGATTTGCATTTTTAATAAATGATGTTCAAAATAAAGATCCAAAGTGCTGGGATGATGTAATAAAAATAGAGAATCCAGTAGAAAGGCAAAAAGGGATAAATGCTACGTTAGACGAGATAAATTCACTCTAAGAAAACTGTACTTGGGAATTAGCAGAGGTTCCACCAGGGACAAAAGTCATTGGTAGCAAATGGGCTTTTAAGTCAAAATATAGCATTCAGGGTCAAATAGAAAAATACAAGGCGAGGTCAGTAGCTATGGGTTTCTCACAGAAGTTTGGGGTTGATTATGATGAAACTTTTGCACCTGTTGCGTCTCATTCAACCACTCCAAGCTTCTTAGCAATGGCCTTATATAAAAATTTAAGTCTTAGACACATTGATATAAAAGCTGCTTTCTTACATGGGGAATTGAAGGAGGAAGTTTACATGCGTCAACCTGAAGGGTATGAAGTCCCCGGATCCGAACACAAGGTTTGCAAACTCAAAAAGGCAATTTACGTGTTAAAGCAGGCAGCGAGAGCTTGGAACATAAAAATACATGAATCGCTATTAAAGTTAGAGTTCAACCAAAGCTTAATTGACAAATGCCTGTACAAGAGAACCATAGATAACGAAACAATTTATTTAATTGTCTATGTCGATGATCGCCTCATTGCAGGGGAAGATCAAAACATTTGTAAACTAATATCTCAATTAAGGAAAGAATACCCTGTGACGGATTTAGGTGATGCTAAATATTATTTAGGTATAAATATTAATCTGCCAGACCAAAACACAATGACCCTAGATCAGACAAACAAAATTCATGAGTTGATAATCAAATTTGGTTTGGAAAATTCTAAACCAACCGATACACCTATGGAACCGGGTTGTGTTAAATTGAACGATGATGAAAAACTCTTACCGGATAATATAAACTATAGACAGTCGGTTGGCGCACTACTTTACATCTCAACCGTTTTCAGGCCTGATATTTGCGCAGCCGTAAACATCCTATGTCGTAGAAATGAACATCCCAAAGTAAAGGACTGGGAAGCGGTAAAGAGAACAATTAGATATTTAAAAACGACTATCGATCTAAAGTTAACAAATAGGAATTTTGAAGAGCTTGTCTTGAGGGCATATGCCGACTCAGATTGAGCGAACGATCCATATGACAGAAAATCCGTTTCTTGGAATTTATTTATTTTAGGAACTAACCCAATTTACTGGCAATCAAAAAAGCAATCTTGCCTAGCAATGTCATCTGCAGAGGCAGAATATATATCTGCCGTCAGTGCAGCACAAGAAATCCAGTGGATAGTTAGTTTGTTGAACGAATTGGATCTTCAATAAAAATGCCCAGTCACATTGATGGATGACAAACAATCTGCCATTAAGCTTGCTTCAACTGACAAATTTCATAACAAAAGTAAGCATATTGATCTGCGGTGTCATCTTTTACGACATCTAGTGGAACAAAAAATAATTAAATTACAGTACGTGAAATCCGAAATTATGACAGCACATCTGTTAACTAAACCACTCCCCAAGCCCAAATTTGTTTTTCATCGTAAATCGGTACTAAATATATAAATAATCACTTCAGGGCTTAAGTAAGGGGGGGGGTGTTGCGAGGTATGCAACAATGCGTAATCCCTAAAGTATTATTTTTTATTTGAACTTTCTAACCAAGACCTATTAGTGTTTTATTCCCTGTATTCAAGAAATAGATCTTTTAAAGGAGAAAATGTACTTCTACATTGCAACATCTGGTCTGTGGTTTTGGCAAGCCCATTTTCTACATTTACACGAGTCAACTTCCGCGTTACAAACGATCTTTAGAACTGTTTTTAAAACTTTAATTTCTTTTCTTTATTAGTTTGCTTCGTGTATTCCAGCAGAGACAGAACAGATTGATGTTCTATCTTCTAATTGTTTATCATCGAGATACATTAAATGGATATAAATCGCAATGAAACAAAATTTAATTTACACGCATCTCACACGATATAGTGTTTTAATTTAACTATTTTGTTACCATTTTAGATAGGTGAGAAGATGATTCTGAATATATATCGTATTTTCAACGAGGATTAAGTGTACCGGAATCGTGGAATACAACAGGCGGTTTCCAGCGCTATCGAGCAAGGTAAGAAATACATTTAATTATTCTTACCTGTTATTTAAATGAAGAAACATATATAAATTTATACATTTTCTATGAGCTACTCTCTAATTGGTACCACTTCTATTTAATTTAAATTGGTTCAGTACATTTTTATTAATTAGGCAAAAACTAATAAAATTGGTGATTTTTCGCAAATTAAAAGTAGCATGAGCTTTGAATAAACTTTCCGACAGCCCCACGAGTGGTTCTGACCTCTCAACTGCTAGACTGTATGTGCTGGGTTCGAACCCAATCGCGACCGTCAGCCTAACCGTCGGAGATTTCCGTGGGTTTTTTCGAACCTTGGACTTCCTTGCGTAAATAGGGTTAGGTTCCCTTAGAAAGACCCCCCCACGGACGGCATCCCACCTCTTAGGGTCTATATAACACAGTGTAGATCATTGGCCGACATAAATACAAACAAACAAGCTCACCGACTGGAGCGCAGTCAAGATGACCGAGCGGTCTAAGGAGCCCGATTTTAGCTCTGATTCGGGAAAGAGAGCGTACGTTCGAACCCCTCCTGACAAAATTTACATCCATGTACAATTTACAATATTTTTTTTCCGTAATATAATTTTCATTAACCGACTTAAAAAAAATCGTTAATTTTTAACTAAAAAGAGAAAAATAAACTTTTCTACCAAAAATTGTACTTACTTCAAAAATTACTGCAAAGTGAAAAATAATTTTTGTACATAATAGTAATAGGAAATTAAATTTAGAGCGTAGTATTTACCGTGCGCATTATTATATTTATGTAGATTAATTTGATTTTTTGGAATCGGTGCCAGCCAAGCCAATTTCAAAATTAAAATTAAACATCCAATGCAAATCGTAAAGTTACTTTTTAAACTAAATATTAAATCGTAAATACTTGGATGTGTGTCTATTGGAAAATTACATGTAACTTGGCTTGGCTGGCACCGACTCCAAAAAATCAAATTAATGTACATAAATATAATAATACGCATGGTAAATACTACGCTCTAAATTTAATTTCTTATTACTATTATGTACAAAAATTATTTTTCACTTTGCAGTACTTTTTGAAGTCGGTTCAATTTTTGGTAGAAAAGTTTAGTTTTAGTAGTAGAAAACCTAAAACATTTTGTGATGTTGGGAGTTTTTATCAAATACACACGCATTATATAAAAAGAAAAAAATACATTTAAAAACATTATTTTATTCGGTGTTATTGCACCTATAAATTATTATAAAATTTATTCTTTTGTAGACATTTGATTTCATTCCTTGATCACTTTTTCAATTTTGGTCGCAAGTATTTTTTTACAAAGTTACTTTCACTTTCTGAACCGGTTCTGAAAATGAAAGTAATTTTAGAAAAAATGTCTGCGACAAAAACAGAAAAAGAAATCAAGGAGCAATCTCTAGAGGGACCTCCTCTATGCAATGCAAAATAAATAAATAAATAAATAAATAAATAAAATAAAATAAAAAGTAAAATAAAATAAAATAAAAATGTCAAAATGCGACAGTTATTTGAAAAATGCCTCCCCATAGGAATAGCATTAGCTTACGAGTGTCTTCGCAGACAGGGACAGGAGCCTTAGCATTATGGAATTCGGACATTATTTTCGAAGCTGAGTGCCGATAAACTTTTATATACTACATTTTTTTTTCGTAAATCCTGGTGTCAATCAATCATTTTAATATTTTTGCATCCGAAGCACTTTTTTCCTGAAAGGGTTAACAGACCCAAAAGTTTGGTAGGAAATGTAAGCATCCGTAATATATATACACAAACAAATACGTTGAACAAATACGTCAACCTTCAAAAAGCAGTTGAGAATTTTTTGCGAAAGATGGCAGCACCACTTAATAATACTAATCAGCTTGTTCATGAAACAACAATAAAATATTTCGCTGAAAAACATTTTGTACAAAACGAAAGTACTGAAGAAAAGTAGCAATTTTATACATTTATCTGAAATCCATAAAACTATAAAACATCGCTTCGGAGAAATTCCTTTAAATACAAATGTTTTGGCTCTAAATTCTCTTTCGAGAAGAGGTTTTAAGGTTTTATTAAAAATTGTTTTTTGAAGTATAATACAGAGATGCAACACTTTTATTTAGTCTTTAAATCTATATTTGTATTTTTTAAAATCAGAATTGCTACTTAAAGCAATCAAACGGATAATAAATTATGCGAATAAATTAATTTTTTATTGAGAGTACACTTTAATTATTTCGCTAAAATAATTTTTTACGAAAGAAAAGTTGCGAAAAAAAGGACGAGGGAATTTATGTAAATATATGAAATCCATAAAAAATTAAAATATCCCTTGACGGGAAAAATGCATTTAAAAATAAATGTTTCAGTTCTAAGTCATCTTTCGACTACATTTTTATCAGTGTTGAATTCAGACACTTTTCTGCGGGAGTGATTTTTGTGGCACCGGGGGGGAGGGGGGGGGGCATTGTAGAGCACAGTGGGGAATTGCACTTTTTTACCTTTCAAAACACAATATACTAAATCTTCCAGGGGAAAATATTTTATTGCTTCAGAGGGAAGGAGCCACCCTCTGAAATAAACACTGTCTTTTATTAAGAATTGTTTTGTGAAGTATAATAGAGATACACAACAATATTATTTAATTTTTGGATCTATAATTGTCCTTTTTTTCAACTTACATTAAAATTGTTATTTAAAACAATATAAGTGATAGTAAATAGTTAATATAACTGAATTCACTCACTCATAACAGCACCAAATTATAGCAATTTGCTTGTTTTCAAACTACAATGAAATATTTCGCTAAGGAAAATATTTCAAAAATTTTAAGTAATGAAGAAAAAGAGTGATTTAGAAATTTATATGAAATCATTAATATTATAAATCTTCCTTGAAGTGAAAAAGAAAACATGCATATAAAACTTAATGTTTTGATTCTAAATTATCTTTCGACCATAGGTACTACAGGGGCAGAATAATATTATTTATTCATTGCATCTATATTTGTAAAAAAAAAAAAAAGAAAAAGAAAAAGAAAAAAAAGAAAAAGAGAAAGAAAAAGAAAAAACAATTAAAATAGCTAAATTGAGAACAAATTTACAACAGTTTATACAGATATTTGCATTCACGGATAATATTATAATAATATTATTTATAATATAATCCTCTTGTTTTCGAAGCTGCAATGAAAAACATTGTTTACACAGCGGTTTCCATATTCATATGAAATTAATAAAATTATAAATTTTTTTTTTGAAATACCGAAGGGAAAAATACATTGAAAAACAAATTCCTTTCGTTCTTAATTCTCTTTCGAACATAGACTTATAGAATAGACCAGAGATATAAGAATTGTCTTATTAAGTATAATACAGAGACGCAAATATTTTATCATTCTTTCTATCTATATTTGCTGATATATATATATATATATATATATATATATATATATATATATATATATGTGTGTGTGTGTGTGTGTGTGTGTGTGTGTGTGTATTTATAAACATAAATGTATAATTTGCTTTAGACTTGCTATTTAAAACAAAAGAATTCAAAATAGCTTATATAGCTAAATACATTCTCTTGAACATAGACTTATAGAACAGACCAGAGATTTAAGAATTGTCTTATTAACCCTCTGGATCCCAAACCGCCCGAGACATTTTAATTCGTATATCTCCATTCCCACCAGAAAATTAAAACGGCAATATTTGTTTTAATTAATGCCGGTATAAACCGTATTTAAATAAAAGGAAATTAGCCATTGAATTTTTCTGGTGTTGAACTAAATATTCTATTTCTAGAACGTATTTTATCATGGGATTTAAAGGGTTAAGTATAATACAGCGATGCAAACATATTATGATTCTTTCTAGCTATATTTGAATAAATAAATATATATCGATAGTAACATATATGTAAACATATATGTGTAATTTGCTTTAGAATTGCTATATAAGGGGGCTCAGGGGTTGAAAACTTTTCAAAAAATCGATTTTTTTATGATCTAGTTTGATTGTTCAATTAATTCTTAACTCAATGCAAAAACCGCATAAAAATATTTGCATTTTTAACGGAGTTATAAGCATTTATGTATCAACACTTTCATAGCCGCACCCATATAATTTCAAATTTAAGTCGCGTTTTCTCAAAACTTGATTTTTGACGACTAAGACCAAGATTTAAAAAAAAAAAAAAAATTGTTTGATAAAATGGCTTTTTATTTTTTTTTTTTTATTTTTTTTTTTTTTTTATTTTATTTTATTTTATTTTTTTTTTTTGAATGCATATAGCATCATTGTCTAAAATCGGAAAATATATTCTCATACGTTTTTCCTTTTAAGGGAGCTCAGGGCTTGATCGATACGGAAAAACATGCAAACAGAGCTCTCGTGTCGAGTCCATATAAAAACAGAAGTAGTCAATGTAATTAATTTAAACTTTCTGATATTTTGAAGGTATGTTTGTGGTCTTATAAAATTATAAAATGAAGTACTTCAATGTAATATAATAAGAAATATAGCAAAATTTATGTAACACAATTTTCGAAAAAAAAAGTATGTGTTACATCACCAACACCAAGATATCTAAACGTTGAATTGACATAAGAACCTAATTTTTGTTTTAAAATGATCCGGAAACTTTACTCTATAGAATGAATTAAGGATATAACTATCACTCAAAAACAACATTATTAAAAAAAACTCTCAAATTTGAAAATTTAAAAAACTCCTAAAAAATACAACTTTTTTTTCATTAAAAATACTCAAAATATTAAACTATCTAAAATATATTAATTCATTCCATAGATAATGATGTTATATGTATGCAAAATAATAATAATAATAATAATAATAATAAAATAAGCCATTAAATCAAATAGTGTTTTTTTTTTCTTTTTTTAAATTTTGGTGTTAGTCGTCAAAAATCAAGTTTTGAGAAAACGCGACTCAAAGTTGAAATTATATGGGTGCGGCTATGAAAGTGTCGATACATAAATGCTCATAACTCCGTTAAAAATGCAAATATTTTTATGCGGTTTTTTGCATTGAGTTAAGAATTAATTGAATAATCAAACTAGATTATAAAAAAATCGATTTTTTGAAAAGTTTTCAACCCTTGAGCCCCCTTAACACTAGAACCGCGGAGACGGGTCATTTTGACCCGTACTTAATGAAAAGATGTCGATTCGAACCAGATAAATCTTCTTAAAATGATTTACATATAAGCTTCACAAAAATTATTTAAAATAAATAACTGAAATAGACTTAAATAAAAATTCTGAAGTGAATTATTTTTATAAAACTTGGGTAAAATTTCCCGCGGTTCTAGTGTTAAAACAATCGAACTGAAAATAGTTTATATAACTAAATAATTCACAGATGGCAGCACCATTTAATTCGAATTGCTAGTTTTTGAAACTTAAATGAAATATTTTTGTGCAAACATTTTTGTAAAAAACATAAGTACAGAAGAAAATAAGCGATTGTATATATTTATACAATATGATATGAAATAAACAAAGCATTCCTTGAAGTACGAAAGCAAACAGTGCATTTAAAAACAAACACTATCGTTCTAAATTATCTTTCTATCATAGATTACATTGTAATTGTTTTATCAAGTACAATACAGAGACGCGGTAATTTTATTTTTTCTTTGCTTCTATATGTATATTACTTTCTAAATTGTATTAAAATTGCTTTTTCAATCAAACTGAGAAATGTTTATCGAGTTAAATCCATTCACAAGTCGCATCATAATGGGGAATCTTCCGAAAATTTTATTCATCGAAATATTACCATAATAGACTCATTCCATTACAAATGAGCTGTAGCTCACATGTCACAGATATTAATTAGAATCACCATATAAGCAGATTATGTTCATTTATGAGCAGGCCCGTAACCAGAGGAGGGTAGGGGGCGAGCCTCAATAGTTTCCTCTAGAACTCCAACTTATTTCACTATTTTTTTTAAACAAAAAGTGTACTTTAACTAATTTAAAAGAAATTATGTTTTCAAGAAAACTATTTCAGATGTTTCAACTTTGAATTAACGTGAGTCATTGAATGCAGCGGAATATGCCAAAAGAGCCTTCCAATCAGGTCTGTTCGTTATGTTTATGACGGCCAATTATCAATACGTGGGATATGGGCCCTAAGTGAGAGGTGCCCTCCGTAGGGACGTCTTTTTAAGGGAACCTAACCCGTATTTACGCAAGGAAATCCAAAGTTCGAAGAAAACCACGGAAAACTCCAAACGGTTATGCCGACGGCCGCCATTGGTTTCGAACCCAACACCGGCCGTTTACCAGTTTCGAGGGTCTTCTATTCAGAAGCATATTAGCTGTGTTATATTATCTTGTGGTACACAAGTCTCGAAATACAAGATAACAAAGAAATTTTCTTTTCATCCTGAAAAAATTAAGTCTAAACGCATAAATCAGTCCCCACATGTGTTTGTACATCATTTGAATTGTGTTAAGGGACAATTTAAAAGCAATGATTGCCGCAGGTGAACCATTTGGTTTATGATGGGCGATTATTCAAACGAGGTAGGCCCAAATGGAGGGGATAACCGCCATTGGGTGTCTTTTTAAGGAAACCTAACACGGGTTCGAAAAAAGCCACGGAATACTACGAACGATTAGTCTAACAGACGCGAACCCAGCATCCCCCTTTTACCAGCTTCAAGAGCAGAACCTCTCAGGAAAAGGTGGGATCGAAATGAACAGAAATAACCATATATTGTATAATAAACGGATCGGAAATTAGTGAAGCAATGAGCAAATTCTCTTCAAGCTATTCACTAAAACATGTTTTTTCTAAATTTTGTTCATGTGTATAGGCTGTCTTTTGCTCATGACGGTCGGTTATCAACACGAGGGATATAGACCTAAAGAGGAGGATGCGCTCCGTAGGGGCGTTTCTAAGGGAGTATCTAAGGGAGTTTCTAAGGGATCGTTCCTGTATTTACGCAAGGAAATCGAAGGTTCGAAGAAAACTACAGAAAATTCCGAACGTCCGACGGGAGCGATTTGTTTCGAACCCAGCACCTCCCATTTACAGTTTCAAGTGCAGAACACCTCTCAGCCGCCGCCGGTGGGGCTGTGAAGAAGTAGGTTACGAAAGGTAAAGACTGTCAATTGATATAAAACACCATTTGTTTCTATCCCTGGGCGGCCCCACAAGAGGCCGAGAACTTCGGACCTCTCAACTGGTAGACGACAGGTGCTGGTTTCGAACCCAAACGCGGCCGTCGGCTTAACCGTCCGGTGTTTTCGTGGTTTTCTCCGAACCTTGCGTAAATATGGGTTAGGTTCCCTAAGAAAGACCCTCACGAAGGGCACTCCCCTCTGGGCCTATATCCCTCGAGTAGATTATGGGGTCCCCCACAAAATAAACCGATCTAGCCATGGGTGGATATCGCCAGGGGTATATTAGAAAAGCATGTCCCTATTTAACTTTTGAACACGTCTTTATTTATTTTTATTTTCCTTGTTTTACATGATTTCAAAAATTTTTATTTAAAAATTTTGAAAATTAAACATTATATTAAAAAATATTAATGTTAATTTTAAGGTTATGTTTATTATAGTTTATGCAAAAATATCTTCATGCCTACAATGTATTTAGATCTTTTTTCATGTTTAAATTCGTTATTTTCGGGCACATTTGCGGAAAAGAAAAAAAAAACTGATAAAGGCAGAACGTGTACAGGCATAGTTATTCAAGCTGAAAGAATTTTATAATATTTTACGTTTTAACACGGGAGGACGCGCGCAGGGCCTAAAAGACCCGGAGTGCGTATGGTTTTTGCAGTTGTAACTACTAATTTTTTAAAAGTAATCTTCAACTTATTTTATCGCAAAATTTGTAAGAATTGTCTCCGTTTTAATAAAGTGACTGTTATAATTTGATTTTCTTGGTGGCAAAGTTAAAATCATTCATACCTTGGGTAAGCGCGTGTTCTCCCGGATTAAAAGGCTGTTTTCAAATGTAATGCTACTTTATAACATATTCGCGATGTTTTTTTTTTTTTTTTTTTTTTTTCTTCCAATACAAATCAAAACTGTCAAATTTCACGAACTATATGTAAAACGTATGCTATACCCTTCTAATAAAAGTACTGAAGAATGTGGAAAATAGAATTATAATACATTTATTTAAAAAAATTAATTCCAGATATGTCTTAAAAATATACAACTAATATATAACAACTGATTCATAACTGAAAGAATATAATTATATGCAGAATTTAAAATCCAGTCTTTGCAAAATCTTAATTTCTATTTTGAATGATCAGTAGAAAGTGTTAATAAACATTTTTAAATTAAAAATACAGAATGTTTTAACATATTTCTTTAACGATTTTTTTTCTACAGTTTAAAACTAAATGAAAAAAAAAAGGAAATTCTATATGACATCAATTCTGAATATGGTTTACGTATCAAGAATTGATGTCATATAGAATTTGCATCATTAAACTATACTTTGCTTTAAAATACCGCTGGAAAATAAGCAACGGTAAGATTATCTACACAGAATGTTCACAATTTTTTTACATAATTTTTGGAAAAATAAATATATGAACAAAGATAAGGATTTTTTTCTGCCTGACAGCCTTTTTGTTTAACTATCATATCACTTATTTAATTCTAAATAGTAAAATAAACAAGATAAAGTTAGTAAGATAAAAGTGCTTTTCTTAAAATACCAATGTTGATTTTGTTACATTCCTTGATTGCAATCTCCCAAAGTCTATTTAATATTTTAGAATGTGCTTATAAAGAGCTAGTTATAAAAGCTCAACTGCTGTCATCCACATAATATACATCGTTGGACTTAATTTGGATGCATTTAAATGGAATAGCCATAATTTCATTTCGAATTTTTTTCTAAAAATATAAAAATATATTTATATGTATGGCTGGTAACTTAATTCTAATCGAACTTAACACAATTGACAGTGTTTGGGGAAAGTGATAGAATGTGCAAAAAAAAAAGTAAAAATTGCAGTATACATTTTCTTACACAGATGGCGACACCAGACATTTCAATCAATCTTTTTTTTTTTCGACAGTAAATAAAAAAGTTGTCTTAAAAATAAGTAGTTTTTAGACAAAGTTATAGCATTTTGGAATTTTAGGAGTACAAAGCCGTAAGAAAAGCATAGCTAAAAACTCCACCATCGATCCGTTGCTCCGATTAATCAGTCAATCAATCACAAATATTATTATTCCTAAATAAATCACTTTAACTTTTTCATTTCTGATTAAAGAAATAATAATAATGCACTGCAATCGTGTGTATTTCTTGAAATAAAATTGAATTAAAAAAGAAATTATAACATCATTGTCTTTTTCTACTAGCTTTTGACAGTAAAATGAAATAAAATAACATTTATGAAGGGTTTGAACTAAACCAGAGTATTACACACAGAATTGGTCTCGAAATTTTATGACTCAGCAAAAACGTGTGACTATTGATAGATTGCAAGATAAAATTCATTAACATAAACAAAATATCTTAAAGCAAAACTATCGTTAAAATTAAAAAAAATGTAAAATAATAAATTAATAGTTTTTAAAAAATAATTATTATTTTGTTTATATGCAAGTGTGAAATTTTGTTTAATATTTAACAATCTAAATTTATTGAAATATAAGTTTAAAAAATCTAAACAAGGATTAAACAGCTCCTAACGCTTGGAACCAGGGCCTTAACTAGAAGTGAATAAGGGAGGGGGGGATGTAGGAGAAGGATTCATATTTTTTCTCTTTCTCTCTGACGCAGAAAGATAAATTATTGCATATTCACACTGAAGGTACTATGTTTCTTATTAAACTGTTGTAATAACTTCATTTTATGCTAAGAAAAGTATATGATAATGAAAAATTCGAGTATATAAATAGTGCAATATTCAACATCATGTTAGCTTCGTATGCGCAATTAGGATGAGCTAGTATTGAAATACTTATAAAAGCTACAATTTAGTATTTTTGTAAAAGTGTGAAAGTGCCTCAAAGCTAAATTAGTGTTTGAACATAATTTCAACTGGATTTTCGGAACATAAATTCAATTAGTGATCTTGGAATCTTTTCCAGGGGAGGCTCAAACTGTTTTAGCGGGGGTTGAGCCACCCCTAGCACTCCCTTAGTTACGGTCCTGCTTGGAACCAATCTGTGCCGATTAATGGTTCTTTAGAAAATTAGGATTTTATGTGATATCCGTATTACCCATATAAAATTATACTTTCCTTCCAATCCATTCAACGTCGAAGCACTCTTAATCGTAGAAAGATACCCTCCTTCTCCACTGCAAAATGTTACAAACCAAAATTCGGCAAAATATTCGGTTTCTTTTTAGGCAAAAATGCCAACAAATATTCCGTCGGGACTCATCCTATACCGAAGCCCTTAAATCCTTGTTTCTTCCTTTTGGAATTTTGAATATTACAAAACTGAAATGATACCCAGAGTTTTTTTTTTTTTTTTTTTTTTTTCTATGAAATTCACGTATTACAATTATAAGTTATCACTGACTCAAGATGAGACTGAAAATTATAAGCAGTGTATGTAGAAATTAAACTTTGTAAACGCTTTCCACGTGACCATTAATATCTTCAGACTTAATAGTGATTTTATTTTAGTTGTTTAACATCACAGAAGAGTTTCTAATGTGCTCTAATGCAAGAAACTTGTAGAATAAAAGTAGATAATAAAATATCTAAGTGCTCATTTATAAAAGTCATTATGAAACAAAAAAGATATGCATATAAGGAAAATCTTTTTCAATAAATTAAAATCATATAAATCGGAAATCATTATCTGTTACATTTTTTTAGAATGAAAATTAGGTGATTTAGTCATTTTGGACGCATGATGGCATTTCTAATGCGCTCTAATGCAAGAAACTTATAGAATAAAAGTTGATAATAAAATAGATAAGTGCTCATTTACAAAAGTCATTATAAAACAAACAAGTTGGAAATTGCACGTGAACGTAGCAAATGAGGTGCGTTCGTAGGATAACGAAGTTTTAAAAATATTCAGATCTTGCTGATATAGTAGAGCGTACTCCGGATACAGTATAGTAGTCGAAATCTTTACGTTTCTGTAAATATGCAGGAAGTAATTTTTATTACACCTCAGCAACGTATATCTTATCATAAAATGTGAAATAGCTGAATATAATTAAAACACGTAACAAACCATGTTTCCCCGTATAGCATTATATAGTGGAATACTTTTGTGTGGCCCTGTAATTTAATAATAAAAATTATTTGCATCACAGATTGTACAGAATGCATATTTTAGTATATATTTCATAGATTCATGCCAATTCTATTATGTTCGAATGAGTGTAACACCATTAAAATGCATTTGAAACTTTTTCCCCATTGACCGTAATGTAGCGGAATCCTTTTGATTGTCCCTGTAATTGATCTATACATCCGATTTTCAAACCTTTTGAAATGACTCGACAAAATTACGCAATAATTATATGTTTTAAATTTCAAACGATTAAAATGCATTTAAAACTTTTTTCCCTATTGACCGTAATGTAACGGAATCCTTTTGAATGTTCCTGTAATTGATCTATCCATCCGATTTTCATTACATTTGAAATGACTCGACAAAATTATGTTATAATTATGTATTTTAAATTTCAAACGATTCGATTGGGTAGTTTTTGCGTTGTTATATGCGGACAGACGGACAGATGGACAGACAGACGGACAGACGGACAGACAGACGGACGGACGGACTGAGCGACAACAATAAGTGCTACGTATTTACATAATTACGAACGCACCTAAAAAGATATATATGTAACATTTTGAGATTGGGAGCCAATAGTATTAGCCGCAAGTGTTCCCATTTTATAGCATAGGATTCGTGGCGAGCGATTAAAAAAAATAAATAAAATAATGTAGGCATTATAGAAACTAAACATTGGTAGCTCCACAATATTTTATTTAAATGTAAATTTTTTTAGCTGTCATATTGAGAGGAAAAATACTCTCCCCTTCCGCAGCACATGTTCCATCTAAAAGAAAACATTCCCAAATGCTCCCCAAAAATTGCTCAAAACCGAAACATTGAACAGAAATTCCTCCATCTCCAGGCCTCTCTAGCTTAAGTAAAAAAAAAAAAAAGTTCCTAGAATTTTCCATAATCTCTAACTCAATTCTTTTATGTAAACAGAAATTAATATCAAGCGTCGAGATTAAAACGACAGACTGCAAACGATAATAATAACTTCTGCAAACGATAATTTTATTTAAAAGATTATTATTTAACTAATTTATAATCGAAAGTATTCAAAATTCGAATATATCTATAGACGATAATTTCACAAAAATAAATAAATAAATATATTGATCGCAATAAGTATAAAACGCGAAGAAAAAAAATAAAAAGAATGATATTTTTTGAACAAGTATGTTTTTGGAATAAATTTAATAAGACTTTCTTACAAAATGTTAATAAAAACAGGGGAAAATGAATTTTATTAGGAATGTTAAGATATAAAGTTTAATTAAGAATATTTTTAATTTAGAGCCATTTTACAGATTTACACATATTGGAATAAATGCTTTTAAGGCGAATTAAGAATTTATAAAGATTAATAGATTAGATCTAATTATAGGATTGCGAAAAATACAGCAAAGCATCGCCATCTGTAGGGCGGTTTACAACAAAAATTAAAAAACACCAATCTGTATTGGGGACTAACTGAATCTGAAGTTTTAGAAAATTCCGTGCATTTGTTCTTGAGATAAAGCTATTGCGATATTCAGGAATAATGCACCATGGCATAGCCACCTATTCAGCGATTTGCACCAAAATGTAATCAGAACCATATCATATCAAGCACTAACTCAATATTAAGTTTTATGAAAATCGATGCACTAGTTCTTGACACATGGCTAATGTGGAAATTACAAATAATGCAACATAGCAGCGTCACCTGTTTTGTGATATACAACAAAACCTAGTTTATATCAAAGATTCACAGAATCTAATTATTTGGGAAATTCCGTGCATTAGTTCCTGAGATAGATCTATTGCAATAACCACGAATAACGCAAAAATGGCAGCGCCACCTGTTTAGCGATATGCATCAAAACGTAATCAGCACCATGTTACATCAAGTACTAACTAAATCTAAAGTTTTATAAAAATCTATGTAGTAGTTCTTGAAATATGGTTATTGGGAAATTACAAATAATGCAACATAGCAGGACCCTTTGTGAGTGATATACACCAAACACTAATCAGATCCAGTTTATATGAAGGTCTAACAGAATCTAAAGTTTTGTGAAATTCCGTGGATTAGTTTTGGAGATAGAGTGCCCAAAAAATGTTTGTCACATACACTCTTGACAGACAGACTCACAGACTCACAGACAGACATTTTGTAAAAACATGTTTTTCGGGTTCTCTAACCAATAAAATGTGTAAATTCGTCGAAAACCGGATTTTGAAAAAATTTCACGAATCCAATACTTTTGTTTTGTAGAGATAGAAGAAAGTAAAAATACAGTAACAAAACAGTCAAAAACATAGAAAAAAAAAGAGATAAGGGAAGAATGAACCTGCAAAACAATAAAGTGAATGCTAGTAACATTTTTTTTTTTTTTTTAAACCTTTAATACAGTTAAAATGAAATATCCGTTTATATTATGAAGGTTAAAACCTGTTTTTGAACAATGAGCGCATGCTGTTTATATTTTCTTTCTTATGTTTCGGTAGAGTGCGTTTTATCTCCATAACGTTTATTGAAATTTAATTGCTAACTAAATGGCTGTAAAATATTTCGCTGATTTTGTTTAAATTATATTTTATAATTATATGTATACATATATATATATATAACATCCGGTATTTGTGTTTTTTTAAACTTTTCTTATATTGTATTTTAAAAAGTCCTATTACTCCTGAGTTCAAATGTAAAAAATAACTAGCAGTTAAAGGAATTTTAATAGAAAGGAAATGGTATTTAAATAAAAAACTAAACTAAAATATTTTCATTCTATAAATGTATATGTAATAGAATAAAATATGCTAACGGAAAATATTTTAGGCTATTTAGGTTTTAATTTAAAAAGAAATAAAAACTGTAATTTTTTTTCTTTATTTTTAAAGACTAAATAAAATATTTATGTATTATAACCGTATTTATAATGGAATAAAGTATGTGAAAGAGGAAAATAATTCAGATTATTTCTGCTCAGACATTAAATAAAAGCGAAATTAAAAAAAACCCCGCATATTCTTAACAATTTATTAAAGTCAAAATAAACATACATTGATACGTTATTTTATACTTGTATGAGATATTTGCTGGGTCTTACTGCTGCAGGAGCCGGAATGTGGATGAATTTAAAACGAATGACTTTCTATGGCTATACTATTTAATAATTTTTGTTTTTTAAATAAAAATTCATTATTTTCATTACTATTTATTATCTTGTTCAGTATTTCCCAAGGCATTATGCAGCATCATTGCTCATATGTCCTTGAAAATTTATTCATTATATGTAGAATATGATGTAAGTAACAAACCAAATGCACGCGAATCTCACAATAAAAGAAAATATATTCCTAGTCTTACGACTGCAGGTACCGGAATGTGGATAAATTTAAAACGTTAATGGCTTTCCATGACGATACTACTTAATAATTTTTTTTAAAGAATTAAAAATTCATTTGGTTTGTTACTTTTTTTTTTTTCGAATTCAATACTTTCAGAGACATTATACAGCATCATTGCTCATATATGTTTGAAAATGAACTTATTATGTATAGAATATGATATAAAAAACAGACCAAGTGCACATAAAATTCGCAATAAAAAATATATTGCTAGTCTTATGGCTGCATGCAACGGAATGTGGGTCAATTTAAAATTTTAACGTCTTTCGATGAACTATACTACTTAATCCATTTTAGTTTTTTAATTAATTAAAAATTTATTTTTTATTACTATTTATTTTCTAATTCAGAAGTATCAGAGACATTATTTAGCATCATTGCTCATACGTGCTTGAAAATGTACTTATTATATACGAAATGTGATATGATATATATTGAATATGATGAATATATATTGAATATAAACAAACACACACGAAATTTGCAATAGAAAAAATAAAATAAGCTTTTTTTTCGAAAAAAATATCAACCAAAACTTAAAAAAAAGCTAAAAAGAATTAAATAATTCTTTAAAATTCTCTAATGACAAAACGTTATTCAATAAGCACTCATCGCATATCAGGTACCCGCATAAAAACGGTTAAATTTAATATACATAATTTAATATCGACCAAACATAGATTTTAAAGAGAATATTTTTTACAAGAGATGAATTTACATATTTATGATTAAATTTATAAATATATACATATAAAAAGTACTGAATTACTTTTTGAAGTCGGTGCCAAATAGTCACAATTGATAATGATCATCACTTTTCCTAGTGGTACTAGGCACAATATATTCACAATTCTTATTATATTGAGGACAGTTTGGCACCAACTTCAAAAAGTAATTCATTACTTTTTATAAGTATGCATTCATAAATTAATATGTTCATAAATATGTAAATTCATCTCTTATAAAAAATATTATCGCTAAAATATATCTTTGGTGGATATTAAATTATATATATGAAATTTAACCATTCTTACGTCGGTACCTGATATCCAATGTGTGGCTATTGGATAAGGTTTTGTAATTAGAGAATTTTAAAGAATTATTTAATTCTTTTTAGCGTTTTTTTTAAGTTAATTGATATATTTTTTAATAAATAAGCTTATTTTATATAGATCTTTTCTTGTACTTTCACCTTTTATGATTTCACCATTTTTACGTCAAATTTTAGCAAGATTTAAGCTTTCCGCCCTTCCTTCAAATAATAAGGCAATATTTGTAATCATTTGTATTGTTTATATTTTAATAAATGCGTTCCACCCTGTCTCCGGTGCCGGGCAGCCCTTTTTTCCCCTCGTGGACTTATTGTTCTTATACCTCGCGGTTGTCATTCCACGAGTGGGTGATTTCGGTTTATAATAAATCCACACTTTAAATCCATGACAAAAGATACATTTGGGGTCACCCTTAAGTCCGCTTGGAGTTTACCTGCTTCCCCCAGGGGGGTACATCTTTTGTTTCTTCCAAACCATCTCGTGTAACATACCGTTGGAAAACTTTTTATCTCCTCTTTTTAGATAGATTTCGTATAAAATACTACCCATTGCGATTGCACCATTGTTGGAATTTCTGAAACATTTTTGCAGATCTACGCCGATCATGACCCCGAGACCCCAAAACTACCATCAGTAAAAAAGTTTATATATATATAGCTCTATATATATATGTGACATTTTAAAGTTGCGAGCCAGAGACATCATCGCCGGGTTTCCCTTTCACCGCACAGAAGTCATGGCCAGCGAGGAAAAAAATATAAATAGATGTAGAGGATCCAATAAATTAGTCATTGGCTGCTGTAAGTTCATTTATTAAACTGTGGTCATGATAGAGGGAAAAGCTCCTTTTGCAAATGATCTTTAAGCGAAATATAAAAAAAAAATATTCCATCATTTACTTCAACCAGCCGTACTCATGGAAGAGAAAACCCAAGAATCTCTCTTACCACCTCAAGGCTTCCTCTCTTAAATCTAAAAAAAAAAATTAAAATTCAAGAACATTTTTTACTCTCAAACCGTCATTCTTTTATGTAAACATAACTCATGCCCAGAGCCGAGACTATATTCCACAGATGATAATTTTATTTAAAAAATATTATTTAACTAATTTATAATCGACTCAGAATTTTCAAATATCTGTGCAAACGATACAGTTTTGCAGACGATTAATTTTAAGAGATAAAGAAAAGAAATGAATTTATTGTTATGCACACATATCGAATGTTGAAAGAGGGAAAATAAATAAATAGATAAATAAAAATAATGATATTTTTTTAAAGGTATGGTTTTGGAATAAATTTAATAAGACTTTCTTAAAAAGGGTTGATAAAAGCATAGAAAAAATGAGTTTTATTTGGAATATTAAGAAATAAAGTTTAATTAAGAATATTTTTAATTGAGAGCCATCTTTTAAATTTACGCATACTGGAATAATTGTTTTTTAAGGCAAGTTAAGAATTTATATCGTTTCCATAAAGATTAACAGATTAGACCTAAAAACAAGATTTTAATTTAATAAGTTAAACTAAGTACGGAATATTGTTATAAGGAAATTAATATAGTATAAAGGTTAATTTTGGCGAAAAAAATTTAAAACTTGTAATACTATCCCCCTTCTCCAAAACTTTGTATGAATTTTATAGTTAAATAAAACTACAAGTTCAGACAACAGATATCTAATCATTTAGAAAAGTTAAATTTTGGAATAAAACTGTCAAATCCAGGAAGCCAAGAGACGGAAGAAAAAGAAAATTAACGCAATATAATAAAATATTAGCGATTAAATAAAATAGTTAAGAGCAAATTAAATCGAATTAAGATTAGGTAGGAGCATTTCCCTGAAAGAAAATACAATAATGTTACAATATCACTTACCATTTGTAAGTGCATAGGAGATAATATATAAAATAAGTTGTAAATATTAATAAGCAAGAAATATGAAAAAAATAATAAAAACAATAAAAAATCTCTTTCTCATGGAAGTTTAAATATTAAAAATAACTTAATGCATAGTTTATTTGAAATGAAGTCCTTCAAATGAAAAAAGTCTTTCATAGTTTTTAAAAATGCAATTCTTCAATGTAGTTCACTATCAATAGTTAATCTAATTAAGAATTTCCTTAACCCATTCGTGCCCACCACCTTTTGCGCAAATTTTATTCGGTTGACACTACTATTTTTAAAAGAATTAAGTTTAGTTCATTAATTACGAAAATGTTTCAATTAAATAAAATAAAGTTTGCTGTTCTTTTTTACCGGTGTCAAAAACAGTGCTACATGCACCTTTTGAAGCGTCCCTAAAAAGGGACACTAGGCACTAATGGGTTAAAGTTTACTAAATACTGTCCTTCAAATAAAAGATCTTCAATCCAGTTTACTAGTGAACTGCATAATTTTTTCAGTTTGGTTTACTATTGTGTTTAGTTTTTTGTTGGATTCGAACATTTTTTAATAATATGTCAATTTTCTAATAGTAAATAGTATCAATTCAAAACATTAATAATAAATAATGTAGAAAAATTCAAATAATAATAATAATAAGAAGAAGTATAATAAAACTCAAAATTTAGAGCAACAACAATAATGATCCTCCATATCTTATTTTTTCTCAATTAAAATGTAATTTATACTGTACTCCATTATAGAAATAATAATAATAACAATAAAACAAGAGTATAATCAAAAGAAAATGTCACAGTTTATTTATTATTGATAGGGAAAGTATTGGTGGAGGATAAAAATAATTACATAAGAACTAAATACTTTTCTTATCTTATAATAGCATAAGAAAGTATTTTTTTGCTATTCGAAAGTATACGTAATAATAATAATAATAATAATTCCAAAATCCAAATAAAATTAAATCTAATTATTTAGAAAATAGATTCTCAACCAGTATTTCCTTACAATAATTCCTCTCTGATACTCTTTTACAAAATTGTCAAATTTGGTTATAAGTTTTCAAATCCAAATGTAGAGTAATATTTTATCTACACATGGTTTATAAACTTTAATAATAAAAAAATAGGAAATAAAAGATGTCATTCTTAATTGAGAAATGGAAATAAAAATAGTTTACTTTTTTGAAAAACTTTAATGTCTGTAGTTTTCACAATCACTGAAAATCACATATTAAGTTATAGGTTTGAGTAGAAGCATCAAATTTTATAACTGTTATCACATAAATATCTGTTGAATAAATAGAATAATACTAATGTCAAATAAATGAGTAAATATAGTTAGAATTAAATACACTTAAAATTAATTTATCGACATCAATTTGAAAGCTTTTACAATCAAAGTGTACACCTTATGCCTGCATAAGGAGCCCAATCTAACCCCAAAAACTCCCAAAAACAAGTAATATTCTTGTTGGCCACCAAGAAAATACTTGCTAATGTTGAAAATTATGGTGATAAAATATTTAAAGAATAAAAATTTAAATTTAATCTACTGTCTTGATTTTAGTTTTATCTAGTGATTGTGATTGTATCTGAGGTTTTGTTTGTTTTTTGGGTTGCTCATGAAACAATTTAAAATCTTCGGGTGAAAAATAGGGTCTTAATTTAGAAACATGCACAATAACGGAATTCTGTCCTGTCTCATAATTAAATTTATCTATTTTATAAGTTACATCAGACAGTTTATTTATAATTTTGTATGGTCCAGAGAATGTAGGTTCTAATTTTCGAGTGTTAGGGTATTTAAATTCTTCATAAATTACAGAGTCTTGTATTTTTAATGGGGATTCGACAAAATTTTGATCATAAAGTCTTTTACTTTTAAGGTGAAATTCGCGAGTTCGCGCTTTCGCAATTTTGAGAGCTTTGTCAACTGGATATGTTTACATTTTGATTGCCTCACACAGAACTATTATCTTCCCTTTTAAAAATCTGAATCAGAATTATCGTAGAAATTGTAACTATTTTTTTGCTGTTAACTTTAACCAGAAATTTTTTCTAATAAAAATAGAAATTGTAAATATCATAGTGATACCTTAAATTGGGATAAACTTTTCAATTTTATTATTTTATAGATCATAAACGGATTCAAAAAATTTAATTATAGGCAATTTCTTGCTTAAAATCACAAAATTTACTGAAAAAATTAATTATATTTATCAGTCAAAACTCTAGCCACAGCTTTGTACAGTTCCATCTTTCTTACTGAATTTAAATAAATTATAAGAATCCGGGATCTAAAGCTCAATGTCACCAGAAATTCTAACAAATAAAGGAAAAAACATAAATGTTAACTTAGTTTTCTAGCTCAAATGTCTAGTAATAGGAACATCATCATAAAAATAATGCTATCTGAGAATAGTTCTTGATACCAAACAAATATCAATAAATTAGAAAATGTACTTTTTAAAACAAACTTGAGCTTCTAAGTTCTTTTATGTTCCATTATTATTACAAACTTATCTTTTAATGTGCATAAAAATATCATAATAGTCTTTAATATGCAACAGTAATTGTCTTAAGAATATCATACTCCTCAATTAATCCTTGAGAACAAAAATGTTTCATTCGCCAACAAATAATAATGATAATAATAATACTCACATAAAGACTCAAAGAAAAACAAACAAATAAATAAATAAACCTCGCAAACAGAGAATAAATAATCTATATAAATACATAAAAAGGATACAAGTAATATTCAATTAATTAAAAAAAACTTAACTCTTAAGAAGAATTTCTCAATATGACCCTAGGGGAGACAAGAACAACGAAAATTATCAAAGTAATTAGCAACCGCCGATCAGTTGTCCCTGCAAGTTTTTTTCCCTTCCCTTGTCATCACTACCAGTAATATCTAAAGTCATTGAGGCAATATTTGGGCGACAACAAGATGAATGTCAGTCATCGTGGCGCTTTTATTTCCTTATTAAATCCAATTCGAAATCACCAGGTCTTAAAAATTTATCATTATGACCAAAAATATCAGGCTTCAGGAACTCACAAGATATTTCGAAGAAATCTTTCAAACCATTCTCACAGAAAGCGATTTAATCCTCTCAACCATGTCGGGAAAAATTCTTCGGCTATCCATAGGTTTTATTATCACTTCGTTCCATAGCAAATTTCTTTCAAAATCTGAAAAAGGCAGCACAGGCATTAGCAATCCTGTCGACTCAAATAAAAGACTGTAACATTTTAAAGTTGGGAGCCAGAGACATCATCGTAGGGTTTCCCTTTCATATAGATGCCAACACCTCTTAATTTATTCCAGAGTTTGATCCAAGATGAGCATGTTTTCAACCGGAAATTTTATTTGACCAAAAATTTCAGGATGAAATCAAAGATTTACATCGTAGAAAGTAAACACATTTTCTTAAATATTTTTTCCGGTTTTTGCATGCAAATTTTTGATCAGACTCCGGAATAATTAAGACATGTTGGCATCTATGCCTTTCACCGCACAGAAATCATGGTCAGCGAGGAAAAAAAATAAAATAAATAGATGTAGGGGATCCAATAAATTACTCATTGGCTGCTGTAAGTTCATTTATTAAAATGTAGTCATGATAGAAGGAAAAGCTCCTTTTGCAAACGATCTTTAACCAAAATATTAAAAAAATATATTCCATCATTTACTTCATCCAGCCGTACTCATGGAAGAGAAAACCCAAGAATCTCTCTTACCACCTCAAGGCTTCCTCTCTTAAATCTAAAAAAAAAAATTCTAGAATATTCTTTACTCTCAAACCATCATTCTTTTATGTAAACATAACTCATACCCAGAGCCGAGACTATATTCCACAGACGATAATTTTATTTAAAAAAATATTATTTAACTAATTTATAATCGACTCAGAATTTTCAAATATCCGTGCAAACGATATTGTTTTGCAGACGATTAATTTTAAGAGAAAAAGAAAAGAAATGAATTTATTGTTATGCACACATATCGAATGTTGAAAGAGGGAAAATAAATAAATAGATAAATAAAAATAATGATATTTTTTTAAAGGTATGGTTTTGGAATAAATTTAATAAGACTTTCTTAAAAAGGGTTGATAAAAGCATAGAAAAAATGAGTTTTATTTGGAATATTAAGAAATAAAGTTTAATTAAGAATATTTTTAATTTAGAGCCATCTTTTAAATTTACGCAAACTGGAATAAATGTTTTTTAAGGCGAGTTAAGTATTTATATCTTTTCCATAAAGATTAACAGATTAGATGTAGAAACACGATTTTAATTTAATAAGTTAAACTAAGTACGGAATATTGTTATAAGGAAATTAATATAGTATAAAGGTTAATTTTGGCGAAAAAAATTTAAAATTTGTAATATATATATATATGTATCTATATATATATATATATATCACTTTCTTATGGACACGATAACTTCTGTAGTTTTGCTTCAATCTCTTCCAAACTGATACATAATATCAAGGGGTATAAAATCTCGGCTAAGTTTGTTAATGGGCAAAATCGGTCCAAGGGGATGGAAATAGGGAGGGTTTTTGGAAAAATCGAAAAAACTCCGTAACTTCTTATATAAAATAGATATAGAGTCGGTTTAAAGTTTATATTACTTCTTAAAAATGGGCCAGAAGTTTATGCGTGACAGATTTTTGATAAATTTAGAAATGGGCTCAAGGGGGCAAAAACAGGGTTTTTGTGAGAAAAAAAATTCATAACTTCGTCAATTCTCAAGATATTAAGTCCAACTAATTTTTTTATAATTTTTTTTTTAATTGTCTAAAACTTTTGTATTCACAAGTTTTTGATAGGACCAACTTTTACCGATGAAAAAATTGAAAACGAAAAGAAAAAGGGGAGTGAAAAAAGAAAAAAATCCATAACTCCGTCAATTTTTAAGCTGTCAAATCTAATTAAATTTATTTTACATCTTCTCAATAATATCTACAACTTTTATATTGACAAGTTTTTGATAGGACCAATTCGTATAGCAAAAATAAATTAAACAAAAATAGGAGTTGGAGAAAAAAACCTCAAATCAAAACTGCTTATTTTCTGATTCATTTTTAAATTCATTTTTGATTTTAAACGCATCGAAATAGTAGATCCCCTTATTTAGAAACTGTATAAAGTGACGCATTGATCAGTTTTTTGATAAAGACAGAATATATTTCAAAAAATACTGCCAAAAAGGGTATTTTGAACAGAATTTCCCGAAGTCATCGAGACTGAAAATTTAAGGAAATATTCAAATAATAAATTGCGTTTTTTCTGACTCGTTTTTAAATCCATTTTCGCTCTCAAACGCATCCAATTTACAGATCCTCTTATTAAGGAACTATATAATGTGGCGCATTGGCCAGTTTTTTGATAAAAATTGAATATATTTCTAAAAATGCTGTCAAAGTGGGCATTTCGCACAAATTTTTCCAAAGCGATCATGGTTAAAGAATGAAGGATTTATTCAAATAACAAATCGGCTATTTTATGACTCATTTTTAAATTCAATTTTGCTCTCAAACGCATTCAATTGACAGTTTTTTTTTAATTTAGGAACTATATAATGTGCTGTTTTGGTTGATTTTTTAATAAATTCAGAATATATTTCAAAATATGTTGTCAAAATGGGCATTTGAGCTGAATTTCGTTTAAGATGATTCTGATAAAACCAGTTCTTGTAAAAATATGAAATTAAGAATTTTTCATAAGCGGCCAAACGAAGTTATTAAACTGGGTTTATCTCTAATCATACTTTAATTTTTTTGCTGTTGACATGAGCATTCTTTGAAATCTATCTCCGCCTATAAGCCAAGCCGACAGGGATTTTTTCTATCCCTACCCCTCCTTCTACCAACATATTTACAGGCACTTGGCACTTTTTGGCTCACAGGCTGTCAAAGCTGGAGAGCTTGCGCCCTCCGATTCTGTATTTATGTACTTATGTATGTATATATGTACGCATGTGCGTAACAAGATAGCTCTTGATAGAAATATCCGATTTGCTTTAAATTTTGTATATAGTTTTATTCTGATAAGATGCTTTCCTGATTAGTTTTAAGAGTTCATTGGATAAGTATAAAGGGGCAGAATGGCGGGATAATCTCTCTTAATTTAGATAAATGGTTTTTCATACAGAATTATCAAATTTCATTCAAATTTCAGGTATAGGGTCATTTTGATAAGGCGCCTCTATGATTAGTTTTTGGTGTTCATTGGCTAAATATAAAAGGGGGAATAGGTGATAACCCTCTTAATTTTAAGTAAATGTGTTATTCACGCATTATTTACCGATTTTCTTCAAATTTTGGATATTAGGTTCGTCCTAAAAAGGCACTTTCCTGATTTGTTTTGAGTATTTATTAGTTACGTAAAAAGGAAGACTCGGGGGAGGGGGGGGAATTACCCCTCTTAATTTATATAAATGGATGTTTTGAGCAGAATTAACCGATTTGCTATGCGATGGTCGGTTATGCGCAGTCCGACCATTGGGTTTTTAGTTGTCCATTAGTCCTATATACAACTAGGGTCGCTACCGACTTCTTTGGATGATCGACGCTTTATTGTATTTTTATTTATTTGTTAATTAGTGAAAAGTATGTTGTTTCACTGTTAATGATCCTTAGGATAACTTTTTGTCTGTTAAAAGCTGAAAAGTCGGTAAATTTTAAAAAAGAATGAAATTTATAAGCTGTAAATGGGATGAGGAGATATATAATTTAAAAAGGGAAAGGAATTTTAGTTACACAGATTATTTAAAGAAGAATCTCTGCTTTTAAATTGGAGGATAATTAATAATTAGTATGTGCTGATTGCGAAATTAAATCATCACAGCTATTTTAAAAGATTTGCAATGTTTGCATTTCTCACAACCTTTTAGGAGGCCCTAAATAGACTGAGAAAAACAATTAACTTTTTAAATAAATTTAGAGCTGTCAAAATTTTGTTGAAATGCGAATTTTAAAGAATGACATTCTTCTTTTATATGAAGTAAGTCAGTATTTGTTTGGTTGAAGAAATAAGTAGAAAATACATGTTTTTTGGATGAAAAATATCATTTCTCCCTTTTATTTTCTTTTTAAATCTAACCGAGATCTTTCTTAAAATAATATTTAAATATAATAGAAATTATTATTATAATTGCATCTAAAAAAATAATAAAAAATAAATCATTATTATTCGACTCTAAAAACTGTATTAGTTTACTTCTGTGCCTCCATAAACTGTGGTTAGGGGTGGATGGCGGTAGTTATTGCTCTGCCGATTCGCAAAGTTTTAGAATTACTAATTTTAAGCTTATCTGTGTGAATCTGGAAATATCAAAATATCGATTCAAGAGTTAAGAAATCGATTCTTATTATGATCGATGCCGTTTTATAAGATGCCGATTTTAATCGATTATCAATATTTCCAGAATCGCCCATTACTAGTATAATTTATCGGGTTTTTTATGATCACGTTGTGTATTTTTTATACTACTGTATGGAACTGGATTTATGAGGTAAATTCTTTTCATTTGGAATAATATAATCTAGATAGTTCCTATTATAACATTAGCCATTTTTTTTCAATATTTATTGTTGTTAATATATCTGTAATAAACGGAAAAATTTATCCGTCCTCAATGAGGACATTGGGCATTTGGGTATACATTTTATTCAAAGAGTTTTACTTTTTTTTGCAGAAAAATTATAATGAAAATAAAACTAGTTAGATGTAGCAATCTCAAAACTTTCTTCTATCATATGCATGTTAATACTTCCTGAAAAATGCAGCATAGCAGAGCCCCTGGTTAGGCGGTTTAAACCAAAATTTAATCAGCAACAACTTATGTCAATTTATGACTTAATCTGAAGTTTGATGAAAGCCCGTGCATTAGTTTTTGACAGAGAGCAATTGCAAAATATTAAAAAATATCTGCATAACAGCGCCACATGTTGGGTGATGTACACCTAAAATTATTCAGGATCAATTTTTTATCAGGTAGTAACTGAATCTGAAATTCGATGAAAGTCTGTGCATTAGTTCTTGAGATACATTTATTATTGAATCGTGGAAAATGCAGCATAGCAGCGTCATCTTTAGAGCGATTTACACCAACAATTAGACAACTTTAATCTAGATAAGGGACTAACTGAATCAGAATCTTTAGAAAATTTTGTGCATTAGTTCTTTGCTATTGCGATAATCACGAATAATGCACCGTGGTAGTGCCACCTGTTGAGCGATTTGCACCAAAACGTAAACAGCACCATTTTATGCCAAGTACTGAATAAATCTAAAGTTTTATGAAAATTCCCTGTTCTTGAGATATGGCTATAGTAAAAATAGCGAATAATGCAACATAACAGCGCCACCTTTTGAGCAATATACACCAAAAACTAATCAGATTTAGTTTATATTAAGGTTCAATAGAATGTAAAGTTTTGTGAAATTTTGTGCATTAGTTCTTGAGATAAAGCGTCCACAAAATTTTTATCACATACAGACAGACAGACATTTTGTAAAAACATGTTTTGGGGGTTTTCTGACCCCAAAAACGTGTGATTCAATCGAAAACCGGATTTCAAAAACTTTCACAAATCCAATACTTTCTTACTATAAAGGAAGAAGAAAGTAAAAATAGAGTAATTTAATGATGATAATCTGGGTACTCCGGGTGTATCAGATATTGCATATACATTACAAATTACAGTACCATTTACAATGATAACTTTATTATGTCGGACAAGAAAAAAAAGGAGGGGGGGGAATTTTCTTAAAAAAAGGAAAAATATCAGTTGTATCGACAAATGAAGCAATCGCTTACACATTGAGAACTTTAAGAAATCCTTCATAGTGAAATTCGGATATATTGACATTGGAAACCAATAATTCTCTTGCTGAACAGTTTGAAGAATTTTTTATAAAAATGTTTATGATATGTTCGTAGAAAAAAACTAATCGATTACAAAAGAAAGAAAAAATAAATTGAACTTTAATGTTACTAAAGACGAAATTAAAACATGTACAAGATTTTTTATCCTTTCGGGCTATCATACTTTACGAAGAGAACGGTATTACTGGGCAAATGATTTAGGAGTAAAAAAAAAAAAGCTATGTAGTGAAAAAAGCTATGGTTAGAAATTTCTACTTAGAGCTCAAGAGATTATTATATTTTCACAATAAGGAATTACATCAGCATAAGAAACATGATAAATTATCTAAAACATTCGCTGCCGATCACGCGCCAGCGCGTGATATAGCGCCAACGTTAAGGGGCCACTCATGCGCCAGCGCGTGATGTCCATTACCCGGTCAAGCGCTGGCGCGGGAAAATAATTCACTGATTCTTTGTTATAAAAAGTACATCGGCTTCTGGGAAAAACCGACTTCTACAGTGCGGCATTAACTATCATCACATCTTCACGTAAGTGGCAGCGAACGTGTTAAAATACGACCCTTGTTTGAAATGCTTTTTCAAAAATTTTCAGAAATGGGATATTTTCCGTGACTATTTGTTGACGAAATAATCATTTAGAATTATGATCATCATACACTGAAACAATTTATAACATCTAAACCTCTTAGATTTAGGTATAAATTATGAATTCTGTGCGGCAAAGATTGTTGTTGTTACAATTTTACGCTATTGTGGAAAAGAATCAAGCACTTCTGTATCTCACAAACTTCCTTTAGGTACAAATGTGATGTTAAATTTATTATCTATTGTTGAAGATCCAAAGTGTCAGTGTGTTTATATTGATAACTTCTTTACCAGTCATATGTTGCTAAAAACTAAAGGAAATACCGGACATCGCTAGTGGAAAAATACGAAAAAATCGTATTGAACCATGCCCAATAATGAAAGACAAAAAAATGAACAAAAAAGAGGGAGAATTTTACAATAGTAAATTTGATAAAACAAATTAAAATCTTGTTGTTAAATGGTAGAACGATAAGTGTGTTTCTTTGGTCATTAATTTTGATACCATATTGCCACTATATCCAGTATTGAGAAACACCGAAAAAAACTGGCGATAAATATATATCAATAAATATAAAAACTTTGTTAAATCACCGTAAAAGAAAAAATATACAGGACGCGTTTCGAGCTGCAAAATTACCGCTCGTCCTCAGCTGGTCCAAACACGTGTCAGGACACGTGTTTGGACCAGCTGAGGACGAGCGGTAATTTTGCAGCTCGAAACGCGTCCTGTATATTTTTTCTTTTATGGTGATTTAACAAAGTTTTTATATTTATTGATATATATCCAGTACAAAAAAATTAGTGTAGAAAAAAAAAAAAAAAAAAAAAGAAAAGGTAAAAGTGTTTCAGCCTCATGCTCTAAGTTCGTGTACCTCATTCATGGGGAGGGGGGGGTCGACCTTCATGATTGGGTACCACAGAAACATTCTATAGTAATAAGAGGAAATGAATGGTATTTTTGCCTTATTACTAGGCTGATAGACATGGCTATTATAAATGGCTATGATATTCATAAAAAGATCCATGTTTCTAAGTTGATGACAATCAAATATTTTTTTTTAATGTTATAGTAAACTATTTAAAAAAAGTCCTTCCAGCAGTACCGGGAGGAAGAGGTAGCTTTCATATACCTTATTTCTTTCTTTATTTATTTTAAATTAAGTTATATTATTCAAACATATGTATCTGAAATTAATGGGACACGTTGATATAAGATTGCATATTTGTTTTTGTCAGCACTGAATATTAATGAGATTTTTTAGATATAAGTCATCCTTTATTCAAGCTGGATTTATTTTAAGCGATTTATAAGCTTGCCAAATTCAACGATTTCATGAAGCGCATGCCATTTTAAAACAGCATGATGGATAAAACAAACCAATGAGCTTTGTCGAAATCTTAATTCATGTGCACATGCACACTCACATCGAAATGCATTAATATATAAGAGTGTTGTAGCAGGCAAATTGATTTTTAAAAAAATGTCACTCACATTAGTAATTCAAACTGCTATATCTCTGGCGTTTTTTTAAGATAAAGACAAAGCAAAAATACTCCGGAATTCATTATTAAGATAAATACTTTAGAAAGACCCTTTTTTCAATTTCTAATTTTTTGTTTGTACATCATTATACATTTAAAAGATTTTTGACAAACTTAAATTGCCGCAATTTTGAAACAAGATGGCGGATGAAGTTGGCCAGTGAACTCAGATTAAGAGATTAAACACTTTAAAAAGAACCTTTCATCAATTTCTAAATTTATTTGTACATCATTATACATTCAGGGCTCCCAAATGGTCCGCGAACTGAACATCAGAATTTTTTTAGAGAAATTTTCTTTTTAGATTTTTCTTGGATATTGTCAAGAAATCACGTTTGAAAGTTGATTCTAACTCAAACGTATTATGAAATTTTCTGTTAAAAAATACTGATGTTCAGTTCGCGGACCATTTGGGAGCCCTGTACATTAAAAAAATTTTTTGACAAATTTAAAGGGTGGCCATTTTGGAGCAAGATGGCTGGTGAAGTTGGCCAGTGAATCGCTCAAGCCATTGGATAGTACTAAGTACACGCGGAGTTATATCCAAATCAGTTTATAAATATGCGTCAGGTTATAAATACGCACGTGAGAAATTTCAGACCGTTTCAAAATGTCAACCACACTGGAAATTGAAAGCGCTATAACTCAACCATTTTTCAAGACATGGATGAAACAAAAATGCTCTGGAATCTTTGTATCAAGGTCAAACATACAAAAGAAAAATCTTTTTCAATTTCTTACTTTTTGCACTTAATTTTAAAATTTATTTTTTTTAATTCAATATTCCGCCATTTTGAAACAAGATGGCGGATGGAACTGGCCAACGAACTCGCTCCAGATATCGGTATGTAGTATGTGCGACCCAAGTTACATCAAAATCGGTTTATAAATACGCGTTTTATTTCGTGACGAAAATCACATCATTTCAAAATGTGAGCAACACTAGAAATTAAAAGTGCTATTACTCAGCTATTTTTTAAGATACAGACGAAACAAAAAACGTTCTGTATCTTTGTATGAAGGTAAAATGCATAAAAGAAAAATCTTTTTCAATTTCTCCCTTTTTTGTACCAAACTTTAGATTTTACATTTTTTTAAAATTTAAATGGCCGCCATTTTGTAACGATATGGTGGATTGAACTGGCGAACGAACTCGGTCCTTGCCTCATTATGTACTATGTACACACCAAGTTACATCCAAATCGATTCATAAATACGCGTGTTATCACGTGACAAATATCAGATCGTTTCAAAATGTCAGCCATAAGAAAAATTCAAAGTGCTATAACTCAATAATTTTTTAAGATATAGACAAAATAAAAAGTGTTCTGGAATCGTTGTTTTAGGTTATAACACGTAAAAGAAAAATATTTTAAACTTTTAATTTTTTTTGTATTTAATTTTAAATTTTAAATTTTTAAAAAAATTTTAAATGGCCGCCATTTTGAAACAAAATGGCGGATGATGCTGGCCAAAGAACTCGATTGATACATTTGTATGTACTATATACATACCAAGTTTCATTCAAGTCCGTTCATAAATACGCGTGTTATCACGTGACAAAATCAGATCATTTCAAAATGTCAGCCATAAGAAAACTTCAAAAAGCTATAACTCAATCATTTGTTAAGATATAGACAAAATAAAAAGTGTTCTGGAATCGTTGTTTTAAGTTCTAACACATAAAAGAAAAATATTTTTCAACTTTTAATTTTGTCGCATTGAATTTTAAATTTCAAATTTTTTTAAAAATTTAAAATGGCCGCCATTTTAAAACAAAATGGCGGATGATGCTGGCCAACGAACTCAGTCGAGACATTTGTATGTACTATGTACATACCAAGTTTCATTCAAATCGGTTCATAAATACGTTAGTTATCGCATGACAAACATCAGATATATATATATATATATATATATATATATATATATATATATATATATGTCAACATTTGAACGGAGGGTGGTTTTGGGGTCTGGGGGTCATGATCGGTGAAAATATACCAAAATTTTCCGGAAGTGCTTTCCTCCGGACGGCTGCAATAGGTAGCTTTTTACTTTTTGTAATGAAAGCCTCGATGAAAGCTACCTAAAAGAGCCGATCCAAAAGCAGTTCTGGGAGGACCAGTAATAAGGCAGATAACATTCGAATTCAAAGTGTTTCCTCACATAAAATTCGAAAGAATACAGCATGTTATTGGCAAAAGAGGGGAAAAAAGGCATTGCCAATTTATTCTTCAAAGCTTAGAATATATTGTATGAAATATATTGCAGAATTATACATACAATGTTTTCCTCTTTTTCACACTAAAAATCAACCTTAACACGAGAACCGCGGGAAATTTTACCCAAGTTTTATAAAAATAATTCACTTCAGAATTTTAATTTAAGTCTATTTTAGTTATTTATTTTAAATAATTTTTGTAAATCTTATATGTAAATTATTTTAAGAAGATTTATCTGGTTCGAATCGACATATTTTCATTGAGTACGGGTCAAAATGACCCGTCTCCGCGGTTCTAGTGTTAAAGACGTAAAAAAAAAGAAAACTTTATATATAAATATACATATATAAATTTTGATTTTTATCATTTGTTTCTGCATTAGTTTGTTTATATATTAAAACTAATTTATGTTATTAAAGAAAAACTAATTTATTGAAATTTTATATTTTTTCATGCAAACGCCCAATGCCATCAAATGAGAACGGCTTAAAAATATGGTTGCAAATATTATTATTTCTTTCAAATGCTTTTGAAATATTCTTAATTTATCCATTTCTACCTACATATATCGATTTTAAAGAAAATTTTCAAAAATTGTTAATTTGGGCGTTAATGGCTTAAGGTTGGACACCTTTATTAAACTTTTCAAATTGACAATTTAAAGCACGATGTGAAATATTTATAAAATATCGTTTTAAGTAGTTACCTAAATTTTATTTAAAATTTACTTAACTTTTATTTATTACAGGATTATACTTTCTTAATACTATATATACATAGGTGCCAATACACCATCGATTATCCGTAATACATGCGTTAATTTGACCCTGGTTTAATGAGTTTCGAACCTGAATTTTTTCAAAGAAATAAAATTAAGTATGTTCCTGTAACAAAACTGAAATTAAATAAATAAAGAGTCATGAAATATATTTTCTGGTTTGAAATGACGTTAACCTGGATCAAACTAATTCAGGTATTACGGAAGATTAGTTGAAAGTTGGCAGCTATGTATATATATATGATATAAATTTTTTTTTTAGTTTTATATCATATTTTACACTGTCAGTCACTGTGACCGACGCCACCTAAACGGGAAGTTCAGTGGCAGTCACCGTGGCACTCAAGGTGTTAACCATTTAACTGATGAATGTTTTTGAAATAAACTTTCAAATAACATTATTATTTTTATACCATTTACAGAATTTTAAATTTTTTGTCACCGGTTTTTCAAAACTTAAATTTTTGCCCAATTGAATAAGAAAAATGCTCGGATTAAATAATCTAAAATTTACAATAAAAATTTACTGGTCAGAATAATAAATTACGATTATAATAAGGATGCCCGCACGTGGTACGGGCAAACCCTGGTTAGCAAAACACGTTGCCCGTATGACGTACGAGGAAATCGGGGAAACAGTTAATAAGGACTAACTTCTGAAATTCTGTTAAAAAAATACACACATCTACATTTTAAAATGTGTCAGCATAAAAAAGCTTTATTTTGTAATTAAAATACATGACAATGAAAATATAGAGCTTAGAAAATGAGAAATTAACTCCAAATATAGTGGTTTACCAACTTCTTTAAAATGAATACATTTATAGAGCTTCCCTTCTTATCGTTGACCAAAAACTAATTTGTAAACCGTTAGTTTAATAGAAAGATAGAAATAGTTTAAGAACATGATACAAAATGTTTTTGCTATCATATGAAAATGCTTTCAAGTCAAGATGGTTTTTATTGAAAACCTTATAAAATTAAATTTTTGTACATTCCATGGGTCTCATAACTTAGAAAACTTTCTCTGTTCTGTGCTATAACAAATAAAAAAAGCAAGACTAAATTTTTTTACAAATAAAAATTAGCTATTTATGATAGTTCGAATTTTATTAATTTTTAACTAAAAATGAGTTTTTCTGAATTTGTATTCTTCATATAAAAGACAGTAGTGATCATAAAGAATCTTTTGAACAAGGGTATGCGAAAAATTGATAAAGTTCTAAGGATCATAACTCGATGAGTTAGTTCACATAGCAATAGAATTTTTACAGTTTTTTTAAAATTATTATTAATGCAAAATGTTTTGCAATGTATTCTAAAAATGATCCAGGATTGTCAAGAAATTGTTAAAAATCAATTTTTATACAATCAAGAACAGTATTTGAAATATCTGTAATTTGATATTACTTCTTAAGGGTGTATTCCAATCCAAACTGTTCATTTTGTGATTTATTTTTAAATTCCTTTTTCCTCTCACATGCACCCAACTGACGGGTTCACTTATTTGGAAACTACACAATGTGCCGTGTTTGTCGATTTTTTTTTTATAAATGCAAAACGTATTGCAAAAAAATGATGTGAAACTGGGCGTTTTGAACCGAATTTTACGAAGCGGGAGATCTGGAAATTAAAAAAAAAAGTTATACTGAGAACATAACTGTTTATAAAACAAATTCTAATGAATTGAGCGAAAAATGAAATCAGACGACATCTTATACATCTCTTAAAAAATCACCTCAGAAAGTTTTATATTTTTACTTTTAAAGATGAGTTTCTGAAAATGTATCAGAAAATTTCGAGCTGTTGAGGGTGAAAATTTATTTTTTCGAATACATCCTTAAACTAAAGGTTTAGGAATTTAGTCATTAGTGAGCGATAAGGAAAGAGAGTCCCTCTAAAGTTAAAAACATCAAACAAGTAATACTAAAAATCTAAAAACAATTACAAATACACATATTGCACCCAAAGGTAAAATACACTCACCGGACTATAATAATATGGTTTAAAATATCCCACTGCGTTTTAATATCCAATTTTGGGCGAATAAAAAAAATAGCTTTATATGAAATACTCTACCACTAGCTATGTTATTAATTTTTTTTTCAGTTTAAATCAAGTTTATTTTGCATAATTAAATGAATACAGTATTTTGGATATTTAGCAGCTTTTGATTTCACTTCATTACAATCTTAACAACTTAACTTGTGCATTTATTAAAAATTATTAGTAAGCGAGCTTGAACTTTGTCGGAAGAACATTTTGGATTACAAATCAAATGTTGCATTATTATTATTATTATTATTATTATTTTATTTTTTCAAATTGAAACAAATTGCATCAAAATATTTTATTTAACAAACGAAATTGTGTTTTTATGCTAGGTTATTTGATTATCAGTGTTATATTCAGTATTGTAATATATTTGTTTAAATGGATATCAAACTTAGTGGGATACCTTTAATTATGAAATATAAAAAAAGGAAATTGTAATTTGTAAAATGTATGAATAAATAAAAGCATGATAAAGTAATGTCAATTTGTATTTCTATCAACATCAATGTGAAATTATAAAATTTCATTATTTAAAGAAAGTGAATGAAATCCTATGAATCATCATTTGGTATAACATGCAAAAACTACTTGTTCATAAATAATTGACAAATATATTCGAAAATAATGCAAAATGATTGACAAATACCACTTTGTTTAACAAAGTGTTAAGAATGTACAATTTACAATGCCCAAATAAGCATACATTGGTTATTCATAGTTTTTGTAACAAACGATTTCAAGACACAAATATTAATCTTATGCTCTATTCTACATACATCGCATTAACAAGCTAATATCAAAACAGCAACGTTTAAAAATACTTTTTCATGTTATTTAGTAATCGCAATAAAATAAACCATTTTAAATCAGGGGCTCACAACCATACTAGACCAGGTCTATTAAAATAAATAAATAAATAAATACACAATTAGGAAAAAGCAATGTGGTAATCAATTTAGAAGCTGCCTTAAAAATGTTTTATTTCATCTCACAGTGAACCAAGTCTGTTTTCACACATTTTCCATGTATGTCATCTGTTTATAGACTTGGTTTATTGTGGGAGTGGATAAAACATGTTTATGAACCTTCTAAACGGACTATATCACAATTTCTCAAAATGAGCTGTGAGTTGACTATGTAGCTCAGTCATTTGATAGAAAAAAAGAATGTTTTTGTGTAGTTTTGATATTTGGTGGCTTTATGTTTATGTTTATGTTTATTTTATTTACTTACTTTGTTTTTGTCGCTGAACACAAATTTGAGGTTATCCAATAAAAAAATTTTCCGTGAAACACGTGTGTCCGAAAAGATGTAAAAAACATGACTTTTCTTTGTTTTTTAAAAATAACTTCAAAACTATGAGTTTTACGTAAAAGTTGGCATAACATAAATTAAAGAGGATAAAATTTCCTATATTTTATGCATTAAACATTATTTTTTTTTCTTTATTTCATAGCTCAATGGTTTAGCCCTGACAGTGCCGCAAAAATTGGTGTTAAAAGTAAAAATAAATAAATAAATAAATAACGGGAATTACGGCACTATAGGTCGATGAAACATGAAAACTAAATATTTTAAGTAAACTCTGACCATTAATGATACTAAAGATTATATGATTGACTGCATTTTGACGATCTAAGGTTTATTGTTATCCTCTTTTTTATAATCTTTAACTCATGTTTTGCCGACTTTTACGTGAAGTTCATAATTTTGCAGTTTTTTTTTTTTTTTTTTTTTTTTTTTTTTTTTTTTTTTAACAATAAAAAGTCACTTTTTTTTTAATTCGTTGAATAACCTCACATTCGTCTTCAGCTACCCAAAAACATAAAGGCACCAAATATCAAAACTAACCAAAACTTTCTTTTATTTGTCCTTTTGAGCACGTAATGCCTAGACTAATGGTTATAAGCCCCACAAACATGGATATTTAATGTATCTGTGCAGCTACACTGAGGCACATTCTGTATCATTGTTGTTTTGATTGCTCATATCTCATTAACATTAAATATACATAAATGGAAAACTTCAGAAATTTTATTCAAAAGGCATATATTAGTAAACATTATTCATTAGTAAAATAAAGATTCAGTATCATAATAATATGTTCGATTGTCTTCATAAAATGTGTTGAATAAACTTCGTCAACGATATTTCTAAGATAAAACTCCAGTGATATGTCACCACGAATGTAAAGATTTAAATAGTTATGCTCTCTGAAAATCAAAAACATTTCAGTTGACTACCATTTGACTATCATTTTCAAATCTAATTTTATTTATTTCCCTTTAAATAGAAAACTTATTCAGTTGTTTTCAACTTTTCGCCAAATATATTTTCTAATATATAAATGCAGTAACATTTTTAAAATATAGATTCAGTGTCATAATAATGAGTGCGATTATCTTCATTAACTGTATTGTGTAGACGGAGTCACTGATATTACTGAAATAAAACTCCAGTGATATATCACCACAAATGTAAAGATGTAACTAGTTGTGCTCTCTGGAAAAAAAAAAAAAAAAAAAAAAAGGAATAAAATGAGTCATAGATTGCCATTTTCAAATACAATCTTATTTATCTGATTTAGAAACTCATATTTGATGATCGGCTTTTCTTTTATTAATTACAAAACTTATTTAAAAATTTTCAATTTTTCGCAAAATATTTTTTTATTAAGTAGACTCCTTCAAATCAGCACAGCCTGGGACCAGATGTTGTGCAAATTTTAGAATTTTGTGAATGACAAGTCATTACTTTGTTTAAATTTTTTAAGCAGTAATTTGAACGTAATTAATACTGTAATTGAAATTATAATGAATGCTTACAATACAATAAAATAGTAAAATAATCAAGTAAAATAATAAGCTAAAATAATAAAAATGTTGATGATTTTTTAAAATAATTAAAATATTAAAAGCAAAGGTCAAGTAAATAATCAACAATGTATAATTAAATAATCATTATAAAGATGAGATGCATTTTCCCTAAATTATTCAATGAATCTTGCCGCATAAAGGTGCACTATTAATTCACATTAAAGTCATAAACTAAAGAAGTTTCATTTTAGATTTCGCCAGACCGAATAATAATAATAGTAATTATAAAGCTTTATTAATGCATAAATACATTTGGATAAAAGATTCTCATAACCAGTAATATCATTTTTTTTTTTTTTTTTTTTTTTTTTTTTTTGAGGAATAAATTTATTTTTTCTTCAGGAAAAAGCAAGAATACAGTAACATTAACAAAAATTAGATTAAAATATCATTGGATTGATATAAAAATTAAAAAGTCAGATTTTGTCCCTATAACTGAACTGAATATTTCATTGTTTACATCTGTAAATTATGTGCGGATTTCATCTAGTTGTGGATTTTTGGTTTGTGGATGTGAGGGAGTCTACTGTATAGAAAATTCGGCAATCAAATGACAAAAATTATTGTATGTTTTGATAAACATTCTCCATATTTATATTCCCTTTAGCTTCTGAATTTAAATCTATCAGCCTTGGCTTCCTATTGGTATTGTGATTGCAAAAGTTTGTGCCCTATTTCATAGATGGCAGAAACTTGCAATGTTAACTGTGATAATGCTTCTTTTATAACCATATTATTAACTGACAGTTATCTACATGTGTAGTGAGTGAACATATCGTTATTAGTTTGTGCGCAAGTTTAATATTCAAAATGATTAATGAAAAGTCACCTTTTCGTCATGTTACGTTATATTAGTTTTTAAAAAAGGAGGTATTGAATGCGCTACAAAAATTATTCCTTTTGACATTTCGAACTTCTGACATTGTTGAATAATCCGCAATTTAGAAATTAATAATCCATAGATTACTACATTGTAAAATAAATCCGTTAAATTTATGGCGAAGCAATCATGCCAGCTGTTTTTGCCGTAAAAATTGCAGTAAAATTAGATGTAAGAAAAAAAAAATACATCTAATTTTATTGCAATTTTTAAAGCAAAAACTGCTGGCAACATTGCTGCCAGTAGTTTTTGCCGTAAATTTAACGGATTTTTTTAAGAGCACTGAAGCGATTACTTACAACCCTTCCAGCATGCATGGTCACAGTGATGTCACAATGGCGTCACTGTGAATCACTTTGGTCACATCACATCTGTGACCAAAATTCCACCACTCAGTGACGTCACATTGTGACTGAGATGTGATCTTCTTAAAAATCTTTAGAAAATTACAAATATTCTTCAAAACATGTTATTTAACTAAAAAAACATGCTTCTGGCAATTTATATATCATCGCTTTTGTCACAGTTTCGTCAAAATGTTAATGTCAAAGTAGTCTCAAATGACAAATTTTTCACAAATTTGTCGCACCGCTACTTCACAAAGTGGTCACAATGTGACGTCAGAAACGAGCTCTAAAACGGCCATAACGACTTCACATTTCAGTCACTGTGACTTCACATGAACGTCACGTAGATAATCGATGGTCACAAAGTCACAATATGACTTCACAACGACGTCGCAGTGACGTCACTATGCCTTAAGGGAAGGAGATCTCCATACTGGGCATACTCAGAATATTTTGAAAAAAAAAGTAGACTACCCATGAATGCAATAAAGGATCAGTCAAAATTATTGGCGGAATTACACTATAAAGTCTCTAAAAAAATAAAATATCTTCAAATATTTGGAATGAAAAGACGAAAGCGTTACGCGATTTTGCGAGAAGCACTTTTCCTCGCCAAAAGCAAACGATTTTAATATAACTGAAATTATTTGTTAAGGGATTTTTTATAATGTGTACGAATGCTTTTTAATAATTTTAAATTTCAAATGAGAGAGTTTAATATATATATACATATATATAGCTACACATGTATTGCACGAACTTTTGCAATCATCCAATAGGACAAGTTTTTCCTTAGGTATTATTTTATCATAACAATTAATTTTATTGATATCAGCATCTAATATTGATTGTATATCTGTTGTGTATACGTTTATGATTATGGGACGATTTATGTTTCAGCATTCATAGTAATAACTATAGTAAAATTTATTTAATTATCGTTAAAAAGTTGACTTTTGCTTTATTTCAAACATCTTTAAATTTGCACTAGGGACTACTTTTCCGAACTAATAATTTTTTATAAAATACAAAAAAAATACTAGTGAAGTTTAGTCTGTTAAAAAGTTGTGGCAATACGATATATTCCAAGCATCTTTAATAATTCTTCCTTATAATATTATCATATGAAAAGTACACAAACTAACCACATTCATTAGGTTTCAGTAAAAAACGTGTTAGTTAAATTTCGATAAATTTTAAAGTTAGTGCAATTTGTATTAGCGTAAAAGTAATTTTTTCCGAAAATTGAAAGAAAATTCATGACCGAAATGGATATGAAGGAATATCATATTTTCACGCATGCATTCTTAAACATACCACTTGATTATGAAATTACAAAAAAAACCCACCTTTTTGTAGAGTATAGAAAAGATATTCATCGTATCATTACTTGATAACATCATGCTTTGATATAAAAAGTAAGAGCAATTTACTGATAATGAGTTGATAAATGTAAATAAATAAAATAATTCTAACATATGGGTGATTATGTCTTGATAGCTATTCAGTGATACTTCAAATGTTATTAAAAATAATTCAAGCTACAAATACTATTTTATATGCTAGATAAAAGCAATTAAAAAAATAATTTTATAACAATAATGTTCTCATTTTTCATAAAATCATCGTTATATAATGGGATATTTTGTAACATCCAATAAAATAAGTCATATACAAAATAGATATTTACAGAATCTAATAATTTTTTCATTTAAAGAATGAATAAAAACACTGTATTTATATAAAAACGTTGCATAAAAATAAGTATTTCATTAATATATCTCTAATGTAATTTTAATATGTAAAATAGCCTAGTCCTTATACTCGCAACCTTTAAATAGAAATAAATATATTGACTTTTTATTCACGTTGACATTTCAGATGCTTAACAGAAAAAAAGAGTACAAAATGAGCCAATTTTAATTTAGTTTACACGTTATCTTGAGCATTCTCACAAGCTCAACATCAATTAAATTTATTAACAATAATTTAAAGTATTTATTAATGCCATTGTGTACAAAATTTAAAAATGTGTAATTTTTATTATGTATTAATAAAAAATAAACAATTACTAAGTTTTAAAATTTGGACGCAATTTATTTAGCTACCGTGTAAACGAACATGGGAGCGATAACTGATGTGCAATATATTGTCAATGATCAGTTACAATCAAGAAAGATGAAAATATTGTAGCAGCAAACGATATATTGCATTTCCAGATTAAATTAAAGTTCAAATTCTATAATTGCACAATATACTTTCTTAAACCTTTTATGCAATGCAAAGTGTGAATTTCTTTACAGAAATATTAGAAAGGCAAATTACATTAAAAAAAATTGTAAACTGCACAGACAGTATACGATTTTCAGAGGTTTTAGAAGGCACCATAAAAGATGGACATATTAATATTTAATCTAAATAGTTTCTCGTTTATATTATAATCAAACGGTACAATATCAGATATACATGATCAATTAAATATCGACTTTCACTTAAAAAGTTTAACAAGATATTATTGAAGAAAAATAAATATTTCCTTTTATAAAAAGAGCATGTATCTATGCATACATTGCTTTTCAAAAACTCTATACACAATTTAATCAGAAAAATTGGCATGTTCTTCTTTTTCTTCCATGTACAGGGCGACACATAAATACTGTGACGTGATAAAAAAGATAATTTATTCTAATATTTTCTTTGCGTTTTCGAGCCAAACTATTTTTTTATTCATATTCCTCGTGCTTTTGGTTGTCTAATTGCTATTTTCGTTGATATTAATTCACTGTATGGCAGGAAAACAGCAGTTTGAGTAAAGCCTAATCTTGCTTTCGTGTAACAAACACTCTCCACAAGCAAACTTTGCTGTTTGAGGTATCCTGGAGTAAAAAAAATTGTGCAATGTAGCACAAGTCCTTGAATTCACCAAAAAGGGCTTTGGAAGAAATCTGGGCCGAAATCACGCCAGAAATATTCTGTAGCGGCAATCTTGGCTAATTTTCCAGAAGCGCTAGGCCCTTGCATCGCCGCAGAAGAAAGTCATGAATATTTTTTTATTATTTCTTGTACAGAATTTTCTTCTCTTTCCAATGGTGAATAAAACGGGTTGTTTTGTTCTTTCAGTTAAAATTTATAGATTTGTTTGCGTCACAGTATTTATATGTCATCCTGTACAAATTTTAAATATAATGGCTGAAATCAGACTAAATTTTAAGCAGAAGACAGTTATCCTAAAGTGTTACTGGAAGTTTGAAAACATAATTGAAAATCAGAGAAAGTTCTAGAGAAAGGTTTGAAACAGGTCCACCAACGCACCCTACAATTACTTAAAAACAGGTGGATGGAACCGCGCCAAATGTTTTTAATCCTTTGAGAGGCAAGAAATTTCTGTTCTTAAAATATTAAAATAATTGTTTGACACCAGAATTTAAAAAAAGAAATCAAAATTGATAAAAGCTTTTCTTCACGTATTTGATAAAATTGAAATTTTCATTCAAAACTTCTGATGTCAATGTAGCATTTCATAAATATAATTAAATGGAATATACTTTATCCCACTGCCCTTCAAAGGGTTAAGCAATGAAACTTTAGGAAGATTACGGTCATCACAAACACCGCAAATTGAGAGGGCATGTTTTCAATTCCTTTACTTCAAACCGCCAGCAGGATCTCGAATAGAACGGCCAACAATTTGAATGAGATTTTAAGTTTATAAAACACTCATTATTGTTATTTCATTTTAAATTTCAAAATGAAGATAATGAAAAAATTACGTTATATTCAATATTCAATTAAACTGTCTATACTCTTTTTGAAACACTTTGCGTTTATATACATATATATGGGATCAAGTGAAAATGTTTAGTAAAATTGCAAATGGAGCTAAAAGCTTCCAAATTAAAAACACAACATATTTTTCAATTTTGTGATGCTAAGTTCAAGATATATGTCTATTTAAAAAGAACCATGGTTGTAACCTGTTAAAGATTTTCAAAATGGGATTAATAAGGGTGGTAGCGATTGTCCTGTGCACCCCACGAATGTTCTTGGAGTGGCTGATATGATGTGTAACCTAAGTTTGATGCTCGTGAAGCATAGCTGTTACCTGAATATGCCGATGGCACTGTAAGAGTAGTCGGAACAGACGGAAGAACTGTGGAATTAATTTGATGCGAATGAACGTATCTTACATGTAAATCTTGCATGCGTTGAGCTTGAATGCGCTGTGCATATGTAGGATATGTATTTATAGTGGATCGATCTGAAGACAGCATCGTGTTTGACATATGAGCTAGAGGATAACTCTTATCATCTGGGGCTAGAAATCTGCAATTATGCGCCATAAAATTTGCAGAATAACTTAGATACTGTTGAGGATAAGGACTTGGATATGTTTTCTTAACTGTTGAAGTTGATAGTGGCTTTGTAGAGCTAGTGGTTGGTTCATTGATGACTGATTTTGGACAACGCCTCATTCGCGTTCTACGACGAAAGTTGTTATTTTGAAATTGGCTGTCATACCGAGAATCATAAGTCCAGTTACCTCCTTTTCTGTCACCACCTTCTTTGACAATTCTTGTAAAACACTTATTTAAGCTAAGGTTGTGGCGGATGCTATTTTTCCAGCTGATTCCGCAGGTCCTAAAATATTCATATTTTTGGACAATGTAACTATATATATATTCAAGTGTTAATCGCTTTTCTGGTGATGACAATATTGCCTCTCTAATAAGAGCAACATATGACAAAGGAGGACGCTCGGCTCGGGACTTCTCCTTACAAGGGACTTTTTTCAAAGTTTTTGGATTGTATTTTTCTAAGCTTAAGTTTTTTGGTTCAGGGTTTGAAACGGAATTTTTATCTGACTTTTCTTTTAAGCTTGTATCGTCTAAGTACTTTGTATTAGAATAAGCATTTATTTCCTCATTCTTTTGATTGTCTTGATTCTGTTCTACTTTTATAGAATCAACATTTAGTTCCATGCCTTTCATTTGATTCTTTATATTCTTCTTTGATTTGGCGGAATCAGCATTTAATTCCTTGATGTCTTTATTTTCTTGATTCTTCTTTGCTTTGGCTAATGTTTCACAAAGTAAATCTCCGATGGTAATAGTAATAACTTCGTTACTTTTTTCAGTTTTAGATTCGCTGATTGATCCATTTTTCTCATCATTTCCATTGGTGTTATCTGGAAAGATGCATTCTTCCCTATTTTCAGGGACAATGGAATCAACACGAGTTTCCAGATTTTGATAATTTCCAATCTCAGGGTTGCTCTCTTCAGATGAAATGCCGTCATTGTTTTCATTGTCACTGCTTGTGATCCCAGTATCATCTTCTTTAAGATTAGCATTCTCACTAGTATCAGAGTGATAGTCACTAACACTATAGCCAGTACCAGACGTATGCGCTGGTTTGCTTGCAGGCAAAGTCGTGGGTCTATAATTAGGACAGTGAGTTGTATAACTTTGAGGATTCGGATTAAGCATTTTGTAGTTAGATTTCTGTGTAGAAAGACACGGAAGATACTTCACACTGTTAGCTGAATAACCTAGAAAAATAAATATGTATATTAATATATACACTAAAAATGAAGCTTAGCATTTGTAATGAATTTCACACGCACATATATAAAAAGTACACTGTAAAAAAATCTGCAAAGTTACTTATTTTTCTCTTGGAAACAAGAATACCTAAAATATTTTATGTATCGGCAACAACAAAAAGTCATATAGCACATACACATTATTGTAAATCAAAAAATATGTATGGTTACTAAGAATTTTTAAGATGTCCCTGTAAATAAACGATCAATGCTACAAATTTCATTTCCATTAACGAACATGCATATAGTGACGCCCAGTAATATCTATGAATTTCATGAAAATCGGACTATATTTATGCGAGTTATAGCACGTACAGACAAACAAACCGAATTCATAAAAAAATTTTAACTTTGTTGGAGAGTACTTAAAAATAAAATTAATAAGTGTAAATAAATGAATAGAAAAAGAAAAAATCGGTTTATATGAGAACTCATTTCATATAGTAAACAAAGAAATTTCCAAAAAATACGTTTGACAACTAAATTATTAGAGTTTTTCCATATATGATAAGCTTCCCAAAATCATAACCAGATGAACAATATTGTATTATTGAGGCTTCGGAAAATTTAGTTAATGACATGTCCAATACTCCAAGATTTTCTGATGTCTGGTTTCCATTCCTGTAATTTCACTCCCCCTCCCCCTCCTGTTCTCTTTGATTTGGTCTCGTCCAGTAAAATGTGACTTATGATTGGTCTCCTCTGGGTGCGCGTGCCAGCTTATTTTTACTGTCGCTTTGCGACGTTTCCTAGTCAGTTCGCCTTAGCAGCGAGCTCAGTTACGCGACTTATTTTATTTTATTTTGCGATGTGACTTTCTTTTTACACTTTACACTTTTAGCACTGATGATGGGACTTAAGAAGTCCCGAAACATGTATGCTTTTAACATCTTTTAACATCTTTTATTTTATAATATTTGTGCTCTTGAACGTTGTTTATTTATTTAGTTATATATAAGCACAAAGTACAATCCGCCCCCTTTTTTATGTTTGGCTTCAACGGGCCGTTGGATTGTTTTTTTACACTTTTAATTTTACAAGATGTCACATTGCAATAGATTTTCTAACTTCTGCCTTAAGAAATTCAAATATCTTAATCATCTCAGGTTTCTTTTGAACTGTAAACATAATAAAATAGTCCCTGATTTTATTTCTGTACATTGTAATTTGCACACTTCAAACAAAGTCGGAAAAATTATTTTCCGCACTAAACTCGCGCTTTTAAGATCTGTTATACAGGAGACCCGTCGTAAAATTGCCTTGATTGAACATGAACTATATGATTTACATCTTTTTCTGTCTAACTCCCACCACAATTTTGTGTCTATCGATAACCGGTCCTGGGTCAGTGCACTGAACAAATCTAATAAACATATTGCTACTTTGAAAACCAAATTTAACTCGCTCTCGAGTAAACATAACGACACAATACCCAACACATTACCGTTGGTTAATGAGAATGTTGTTGTTAATCTTTCAAATACTGAACTTAATGATAACGATATCCATTACCTTAAATTAAATAACAATTTTGCACTTGCTAGTAAACCATCATTTCCCAATATTATTGCTCCTATCGAAAGAGCGTTCAAATTTAGTACTTTAAACCAATCTCAAAAGGATTCAATCAGACATCTTATTGCCAATAATGTGAACTTAAATAATAACCTCCCTAATTCTAACGTCAGTAAAGCTGCATCCCGTTGTATAAGAAATCTGAAATCCAATGCAGACATAGTTATCAGCAAAGCCGATAAAGGCGGACAAATTGTGGTTATGAATAAATCTGACTACCTTACCAAAATCCAGGAACTAATAGATGATGACCCTTACAAAAAGATTAATTCTGATCCTTCTCAAAAAGAACTGAAAGCTATTAAATCTACTATTGAAAACTCCCCCCTTATTTCCAACAATACCAAATTTTCTATCATTCCTTCTGTCTCACATTGTGCAAGATTTTATACTCTCCCAAAAGTACACAAACAAGGCATTCCATTCAGACCGATTGTTTCTAACATCGGTACCGCTTCCTATAAATTAGCAAAATATCTTACCTCCATTTTCTCCCCTCTACTCTCTAACAATATTCATACTTGCAGGAACTCTTATGAGTTTGTCAATAAACTTCGTAATTTCAATAGCGCACAAAACACTAAAATGGTTTCTTTTGATGTTACATCCTTGTTTACCAATGTTCCAGTTCAAGATGCTCTAAAGTGTCTTGAATCGCGTTTGCGGGAATTTCATTATACAAACTTCGAAATTGATGAATTGATCCACCTTACTAGCATTTGTCTCTCGCAAACCACATTTATTTTCAATGGTAACTTTTATCGAATGACTGATGGTTTATCCGTGGGCTCCCCCCTCAGTCCTATCCTTAGCGACTTTTACATGCATTATTTTGAATTAAAACTTTTCAAAAAACTTACTTTTTCATTTTATATCCGTTACGTAGATGACTGTTTTGCGTTGCTGGACTCTGATATACTTGATCTTACTAATATTCTTACTGTTATGAACTCAATAGATGACCATATTCAATTTACCTATGAATTTGAGAATAACAATCAATTACCTTTCCTGGATGTTTTGGTTTCCCTCGAAAATAACCTTTTTCACACTACTGTCTATCGTAAACCATTCGCTGTATCTTTGCCCCCCCCATCGCCTTTCATTTCACCCCCCTAATCAGAAATTAGCTGCATTTAACACTTATGTACACCGGGCCTTAAATATTTGCTCCTCTAATAGTTTACTTAAAGCAGAATTAAACCATATCAAATCCATTGCCATTGATCGGGGTTTCCCAATTAAAATCGTTGATTCCATTCATAACAAATTAATAAAAAAAGTACTCCTTCGAACTTCAACTCAGACCGCAATGTTAATTTAATTACTCTTCCATATTTTCCAAAAATCAGTCAAATTTCCAATATTTTGTCAAAATTTGATTTTAAAATAACCTTTACTCCTTTCAATAAAATTAAATTCTCTAATCTCAAAGATCCAATAGATGATTTTTCACATTGGGGTATTTATAAGATTTCTTGCGAATGCGATAAAATGTACATCGGTCAGACGAAGCGTACCTTAAAAAAGCGAGTGGGAGAGCACAGTGCTAACGTTAGAAATTGTGAAATAAAACGTTCCGCTGTCGCCAGCCATTGCTGGTCCAATAGTCATAACTTTAAATTTTCCGAAGCCTCAATAATACAATATTGTTCATCTGTTTATGATTTAGACTTTTGGGAAGCTTATCATATATGGAAAAACTCTAATAATTTAGTTAATGACATGTCCAGTACTCCAAGATTTTCTAATGTCTGGTTTCCATTCCTGTAATTTCACTCCCCCTTCCCCCTCCTGTTCTCTTTGATTTGGTCTCGTCCAGTAAGATGTGGCTTATGATTGGTCTCCTCTGGGTGCGCGTGCCAGCTTATTTTTACTGTCGCTTTGCGACGTTTCCTAGTCAGTTCGCCTTAGCGGCGAGCTCAGTTACACGACTTATTTTATTTTATTTTGCGATGTGACTTTCTTTTTACACTTTACACTTTTAGCACTGATGATGGAACTTAAGAAGTCCCGAAACATGTATGCTTTTAACATCTTTTAACATCTTTTATTTTATAATATTTGTGCTCTTGAACGTTGTTTATTTTGTCTTGAACGTTTATTTTGTCTTGAACGTTGTTGTCACAGCTTTAGTGAGAGTGGCTCGCATCTTGCCACTCTCACTAAAGCTGTTAAGAATTCTGTTGTTCTAAATGACAACACTAAACATTGTGTTATTCCTTCTGCACCCATTTGTGCTCGTTTTTATGCTTTACCCAAAGTTCACAAAACCAATATTCCCTTAAGACCTATTGTCTCTAATATTGGTACTGTTACTTATCCTCTTGCCAAATTTTTGGCTTCCATATTCTCGCCTTTATGCATTGCTAATTCTCATACTGTAAAAAATTCTTATGATTTCGTTAGTAAATTAAAAAGTATTAATCCATCGAATTGTTCTATGCTTTCTCTTGATGTCAAATCTTTATTTACTAATGTCCCGATTGAAGGCGCTCTTTCTTGCTTGGAAAAAAGATTACGTGAATTTAATTTCTCGGATATTGAGGTCAAAGATTATGTTAATTTAACTAAAATTTGCTTAACTCTTACTACTTTTCAATTCGATAATAAATTTTTCAAACAGCTAGAAGGCTTAAGTATGGGTAATCCTTTATCTCCCATTCTTTGTGATATTTTTATGCATTATTTTGAAGATAAATTATTAAATCTGATCAATTTTAAATGTTGGATTCGTTATGTTGATGATACTTTCGTCCTATTGGATAATCCATTTGATATTTCTACAATTCTTCAAACTATCAATTCTATTGATCCTCATATTCAGTTTACTTTTGAGTTAGAGAATTGTAATAAACTCCCTTTCCTTGATGTTTTAGTTACCAAATGTGATTCTTCTTTCAAAACTTGTGTTTATAGAAAACCTTTTTCTGTCTCTAATCCACCCCATGCTCTCTCAAATCATCCTGTCAATCAAAAGATCGGTGTTTTTTATACTTATGTTTATCGTGCTCTCAAAATTTGTTCCGATTTTGCATCCCTTAAGAATGAACTCAATTACTTAAAATCTGTTGCTGTAAAACGTGTATTCAATCCTTCTATCATTAATACTGCTGTGAGCAAATTCAATAGACCCCCTAACAATTCCACTCTTTCTAATATTGATAAAAGTAAACCTGATAATTTGGTCGTCCTCCCTTTTTATCCTCCTTTATGTTTTAAATTAGCTAAAGTTTTAAGACGTTTCAATTTTAATGTTATCTTTAAACCAGTCAATAAATTAAAATTTCCTTCCATGAAATGTCCTGTCCCTGACCTCCAAAAATGGGGTATTTATAATATTCCTTGTAATGGCTGTGATTTATCGTATATTGGTCAAACTAAAAGAAATCTCGAAAAACGCCTAAAAGAACACTCTCGGTATGTCATTAATCAAGAAATTTCTAATTCTTCTGTTGCTAAACACTCTTGGGATTCCGGCCATAGTTTCAATTTTCAAACTGCTAAAATTATTTTTAATGCCAATAGTTCCTCTGAGTTAGACTTTCTTGAAAATTTAGCTATTTATATTAATCGTGATATTATTGTTAATGATAAATCTGATTCTAAAACCCTCTCCGTTGCCTGGAAGAATCTTTTCAGCACTGCTTCATAATTTAGTTTATTATTTAATTATTATTATTATTATTTTTTATATATATATTATGTATACTATTTTTCAGGTATATTCATGTGTGTTTATAATTGTAAACTATTTTTTATATTTATGTAATTTTATTTTATTTTTTATTTTATTTTATTTATTTATTTATTTACTTATTTATTTATTTATTTTTTATTACTAATTTATATATTTTTTGCGTACATTTTATTTCATTTTAATCTCTCCTTTTAGTTAATTTTTTAATTTACCCCGCTTTTTTCCCATTTCCCTTCCCCCTTCTTCCTTTCCTCTCCTTCATTGTCTATCTAGTTTTGTTTATGCTCTTCCGTGATTGGCTGTTGCCTTCTTCTTTCCTATTGGCTGTTCCTTCTGCTTGCTCCCTCTCCCTCCCGCATTCCCCTTCAGTCGTGCCGCTACATTCATTGTGGACGCACGTCTTTTTTTTTTTTTTTTTTTTTTTTTTTTTTTTTTTTTTCCCTTGCGCCTGACGAAGAAAGACTAAGTTCTTTCGAAAGGCCTTGCGCAGTTAACTTATTTTATGGTGTTTAAAGAAGTTTTTTTCATTTCAAGTTGTTTATTTATTTAGTTATAGCAAATAAAATGGTAAAATTTACAATTAAATTTTTGTAACACGGCCAAAAAGTAAGTAAAACCATGGGTTAAGAAAAAAAATAAAACATGTTTTAAAATATCATGATTTTGAAGTTGTACAATAAAATGAGCTGATTAAACTCTAATTTATTGAACAAGTAAATTTTTAAAGTTCCCATTAAAGAAATTAACATAATCCTATTATTTGTATTTAAGAAATTTCAAGGGTGACACTTACTATAGATAAATAAGTCGAGATTCGACCCGGCCAGGGTATGTGGAAAAAAAATACAAACACGGGGTCCAAGTAATAAAAACAAGGCCAGAATATTGCCAAATATTATTTCTTTACATTTAGTCTGGGCCTACAATTTTTCCCCAAAGGGATAGCCCCAACCCGAGGATTAAAAGGACAAAGCTTCCAGAAACAGGAAAATACGTGAAGTTAAAAAAAATTTAAAATGAGAAAAACTTAAAGATGAAAATGTACATGTGCAATTTTATTTATTAATGTTTCATTAACCACCCAATCCATGGGGGTGGGAGTGAGCTTTTCTCACACTTTTACACCTAAATTAGCTTTCTTCTTAACCTTTAGCGGTCACTTAAATTACGTTTTAAAAACTCAGCTTGATTATTGCTAACACTTTTTTGACGAAGAAATATTCACCTTATTTAATGACAAGAAAAATGATACCAGAATAAATACAATTACACTATATTATAAAAGTGGTGGAAATCAAGCAATTCTGAATAAAAACCGTGAATACCGCAGCCCGTGAATACCACGGGAGCAAAAATTAAGGTTAAATAGTTAAAAATCAAGATTTTTAAATAATTTTTTTAAATACTAAATCAACATTTATCTACTTTAATACATCAGCACAAATTTTATAGAATACCGTTATCATATTTTAGAAAAATAAATAGTTTTTCGTTTTTGTGGACCCGCAATGAATAAAAACTTATTGTTTTAAATAAGAAAATGATGTCTCGAAAAAACGGTGCTTCATATGTTACATTTCCTTTTCTTTTTCTTTCCTTCCTTTTCCTTTTCTTTTTTCGAAAACTATATATGGCGCATTTTAAAGTTTAAATTTTTTTTCCCAATTTAATTTACTATATTCCACATAAAAATATTTTCTATTGCCTTTTTTGTTCTCAAATTCCAGTTTTTTACCCATCTCAAAATCCATTTTATTTTAGAATATTTTATTTAACGAGCAAGCTTATTTTAAATGTCGATAGAGATGTTTCACAGAGATCTTCGAACTGAACTAGGGCCGTAACACGTCGATTTTCTTCAAGCACCAGTGCGTTTCGTGATTGGTTTAGAATCTTCGCCCACTGCGTTTTTTAGATTCTTGCAATATTATGTTGCGATAAATTCAATCGTCTGCAAAAGATCAGAACTTAACTTTTGTCGTCTTTCTCACTGAACTCTACATGAACTCTCCTTGGTATCGCAGAAATACTGTTATCCACTCAGATTTTAATATTCCTCCTATTCGCCATGTTATAAAAAATCAAGCCATAAAATTTTTTGACAACATTCCTTCTATCCCAAATCCTGCTTTGCATAACATTTCAAATTATGATGTAAACGCTCGTTGGAGACGAAGACGACCACGAGCAACCCTACGTCTCCCTGAAAACATCGACCCAGGATAATTTTTCCTAGTTTTTATCTCATTGATAGAGTTATTCCTTCCTGAACGTTCATAATTTCTTAGTCCCTAATTTATATTTCTTTGTAAATACTTTTGTAAATATTTGTAAGAACGTTTTAAATTTGTTTTTAGTGTAGTTGTTGATATTCATTTAGTTACGTTTATATTAAAATTTCTTCGCCAATTTAAATTTCTATTTAATTTGGTGTAGTTACAAATACGAAAGTATCTTATACCTGTGAAGAGATCTTGAATTACACAAATCGATGTTATCTTGACAGTTTGACAATTTATTTGATGGTGAAACCTCGCAGAATTTTAACTGAATTTTCTTTATATAAATTAAGTCGGATTTTTCAGAGACTGTCTGGCACATACTATGACAGAAACTAAGCCTTTTTGATTATATTTCTCAAATATATGGGCTGCTATTTATTTCGCGTTCATGTTTCAGAACCTTAGCTTATGTATCATAAATTGTTATACCATGATTGTTCGATCAAAACTCATAAAATCTGCGCTGCTGTTAATTAGTGGTCATATCGCCAGATCCGTGTTTATGTCCAATAGCACCATTGTCTATTACAGTTTTCCAAAATTTAATTTTTCCTCAACAAATCGTCGCATATGTTTTTTTTTTTTTAACAAATTCTTGAGAAAAATAGGAAATGAAATGCATATATTTTTAGTAGAATTTGATTTCTAGGTTCTTTAACTCTCTACCTGCCAAACTGGTCCAATGATACGAAAGATACATTCGAAATATTTATTTAAACCACAGTTTATTTAAAAGTAAGCAGACCATAATAAGTTAAATAAATAAGTTAAATAGTTTTAAGTAAAAATTGTGGCGTGGAATATTTTTATGAGATTTGAGTAAAATTTTCTATATTTCTATGGGTAAATATACGAATCTAAAATTACAGATAATCCTTTCAACTAATTGTCTAGTAATGCTTAAAAATCTACCTACATTGTGTTCTGTTTTGTAACGATTAAAACCAAATTTAACACTATTAAAATCTCTAACCACATATAACTCCTAAGCTACTTGATCGAACTACTTCCTGATTGGCATCTAATGGTAAAATGTACCAAAAGACTCACACTTGACCCAGAAATCAGATAGGGGAGTCTGGGTCACCTATAAACAGTTCACATAAATGTGGCTTTTTCTCATACCTGGGTTGATTTCTATAAACAAATACTATTCAGTATAATTAACAGAACTTTTTTTACACATTATATTGTGCTAAAAAATCACATTATAGTTTTTCATGCATATTTTACTAGTTTTATAAATTCAAAAAATGTTCACATGTGCCCCACCAACGGGGTAGTTGTGAACACACATGGAGAACATGTGAAAACAAGGAAAAAATATTCCTTTTAATTCTGTTATTCATTTGTCATCATAATCATTATTTATATTAATTGTTAAATTCCCCAATAAGAAAAATATGCACATATATATTTCTCTAGTTTCTGAGTGCATATATATATGTGTGTTTAATTAAAGGATTCTAAAATGTAAATAAGTAGTTTGAAGACCGGGGGGAGGCTTAGATATTTCATTAAATACTGTTGCGATAAAATAAAAAACAAAGAATTATTTTTAAAAATGGATTTAAAGTGTTAAATTTTCCTTAGGGTATCTTTGTTTGGCGGAACATTTAGAGAAAGGGCATTTAGATACTATTTATCAGAAATCTGCGAAATATGAAAGATTCTCACCCCAGTATTTGCCTTATTAATCTGTAAACCAGTGACAAAGAAGGATTTTTGTAAAGATTTTTAAAAATGTCGGCTATAAGCCACCAGTCATTTCAAGTTTAATTTCTTTTGCTTTTGAAACAGAGAGAGGGCGTTACAATCGGGATTTTACGATATTTATCAGTTTAAAGATTTAAAATGCTAAAAAATTACTGATATCTATCTCCATTTAACTGTTTTAGAGATGGAAGTAAGGCATCATTTCAAGTTTGGAACAAATGAAATAGAAAAATATGCAAATTTGTTTAAGGCAATAAATTTGTATTAACAATGCATGGAAAGCATCGTTGTGAACCGTTTAGTAAAATAATACATAACACTTATTACATCTTAATAAACATTACATTTATTTAAATTCGATTTAACGTAAATGAACTTGTTGCTGTTAATGTATTTTCTGAAAGATGTTGTTTGTGGAAATAAAAAATTAGTACAATCAATTCAAAATGAATTTTGTATGAGGAAAATATTTTCTATTTCAGGAAAGTTATAGTTATTGGAGCTGAGATTATTTCTCATGAAGTTAATTGAAAGAAATGGAATCACAGAATGTTTATTGTGACACTTATGAACTGCTCATATCTGCCCCAACTAGTCTGTTCAAAAGTACCCCACATCGCTGCTCGAGTTAAACTGATAAATAATTAAAATTTCTCAATTGTAGAAGAAAATAACTTTATCAAAAATATTTATTAGTTTTCATAGTATATGTCAAACACTCGAATTCAAATAAATGAATAAAATAAAAGTTATTGACTTATCAACTTGGAACTAAGATTTTACTTTTGAGATCTGTAAACAATGCTTTGGCTACAGAAGACAAACAAAACCTCAAAAAGCTTCAAAAAGTTTTTACCATAAATCTACAGGTGATGATCGTCTTTAGTACATTTTTTTTTTCAAATAAAAAGAACGTATAATAACTATTAAAAAATTGTGATGTTCACATCTGTTCGCATAGTTAAATCTCCTGTATATGATGTAGGGGAATCTGTTGCACTTGTGAACATGGGACAGATGTAAACATCGCAATTTTTTACTAGTTATTATAGGTTTACTTTTTTAACAAATTTACCAACGATGATAGCACCTGTAGGCATATGGCAAAAAAAAATGTTAAGCTTTTTTATATTTTGTTTGTACTCAATAGCCAAAACACGGTTTACACAGGTCGCAAAAGTAAAATCCTAATTCTAACTTCCTATGTGATTAACTTAATTTATTCATTTTTTTATTTCAATGTTTTAACATACACCATGAATATTAATAAATATTTTTTACAAACAAATATTTTTCTTTCAAAATTGAGAAATGTTATTGATTTGCCAATTTAACTCCATGGCCATGTGGGGTACTTATAAACAGATTATTGGGGAAGATATGAACAGTTCGTAAGTGTACCAATAATTATTCTATGATTAAATTTCTTTCAGTTAAATTCATGAGAAATAATGTTATCTCTAATATCTATAATTTTCCTGATATAGAAGACTTTTTGGTCAGACAACATTTGATTTTGTGTTGAAACTTTTACAAAAACATCTGTCAACAAATATTTTAAGAGCAACAAGCCAGTTTTCATTCAATTTTAATTTCAATAAATTTAATATTTTCTAAAATGAAATAATGTTGTGCAATGTTTTATTAAACAGTTTACAACAATATTTTTTATGCATTTTAATACAATTTTTTTACGTTAAAGAACTTTTCAAATTTTTCTATTTCATTTCTTCCAACCTTGCAATGATGACATACTTTCATCTCTAGAATAGCTATGTATATGATGCTTTAAAAAAAGATGCATAGCAGTAGTCGCTTAAAAATTTAAACAATTAAGCTGATGGCTAATATAAATCCAGATTATAGGCACCTCACCTATTTTAAAAGCAAAATAAGCTAAATTTGGAGGGGGGGGGGGGGGTTATAATGGAGATTTTAAAAAAATCATTCTTTATCATTAATTTAGAAGTAAATAACACAAATACAGAAGCAAGAATCTTTCGTATTTCGGAAAATTTTCAATAAATATTATCTAAATGCCTCCTAAAAACTTCCAGAAACTAAAAAAAAAAAATCCTCTAAGCAAAATTTAAAAGTTTTTTTTTCAAGTTTACTTCTTTATTTTTTATTTAATTGCAACAATATTTTATCAATCATTTAACCCCCCTCCCCCTCCAATCGATTTATTTTCATTTTATAATCTTACGCAAAATATATCATTCATAGATAGAAACTTTTATACATATTTTTTTTTCTTTATGGTGGCTTTAAAACAGAATACAACTAATGATCATGACGCCAAATAAATAACAGAATTAAAAGCATGTGAAAGGATATTTTCCATAGCGTTCACATGTGCCCCACGTGTGTTCCTAACTGTCCCACTTATGTGGCATATGTGAGCAATTTTTTGAATTTACAAAGCTGTTAAAAATGTATGAAGAATTTTAAATATGATTAAAAAATTACTATGGGTAAAAAAAAGTTCTGTTTACTATATTCAATAGTTTTTGTTTCCAGAATATAATCCAGTAATGAGAAAAAGCTGTATTTATGTGAGCTGTTCAGATGTGCCCCAGTCTCCCCTAATTTTTTTAAACCTCTTCTTCATTGAATTCATAATTTAATTTATTTTTGTAAAACAAGAGAAAATATCTCTGTTTATCAGACAAATATTAAAAAAAAATATTAATCACATTCCGTTTTTAATATATTAGAAGGATTCGAGGCTGTTCACATCTATTACTGATAACTACTCCCACTAACACAAAAAGCGTAATTTTCCTTTAGTCCAAAATAATTTCATTCGCATTCCGTCGAATACATTCGAATACATTTTTTATTATTATTAAAATGAATGTTCAGAACGTATAATTTATTTTCAGTTAAATAAACCTTAAATTATAGTTATATATGAAATCCATTTCAAAATAAATTTAAAAGAAAATTACAGTAGCTATATAGAAAATAAAAAAAGAAATTATATAAGTGCAGCAATATCAAACGAATACAGTTTTCTTGGACCAACCTATTAATTTACTAGAAAACACATCTTATAGTTTTCACCTAGCAAGAAGAATAAAGTCTGATCAATGAACCACCAAGAAGTTCGAAAAAAGAAATCAAACATTTTTCTACACCAGATAAGATCAACCTCAAATCTGCAGAGGCGAAAATAATGAATGCTTTTCAAATAATAGTAATAATAATAGTTATTGTAAACGGAGAAGGTAAAACAAAGACAAGAGTATACAGTTAGGGGATAGTTAAACGCTCAAATTACCCCTTTTCCCTTCAACTATAGTCGGTATTCGGGCTAATATTAAACCTGTGGGCATATATGCATTCTTATTTTTAAACTATCTCAGTAGGAAATTAATATTTAGGGCCATTTCCACCGTCCCCTCACATTTCAGAATTTTATTTTTATTTTTCAAACTTAATAATTTCTTTTAAAAATGGAAACAGGTGTTAAAGTAAATTTTAAGGTACATGAAGAAAAAAAAATAGTTGTGCACTTTGCCCTATACTATAATATGTAAATGCTAGTTAAAGTTGGCTTGTAGGGCAAATTGTCAATTCCGTTACCATACAAAATTACTGAAAATACTCAGCTTTAAATTTATTAAATTTCCTAAAATCAACTTACTTTGAAGTGAATTATGTCCTTAAATTTCAAAACATGATATTTATCAATAATACTTAAATTAAATTGAAATGAGAGACAGTTTTAGCCATAAGATTTTGATCACATAGATATTATACAAGAACTTTTTCTAATAATTACAATATATATATACATGTAAATTATTAAAATTTTAAAAAATTGCATATTTGTTTCTTAGTTGAATAAAAGATAAAAGTAGAATGGTGAAAAAATGAAAATCATTAAAAAACCGTGCAGTAACAGACTTGACATTTGATAACGGACTTGACACTATGTTGAAAATGGCCGTTTAAACTTTTTTTTCTACATGCGTTAATTAACCACTTCCCTGATTTGGCCGTACGTCTTACGGGCTAAGTGTTTTTGCCTATCATGATTTGCCCGTACCACATACGGACATCCAGATTCTAACCATAAGTTATTTTTTTCACCAGTATTTTATATTTTATTTAACTTTTCTTTAATTTTGCATTATTTAATCCGAGCATTTTTCTGATTCAATTGGGCAAAAATTTCTATTTTGAAAAACCGGGGATAAAATATTACAAATTCGGTAAAAGGCGAAAAAAATAGGCATGATTTGAATTCTTTTTTCAAAAATATTGATCAATTAAGTATTAAAAGTGTGCCGAATTTATTTTCATTAAAAATATATTTACATTTTTCTAAAACATGATTGATTTTACTTCAAGTGTTAAAATCTTACACATAACTCGTTAGTTTCACTGAGATTTGAACGCATATTTCCTTCTCCTTTAGTCGAATCTTAAGCTAATATTAAACATGTGGCCGAATTAAACTTTATTTTTCCTTGGATGTTCATTACAGAGTGTCTAATACATTTTCATTAAAATTATTTGTGTTTTTCTAAAACATAATTGATTTTAATTAAAGTGATAAAATCTTACTCACAACTCGTTAGTTTCGCTGAGATTTTAACACATAAAATATTAAATTAAGTTCATATTTTAGAAATATTTAATTTAGTTGTTAATTAAAATTACCCCTTCTTCCTTCTCCTTTAGTCGGATCTCAGGTTAATATTAAATCTATGGCCATGGTTGCATTAGTACTTTTAAACTATCTCAATAGGAAATTAATATTACAAACTTTTTTCTATGTATGTTTATTAAAGAGTGCCGAATTCATTTTCATTTAAAAAATATCAACATATTTCTAAAACGTAATTAATTTTACTTCATGTGTTAAAATCTTATTCACAACTTGTTAGTTTCACTGAGATTTTAACGTATATTCCTTACTCCTTCAGTCGAATCTCTGGCTAATATTAATTAAATACCCAGTGGCGCCAACATTTGAAAAATATTGGGTTGGCTCCAAAGTATTTTTGTAAAATGGTGCGACCAGTTTGTTTTTCTTTGAAGGGTTGACAGATGGTGGAAGATGATAATTTTAATTCAAACTATCATGTTTTAATGAAAGTGCAATTTTATTAACCCGTTCGGGTCTGGTGTACTATTAATAGTACATTTCTTTTCATCAAATAATATTTTGTCTTAACAATTAGTTACTTTCAACCTATAGAAATGATAGTATAGGGCCTTTCTTACCATGCCTTCATTTATGCTTTTACATTTGATAATAATGATAATTATAAAAGTTTACTTAATTCTCTTTTCACCGTTGACGGTTCCCTTATTTTATACATATCTTTCACTCATTAAATTTAAAATATAAGTTACTTTTCTGAACCAATTATATGTGAAAAAACGTAAAAAACATTAGAAGGTTGTAATCTCAAATTCTGTAACAATACTTCATTTTCCAAACGTCTTCAAAAACTATTCTTTAGCCTATTATCGTATAAATATGAATTCAGTAGTACACAAAATAAGTATATTTGTTACATTTCAGATAAACAGATAATCTTTAAACTCTATTAAGTCTATTTGGATCGCAACGATTAACGTTATTAAAAAAAATCTAATTTTGTTCTCAAAATGGGAAAAAAAATCGAAAATTATATTCTCATACGTTTTTCCTTTTAAGGGAGCTCAGGGCTTGATCGATACGAAAAAACATGTAAACAGAGCTCTCGTGTCGAGTCCATATAAAAACAGAAGTAGTCAATGTAATTAATTTAAACTTCCTGATATTTTGAAGGTATGTTTGTAGTCTTATAAAATTGTAAAATGAAGTACTTCAATGTAATATAATAAGAAATATAGCAAAATTTATGTAACACAATTTTCGAAAAAAAAAAATGTGTTACATCACCAACACCAAGATATCTAAACGTTGAATTGACATAAGAACCTAATTTTTGCTTTAAAATGATCCGGAAACTTTACTCTATAGAATGAATTAAGGATATAACTATCACTCAAAAACAACATTATTAAAAAAACTCTCAAATTTTAAAATTTAAAAAACTCCTAAAAAATACAACTTTTTTTTCATTAAAAATACTCAAAATATTAAACTATCTAAAATATATTAATTCATTCTATAGATAATGATGTTATATGCATGCAAAATAAAAAATTAAGCCATTCCATCAAATAGTTTTTTTTTTTTTTTTTTTTTTTTTAAATCTTGTATTTGTCGTAAAAAATCAAGTTTTGAGAAAATGCGACTTAAAGTTGAAATTATATGGGTGCGGCTTTGAAAGTGTTGATACATAAATGCTTATAACTCCGTTAAAAATGCAAATATTTTTATGTGGTTTTTGCACTGAGCTCAGAATTAATTGAATAATAAAACTATATCAGACAAAAATCGATTTTTTTTTAAGTTTTCAAGCCCTGAGCCCCTTAAAGACACTTGTATTTATTGTAATGTCATGATATCATGAATATGGTTATAAATTAAATTCGAAGAAAGTTAAATATGGAAGCAAAACAATTCAGTCATTTGAAATACATGAGTGACAGTCGGAGAGTTTAAACAAATGGTCATTGACAAAATAGATTTTATTATAAGGAGAAAAATGAATTATAAAAAAATAACAAAATAAATAACTATAAGAATGAAAATTGGGATTGCAATAATTCAAAATTATTGGGTGGGCTCGGGTCCCACAGGCCTATACAGGGTGTATCATAAATATCGAAACAATAGGCTATCTCCTTAAATATTGCCCCTAGACCCATACTTCCAATTGCAAAGTTTCATAAAAAAAGGTGAATTTTTTGATAAGATAAGTTGCAAGTCCATGGGGGGTCTATTTTAAAAAATACGAAAATTAAATTTTTATACGGCCCCCAGAGGATAAAACATCCAATTGGAAAATTTTTCCTTATTCATTCCTGAACTGAACAAAAAAAATTTCATCTTGATATCTTCAAAACTCAGAGAGTTATGACAATTTTAATAAATCGTGGGGTTTCAAGGGATCAGACACAAATTGAAATGCGTGTAATTGACGAAACAATGTTGCTGTAATGGGTCCAGGAAACATTTTATTTTGTTTATTTATTTATAAAGTTGGAATTTTGAATGTTTTGTGATGGTTAACCATATAATTTGTAAGCATTATCAAATCATAAAACTTCTTAATATTAAAAAAAAAAAAAAAAAATTGAATAAATTAAAATTGTTATAACTCAAAATATTATTTGTCGCGTTGAATTTTTTACTTTTGATTAAACAAAAATGTCTAATTATCAATTTTAATTCAGCATTTTAAATAATATGTATTTAAAAAAAATAAAAGTATTTAAAATAGCAATATTTTAAAAAAAAGTAATTTTTGTAAACAAATCATATTTTTAAAAGTAAATTTTCTGAGCTGAAAAGTTACCGTAACCGACGGTTATTGACGTATGTCAGTTTAAAAATGAGAAATACTGAAATAAAAACATTTGATGCAGTAAAGTGCATTTAGTTTTAAGATGGGCAAAGATGGGCTCCTAACGTTTAAATGCTGTATAGTTTCGATGTCAGATTTTGTTTAAGTTTTGGCATTTTCACCTTCTTTAATTACTGTTTAAATGCGTCAGTTGATTTAAACTTTATTTTTTTATCACGTCGATTTCAAATTTTTTCGTTGTGCTGTGACTCACAGACAGACATTTCATAAAAACATGTTTTTCGGTATCTCTGAGCCCTAAAACTTGTGATTCCATCGAAAACCGGAATTCAAAATTTTCATGAATCCAATACTTTCTTCTTGTAAAAATAGAAGAAAGCAAAATAGGTTTAAAACCTTCATAAATTTTGAAACTGAATACAGTAAAACCTCTAAATAACGGACACCTCAGGAACGCAGAAATTGTCCGCTATTCGGAGGTGTCCGCTATTGGGAAGATATTCAAAAAGTGCTAAGAAATGTTTAACATTTTATTAATTGACTTTTATGTGTCCTAAAACCTCTTTTATATGATTAATCATAAATTAAAATTATTTTTTAAGCAATGGGGCTAAATAAAACTGTACACACCTTTACCCACTGTTCATTACATGCTTGTGAAAAAACCCTGTTACAAAAGTTAACTTTTGCTTGCGATTAAATGTAATTTGTTTTTCAAGTGACATTTTTGGACATTATAGAATTCCGGTCGGGGAGGAGGATTGCACTTTTTGGCTGTTAAAAGCATAAAATATCAATTTTCCGAGGGGATATTTCAATGCTCTGGAAGATGTCCCTCCTTGGCAACTCCTTCAATTCAACTCTGAACGTGGGGGGTGGGGTTTCGCCAGCTCATTTATCACAAAATTCCCTGATAAATTTAAAGGCCTTCTTACTTTTTTCTTTTTTCTTTTTTTTCTTGTCCTTAAAAAATACTTTTTCATCTTTTATCGCCTTAAATAGTGTCCACTATTCGGAATGTTCGTTATTCAGAGGTTAAACATACACAAATTTAGGTTTTGAGAATGGGGATTGGAAAATAGTCCGTTAAACAGAGGTGTCTGCTATTTGGGAGTGTCCGTTATAGCGGTTTAACTGTAGTATAAAGTAGATTTTTTAAAATATTTCTATGTAATTTATTATAATATATTTCCATTGATTCCGCTAATACAAGAGTCATTTTCGCTATTACTATATTTACTAAACTTAGTGCCTGCCCCAATAAGTTTTTAAGACACTTTTAATGAGAGTTTAATTAATATCACTTAATTTGATAACACTTTTAATAAGTATTTAATAAGACGGTCCGTTTATTGAGTCGTGCCAGTTACGAAGTTGGCGGCAAGGTTGAAATATTGCAGACATCTAGCATATTTCATCGAAGTTTAAAGCAAAAACCTGTACGCTTTTATTTTATATCTAAAAGTTTAAGTGTTGTCTTGGATCGACATTTAACAATACGTAAATTTATGGTCGATCCCTTAATTGTACTTGAACTGATTTTGCTGCGCTCAGAGGCATGCTTAAGTGGTGTAAGTCAGGAATTTTTGAAAAATTTGGATATTAATATCTTTCGGGGATTTGCAGATATCGAGATGAAATTTTTTTTGTTCAATTCAGGAAGGGATAAAGAAATTTTTTCTAATTGGAAGTTTTATCCTCTTGGGGCCGTATAAAAATTTAATTTTCGTATTTTTTAAAACAGACCCCCCATGGAGTTGCAACTTATCTTATCAAAAAATTCATCTTTTTTTATGAATTTTTGCAATTGGAAGTATGGGTCTAGGGGCAATATTTAAGGAGATAGCCTATTGTTTCGATATTTATGACTCACCCTGTATAAGTTGGCGCCACTGTTAATACCCTGTGGCCGTAGATGCGTCCGTACTTTTAAACTATCTCAATAGGATTTTTTTTCTCTGTACGTTCATCAAAGGGTGCCTAATTCATTTTCATTATAAAAAAAAAATCTGTTTTTTTTTTTCTAAAATGTAACTGATTCTACTTCAAGTGTTAAAATCTTACTCACAACTTGTTAGTTCAGCTAAGATTTTTCGCATAAAGTATTAAATTCAGTATACACTTTAGAAATATTTAATATAATTTACTATTAAAATTACCCCCTTTTCCTTTCTCCTTTAGTCGGATCTCTGGCTAATATTAAACTTATAAGGCGTGGATGTATTTGTACTTTTAAATTAAATCAACAGGGAATTAATATTTTAAACTTTTTTTCTATGTTCGTTTATTAAAGAGTGCCTAATTCATTTTCATGTATATATATATACAGGGTGTATCTAGACAACTCGGCAAAACTTTAAGTGGTGATAGTACACATCAAGACATCAATATTAAATGGGAAACTAAGGGTCCAAAACGTCTTCCGAAGTAGACGTTGGCGCCATCAAAGTTTAGGGTCAAAATTTGAAATGATTATAAAAAACTAAAATATTGGTCGATTCATTTGCGGTTTTCGCGAAAACTATTCTTTATGTCAGTATTATCTTAAAATTAAATTATAAAGATAAATTTCAAAAAATGCCGATAGCGGGCGCTTTAGACTTTGGAGTAACGAACAACTATTTTTTACCTTTATTTTTTGCATCTCATTATTTTTTTTTAGAAGTTTAGACATAAACTTAAATTTTGAGCTCAAAATCTGTGGTTAAGTAGCGCAAGCTGAATTGTGTTCAGTGGGAGTGGGTAGGTTCAAATTTCAAATGATTATAAAAAACAGAATAATTGGTCAATAGATTTGCGGCTTTCATTAAAACTATTCTTTATGTCAGTATTGTCTTGAAAATAAATTATAAACATAAATTTCAAAAAATGTCGATAGAGGGCGCTTTTGACTTTGGAGTAACGTACAACTATTTTTTACCTTTATTTTTTGCATCTCATTGAATTTTTTTTTAAAGCTTAGGCTTAATTAATTTAAATTTTGTGCTGAAAATCTGAATCGTTGAGAGTGGTTAAGTAGCGCAAACTGAGCTGTGTTCAATGGGGGGGGGGGGGGGGGGAGGTTCAAATTTCAAATGATTATACAAAACGGAAAAATTGGGTCGATTCGTTTGCGGTTCTTTCTATAACCATTCTTAATGTCAGAATTTCCTTCAAAAAAAAAAAAAAAAAAAAAAAAAAAATTAAGAATAAATTTCAAAAAATTTCTTTAGAGGGCACCTTAAACTTTAAAACAACCAACAACAATTTTAACTGTTATTTTTTGTATCTAATTAAATGCTTGCAAAAGATTAGACTTAAATTTTGAGCTCAAATTCTGAATCGTTCGAAGGGGTTAAGAAACGCAAACTGAACTGTGTTCAAGAGTTGAAATGTTACTCTGGCCACCCTACGATCACAGTTCAATTTTTCGCTAATTAATTACTCACAACGATTCATATTTTGAGCTCAAAATTTAAGTCTAAGCTTTTAAAACATTTATTTAGATTTAAAAAAAAATAACGGTTAAAAATTGTTGTTGGTTACTCTAAATTTTAAGACGCCCTCTAACGGAATTTTTTGAAATTTATCTTTAAAATTTATTTTCAAGGAAATATTGACATAAAGAATGGTTTTAGAGAAAACTGCAAATGAATCACCCAATTTTTTCGTTTTTTATAATCATTTGAAATTTGAACCTCCCCACCTCCATTGAACGCAGTTCAGTTTGCGTTACTTAACCACTCTCAACGATTCAGATCTTCAGCTCAAAATTTAAGTTTCTAAAATAATTTAATGAGATGCAAAAAATAACGGTAAAAAATAGTTGTACGTTACTCCAAAGTTTAAAGCGCCCTCTATCGGTATTTTTTGAAATTTATCTGTATAATTTATTTTTAAGACAATACTGACATAAAGAATAATTTTAGTGAAAAATGCAAATCAATTGACCTATATTTCTATTTTTTATAATCATTTGAAATTTGAACCTAACCACTCCCATTGAACACAGCTCAATTTACTCTACTTAACCACAGATTTTGAGCCCAAAATTTAAGTTTGTCTAAACTTCTAAAAAAATTTAATGAGATGCAAAAAATAACGGTAAAAAAATAGCTGTTCGTTACTCCAAAGTCTAAAGCGCTCTCTATCGGCATTTTTTGAAATTTATCTGTATAATTTATTTTTAAGACAATACTGACATAAAGAATAATTTTAGTGAAAACTGCAAATCAATTGACCAATATTTCTGTTTTTTATAATCATTTGAAATTTGAACCTACCCACTCCCATTGAACACAGCTCAATTTTCGCTACTTAACCACAGATTTTGAGCCCAAAATTTAAGTTTATGCCTAAACTTCTAAAAAAATTTAATGATATGCAAAAAATAACGGTAAAAAATAGTTGTTCGTTACTCCAAAGTTTAAAGCGCCCTCTATCGGCATTTTTTGAAATTTATCTTTATAATTTTTTTCAAGACAATACTGACATAAAGAATAGTTTTCGTGAAAACCGCAAACGAATCGACCACTTTTTCCGTTTTTTATAATCATTTAAAATTTTGGACCCTTAACTTTGATGGCGCCTATGTACTTAAGAAGACGTTTGGGAACCTTAGTTTCCCATTTAATACTGTTTGTCTTTATGCGTACTATCACCCCTTAAAATTTTGCCCAGTAGTTTAGATACACCCTGTATATATATGCATTTTTCTAAAACGTAACTGATTTTACTTCAAATGTTAAAATCTTACTGACAACTCGTTAGTTTAGCTGAGATTTTTCGCATAAAATATTAAATTCAGTATTCATTTTAGAAATATTTATTATAGTTTACTATTAAAATTATCTCTTTATCTCTCCCCTTTCCGGATCTCAGGCTAATATTAAACTTATAGGCATGGATGCATTTGTACTTTATCTCAATAGGAAATTAATATTTTAAACTTTTTTTTTCTATATATGTTTATTAAAGAATGTCTAATTCATTTTCATAAAAAATATATCTGCATTTTTCTAAAACATAATTGATATCTTCATGTCTTAAAATCTTACTCACAACTCCGCTGAGGTTTTAACGTATAAAATATAAATTAAGTACATATTTTAGAAACATTTTTAGCATTAAAAAATCACTTATATTTCTGAGTTATAGAAGTTTAGGTTCGAGACTTGGTTCTTTTACTCCAATTTCAAAATTTAAAAAGTCGAATGAAAAAAAAGGTGTTATAAAATGCAATTTGTTTTCAAACGGTATCTTAATTTATGGATTACTGATGGATTTTAGATGTGTTCGTAATCATATAACTATGTATCCCCTATAGTTGGCGTCGTCTGGTCCGTCTGTCTGTCCTCATAAGTAGAATATGCGGTGCATATAATATTTATTATTCATTTACAGGGCCACACAAAATAATTTCGCTACATACTGATATACAGTGGAAAACATTATTTTGGCGTATTTTAGTTATGTTAAATTATCACATATTTAATGAAATTGGTATACTTTGCTCAAGTTTACTACAAATTTCTTCCTGTATAATAGAAAGTATACATAGTATTTAAACGAGACGAGAAAAGATTTCGAATACTATACTGTATCCAAATTACTGTATATTAGAGATGTTTGCTGAAAGTGATTTTTCAATTGTGATATGATTTTTTTCATTTAAATAAATTTTTGCATCATACGTTGTGTATATGTATGTTGTGGATCAGGGGTTCTCAAACTATGGTACGCGTACCAGTATTGGTACGTGAAGCTCTGGCTACTGCTACGGGAAAAATTGATATTGATACACGTTACGGGAAATAAAATAAAAAAAAAATACGTGTGGCACTCGGGGACTGCCGCGGTAAAGCTATTGCATAGCATTTTTTATCAACTTATGCAATTATAATTATTTATTTATTTTTTATTTATGCAGTTTTTTTTGTCTTTAATATTAATTCAAGTTAAACATTTTGAGCGTGATGATCGATAACATTTTTTTTTCTTGTATTGAACAAATGAGAAGTTAATATCGTTAGATATTTTTATTATCTTACAATACATGTAGGTTAATCAGGAATTTTTATCGTTGAAACTATACGTTTATGGCAGCTGAAATAAAAAAAAACATAAATTTAAGACTTGATACTCTCAAAATATCTGAAAAATACCGCGTCAATGTCTGCCGAAGTCTACGCAGGGATACCGTGCCGAAGTCTGTCAAACTGAAGCGACGTTAGCCGGAGTGATAGGTTTTTTTTTCTAGTTACAGAATTTCTAGATTCTTTCAACGCGCTCTAAGCCCGCGATAAAAGCTATGCAATACTTTAATAAATTACAAACAAAATTTGGCCGCACTACGAAAATTAGATCGCGAGTTATAGGCATTTTAAATTTTTAGACCCTCACCATGGGGGATCTCCTGTCACCAAAAATTAACAGTCTCATAATAAATTACCAAACAAAATTTGGCCGCGCTACGATAATTGTTCGCGAGTTATAAACATTTTAAATTTTTCGACCCTAACCATCAGGGACCTTCTGTCACCAAAAGTAACACTGTCTCATAATAAATTACCAAACAAAATTTGGCCGCGCTACGAAAATTAGATCGCGAGTTATAAGCATTTTAAATTTTTCGACCCTCACCGTGGGGGGTCTCCTGTCACCAAAAGTAACACTGTCTCATAATAAAATACCAAACAAAATTTGGCCGCACTGCGAAAATTAGATCGCGAGTTATAAGCATTTTAAATTGTCCGACCCTCACCATGGGGAATCTCCTGTCACCAAAAGTAACACTGTCTGATAATAAATTACCAAACAAAATTTGGCCGCGCTACGAAAATTAGATCGCGAGTTATAATTATTTTAAATTTTTGACCCTCACCGTGGGGGTCTCCTGTCACCAAACGTAACACTGTCTCATAGTAAATTACCAAACATAATTTGGCCGCGCTACGAAAATTAGATCGCGATTTATAAGCATTTTAAAATTTTCGACCCTCAGCATGGGGGGGGGGGTCTCCTTTCACCAAAAATTAACACTGTCTCATTATAAATTACCAAACAAATTTTGGCCGTGATACGAAAATTAGACCGCGAGTTATAAGCATTTTAACTTTTTCGACCCTCACCGTGGGGATCTCCTGTCATCAAAAGTAACACTGTCTCATAATAAATTACCAAACAAAGTTTGGCCGCGCTACGAACATTTATCGTGAGTTATAAACATTTTAAATTTTTCGACCATCACTGTGGGGGGGGGGGGTCTCCTGTCACCAAAATTTAACACTCTCTCATAATAAATTACCAAACAAAATTTGGCCGCGCTACGAACATTTATCGCGAGTTATAAACATTTTAAATTTTTCGACCCTCACCGTGGGGGGTCTCCTTTCACCAAAAATTAACACTGTCTCATAATAAATGACCAAACAAAATTTGGCCGCGCTACGAAAATTAGACCGCGAGTTATAAGCATTTTAACTTTTTCGACCCTCACCGTGGGGGTGTCCTGTAACCAAAAATTAACACTGTCTCATAATAAATTACCAAACAAAATTTGGCCGCCCTACGAAAATTAGATCGCGAGTTATAAGCATTTAAATTTTTCGATCCTCACCATTGGGCGGGTCTCCACTCACCGAAAGCTACATTATCCTACCTTGTTTTATCTTAAGACGATTCTTTTCTATACACATTCTATCAGGAATTTTTATTATTGAAACTATAGATTTATAGTAACTGAAATAAGATATATAAGTTTGAGACTTGATATCCTCTAAATATCTGAAAAATACCGCGTCAATGTCTGCCGAAGTCTACTGAAGGATACCATGCCGAAGTCTACCGAAGGATACCATGCCGAAGTCTGCCGAAGTGAAACGACGGTAGCCGAGTGTTAGGTTTTTTCGTTACGGATGTGTTAGGATATTTCTCGTTACGGAATTTTTGGATTCGGTCGCCGCGCTCAAAGCCCGCGATAAAAGCTATGCAATAGCTTAAAAATGCAGTTTCTGAACTGAATAAAAAAAAAAAATCAATCCCTCTGTCCCGCTTCCTTTTTTTCGATTTATTAGTTCACCTTCTCCGAATAATCTGCTGCGAGGTAAGGTTAAATTCGCCTGTTTGAACTTCATTCAAAAGTTCAAATGTTTCTCTGTGATACTTCGTCAGATTTAAAGAATCGTTTCATAGACAAACTGTGGATTTGCTGACTAGCTTATTTGGCACATATATTTTGTTTGCTAAATGAACTAAACAAAAGTTTTCAAGGATTCCATACAACAATTTTTATAGTGTGCGACAAAACAAAAGCAGTGAGAAAAAAGTTTTTAATGCCATCAATGATTTGAAAATAGGCATGTTATCATTGTTTACTTTGCTTGAAAGCTGAAAATGTAATTGTAAAAATACCTCCTGAATTGGTAAGAAACATAAATAATCACTGTGAAAGTCTGATACCAGAATTCAAAGAATACTTTTATAAAAATTTATCATCAGAATTTTGGATAAGAAATCAGTTTCTTATCGGAGATATTTTGGCATTCACGCTTACGAAAGAAGAGAAAAGTAAATTTATTCAGCTCTGCTGTGAGGTATTATTGGAATCTACATACAAAAATACGAATTTAATGGAATTATGGTTGGAGAGGAAAGATGAATATTCACTAATATCTGATAAAGCGGCTAAATTTCTGCTTGTTTTTAGTACTACATATCGTTGTAAATCTGCTTTCTCTTCAATTCTTTATTTGAAAAACATATATAGGAATAGATTAAATATAGAATTTGACTTACGTCTTCAAATAACTATCGTTGAACTGGACATGAAGAAACTGTGTTCGATAAAGCAGGCATATCCTTCCCATTGGCAATACAGGGAAATCAATAGAGTCATCCTTCTGCATTAAATTTGTACCGATATGTCATTAAATATTTTTTTCTACCAAAACCTTGTATTTTGATAATGTGCATATTATTAAAATGTATCATTTACTGTTATTTGAATGTCAATATAAAGCAGGCAATCTAAGTACAAATTTAATAATGTAATCATGCAATTAAAATCAGTAAAATCTGCTCAGATGGGAGCACGAAAGAATGGAAAAATATTTCATTTTTGACACATTCCGTTGACACAGATTTTTTCTGTATTAACTTTCAGTTTGCCACCAACTGATACATGGAAGTGTGAATTTCGGTTTAGTGGTACGTCAGTCTGAAAGTTTGAGAACCTTTGCAATAGACCATATACAGGGCTAAACAAAAGAATTCTTAAAGTTACTTAGTATGATCAAAAATAGATTATAGGTATTTTTAAATGAGCTATTCATTTTTACGCTGAATTACATCTATTATACTAGATATGCTTGTAGAAGATAGACGAAATGATTTACAAGATCACGCAAAGAATTGGATGCATGGCCGTCTATGGATGATAATCTCTGGAAGTGTAATTTCAGTAGTTTTAAGCGTGTTTTTATAGTAATTAAATTTTACCTTAATAGTGGTGTGTATATAAAGATAGTAGGTAAAATATAGAGCTGTACAGAAGTATGTAAATATACCTTTGTTTATCGGTATAAATTGCTGAAAGTGAAATTTAAAGATATGCATTCGTTTCCAGCACTTTTCAAGATAATACATATATTGTTAAATGAATCATTAGTATACTTTCATCACCGAAAGATATATATGCGTTAGTTTAGAATGAAAATAAATTAACTAATTATCAAAATGAGCTCAAAAATTGATATATTTTTGTAATTGATGAAATTTGTGAATGAGATGTTAAAAGAAGACGCACTTTCTTATGCCAATATAAATTCAATACAGTAGTAGGTGCATTTAAATTATATTAAAAAATATTAACCCCTTGAGCATTAAGCAATAATGTCTCTGTAATATTGAATTCTCCTTAGGAAAATCGAAAAATAAATAAATAAGGACAATCAATTTTTTTTGGGGGGGGAAGGGGGGGGGCTAACAAATGTAATAACACAAAATTTCGTTAAAATTTTCTGGTGCCAATCTCGTTTAAAAGGTGGAATAAAATGTAGAGGTGGAAGTGCAAAGAATATAGAAAGAGGACGAAAAAGATTTCTCCGTTCCAGAATTAAAAGAAAAATCGGTTGAGGATTAACGAAAAAAAAAAAGTCAAAATGATTACTACAAACATTCTTATGTAAACTTTCCCAAGACTATAAAGACGCTTTTATGGTAGAAACATTCGAATAAAAATAATTTACAATGGTCTTATAGCTAGAAAAATATTTTATATCGAAAGCAAAATGTTCTTTGAAAAAATTTAATTTTGTAATCTCAAAACGCTCGGAATTAAATATAATTTATTAACACTAGAACCGCGGGAAATCTTACTCAAATTTCATTAATATATTCATTCATCAAATATATTTCGCCAAAATTATTATTTAAAACTATTTGATTATTTATTTAAACTATTTTAATTCAGGATGTATGGAAATTATTCTGTGAAGAAATTACTAGTTTCAGTTGATACCTATTCATTTTGTATGGACCAAATTGTCACCTCTGTCCTAGTGTTAAGCAGAAGCATAAAATTTTGATTTTTTAACGAATAATAAAAAGTTAAGCGCAATTTCATTTAAAACCGTTATCAAAAATAGAATAGTTTGTAAAAAATATAATTTAAAATATGCTCAAAGAAACTGCCTCAAAATTGCATTCAAAATGGCAAAAACAACTAGATTTATAATTTTTATAAAGCTTTTACTTGTAAATTATTTTTTCCCGATTACAGATTAGTTCAAACAAACATGCTCGCATTGAAATTATTAGTTTCTGTGTAGAGTACAGTGCTTCTTTTATGCTTTTTTTGAATTTTACAAGAGAGTCCTACTGTTTTCTATTGCTGTAAAACTCACGGGTTAAAACAGCAAAGACATTCTCAATTGGTTTATTCCAAAAATCAGAGTAGGCAAAGGAAGAATTTTAAAAATTTTCTGTGAAAGCCACGGTTATATAGTGTGATATGTAGATTGAGGCATTACCTTGTTCAAAGATCCATTTAGACCCCCAAAATCATGGGTTAAAATAGCAAAGACATTCTCAATTGGTTTATGCCAGAAATCAGAGTAGGCAAATGGAGAATTTTAAAATTTTTCTGTGAAAGCCAAGCTATGTCGTGTGATACGTAGATTGAAGCATTACCTTGTTCAAAGATCCATTTAGACCCCCCCCCCCCCAAAGCATGGGTTAAAATAGCAAAGACATTCGCAATTGGTTTATGCCAGAAATCAGAGTAGGCAAATGGAGAATTTTAAAATTTTTCTGTCAAAGCCACGGTTATGTAGTGTGATACGTAGATTGACGGATTACCTTCTTCAAAGAATCATTTAGATCCCCAAAATGTCACCGTACGGAAGGAAATGTAGATTTATCGTCTCTTGATAATTTTGTAAATATAGTCTTTTTTTATTTTATTTATTTATTTATATATTTTTTTAAAGAAAATTCCGGAGAGGTCAGAATGTTAAAGTCGAATACCTCCCTCCGCAAACAATTTCAGTTTTATCATCTTGTTACCTGTTGAAAAAAACTTTGGTTCCTTTTATAGATCATGCAGTACATGTTCCACATATCCCCACCATCAAATTTTTTTTTTTTTTTTTATCACTAAATAAAACAGTAAGCTACTTATCCAATGCAGGACATTTGTTTTTAGCCCAGTTCTTTCTTGCTTGTTCGTGGTGAAGTTTGAGTCACAGTTTGGAAGACATTTTGTTTTTATGATGTAAAATATTTTTAATACGTCTATGTGCAGTATCTTTGGGCAACTGTAAACCGAGACTATTTTTAATTTGCTGTACGGGCATATTTTATCTAAACACGTATCTCCGTACTCTAAGATCCGTCTGAAAAAACGTCATTCGTGGCCGTCTACTTTTTGGTTACTGGCTGAAATTATCATTTCTAGAGAGCATTTGATATAGATACATCGCTTTCATCATTTTAAAATTTTTGAAATTTGAGAAACAATTATATTTTTTTATTTCTATTTAAAAACTTTTAAAATCTCAACTTATAAATTTGTTACCCTTAGGCCTTTTTAAAACAAGTGGAAATGATTTTTTCACTTTTATATTTTTATAAAATTTGAAAACGACATCATATAACTACATTAAACACGTCTAATTCCTTGTTTTCAAAAAAATTTGCATAAAGTGCTTAAAATTTTGAGACAGTTTTTCTTCAAAATGAAAAATTAATTGTACAAAAATTAATGTAAATTTTATTTTAACCAACAAAATCTGCTTGTTTTATTTGATTTTGATGACGAGTCGAATATTTATTGTAAATTGGTTTCATATATTTTTTCTTCAAATTATTTTTAGCCATATTTGAAGAGTGCGTAAACTTTTGAGACGGACTATAAAAACTAATTTTTTAGCATATGTTAAAAAATCTCCTTTATTTTACAATTAAAATTATTTTTAAAGAGTATTTAACCCATTAACGCCCAGCGTCCTCGTTTGAGGACGGTTACAAAAACAGCAAGAAAGCGGTTTTCCCACCAGTAAAGAGGAAGAAAAATTTATACCTTATTTCACGAGACAGAATCCTTGATAAATTTAGATAAAAGTTAATTTGCTTTTAAAAGTGGTGGAAAATACAAAATTTAAATTTTAGCTAAGAAAATAATTCGGGCGTTAATGGGTTAATAGATATTTTTGCAAAAAGCATACAACTTTTTAGCTTATTTTTCCGCAAGTCATTGCATACAGAACAATCTTATATTTAGCCATATACATTCAAATGAAAACTAAATTAAAATAAAAAATATATATATATATATTTTAATAAAAGCAAAGCCGAATAAACAAATCAAAATGTTTATGCTCTGCACACCACGAAAATGTTGCAGATTAAAACATGTATATTTTTTGTTATCAATTAAACTACTTTAAATTTCTCGAGAATGCGTTAAAGAAATATACAATATCGCTATTTATCTTAAAAAAAGAAAAAAAACCTGGCCATACTCACAAAGAATCAGTACCATATGCGACCAGAGTTGGAAGAAAAAATCTTGCCTGGGTTCCTTCAGACACTCATGAGTACTTTACAATAGGTAATTTTCGTATAGTAAGGGCTTAATATATTTATACAAACATAAACATACCATCCCTATAACTTGAATTGGAATTTTCGTATTTAACTTTAACAGTAATGAATATATTTTAAAGAAATCTGCTGCAGATTTAATTTAATTGTTAAAATATAAATATATTTCCCGGAGTGGTTTGAGTGGTCATAATCTGCATTCAAACAATATTGAACAAAAAGTGACCCCAATCAGAATCCAAACAGCCGGCGTTGAACAAGATGCATGGTGTTGTGAAATCGCGTCCATATTGCATACAATAGTGTTAGTGTTATTTATGACGACCGATTATTTGCACGAGGGATATGGGCCCTGGGGGGAGTGCCCCCATGGGGGATTTTCTAAGGGAACCTAACCCGTATTTACACAAGGTTTGAACAAAAACCACGAAAACTCTGAACGGTTATGCCGACGGGCGCTATTGGGTTTGAACCCAGTACTCCCATGTACCAGTTTCGAGGGCAGACCTTCTCAGCCACTGGTAGGGGTTAATGCATTCGGTATCACTTACTGAATTTCTCTGTTCCTTGTTATGTGTGTAAATTGGAAATTTATTACGTGGAGCAGGGGATTCAAGTACATTATATATTCAAACAATATTGAACAAGAATATTTGAAAGTGGTTCATATTATATACTGTGCCACTTACCAAATTTCTGTTCTCCAGCATTAATATAAAATATAAAGATTTGAATGGAATTGGTCACAGTCCACATCCAAACAATTTTGAGTTATAAGTGGCACAATCCGCATCCAAACAGTTTTGAGATGGAAGAGAAATTACCCGCACCCAAAGGTCCTTCAACTTGACGCGTCATGTTTTGAAATAATATCCATATTACATACGATGTCACTTACCAAATTTCCGGGTTTCCTCCTTTGTGAAAAATATATCGATAATGCTGGAAATTTTGGTGGTACAATACACATCCAAACAGCATTCATCTAGATGAATCATATTTTAAAATGTAGCTCATTTTACATACGGTGTCACTTACCAAAATTTTGTGTTTTATCCTTTGTGTAAAATAAAAAGTTGTAACGGGAAGTAGTGAAATTGGCAACAGTCCGCATCCGAACAGCTTTAAATCAGAAGTATCATGTTTTGGAAAGTATTTCGGATTACACACGGTGTCATTATTTTCTCTCTTCCTGCCTTTGAGTACAATGGAAAGGTATTACGAGAACTGGTGAAAGTAGCTACAATTTGAACCCATACAGCGCTGGACTAATGACATCATGTTTCAGAATATACTAAGGTCATCCAGAAAGTAACTAGAGTTAAGATATTAAAAAATAACATCGTCTTGTTTCCATTCGTATTTTATTACAGGAAAATCTACACATTTTAAAATTCTTTTCGACATAGTCACCATGCAAATTTAGCAAGTACCGTACCTTAGAGATCTGCAAGGGCCGGGCCTTAGCCCGAGCCCGACCCGGCTTGCGGGCCAGGTTCGGTCCGATTTCCATTAACAGCATTCGGGCCGGGCTCGGGCCTTAATTTTTTTCCCTGGAGTATCGGGCCGGACCTAACATATTTTTTTCCGTATGAAGCCGAGACTGACTTTATTCTTCTAGTCTTCACGGACCAAAATATTCAGTTCCTGTTGAATCATCCCATATGAAAATTGTTTTCTCGACGTGGCCAAGTCTGTCCATAAATCAGTAAAGTTTGGTTTGGTCCAAAAATTTTTGCAAAAAAGGCATATACTTTTAAGTCGTCATTATTCTACAATTAAACTTTAGAATTTATTCTTTTTAAAGAATCGAATTACTAGGCGTTTTAAAATAGAATTAAACACATAAAAAAAAACCATGATTATGACGGATTTTCTTTTAAACTGAAAACTGCAAATTTCTTTTAAACTGTTCATCCATACAAAATGAATACAACAATACGCGAGAAAATATAGTTTAAAAAAACTAAAAAACACGCTTTTTAAGTATATCAAACTAAAAAGTGAAAAATAATTCGTACTATAAGCTGAAAACTAAAATAGATGAAAAATACTATATTACTATAAAATCATTGTTATTATAGAAATCAATTAATAAGCAATAAATAAAATTATCGTGGGAAAAAGCGTGGGGTGCTCCATCTACCATGCTCCATCTATCAGTTCTTAAGAAGCACCCCACTCTTTTTTCGCGATAATTTTATTTATTGCTTATTAATTGATTTCTATAATAACAATGATTTTATAGTAATATAGTATTTTTCATCTATTTTCGTTTTCAGCGTATAGTACGAATTATTTTTCACTTTTTAGTTTGATATACTTAAAAAGCGTGTTTTTTTTTAAACTATATTTATTTTTTACTTTTTAGTTTGATTACTTTAAAAGCATGGTTTTTAGTTTTTATAAACTATATTTATATTTAATACAAAAACCAAATTAATCGGTTGGATAGTTTCAGAGTAATTGGCGAACATACATGGAAAAAAAATACATACGCGTCGAATTGATAACTTCCTCTCCCTTTTCTGAAGCCGGTTAAAAATAAAAATTGTAATACGGAAATTTTTTTAATTTTACATAGATGTACCGTAATTTCGGGTGTATAAGCCGCAGCTCAAACAATTCTTTTTCGACCCAGAATTTTTTAAGAAACAAACGTAACTAGTTAGATAGCCGTAAATATTTATCTTCAATCACTAAATAAGATTTCTGGGTCCAAAAAGAATTTTTTGATCCGCGGCTTATACACCCGAAATTACGGTAAATAATGTCAGGAGTGGGGTTCGAACCCACAATCTCTTTCGAAAAACAGAGCTTCAATCCGGCGCCTTAGACCGCTCGGCCATGCTGCCGACGCTCCATTCGGTGAACGTATTCAACACTTTTAATTAGCGAAAAATCACTAATTTTATTAGTTTTTGCCTCATTACTAAAAAAGTATTGAACCAATATCGATGAAACTGAAGTGGCACCAATTCGAGAGCATCGTCTTTCATTTAACACCAAAACCAAGTTAATCGGTTGCATGGTTTCGGAGTAATCGGTGAACATACATAAAATAAGGAGATTTACAAACTCACAAACACGCAGGTGAAGTTAATAAAAGCGTGGTAAAAAATATATTAAACACTAGCTGACCCGCCCGGCGTTGCCCGGGTCCGTATTAACAATATTAAACGAACTTGAAACTTGTATGATTTTATCAATAACTGGAAGCATGCAGAAATGCATTGTCTGAAATACGTTGCAGCTGACTTTGTGAAAAATCGGTTTTAAAAACAACAACTAATATTAAGCTCTAAAAATACTTAAAATGAGCAATGAGAAACACGGGAGGGAACATGTATCCAACGATTGCGTTAGTTTCGTGTTAAAGTGTTGATATTTACCCGTAAAAATCACTGTTAAATCACGTAACTAATTATTTTTTTCACATAGAAATCCCAAGTGAAATATTTTGAATTTCAAACTAATTATATCATTCTTAAATCCGACTATACCTTGAATGAATCGATACGCGATGATAAAAGATTGGTATATAGTATTATAATTTCAGAGCCATTTAACAAAAGTGTATATTTTTAATCAAAGCATGCGTAATGTTGACTCTGTGGACAAATTCCTAACCGTAAACTTTTGTACCATAACCATAATCTGTCTGTAACCTAACTGCGACTTAACATTACCCTACCGTAACTTAAATATAACATAAATGTAACCTAGCCGTCACTTTGAAATATCAATATAGAAGCATCATTTAAGATTTTGCTTGAAAAGTTAGCATTCTTTCGTTAATGTCTTAAAATCGTCTGCACTCTGAAATCTAGATTTTAGACTAATATTTGTTATTTAAGTTTTCGCGCATGATTTTAAAAGAATGTTTTCATAAATATATTTTATATATTGATATAGAGTTATTAATATGTTGTTATATTAAAACCATATTTTCATCTACGTTATAAAGTATTAAAAAGTTCTGAAAAAAAAAGAAACCTTTTAGTAATACAATTTTTAGTTCAAATCAAATGTTTTCAATATTTTATTTTATTTTATTTTGACATTTAATTATTTCGAATTTATCAATTTCAATTATTTTAAAAGCAAACATTTTTTTAAAAATAAATAATATAATAGAAAAAAGACCATTTTAAAAAATTACTATTTCTTCATAAAATACGCTTCGGCTGTAATTCATTTCTTTCAATTCGTCTTATTAATACAAAATCACTTCCACATGCTTTTGTTTGGGACATTAAAATTTGAGCGATAAATGATTTAATATTGCAACCCTTTTTTCGGTTCACTTCACCACCACCTATCTTTTTCCTCCATGGTTTACAACCGCTGTGATAAAAAATCATCATTTAAACTGATAGTTTGCCAGTCTATGAATTTTAAAGGTCTATTCCCAGCTTTTTTAATTATTTATGCGAAAATTTTATGCAACCAACCAACCATAACTGAATGAAGAGAAAAAAAGAAGAAAAAAGGCGATTTTTTATGAGAGTGATCTTTGGAATTTAATTAATTACTCAGTTAATAAATAGAATTTCGAAATTCTGAAGCTCAGGTGCATCAGGAGAGATATTGGGCTACTCTCATAAAAATTTTGAGCTTCGTACGTCCCATAGATTTTGCTAGCCATCGCACACACACACACACACACACACACACACACACGCAGACAGAGCGATTTGTTATTTTATTAGTATATAGATTTACATCTGTTAAGAAAGGAACGTATTTTTTTTCCAATGCGATTCCGCCTTAGACGATATTATTTTTACCATATGTCATTTTTTAGATGTTTTTTTGTCTCCATTACTTGGAATATGGATTAATAATACTAATGATATCTGAAACATTTACGTATAACAAACAAAGGTTCATTAAAAGCGTAAATATCGCAGCCTAAGGCACTTCTGCATAAATTGGGATTATAAACATGAAAAAGAAGAAGACTGAGATAAGATTTTACCACGCTTTTATTAACTTCACCTGTATGTTTGTGAGTTTGTGAGTTTGTAATTCTCCTTATTTTATGTTTGTTCACCGATTACTCCGAAACCATGCAACCGATTAACTTGGTTTTGGTGTTAAATGAAAGACGATGCTCTCGAATCGGTACCACTTCAGTTTCATCGAAATTGGTTCAGTACTTTTTTTAGTAATTAGGCAAAAACTAATAAAGTTAGTGATTTTTCGCTAATTAAAAGTGATGAAGACGTTCACTGAATGGAGTGTAGGTAGCATGGCCGAGCGGTCTAAGGCGCCGGATTGAAGCTCTGTTTTTCGAAAGAGATTGTGGGTTCGAACCCCACTCTTGACATTATTTACATCTATGTAAAATTTTTTTAAAAATTCCGTATTGCAATTTTTATTTTTAACCGGCTTCAGAAAAGAAAAAGGAAGTTATCAATTCGACTCGTATGTATTTTTTTTCTATGTTTGTTCACCAATTACTGTGAAACTATCCAACCGATTGATTTGGTTTTTGTATTAAATATAAATATAGTTTATAAAAACTAATGTTTGTTCACCAATTACTCTGAAACTATCCAACCGATTGATTTGGTTTTTGTATTAAATATAAATATAGTTTATAAAAACTAAAAACCATGCTTTTAAAGTAATCAAACTAAAAAGTAAACTAGTTGGATGTGTCAATCCCAAAACTTTCTTCTATCTCATAAGTACATTTTAATATATAAAAAAAAGAAAAAAACGTGGTGACCCGAAAGTTACCCACTATCGAATTTCCTCGAACATTTGACCTAGCCTAATGAGATTCTGGTATCCGAAAAGCCTAAAACGCAAAATTTAATTAATATTCTGAGAAAATGAGCTTAGTAGTGCCTTATGTTGGATAATTTATACTAAAACCTAACAAGCATCTATTTATGTCAAGACCTAACAGAATCTGAAATTTGATGGAATTTCGTCCATTAGTTCTTGAGATATAGTTATAACAAAAAAATTGCAAAACGTACCACAGCAACACCATATCTTGGACAATTTATGCCAAAACGTAAAAAAGCATCTAATTATGTTATGGTGTAAAAGAATCTGAAGTTTGATGAAATTCTGTGCATTAGTTCTTGAGATATAGCTAATTTAAAAAAAACCGTGTAAAATACAGCACAGCAGCACCATCAGTTGAAGGATTTATAACAAAACGTAATCATCGTGTAATTATGTTATATGTCATTTTGTAACAAAATCTGAAGTTTGATGAAATTCTGTGCGTTGGTTGTTGAGATATAGCTATCGGAAAAATTGTGCAAAATGCAGCATAGCTGCACCACCTGTTGCAAGGTTAATACCAAAATGTAATCAGTGTCTAATTATGTTATATATTCTAGAGTAACAGAATCTAAAATTTGATGAAGTTTTCTGCATTAGTTCTTGAGATATAGCTATCGCAAAATCGTGCAAAATGTAGCATACCAGCGCCACCTATAGGGCAGTTCACACCAAAACCTTATCAACGGCTATGTATCTCAAGGTATCGCGGAATCTGAAATTTGGTGAAATTCTGTGCATTAGTTCTTGAGATATAGCTATCATGAAAATCATGAAAAACGTGGCATAGCAGCGCCACCTGCTGGCCAATTTACATCAAAACTTAACAAGCGTCTATGTGTATCAAGGGGTCACAGAATCTGAAGTTTGGTGAAATTCTGTGCATTAGTTCTTGAGATATAGCAATCTTGAAAATCATGAAAAACGTGGCATAGCAGCGCCACCTGCTGGCCAATTTACACCAAAACTTAATAAGCGTCTATGTATATCAAGGGGTCACAGAATCTGAAGTTTGGCGAAATTCTGTGCATTAGTTCTTGAGATATAGCAATCTTGAAAATCATGAAAAACGTAGTATAGCAGCGCCACCTGCAGGCCAATTTTCACCAAAAACCAATAGGCACTAATTCATATCAAGGTCTAACTGAATATAAAATTTTATTAAATTTCGAGCATTAGTTCTTGAGATAGAGCGCCCACAAATTTTTTGTCACATACAGACAGACAGACACACAGACAGACAGACAGACAGACGGACAGACTCACAGACAGACATTTTCTAAAAATAGTCAAAACGTGTTCAGGACCTTCTAAAACGTATAAATCCGTCGAAAACTGGAAGTCGAAAATTTTCATGAATCCAATACTTTCTTCTTGTAAAGATAGAAGAAAGTAAAAATAAATATAGTTTAAAAAAAACACGCTTTTTAAGTATATCAATCTAAAAAGTGAAAAATAATTCGTACTATAAGCTGAAAACGAAAATAGATGAAAAATACTATGTTACTATAAAATCATTGTTATTTTAAAAATTAATTAATAAGCAATAAATAAAATTATCGTGGAAAAAAAGCGTATGGTGCTTCTTAAGAACTGATAGATGAAGCATCGTAGATGGAGCACCCCACGCTTTTTTTTCCACGATAATTTTATTTATTACTTATTAATTGATTTCTATAATAACAATGATTTTATAGTAATATAGTATTTTTCATCTATTTTCGTTTTCAGCTTATAGTACGAATTATTTTTCCCTCTTTATTTTGATATACTTAAAAAGCGTGTGTTTTAGTTTTTTTAAACTATATTTATTTTGTTCTCAACTCTTCCGTTAGAGTAAAGATCAATGTTCTGTTGAAATTTACTCAAGCCGGGCAGGGTTCGAGCCGAATTTTTAGCTCTTTTCTGGGCTGGGCCAAACTTGAGCCGAATTTTTAACTTTTGGGCCGTGCTGGGCCAATCTTTTTTCTTTCGGGCCGGGCTCTGTAAGGGAGATTGGTGGTTGCAGATATTTGTTAAGGCATTTAGAAGAACGAAATGATCATGTATCCAGGTTCAGATGTACAAAAAAACCCCACGATGATTGCAAAGTTACACTTTATTTTAACATCTATTACGAAGGGGGGCACACTTACAACTCTCGGAGAAAATCTCCGAACGAAGAATAGCAGGTTAACAAGACGAGCGCAGAGAGTCAAGTGACCTCGTACATAGCAACAAATTGCCACCTTTGGCATCATAGAAAATCGCCAACATACACAAGTTCGCCCATGCACAATGGATAGTATACGCCAAATACAGTTAAAATGCAGCCGGCAAGATAAGAATTCAATATGGTTTCCAAGCTGGGATGGGAAAGGCAAGGTTGCCAAACGATAAAATGTTACACGTGTTATTATGTCTAATAAAGAGGCACACCAAAGGGATATCAGATTTTACTGCGCAGATGTTAAATTCTTTTTAGGGTTTTGTCGAGAAAGAAAAGAAGCGTAAGCATAAATTTTAACTGCGAAACAGAGATGATGTCCATATACGGTAATGCAGAATTGCCTCGATCGGAAATAGCAGACATCTGGAAATAGCTTTAAACGGTTGATTAATATGTGAGTGTATTTCTCACAGACAAAGTTAAGCAGCTGCCGATTTTTCGGTTAGAGAAAAACTATGCGAGGGAAAAAAAATGGAAAGTGAATGAAGGACACTTAAAACTGATTTTGAATTGAAAAGAGACAGGGGGGAAGGAATAATTTAAGAAAATAACCAATATATAACGAAATAATCGTTATATATATCACCCGGTGCACCACAAAAAAAACTTTTGCTGTCCAATGTGCATAGGCTAGCATAAAATATTATAACATAAAAACATACATAAATGCAAAAGTTTTTTTTTTTATATATATATGTAGAAATTTAACGTCATGATAATGGAGACTTTTGTATTCAAAAACAGTCAGCAGTTCTAAAGTCTCTATATTTTTTTATATTTGTATTTCATGGATCCAAGGTAGTACTGTATTTTATATGCATAGGTTGAGTCGACTCAGACAGTACAAAAATCTTACTGCAGCTTTGATTGTTATCATGACATAAATAAAATTTTGAAACATATACACAAAACATGAAACTAATACTAAATGAATATAAAATGGCAATACACAAAATAACATAATAGCACTATATTTTTCAAAAATTAAAAAAAGTAATATGATGTATATTAAAAAAATAAAAATGTTTTTGTAAAAATTGTTTCATGCCGAAGCATAGGATGACAAAAAAAAGAGGTGCTCCAAGCACGCCCATAAAAAATATGCGTCACCCTGAATCTTGTGTACAACACAAGTATTATGGCATCGGCTTAGGGCCTAGCCTTAGATGAGGAGGGAATTGTGATGCTCCCCCGAAGGCACTAGCGGTCTTCTGAAGGAGCCCACGTCGAATTACATGAAAAAAATTTGAATTGATGTGAATTGGAATCACAATTCAAAAATTTGAATCGAAACTCCAATTCCAAAATTTTGTGTCTCAACACAATGAAGCTTGAACCCTTAGGGCCTTAATTTTGAACGGGAACAAGACTTCAAAGGGAAGAATTCAAAAAGAAAAAAAAACAAAAAAATGTATATCATATAATAACTAATATGGGCAGACAATCCTAGAGTGAAGAGAGACGAAAAATATGTCACAATCGAGTGGGGTGATGAACAAGTCATATATATAAACTGTGTTTTATTTAATTACATGAATCTTTTGTTTACTTTTTTAAAGTACAGTACCTGTTTATCTAACTATAATATGTTTGACTTACAGTACAAGAAATGTTAAGTGGGAGGTTAGTTAGTGGAAAAATACTGATTTAATGAGTATTGTCAAAGAAATTTTTAAGTGTACTGCAAAAAGAAAACAAAATAAAAGTAAATAAAATTTAAGTGAGTATGAAGACATATCTAAGTGTTAAAGGATAACAATGATACCTAATATTGTTCCTAAGAGATCTTCAGAGCAACAGTGATGGACCAGCCATGATATTGTTAAAGATCAGTCAAAAACAACATACACACAACCATGAGCTCTTTGGTTGGATATGTGGTATCATAAACATGACTTAAAAAATAATAAATAGTGTTTTTACATTAGCTTCTGTTTCTTAGATTGTATGTGTGAGGTTGATAAAACGTATTAAAGTTAGTGTTGTTTATATGACTTGATGCATCAAATAAATGTCCATAACGAGGAGGTGCTAATAAAAGTCTATCAATATGTACCCGAAATGCTGTGTTATCAGGAGTATACAACCTTTTAATTGAGAATGACACAGGGGAATGTTTACAAGTGACACTATATGGACCAGTATACTTTGTTTTAAACTTGTCATTTGATTTTAGATATACAATGTCTTTTAAGAAAATGGATCTTAATTTAGCTTTCTGACCGTAATATTTATATCTTTTATCTTGAGCAGATTTAATGTTGTTATAAGCTTTGTGATATATCTTACTCAAATCATCAAGTAATTTGTGTACTTCAATATGTTTATCAAGAAAGGGTTGGTTGCACGACTGATCAAAAGTGTCAAAAATTAGAGAAAGTTCACGTCCAAAATGAAGAAAATTAGGAGAATATAATGTAGTTGCATGTTTCGAACCATTATAAAGTGATTTGTGTATAAATACTGCATTTTCGAATGAATGACCTTCTTGTAAAAGAATATTAACTGAATATTTGATTGACTTATTGATTCGCTCTGCAATCGCATTTGATTGTGGTCTCGAGGCAGAACTGTGTAATACCTTAATGCCCATTGTATCATTAAAAATGTTATATACCTGAGAAGTGTACTGGGGTTCTAAGTCTGATAAGACAACCGAAGGTCTCCCAAAGGTGGTTATGTAAGAGAATAAGCATTTAACAACCTTACTCGCAGATATGTCATTAAGTGGAAAGAGTTCAATATGTCTCGAGAAATGATCAGTGATAGTTAAAACATATTTTCCATTAGCAAACGGTCCAAGGAGATCTGTACTAATAGTGTGACCAGGGTACCTGGGAGTGTATGTGGGCTGCAAAGGTGCGGGTGGAGTTTGGTGATGTTTAGTTTGAAGACATTTGATACAGGATGCAACAAAGTTTAAAGTGTCTACATACATACCCTTCCAAAAATATCTACCTGACAAGAATTCATAAGTTTTATTAAAGCCAAAGTGAGATAAATGTGAAATTGTTAAGACTTTGCTTTTAAGTGAATTTGGAACAATAATGTGATACGAAAAAGTGTTATTAAAAATATTTTCCTTCTTTAACATTAATACTTTCGAATCAGGATGAATGAAGTAGTTAGGAAATTTTTGAGAAGATCCTTTCTTTAAGATTTCTTTATAAACAACAGCCAAAGTAGGGTCATTTTGTTGTTCAGTAGCAAATGTTTCATTCGAAATTTCTAATAAAGGGTCAGGATTTGTTTGTGTACCAGAAATAAGGCAGTTAACATGCATATTAGAATCAGTCGAGCTGGAGTGTGGAGTATCACATTCTACAATAGGTAAGGGTTGAGTATCATGAATCAGTTCAGGATTTGTAGCTAAAGTCTGTTGATTATTTTCAAAGTTACAGCGAGATAAATAGTCAGCGAGTACATTCTTTTTACCTGGAATATGTTGAAATTTGTATGTGTATTCTGAGAGATCCATGAGCCAACGAGAGATAATATCAGCTGGATTTGTAGTTTTGTTGTACTTTTCTAATGGTTTACTATCTGAAAGGATTACAAATTCTCTGTTGTATAAATAATATTTGAAAGCAGTGACTGATTTATGAATTGCCATGAGTTCTAATTTAAGTGCAGGATATTTTTTTTCGGAAGCTTTTAAAGATTTTGAAAAGTATGCAACAGGTAATAGTTGTTTATCATGTTCTTGTAGTAAGACGCCAGAAATGGCAATATTTGACGCATCAGTATTTAAATAGAACTTTTTGTTCCAATCAGGTAATCTAACCATGGGTGGATTGCAAAGTTACACTTTATTTTAACATCTATTACGAAGGGGGGCACACTTACAACTCTCGGAGAAAATCTCCGAACGAAGAATAGCAGGTTAACAAGACGAGCGCAGAGAGTCAAGTGACCTCGTACATAGCAACAAATTGCCACCTTTGGCATCATAGAAAATCGCCAACATACACAAGTTCGCCCATGCACAATGGATAGTATACGCCAAATACAGTTAAAATGCAGCCGGCAAGATAAGAATTCAATATGGTTTCCTAGCTAGGATGGGAAAGGAAAAGGTTGCCAAACGATAGAATGTTACACGTGTTGTTATGTCTAATAAAGAGGCACACCAAAGGGACATCAGATTTTACTGCGCAGATGTTAAATTCTTTTTAGGTTTTTGTCGAGAAAGGAAAAAGAAGCGTAAGCATAAATTTTAACTGCGAAACAGAGCTGATGTCCAGTGTATTTCTCACAGACAAAGTTAAGCAGCTGCCGATTTTTCGGTTAGAGAAAAACTATGCGAGGGAAAAAAAATGGAAAGTGAATGAAGGACACTTAAAACTGATTTTGAATTGAAAAGAGACAGGGGGGAAGGAATAATTTAAGAAAATAACCAATATATAACGAAATAATCGTTATAGGCTCGGGCCGAAATTTTAACTTTCGGGCCGTGGTCAGGTCTGGCCAACATTTTTCTCGTTCGGGCCGGGTCGGGCTCTTGCTGAAATTTTAACTTTCAGGCCTGGCTCGGGCCTGGATATTTCGGCCCGTGCAGACCTCTACCGTACCTTGACACTAACTGGAATATATCCGCTTCGTAAAAACCTGCTTCCCGCAAACTGAATCAATTCTGAACATTTACCTTGATCTTGTCATTACTTGCAATCCTGAAATGTTTTAAAAATCTTTTGATAAATCAGAAATAGTAAATCACCTATTAAAACGAACTTTTTACATCGATGTAGAGCACCAATTCTTCGGTAATCAATGGTAGGCGTCCACTACGCTTCTCGTCGTGAACATTTTCCATTCCTTCGTTAAAAATCTTAACCCACTTCCCCCCCCCCATATATTATATACCACTTAATTTTAATTCCCAAATGCCACATTCACACCAGAATTTAGGAATCAACTCTTGTTTCATATAATGTACGCGAAGAAAAGCTTTTACTTAGTTTCATATAAAATTGTTTAGGAATACTGGTGTCAATCAATCGTTTTTACATATTAGCAACATAAGTGCTTTGCCCCTGAAGGGGTTAAGTTTCACTTATATGACGATAAATTTCACAGGCTTGAATATTTCTCGCATCCAAAAACTTGACAAAGGGTCTTTTTGAACAGCTCGCGGAGCGATCTACTCTTTTAAACGCCATTACTAACAGACAGTGACTTAGAACGTTCACGTAATCAAACAAAATGTTTGGGCTAATTAGTTCTCGGGTTCAAGGATGTAACTAGGCATTCACGGTCTTCGTGCTTTCAGAAACGTGACAGATATGCGCAAACGGTACTTATTTTCTGGATAATCTTAATAGTTAATATTACATAAGAAGTCACTTACCGAATTTCTGTGTTTCCTCTTCTTGTATAAAATGTAAAGATATAAAGGGAAGTGATGGAAGTGACCACAATCCAAGGCCAAACATGTTTTTAATTAATTTAATATTACATACAGTTTTACTTACCGAATTTCTGCGCTCCTTAGTTTGTGTGAAAAACGAAGGTATTACAGAAAGTATTTAACCCATTCGTGCCCACCACCTTTTGCGCAAATTTTATTCGGTTGACACCATTATTTTTAAAAGAATTAAGTTTAGTTCATTAATTACGAAAATGTTTCAATTAAATAAAATAAAGTTTGCTGTTCTTTTTTACCGGTGTCAAAAACAGTGCTACATGCACCTTTTGAAGCGTCCCTAAAAAGGGACGCTAGGCACTAATGGGTTAAAGTGGCAAAACCCGCATTCAGACAGCATTGAAACAGAAGAGGCTACAATCCGCATCTAAACGGCTTTTAAATAGATGCGTCGTGTTTCAAAAACTAGTTTAAACTGAAATAATTCAATAAAAATCGTCTAATTAAGTTATGTATTAGAACTAGAAGCGTCATATTTTCGAATGTATTTAACATTTCATTTGGGTTTACTTACTGAATTTGTGTGTTCCTTTCTTAGTGTTCATCTTTAAGATATTACAGGGAGAGTTCGAAGTGGCACAATCCGTATTTACAGAAGGTTCAATCTGAAAGTGGCACAATCCTCACCCAAATAATTAGACTTGACGCGTCTTGTTTAGAAATGTACTTATTATTAATACGGTGTCACTTATTGACATTCAGAGCTCTTTCCTTTGTGTAAAATGCAAACAGATTGCAAAAGTATTGCATCGAAACAGCGTAGAACTAGAAAAGACCACAATCCGCATCCAAACAGCGTTTTAACCCTTTCCGGCGCGGAGTAAGTTTAATTGAAATAATTATCTGCCACCAGAATTTATAAACGAATTTATTAGAGAATACGAACTTGCTTATTTTCAGGCATTTTATCAAAGGAAAATTTTAATTAAATATTCTTGGTGCCAGTAAAATTAAAATTAGGTGTCCTTTTTAAGGGACACCGCGCCGGAAAGGGTTAATAGAAGTGGGCACAAATCGCATTCAAAGAGGCATATTCTAGTAGTGTTCAGTTCTACATCTAAAAAACAGCGTTGATTAGAACTGGCCACAATCCGCATCGAAAGAGCGTCTAGCTAAAGGTGACTACAATCAGCATCTAAACAGTGTTGAAAAGATGCATCATATTTCGGTATGCTGTTCATATTGCATATGGTGCCAATTAACGAATTTCTGTGTTCTTCCAACACTTCTTTTAATGTCAGATAATTTCGAGAAAATTTCTCTTTTTTTGTAAGAGTTACGAGAAAAAATCGAATTTCACATCTAATGCTCCATTTATTAACTGAATAAATGTACTATGATTCTAATTTCCTGCAGAATATATATATAAATCTTAAAAAAAAGGGAATATTTGAAGATTTAAAAATTATATGAAGCCTCCAATAATATGATATTGATGAATTTGTAATTTCTAGGGTATTGTTTTCATTTAATTAAATATTAGGATATAAATATTTAAAATTAATTATAGAATATGTATTATGACAAAAAAAATAATACGTTTTCCAGCTTTGTATTTATTGTAAAGCAATACGAGAGAAAAGAAAGTGATATTTTCCCCAACTTTATATTTTTGTAATTTTGTCAATAGAGATCGTAAAAGATTATGAGAAATTGAAAGAGCCATTTTTTTCCGAATTTGTGTTTTCCTAATTTTGCCAAAATAGATTGCAAAACATTTTATAATGTATTTTCATAGTAACTTACCTTTATTTTCATTCTCTTGTGGAATCTTTTATATATCTAATAAGTTTTATAATCTCATACTTTTGGTTTTTGGATTGTATCGCTTTTTTGCCCGAATTTATATAACATATTCTAGAACTGGAACTAATATATATGATATTTAAGTAAGATTACGAACCGGAAAAGCTGTTACACTGTTTTCAGAATCTATAAATAAAAGACAACAAGCGAAAAAAATAGAATTTTTTTTTAATTTGAAGTAACTTACAGCAATTTGGACTAACACATTTCGGTTTCATAATTGCATAGGATGAAATAAAGTGAATTTGTGAAGTGGGTATTAATTGACCTGAAATAGAAACCAATAACTGCTTAAAATCTTAAGATAATTATATAATTTATACAGGGTGCATAGAAAAGTCCCATTATTATCAAATAACTCTTAAATGGACTAATATAGAATTACAAAACAAGTGTCTATCGATAATAAAATGACTGAGCACTTTCATATCGCTCACTAGCAACACTGTAAAAAATATTTAGAAACGTTTCTGAATATACGGGGCATCAACGATGCAAGTAATTTTCAAAATCGTTTCTGAGTATTTAGGAAACCTTTATCTGCAATATTCAGAAACATTGTTGACTATTTTAGAAATTTTAAATGTTTGTCTTAAATTTCTAAAATGGGCAAGTAACGTTTCTGAATATTGCAGAAAGAAATTTTCGAAATACTCGGGAACATTTTTGAAAATTACATGCACCGTAGCTGCCCCATGTATTCAGAAACGTTTCTGAATTGTTTTACAGTGAAGAAAGGTGACACATCTCGACCAACATAAATTTTACAGAAGAGGCAAAAAGAAATTTGTCTGATTTTACTGTAAAATGAAATTATTACGCTTAGCTCTGCATGCAAGAGTAAAAAGTGCTTAAACGCAAAACCCATTAAGAATAACGACGAAGAATGAGGTTTGGAGATTTGGGTTATTTTACCTCCCCACACAATCCAACCTTCTTCTGTGGTCACAAATGGACATATGACGGAATAAAGTGATTTTTAGCATACCCACTTATGCAACTGTTTGTGTAGCAAGACTCACCTATGCCATATTTATTAGTGGAAAGAAACGCAAAATGAATTTCTGCGAGATGTGTCATTTTTCTTGCAGGTGAGTGATATATTAGCGACAACAGTTCCCCTTGGACGAAACATTGGAAATTATCTTTAAAACTATAAGAGATAACAGTAAAATGTCAAATACAATATTATAGAGACTCAACAGAGAGAGTCCTTGTTTTGGCTAAAATGACGTTTAGTAAAAAATAACTTTATTATAAACCGTAGAATGTTAGTTTTTCGATAACCTAACACGAGATTAAATGCATCAATAATAGCTTTTAGAAGTGTGGTATTACATGATAGATGCATTTTTATTAAAGGAAAAAAAAAACGCGTAAAACAACATGGACTGTCTTGCACACAGTTTATGAAGGCGATCTCTGCTACCAATGCTCCCCTCGTTTTCTCTTAAACCCCAATTATGTAATTTAATTTTAATAGGGTACTAAACTTAAGTATTAGGGTGAGACAAAGGAAACATCTTTTCGATTTTCGATGATGGTTAGTGCGAAAAAGATTGTCATTGGTGACACTAAATTCACACGAAACAATTGTGATTTCTTGAACAACTCCTTGATATCCTGAAAATGTTCTGTCCCTGCCCGTGGACACACTCGCAAGCTAATGCTATTCCTATGGGGAGGCATTTTTTTAAAACTCTTTCGCATTTTGACATTTTTAAATATTTTTTGCATTGGATAGGTGAGGTCCCTCTCAAGATCGCTCCTTGATTACTTGTTCAATTTTGGTCGCAAGGATTTTTTATAAAGTTACTTTCACTTTCAGAACCGGTTCAGAAAGTGAAAATAACTTTACAAAAAATATCTGCGATCAAATTCGAAAAAGTTATGAAGGAGCGATCTTGAGAGGGATTTCAACTATCCAATGCAATATATATATATATATGAAAGGATAAAAAACTAAACCCTTTTAAAAACTTAAATTTAAAATTAAAATTCAAAGGCTTAAAGTCTCAGTTAATATTTTTAACTTTAATTCTGATGCTTAAAAGCAGTTTGCCCCTGATAACTTTATTTTCCAGCAATACACCTTATTACTTTCAGAGATAAATTTTGGACACTTCTTAAGATTATAATTGTTTAGCTAAGGGCTTTTTGCATCCATTTGTGGCTAGGGATTCATACGATCCTTATATATATATATATATATATATATATATATATATATATATATATATATCATCATCATCATCATCATCATCATCATCATCAACCGTTTTCGATCCACTGCTGGATGTAGGTCTCCCTCAGATTTTTCCAATGTTTTCTGTCTAGTGCTTTTGCCATCCAATTTACACCAGCCACTTTTCTAATTTCGTCACTCCATCTTACTTGTGGTCGTCTTCTTGGTCGTTTTACATCTCTGGGATACCACTGTAGTAAATTTGTGCTATATATATATATATATACATTTTAAAATGTCAAAATTCGAAAGAGTTATTATAAAAATGTCTGCCCATAGTAATAGCATTAGCTCGCGAGTGTCTTCGCGGGCAGGGACAGGACCCATAACGTGAGTATATTTTGTTTTTTATAGCCATTCTTCAAGATATTTAATCAAATTTATTTTGGCTGAATTTATCTCTAAAGTCATATATAGTGTATCAAATGCACGAATAAACTCTGATTACGTACAATTTATGCACTCTAAAATTTACTGCTTTTAGCTGGTTTTGTATTCGGGACCAACGTGAAACAAGTCAAAATTCATCACGAGGAATCCAGTATTTCTCATAGTTTCCGAGATTGAGTCAATAATTTCCAATTTTTGCTATTAAGATAGCTGCATTGTCTATCATATAATAACTCACTTTGAGCACCTCGCTGGCGAACAGAAGGTTCTTACTTCGAGACTATAGGTGCTGGGAGTTTAAATTCTCATATTAAAATGGTTTTAATTAAATGAAAATTCGTATTTATTTTTCTAATTTAAGGCTTTATATTATTAGGGATTCGTTCTTCTGACATTCATAATATTTATTGGAATTGATTTTTTTTCTATTTTAAAAACTCAGCATTTTAAACTTCTTTTTTAACATTTCGTTTTTAGAAATTTGACATTTTATTTATATTCTCCTCTAAACTTTTTTAATTTTGGATTTTCAAAATATTTGGAATATTGCATTTTATTTAAATTGAACATTTTAATTCGATTAAAATAAATAACTTCCTTTTATAATTATTTTAAAATTAAATTTATTGGTGGTACCATTTATGTAAGAATTTAATAATTATAAATTAACAATTTGGATTTATTAGTTAAATGTAAAGGATAAGTTGTTTTGAAATAAATGTTAAACTAAACACTCTGTGGGATCTGCGATCATACTCATAGATAAATATTTGCTCCGTAATTCTACCTTTCTCTATTCAAGTGCTACTTTAGGACAAAGGGACTTTGCTATGACCATATATTTTAAATTAAAAGCGTAGAATCCTGTCGAATGAAAGTTAAAATTAACACAACACGTGTAAAATTTTCTTAACCTCTTCAGACATGAGCATAAAATAACTCTTGAAATATGTATTTATTGCTTTTGCGTAATCAAAATGACACCATAGATGATAGAAAGAGTAATTTTTATGAAATCAGTATTTTAGAGAAATGGTAATTTAGGTTTACAAATATTGATATAAAAATACTTATCCCCTCAAAACTCCAGTTTAACTATCAGCAATATAAATTTACGCAATAACAAAATTAAGGTCTTTAAACTAGTAAATGATCAGCAAATCCTCAAAATATTTTATTGTAAAGCATTTACTTTCTTGGCCACAATGTCTTGAAGGTATTTTCGAAACTCGGATAAAAATATTTATTTTATGAGGTAATATTCATCAATGCTGACATTTATTGGTTTTGTTTTAAAACGAAAAACATTCAGCTGTATAGAAGTAAAGTAAAAATGCAAAAAAATCTAACAGTTTAGTTTTTATGAGGAAAAAAATGGAGGTACACATCTGTGTACTTCAGGTCTGAAGAGGTTAAAGTTGATTTCAAACCCAAAATGACTACTTTCTGCTACATTCACGAAGCCGTTTGCTTTATTTTCCTTTTATAAGAAAACATATTCCGGTAAATGTCAAATTAAGCGTTTTAAACTAATTTTCTGGGAGCGACAATCCTATAACAAAGTTTTCGAATGTGGATAGTTAGTGTAGTGGATAGCATGCAGCCTTCATCCTAAATGGAGAGAAATAAAGTTAGGTTCCGAGGAAAACAGGTTAAACCATTATTATCCACTGGTGTTGCATTGACGTCACGGTCAAAATAAATGCGCGCACTCAAAAAAATAAATGTGTAATTTAATTAAATTTAACATATGTGTAAATTTGTAAAATTACACACGTGTCTCGAAATTACAAATTTTTCAAAAATGTGCCTGTTTTAATGTGTATTTAGCTTAGGAAACTGACTGTATAATTTGTTATCGCGTGAAAAATACAAATAAGTGTGTAAAAGTAGAAACATGAAAGAATTTCACGAACTGGTATGCTATTGTATTTTACGCATAATTATGTATACGCAGTTAAGTGTGTAACTTTCTAAAATCACCCAATTATCATAAAAATTACAAATTTTGTGCAAAAAATACCTCATTTTATGTGAATTCATCTTAAGACATTAAATCTTTAAGGCAGTTGTTATTGACTGATAAACTCAGACAAGTGTGTAAATATAGGAAATGCCTGGATTTACATGAATTGAAGTATTACACATGTCTATAAGAGTGTAAATCTAAAAGTGCATAGATATTAAAAAAGGATGGGAAGTCTTTAATATAATTTAGGAGCGCACTGCTTTTCTTATTACAATAATTGCGATACATAAATATAATTACCATAACAGCACTTTCAATATAAAGAACTAAAACGTTTACTTTTTTTATAAAATGTTCTGACCCCCCCCCCCCTTCCCCCGACACACACACATTCGTTTCAGTAAATTAGCAACACATAAAAATTAAAAAAAAAAGAACAGACTTAAAAGTTGCCTAAATCAAGGACTTCTGTGTGAAAAGTGCCTAGATTTACGCAAACAGGGGTGTTATTGTACGTAATTTACACACAATTACGTCTAATTAAAAAAAAATCGGGGGCCACATTCTATTTCAGTTTTTCAGTTGCACAACCACACAAATACAATACTCATTATAACAACTGTTCCAAAATAAATAAATGAAACATTTACAATTCCCTCACCTTTCTCATCACTTACACACATTTCGCATAAATTAGGAACGCATGAAAAAAGAAAACAGGATTAATAAAAAGAACATTGCCCAGTTAAACTGATGGCATTGAGCTCACAGCTACGCATAGTTGTACATTACAACCTTATATTTTCAAGGGTTAATTCCATTCGAAAAACAAATTAAGGAAGGGAAACAGCTCACCCCAATTTCCCCTTTTTATACGTAATCATAGAACCCCCGAAACTAATCAGGGACATGCTTTATCATATAAAAAATCTACATCCAAAATTCAGGGCAAATCTGCAAATTCTCAATAAAAACCCATTTATATAATTTAAGAGGAGTTATCCCGCTCTTTTATACTTACCCATTAAATTTCCAAAACTATTCAGAGATTCACCTTATCAGAAAGAACCTACATCCAAAATTAAAAGCAAATCGAACAATTCCGCATAAAAACCCATTTATTAAATTTAAGGGAGGGGGGGGTAATTGCAAGTACCCTTTGAACAAGAACTTAACAAAAAAACCCACAACTAATTAAGGAAGCATTTTATCACTATGAACCTGTATTTAAAAATTGAAGCAAATCGGATAATTCTGCACGAAAAAAACATTTAAATAAATTAAGAGAGTAATCCCACCTATCCCCTATTTATACTAATCCAATCAATTCCCAAAACCAATCACAGAAGTGCCTTATCAGAATGAACCTACATCCAAATTTTGAAGCAGATCCGTAACTTTTGCGGTAAAACCTCATTAATCTTAATTAAGGAGGGGTTACTTCCCATTTCCCCCTCTTAGACTTATCCAATGAACTCACAGAACAAACGCTCATGGCGGTGCCCTCATCAGAATGACACTATTTCTAAAAGTTGAATGAGATCTGTTAAATTCTGCATGAAAACCATATTTATATAAATCAAGAGGAGGGGCATTAACCCCCGTTCCCCTTCTTTATACTTATCCAAAGAGCACCTAATACTAATCATGAAGGTGCCTCATCAGATTGATCCTATATCTAAATTTTGAACGAAAACTGATAATTTTGCATGAAAAACACATATATATAAATTAAGGGGAGGGGTATTAGCCCCCCGTTCCTCCTCTTATACATATCGAATGAACTCCAAAAACTAATCAGGGAAGCGCCTTATCAGAATATACCTACAAGTGGATCGGATATTTTTATCATGCGTTATCGCGTTACGCACGTACACACATTGAAGACGCACGAACATACGTGCGAACATTCGTACATACATACAGAAAGGGCGAGCACATAAGGTCTCAGGCTTTGATAGCCTGTGAGCTAAAAATTAGGTCTTCTTCTAGTAGCATTTAATTATTCTATGTTAGGTAGAATATTAGATTTTATTATTTTTGGAAATAATCAGACACAAAAAAATTTAATTATTAAATTTGACATTCAGAAAGAGGAAATTGTTCTCCCCTTTGCCTTAATGCTGGCGCTTAAGGAAAGAAAATCGTATCAACAAAATATTATCTTCTTTTAGATTTGCGCAGCTTGAATTTTGTATTTTTTGGTCCCTTCCTTCGTGACTATATGTATTTATACTGCTTTTTTTTTTTTTTTTTTTTTTTTTTGGCAAGAATTTTCTTTCGCTCCAAAAAATGTTGCACCTGCGGAATTTGTGTATCAGCAGCCCCTTCCTCTACTGATTATTTCCACATTAGGATTGACCATCATTATCAGATATTTAAAATTAAAAATAGGAAACTTTATTGGGTTTGAAAATCTTAAATACTTTTTTTAATTTATTTAACAATCTAATTAACCCATTAGTGCCTAGCGTCCCTTTTTAGGGACGCTTCAAAAGGTGCATGTAGCACTGTTTTCGACACCGGTAAAAAAGAACAGCAAACTTTATTTTATTTAATTGAAACATTTTCGTAATTAACGAACTAAACTTAATTCCTTTAAAAAATGTGGTGTCAACCGAATAAAATTTGCGCAAAAGGTGATGGGCACGAATGGGTTAAATAAAATCCCTGCCGGCACGGTCTACACGCGCTTTTTTGTATTCTTTTTCGTAATTGATGGTCATATAAAAAATTTGTCGGTATAAAAGTTATAGATAATATTGAGAAGATTTACCGTAATTTCGGGTGTATAAGCCGCAGATCAAACAATTCTTTTTCGACCCAGAATTTTTTAAGAAACAAATATAACTAGTTAGATCGCCGTAAATATTTGTCTTCAATCACTAAATAAGATTTCTGGGTCCAAAAAGAATTGTTTGATCCGCGGCTTATACACCCGAAATTACGGTATAATAAATTTAAGTGGCTTTGATAAAATGTGAATTGACGAAGTTCTATTTTTTTCTTAAAACTTTATTTTTTTATGCCTCTGGAATTAATTCATCAAAAATCTGTCGTGCGTAAATTTTTGGCAATTTTTTCTAGAAGTTAATAACTTTAAACCTATGCATTATAAATAAGACATTATGCGGGTTTTTTTCTGTTTTCTCAAAAAACCTAATTGTTTCCATACCCTCCATCCGATTTTGCCCATTAACGAAAGTAACTGAGATTTTCTGCACCTTGATTTTCTGTATTAGTTTGGAAGAGATTTGTGCAAATTATGGAAGTCATCGTTTCCATAAAAAAAATGATATTTATTGGATATAGAGTGTTTATTATGTATATGCAAGGCTCGCACCCTGACTAAAATGTTCACACCTTGCTATCAGTATTTTAAATCAAAAATCTTCATGAAAAATACCTTTAACATCTACAATAGAATTACACAACAAATATTACAGTTTTAAAATTGTGGTAGGAAAGTATGAAAATTTTAGGAACAGTGCGAGCCCTGTATATGTGTATATATACAGATAGACAACGTTTTAAGGTGAAGATGATTTTAGTTGTCATGATTGGCGTAGAACTGCAAAAAAAATTCCGAAATTCAGACATAGGGGAGAATATAATCGGCAAAATTTCATTTCTTATATAATTTACATAATAATATTTTAATATGTACGTTGTTTATTTGTGATGCGATCATATAATTTTAAATACAAGAATTCAAAAATATTTTATTTATTCCTTTCTTTAAAAAAAATAGTCACAACAATTTAAATACAATTTCAGATCTTCAGCGTTTTGTGTAATAGAAAGTAAACTTCTAAACAATAAAAGAAAAAGAAATCTGCTAATGTCGAACATCCGCCATTTTCATGATAGACAAAGAAAGAATTTGCGTTTCTCTTTTACGAATCTAAAAAATTAAATGTATATTTGAATGCTGACCAGTGCAGGAATGCAAGTGCTGAGGCACAAATTACTAATTGGTACCATTGAAGTTTAATAGTATTTATTTATTTAGTTATTGCCTAAGTGGGGCAGAATCACCAGATCTCAAAGATCCGGTGTAGACTATTAACCCCATCCAGAGTGCTCCCCGGCAGGTGAATTTGTTAACAATTAGAAAATAAAATGAAAATAAAAAATTTTATGTACAAAACAAGTTCCATCCGCCGGTGCACAGGCCCGGCGGATGGCCCCTTATTGCTCCCTCGCGACAAGGGGCGGACCAACAGAGTGGGTGATATTGTAAAAAGTTGCGTAAGAACAGTAGGTTGGTGCACCATGCAGGCCTATGAGGTGAGAATTTGTTAGTTCCATTTGGAAATTAAAAATCCTATTTAATTTGCCTATAAGAAGAGGTATTAATAAAATAATAGATAGCCAGTTTTTGGGAAGGATGGAGGGACGTTTAATATGCCAGGCTTGGGTAAGCGTGCAGTGATAGTAGCTATGCTCGGGGTGCCGACCTCGCCGCACTCGCTTAAGTGATTGGTTGCTGGCTTTGCTTTATTAAATCTCAGAAAACTTGTTATTAAATAAGTCGAGACACACTGTTGAAGTTTAGTGATCAATCGGCCATTTGTGGCGCAGCGCTTGCATCCTTTCCCATGTAATAATAATGAAAACGTTGCTTGCTAATATTCATGGTATGTTAAACGCGTATCGTCACTTGTGTTTTTATCACTTTCAATTTATCTAAGATTGCCGTCTTTTCGGCGGAAAAATATTGGAAATATGTACAAAAAAGGTACGCAAACATTTTGTTGCAATGAAAAAACTTTTAAACAAGCAAATTGTGAAAAACTTTTCACAATTTAGTTTTTCTTATTTAAATTTTAAAACGTACTATGTAAAATTAAGGATCTTAAGAGTTATTTAAAAGCATTAATAACATTATTATTTTTAAAAATACCATAAAATTTGGTGATTTGTCTGATAATACTGTCCGCTTTTTTCTCTATCATAAATAGTTTTTTTAGCTGAGATTTCTTTTTCTATATAAAAATTTAAAATAATGTTTATAGTGTCTGTGTTTCATAAAAGTATCATCATAAAAAATATAATTATTTCAATTAAATTATGATAATCTTATTTAAGATTATTAAAATTTATTTAACACAATTTTAATTATTGTCCAAAAGAAGTTCTAAAAGTAGCTTCGTTACTTTATGTGTATTACGCATGCTTATTCTGACTCTGCTTACTCATGACTAGTCTCTCAAAATTATGACTATGATGAAAGATAGGGTAGATATGCGAGTAATGAACAAATATCAAAAATTTTTTAATTAATATATTTTTTAATTAATAGTTATATTTATTATATTAAATTTTTTTCAAAATTATATCAATCTATCATCAATATTTAATCACTCTCATAGTCTCATTTCCCAATAAAAATCGAAATTTAATTGCAAATAACAGAAATATATTAAAACGCCTGAAATCAAGTAATGGACTCGCTGGAAACATGTAAGGATCCAGCAATCTACTGTCCCACCTCCCTCACACCTTTCCACATCTTTCTCAAAACAGTGTCAATTGGATTGATACACATGCAAGAGAGAAATCAATGAGAGGCACATAAGAGAGGCCTTCAAATGGAGGAAATTTAACTACAATTTTTCATTCCTTGGTAAAATTTGAGTTTTTTTTTTTTTTTTTTTTTTGAGCATAACAATTAAAAAAAAAAATTACAGATTTCTTCTTCTGAAATTAACGCAAGTCTTCCTTATTTGATTTTCATTAAGCTTTGAAAGTCTGTTCTCTTTTTTGAAACAGCTTAAATAATTAAGAAATAAAATGTTAGGTTAATATTTACTTTTAAACACTTCAAATTCTTAATTAAAAAGATAAAAAATAATAGTTGTTCAAAATTTGCACATTAAATACGATTTTTAACATCATTCTCTATACATCGAATTTCTCTATATAACGAATTTTTTACTGGAAGGTGGATTTCGTTATATAGAGACTCGACTGTATTTGAAAAAAGATGGAGGAATTTTAAAATAGATTTCTCATACATTGAATTTATTTTATGGTATTTTATTGTAATTATTGTATTTTGGGGGTACATTGTATTTTCTATTTTGTTGAACAAAAAAAAAAAAAAAAAAAAAAAAAAGTGTTTTATTTGAATTTGTTAGACCAATTTTATGCCACGAAAGAAAAAGCGGAAATAGTATTACAAATAAAAATAAATAATAACAACAATAGTAAGAAAGAGCAGTTTAGAATTTTAATAATTTTGGTACTGTTATTTTCTGTGTGTATTTTATACATTTATCTTGAATTTAATTGTATTTAGATTTTGAGGGACAGTGTATATATATATATATATATTTATATATATTTTTGGTGTTATAGAAATTTTTTATTCATGTGTTAAGTGGCCAGCCCCGCCTGCTATGGATGAGAGAAGATTGAGAGTTTTTTTTTGGAGAAGAGATGCAGGATGCGCTCTGACGTGATAAAGATGCTCCTTGTTTTTTAAGAAAGCTCGCTTTTGAGGTGAAAACCTCCACAAAAATAGGATTTGAGACTCGATAATTATGAGTCGAAAAGAAATGAGAGTGTGCGATCTGCAGAATTTTACTAAGTGGCACCACTTCCGATGATTACAGACTTAACGGACGCAGACAATGGCTGGATGTTCCAGATATCTCTCAACGACTAAAGATATAAAGGTACTGCATTTTAATTTTATTGTTCCCCAAGTTTTTAGGGCTAAAAATGAATAATTGGCCCTTACTCTCAAATTGGTACCCAAGAATTAGACTAACGAGATATTAAAATAATTATTTATTCTAGTATTATCACTAATAATTGTATAAGTAAATATTTAACTGTTATTATTTTGTTTATCTTATTTGAAGGAAATGTGTCGTGTGACGCATCATTAATCTGTAAATATAATGTTGTAAATAATAATGTTTATATAATATATGTGTAAATATAATGTTTGTACATATTAATTGTTAAACTTGTATATTTCATTTCGACCATGAGTCCTATTTTTTTTTATTGTTAGTATAGTTTACTAAAATTCAATTGCAGTTAGGTTAAAGAGTTTGTTTTTGGATTTAAAGTTCTGGTGTTTACTTACGGTCTAAAAGTTAATTCCTCTTTCGAAAAACATACACAACGCAGTAGGGTAGAGTGAAGGTTGATGACTCACCATTATCTAAGGAATCAGCCAGGACCTTTAACGATCACTTTTATTTTTATTAGATATTGACAAATTTCATTTAACACTATGAATCTTCTAAAATTAAGTGATTAGGAGTGGCTTACCTAATTCACTAGGGGTTTGGAGTATGCTGGCATATTTGATTAAGTAATTCCGCTGTAGGAGTCTAGATCTGCCCAGCAAAATTTAATTGTTTTTAAGACTGTATTTAGAACAAGAATTTTATGAGAGCATACTGACGATACAAAATAGTTAATTTTAAATAAATTTAACAATTACGACAACAGTAATTAATAAAATTTTGTGATAATCATTCACTGTTTTCATCAATTATTGTATTTATCAGAAGATCACTATCATAATTATTATAGATCGATAGCATAGATAATCGATAATTTAAATATCAGGCGATAGCGTTAAATAGGATTGATAAATTAAATATCAGGCAATTACAGCTATCAAATTATTGGGACAATTGGGAATTTAAAAGATAATAATTTAAAAAAAATAACTGTTTTGAAGTATTAGTGTATAGTTTCATCTCACTATTTTTAACAAGTAAAACTCCAGACAACTTGATATATTATTTATAAAAAAATAATACTATAAGTAGAAAAGCGATGAAATTGTGTGTTAGATATTTATGTACTAATTAAAATAATTTCAAAATGAAACTGAAAAAATACTTTAGACCACTGATCTGCATATTTAATCGTTTCATAATTACCATAACTTTCATTAATATTGCATTTTTTGTGCTTGTTTGTCAGAGATGAATAAGCAAATATTTAAGACACAAAACACATTTTTAATGACTTCTGTAACTAAATTGTTTTTATTTACGCTGGTGAAATGAATTAAGACAATTTGCATATTTTATCAAATTTCATAAAAAGATCTGAACTGGGGGGGGGGGGGGGAATTACTGCTTCTAGATAAAAATGCAAATTGTGTACGGCAAATACATAAACGTACACTTGTGTATAGACGGAGCAAGCAGAAAAATAAAATTTATAAGCGCGTGGAGGGTAAGACGAATTGTTTTCACTAAGACACCTCGGCGAATTTCTTGGTATTATCTTGCAGCAATCGGTTATAGTCTAAGAGCTAGCAACGTTTTCGTCACCTGATTTTATCAAGGCTAATTTTTTTATATGTTTTTCCCTTTTATGGTAAAATACGTTTGCTAGCGGTCTGGCAGTCGGGAGACGTTGCATTTACCTGTGGCAGAAGGGGTTATGCAGGTCAAAAAGCTTCAAAATCACGTCATATTATCAAGGCTCATTTTTTAATATGTTTTTCCATTTTATGGTAGAATACGTTTGTTAGCGGTCTGGCAGTCGGGAGACGTTACGTTTACCTGTGGCAGAAGGGATTATACAGGTCAAAAAGCTTCAAAATCACGTCATTTTATCAAGGCTCATTTTTAATATGTTTTTCCCTTTTATGGTAGAATACGTTTGCAAGCTGTCTGGCAGTCGGGAGACGTTGCGTTTGCCTGTAGCAGAAGGGGTTATGCAGGTCAAAAAGCTTCAAAATCACGTCATTTTATCAAGGCTCATTTTTTAATATGTTTTTCCCTTTTATGGTAGAATACGTTTGCAAGCTGTCTGGCAGTCGGGAGACGTTGCGTTTACCTGTAGCAGAGGGGTTATGCAGGTCAAAAAGCTTCAAAATCACGTCATTTTATCAAGGATCATTTTTTAATATGTTTTTCCCTTTTATGGTAGAATACGTTTGCTAGCGGTCTGGCAGTCGGGAAACGTTGGGTTTACCTGTGGCAGAAGGGGTTATGCAGGTCAAAAAGCTTAAAAATCACGTCATTTTATCAAGGCTAATTTTTTTTATATGTTTTTATCAAGCTTAAAAATTACAATATATTATTCTTTGGATAGCAGACAACCTATAATTAATTTTCTAGACACAAATTCGGTTGCAAAGTTAATGCCAGATGGCTTTAAATATGGTAACGAATGTGACTGTTCCAAGAGTGGTTTATAATTCAAAAAATTCTAAGACATCTTTACGTCATTTTATTAGCTTAAAAATTAAAAGATATTACTCTTTTGATAGCAGACAACCTATAATTAATTTGCAAGACACAAGTTCGGTTGCAAAGTTAATGCCAGACGGCTTTAAATATGGCAACGAAAGCGCCTATTCCAAAAGCGGTTTATAACTTAAAAATTATAAAACCTCTTTACGTCATTTTATCAAGCTCAAAAATTACAAGATATTACTCTTTCGATAGCAGACAACCTATAATTAATTTGCCAGACAGAAATTCGGTTGCAAAGTTAATGCCAGACTTTTTAATTATAAATCACTCTTTGAACAGGCGCTTTCGTTTTTATATTTAAAGCCGTCTGGCATTAACTTTGCAAACGAATTTGTTTCTGACAAATTAATTATAGGTTGTTTGCTATCCAAAGATTAATATCTTGTAATTTTTAAGCTTGATAAAATGACGTAAAGAGGTCTTTTAATTTTTTATTATAAACCACTCTTGTAATAGCCGCTTTCGTTGCCATATTTACAGCCGCCTGGCATTAACTTTGCAACCGAATTTGCGTCTGGCAAATTAATTATAGGTTGTCTGCTATCCAAAGTGTAATATCTTGTAATTTTTAAGCTTGATAAAATGACGTAAAGAGGTCTTATAATTTTTAAATTATAAACCGCTCTTGGAAGAGGCACTTTCGTTGACATATTTAAAGCCGTCTGGCATTAACTTTGCAACCGAATTTGTGTCTGGAAAATTAATTGTAGGTTGTCTGCTATCAAAAGTGTAATATCTTTTAATTTTTAAGCTAATAAAATGACTTAAAGTGGTCTTATAATTTTTTGAATTATAAACCACTCTTGGAACAGGCCCTTTCGTTGCCATATTAAAAGCCGTCTGGCATTAACTTTGCAACCGAATTTGTGTCTGGCAAATTAATTATAGGTTGTCTGCTATCGAAAGAGTAATATCTTGTAATTTTTAAGCTTGATAAAATGACGTAAAAAGGTCTTATAATTTTAGATTATAAACCACTCTTGGAACAGGCACCTTCGTTGCCATATTTAAAGCCGTCTGGCATTAATTTTGCAACCGGATTTGTGTCTGGCAAATTAATTATAGGTTGTCTGCTATCCAAAGACAGGGTGCGTAGTCATCAAGAAACTCAGAGGATTTTAATTCTTTTAGTATCAGAAATTCTTTGAAGTACTGGATGTTAAATCTGAAAAAAGATTTATTTTTCGTTAAATAAAACAAATATTACATTATAAAAATTCCGGTAAAAGGTCCCTACAAGGTGCTTCCAGACTACGCACCCTGAAAGAGTAATATCTTGTAATTTTTAAGCTTGATAAAATCATATAAAAATGAGCCTTGAAAACATGACGTGATTTTGAAGCTTTTTGACCTGCATAACCCCTTCTGCCACAAGTAAACGCAATGCCTCCCGACTGTCAGACCGCTTCCAAACGTATTCTACCATAAAAGGGAAAAACATATTAAAAAATGAGTCTTGATAAAATGACGTGATTTTTGACGTTGCTAGCTCTTAGACTATTAAATTCATATCGGAACAGTAAAAATGAGTAACCATCAACGTTTAGATAATGGAATGAGGTGGTGAATTGTGGGGAGCCTAAAGACAGACCAGTCGCAAGTCTAGATATGCAGAGAGTATAATTTAATGCCCAGCGTCGTGTGTAACCCATGGAAACAGTTCCAGGATACTAGATTCATTAAGAGAAAGCCTGGACAAAGACGTCCAAGAGCCACGACGGCCAGAGAAGATGGATATTTGTCCATTTTAGCGAGGCGTAACAGAGGGGCTACAGCGTCTCAGGTCGCTTGGGACCACAATGCAGCCACAGGAACCCGTGTAACAAGAGTGCATGTTTCCAAAAGACTTAATGATAGAGGGTTGTTTGCCAAAAGACCGGCTGTTTGTAAAACTTTTTTTGTATGATGTATCCAGTGTAAAAAATTAAAAATTTTATTAAGCATACATCTTCCTTTGCAGCGAGGAAGATAGATTGTTCATTGTTTTCCAAAAACAGTGAAAGAAATCACTATTATTGCTTTTTTATATATAAAAATATATATTTTTTTTTACTTAACGATAATAATTATCTATGAATTCAATGCTTAATATATTCTGCAATATTCTATGTAGCCTGCGATGACTTGAAACAAGCATCAAGTGCACTTGATTTATAAATAAATGTGATATTGGTGCGAGACACCCCCCCCCCCTCGGAATATGTTTTTATTATTTTTTTTTATGTTGCGCCACACGTAGGAATTTGAAACTGATACAAAATATGGATTATATCTCGTAGTATTTTTGGCCAAAAAATTAAGGTGGTCACAAATATTTTAATCGATTCTTAATTAAAATGTTCAATTAAAAAGAAGAAAATGTTTATTAAACTCATACTTTTGTTGAAAAAATTCTGAAAAAAATATCCATTATTCGTATAATAATGTTATACATTCTTTTTTTTGTCGTTGAAATCTGAATAGTAGTTTCAGTACAATATCTCTTTTTCAATATGGACATTAAGGGTCTTAACCCCCCATGGATTTGAGGTGTAATCTTGAAACTGGTGAGAAATGCATTACTTTTTAAGGGCTATCGATTCATGTAGGTGTCAACGTGGTTGACTCAAGGGCATATTTTACTAAGAGACCCGGCTATACCCTTTTTCATTCAGCAATTTATACTTATAGATGGAAACTTAGTGAATACTTTTGTTCAGGCCTGCAGATTACCTAGTACATTTATTACACGTCAGTATTTTTCTAAAATTTAGTTCAAACAAAAACACTCTTAAAACTGCTTAAATCACATTTTCAGAAATTCCATCCATAAGGAACCATGTAACAAATACTTTGCGTGACCCTGCATATCTTTTTAGCTATATTCTACAAAAATTTCTTAGTAAAATGAAAGCAGTGCAACGTAAAAATGCATAATTTATTTGAAAACCACCTTTAAGTAGATTAAGCTCTTATACAATAACTTTTAAGAGCTCTTTTGTATAACCTTGTATACCAACTATTGCATTTATACACACCATATAATATGCATACATTTAGTCAAACTTAAAAGCGCATATCATAATTAAAAATTCATTTCATCCATCCAATTTGCTATTAAATTTACTTCACATACATAATAAAACGAACTTTTTTACTAAAATTCTAGTGCCAATGTAATATTTGGGAATTAAAATTAAGTGGTTTAATAGATATATCACCGCTTTTGAAATGGGGGAGGGGTTAAATAGAGACATGTAGCAGTTTTGTAACCACTAGAAGTCCAGCCCACGGAGACAAATTCAGCATATAATTTGTTTGTTATCAACAATTTCATGTCATTCTGTGCATTTCTGTACAAAACTGCTGTCTATGTTTTTCGAATTACTAAATTTTTGTCTTTTGTAATTGTACGTCACCCTGTGTATTCAGAAATTACAAAAATATATATTTTACCTGCAGTAGGAGCATCTGGATACATGTTATAAGGATACGTGGAGCCCACAACAGAAGATGGATTCATAGATTTTCTGCATGATGCTGGAAATAAAAATTTTAGTCTAATTTAAAGGTACCGTAATTTCGGGTGTATAAGCCGCGGATCAAACAATTCTTTTTGGACCCAGAAATCTTATTTAGTGATTGAAGACAAATATTTACGGCGATCTAACTAGTTATATTTGTTTCTTAAAAAATTCTGGGTCGAAAAAGAATTGTTTGATCTGCGGCTTATACACCCGAAATTACGGTAATAGAAATTTAAAAAGCAAATTTTAATGTGTGGCTTTTGAGCGTTAATGGTAATTTATAGGTAAAATGATTTAAAAAAAAATCTAACAGTAAATTTCTTTCTTACATTATCACAGATAATCAGTACTTAATGTATTAAATATATTTAGTATTATTATTATGAAATATTAAAAATTTGTTCAAATAAACTAACGACATTGACTGCCGAAAATTACAGCACGCTTTTTGCATCAGAGAAAACATTCTGAGCGCAGTGAAACGATAAAATTTTTACATCTCTTGATTAGGGATCAGAGTTCGTACGGTCTCTGGAAATAAATGATCAGGAAATTTTTCGGTACCGGTAATTTTTTCTTACTAAATAAAACAAAATTTCGGATATTTTAACTAGATTTATTTTTCTGTTTAAAAAAAAATACTGCTATTTCACCGGGAAAAGAATGGTACCCTAACGAACCCTGTGGATTTTGTAGTGAGTGTGTTATTATCAAATTTCTGTTCGTTTTCTTATTCCCCATAGATTAAATTATAAAAGACTAAACGTTCACGTATGTGGCCAAGGGCCTGAAGAAATTCAAATAATGTTTAAAAGCCTCTAACACATTTTACTTTTATTCGCACTGAAAAAACAAAAAAATGAAAACAAACTTAACTGTATATTTTTTGCAAAACATGTGCCTGTTCAAATGCTAAAAAAATAATAATTTTTGCCGCTAAAAATAATACAAAACGCGAATGATATATTTTCATAAAATCCTTTACTAACATCACTCAACATGTGGAGTTTATATGCAGATTTTTTTTAAAGATTTTGCAAAATAACTCAGACACACAGACAAACTGCGGCAATTTTTTCGTAATTTTCGATGTTTGAAACGCGTAAATTGGTCAAAAAAATGTTCAATTTTCAAAATGATTTCAAGACTTACCCTATACTATACAGGGTGATTCCAAATTTTTTTTACAATAAAAGAGGGGTGATAGTACACATCAAGACAAACAATATTAAATAGGAGACCAAGGGTCCAAAACGTTTTCCTAAGGAGATAGCAGCCATTAAAGTTTAGGGACCAAAATTTCAAAAAAACATAAAAAACGGAAAAATCGGTCGATTGATTTGCGGTTTGCACTAAAATTATTTTTTATGTCGGCATTTTCTTGAAATTAAATTATAAATATAAATTTCAAAAAATGCCGATAGAGGGCGCTTTAGACTTTGGAGTAACGAACAACTATTTTTTGCCGGTATTTTTTGCATCTCATTAAATGTTTTCGTAAGTTTACACTCAAACTTAAATTTTGAGCTCAAAATCTGTAGTTGGGAGTGGTTAAGTAACACAAACTGAGCTGTTTTCAGAGGGTTCAAATTTCAAATGATTAAAAAAAAAAACGGAAAAATTGGTGGATTAATTTGCGGTTTTCACTAAAACTATTCTTTATTTAGGTATTTTCATGAAAATAAATTATAAAGATAAATTTCAAAAAATGCCGATAGAGGGCGCTTTAGACTTTGGAGTAACGAACAACTATTTTTTGCCGTTATTCTTTGCATCCCTTTAAATGATTTAGGAAGGTTAGACTTAAACTTAAATTTTGAGCTGAAAATCTGAATAGTAGGGAGTGGTTAAAAAGCACAAACTGAATTGTGTTCAAGGGGGGGGGGGGGGGGCGGTTCGAATTTAAAGTAATTATAGAAAATGGAAAAATTGGTCGATTCGTTTGCGGTTTAGAATAAAACTATTCTTTAAGTCAGTATCTTCTTGAAAATAATTTTTAAAGATAAATCTCAAAAAATTCCGTCAAAGGTCGCCTTAAACTTCAGAGTAACCAACAATTCATTTTAACCGTTATTTTTTGGCTCTAATTAAATGCTTGCAAAAGCATTTTAAATGTTCTCGGAAGCTTAGATTTAAACTTAAATTTTGAGCTCAAATCCTGAATCGTTATGAGGAGTTAAGAAGCGCAAACTGAAGTGTGTTCAGGAATTAAAATTTAACCCTCTTTCCTCCTCGAGCACAATTCAATTTTTCGCTACTTAAACACTCCCAACGATTCAGAATTTCAGCCCAAAATTTAAGTCTATGCATTTGAAAGCATTTAATGAAATTAAAAAAATAGCAGTTAAAAATAGTTGTACGCTACTCCAAAGTCTAAGGCGCCCTCTATCGGCATTTTGTGAAATTTACCTTTGAAAATTATTTTCAAGAAAATACTGATTGATCAAGAGAACTGCTGATTTAAAAATTAGTTTTAGCAAAAACCGCAAACGAATCGACCAATTTTTCCGTTTTTTACAATTATTTGAAATTTGAACCCTCGAAGCACAGCTAAGTTTGTCTACTTAACCACTCCCAACTATTCAAATTTTGAGCTCAAAATTTAAATTCAAGTCTAAGCTTACGAAAGCATTTAATAAGATGCAAAAAATAACGCCAAAAAAGAGTGTTTCGTTACTCCAAAGTCTAAAGCGCCCTCTATCGGCATTTTTTGAAATTTATCTTTATAATTTATTTTCACGAAAATACCTAAATAAAGAATAGTTTTAGTGAAAACCGCAAATCAATCGACCAATTTTTCCGTTTTTTATAATCATTTGAAATTTGAACCATCTGAACACAGCTCAGTTTGTGTTACTTGACCACTCCCAACTACAGATTTTGAGCTCAAAATTTAAGTTTGAGTCTAAGCTTACGAAAACATTTAATAAGATGCAAAAAATACCGGCAAAAAATAGTTGTTCGTTACTCCAAAGTCTAAAGCGCCCTCTATCGGCATTTTTTGAAATTTATCTTTATAATTTAATTTCAAGAAAATGCCGACATAAAGAATAATTTTAGTGAAAACCGCAAATCAATCGACCGATTTTTACGTTTTTTATGTTTATTTGAAAATTTGGCCCCTAAACTTTAATGGCGGCTATTTCCTTAGGAAAACGTTTTGGACCCTTGGTCGCCTATTTAATATTGTTTGTCTTGATGTGTACTATCATCCCTCTTTTATTGTAAAAAAAATTCGGAATCACCCTGTATATGATGGGTAAATAATTGTCCTTTACAAGAAATCGTGACGTGATAGCAATTTTTCATTATATTTTTTTGAAATCAGCACCAAGAAATACATAAAGTTTAGCTATCAATTCAATTGTATTTTTTTTATTTCAGACTCGCGTAATTAAAAACTAAATAATAAAAAAAAAAAAAACATTTTATGTTTCATTTGCTTTTAAAATCCATATTTAACCTAATAACCATATATTATTATACATAAATAAATGTCTACCCATTACCTGTATCAGAACTTTTTCCGCAGCCATATACGGGATATGAGGGAATTGGATAGCAGGACTTATTTAGAGTACCTTGGAAAAGAAAATATACAAAAATTATGAATAAATTATTACTAAAAACTAAAGTACAAATCATTGTAGTGATTATACTAAAGTAAAGTGATCTTAAAGTTACTTTTATATCAGTCATTTTTCTTAAGAAAAACATTTGCGTACAAAAGTAAGATAGCGTACAGAATAATAATAATAATAATAATAATAATAAAACTATATTGTGTTTAGACATTTTTTTAGATTTCGTCATAGGTTTGATAAATCTGTTTTCCCTATTGGTATCATTTGATGATTTTTTTTTTTTTGTTTAATCGAAATTTATTTTAATGTTTCACTATATCAAATTTGTGATATTTTAAGTGTTCGATCAAGTAGCTGTTTACCAGCCAAAATGATTGGAGTATCGGAATCATACCAAAGAACTTTTGTTCGATAATAGACCGTTCAAAAACTGCGATATACATAATGTGGTTGTGCACATTAAGAGCCCACCCTAATCATTCAAAAACAGTCATTCAAAAACTGATAATGTTCAGTCTATGGGACCATTATTTTCAAAATTCTCGCTTAAAATTTAATATGTTTGCATGACTATTTTTTGCATATAGAATTATATGAATTATATAAATATATAGAAAGGTATGCATGTTTTGCGTATAGCTGAGGATGATCTACAACCGGGCTACTTTTTACTTTTTCGATATCAGTTTCAGATTTTTCTTAAAAAATAACTTTAAATTTCGGAACTGGATACAACCGGTTATGGAATTGAAACTATCATAATATAAAAAATATATAACCGAAATCAAAAAGGTAAAAATTAGCCCTGTAGTAGACCTTCCCTAGTTATCCTATGCAAATAATAATAATAATAATAATAATAATAATAAATAAATAAATAAATAAATATTAAAATTTGAGCGAGATTTTTTTTAAATAACACCCGCATACAGTTAACATTATCATCCAGGTCTTTTTTATTGACTCGATTGGCATCTTAAATTGGAGGTATGAGAAGTTCTGTTAGTTGGATGATTACCAGATTAAACAGAACTATCGTAGTAGAAGCCACCTGCTTTTCCCCGTATTGATGAAAGTTAAAAGATTCGTCAAACTTTTAGATTTAAGAGCCCACACTACTGAATAAAAAAGACCCGGATGATAACGTTAAGTCTATGGGGGCATTCTTTTCAAATATCTCGCTCAAATTTTAATATTTTTACATGTTTTTTTGCATAAGATAACGGAGGACGATCTACAACCGGGCTAGTTTTTACTTTTTCGGTTTTGGTTGTGTACTTTTATATATTTTGATTTATTCAGTTTCAGAACCTGTTCCAACCGGTTCCGAGAGTTAAAGTACGAGGGTAAGTTGAAAAATAAGTTTCCCCTGTCGACTGTGGTCAGAGTTGTGTATGAAAGTCAAAAAATAGAATGAGACATTAAAGATATGACGTACCTTTATTTTATTATTCTCTTACGAGTACTTTGAGACATTTGTCATATCGCTTGATAAGCTTCAAAAAGTCCTCCAAGCAGGGCCGTAAATCCCGGGGGGGTTTGGGGGGGTGCAACACTCCCCCTAGGAGAAATCAGTCGGAAAATTCCCAGATCTATCGGAAAAAGTATGTTTAGTCGGAAAAAATGGTATTAACCAATAAAATCTTATAAACTGGAAAATCATTCGGAAAATTTCCTGTTTCATCGGAAAAGGCGTGTTTATTTGGAAAAAATAGCATTACGTATTATCCTATAAAAACTTATAAATTGGAAAAACAGAAAAATCAGTCGGAAAAATTCGTGTTTGATCGGAAAAAATGTTCTTAGCCTATAAAAACTTATATACTGGAAAATCATTCGGAAATTTTCCTGTTCCATCCGAAAAAGCATGTTTAGTCATAAAAAATAGTATTACGTATTATCCTATAAAAACTTACAAATTGGAAAAAGGAAAAAACAGTCGGAAAAATTCTTGTTTGATCGGAAAAAATGTTCTTAACTTATAAAAACTTATAAACTGGAAAATCATTCGGAAATTTTCCCGTTCCATCCGAAAACGCGTGTTTGATCGGAAAAAATAGTATTACGTATTATCCTATAAAAACTTACAAATTGGAAAAAGGAAAAATCAGTCGGAAAAATTCTTGTTTGACCGGAAAAAATGTTCTTAACTTATAAAAGCTTATAAACTGGAAAATCATTTGGAAATTTTCCCGTTCCATCCGAAAAAGCGTGTTTAGTCGGAAAAAACAGTATTACGTATTAGGGCGCTTTTCCATTATACGATCCGACAGCGACAAAACCGGACGATAAATTAGCATGGTATCGTGTCGTCTAGTAAACTGCTTTTCCATTTTACCGATATCGTTTCCCGACAACGTGAATTTTCACCATCATTTCACTCCGAGATAGCGAAACAGACGCACGTATCTCGCTACGGCTCCTGTGTAAAATTGTGGGCGTAGCACATATACTTGTTTTGTCAGGAGTGTTAATGCTGACGGAAGCATAGTTTGGAATTATTCAAAATTAAAAAAAAACTTTTATTCTTGTACAGTTATGATTATTCTACTATTAGGTATTACATTCTTTTTAAATCTTTTATTCGAATTTAAACCACAACATGAATGATTTAAAAGTTTCAGTTTTACAAACATTACAATGTACAATATTCTAGTGCACTTGCAGTCTAAAAATAATAAATTATTTAAAAATTTTATAAATAAAAATTTTACGGATTACAGAGAAATAAGTGTTATGACAGCTCTTATTAATATTTTTGTTATAAATTTATAATCATTTTTCTAACTAACTAACTAATTCCTTTAATTAAAAAAAAAGTCATTTAATTCCAAATTTTTTCTATAGTCAAGATTACAATGATATTTTTAAATGCAGACTGTGTTTACAGTTAAAAATGATTCCATAAATATGTCAAAGTTTCACATTGTTGAGCAGTGAAAAATATTAAGTCTTAACATATCTTTATAAGAAAATAGGAGATGTGTAAGGGATATGTTGATCAGCTGAATGATCAGACATTTTTAAATTTTTAAGAATAAATTCAGAACTCAAACATTCCTCAGGAAGACAAAAGTTTTTATCGACTTGTACTGATCCTGAAAATTCCATTTGAATCTTAAACCCGATCTGAACCTGACAAGAAAGAAATACCATTCAAATATAACCTGATTTGCACAAGAAGAAATAACTTTTGTTGAAATGTAACCACAGAAGAACTTAGTTCTATTTCAAATCAACCTAATTTGAACAAAAGAAAAAAAAAATCCATCAAGCTATAACCCACTCCGAATAAGAAAAACTTCAGTCAATGCTAACCAACCAGAACCTGAATATGCCAAATTCCAATTGAAATCTACCCTAAACCCGAAAAATTTAAACCATATTCAAATGGAATTTTCAGGTTGCATTTCAAAATATATTATTTTGTCACAGGTAAAAAAATTCTAATTAGAAGGTTTTTTTTTTTTTTTTTTTTTTTTTTGTGGTGTTTCAATTGGGTTGAGGATAGATTTCAATAGGAATTTTTAGGTTCTGGTGGGTGCATGTTGACAGAAATTAATTCGTCTTTCTTAAACAGATTAATGTTTACACTGATTTTTATTTCAGTTCAAATTGGGTTCTTGTCAATGTGTATCAGCAGAAATTATTTTTCCTTTTTCGGATCAGGTTAAGATTCCATAGATTTTTTTTTCTTTTCTGGTCAGTGTATGGGGACAGAAATTATTTTGTCTTTCTTGAACAGATTTATGTTTCCTAATTTTTTTATTTTACCTTTTTTTTTTTTTTGGGGGGGGGGGGATTGGATTGGGTTTCAGGTTAGGAGTTCGGATCGGGTTTGAGATAGACTTCTATTGGAATTTCCATGATCTGGTCAGTACATATCCACATAAATTGTGTTTTTTTTTTTTTTTCTAAAATCTTGATTTGATTGGATATTTTTTTTTTTTTTTTTGGGGGGGGGAGATTGAATCTGGTTTTGGATTGACTTCAAATGGAATTTTCAAGTTCTTGTTGAGTTGCATTTCAAGTATATTATTTTGTCGCAGATAGATTGAGTTACAATTTGAATTTTTTTTTTCGGGGGGGGGGGGGGGGGTAGTGTTTGAACTGGGTTTAGGATAGATTTCAATTGCAATTCTTGTCAGTGTATGTGGACAGAAATTATTTGGTCTTTCTTCGACAGACTTGTGTTTCCATTGTTTTTCCCTTTTCGTGTTTGGATTAGGTTTCATGTTAACTTTCAGACTCTTGTCGGTGTGTATCGGCAGAAATAATTTTCTATTTTTTGGATTAGGTTAAGGTTCGATGGAAATTTTTTGGAGGGGGGAGTTGAATCTGGTTTCGGCTTGACTTCAAATGTAATTTTCAGGTTCTTGTTCAGTTGCATTTCAGGATAACTTTTTTGTTCTTGTTGGCAGACTTGTATAAAACTAAAAACTTTCTGCAAATTAATTTAATGTTGGGTGTAATTCGCATTTTTTGCTAAATTCATGGTCATGATTCGTGTTTTTTATGCGATTTATGAATGTAATTTGCATTTTTAGAGCAATTTATGGACATAATTTGCAATTTTTATGCAATTAATGAATGTAATTTACATTTTACATGATTTATGGACGTAATTTGCTATTTTTAAGGGATTCATAGACATAATTTGCATTTTTTCAGCTTTCTGTCAACGAAATTTGCGTTTTTTGATCGATTTATTGACGTTACTTATGTTTTTATAGGATTTATGAATATAATTCGCTTTTTTTTTACCAATTCTTGGACGTAATTCGCATTTTTTGCAATTTATGAACATTATTCATGTTTTTTTTCCACGATTCATGGAAGTGATTTGCATTTTTTGAGTGATTTATGAACGTAATTCACATTTTTATGCGATTCATGGACGTAATTTGCGTTTTTTGAGCGATTCATGAATGTAATTTGCGTTTTTTATGCAATTTATGAATATAAAACACTGTTTGCTATTTTTATGCAATTTATAGATGTAATTTGCATTTCAGCTTTCTGCTGCCAAAATTCGTGTTTTTTGAGCGATTTAAGAACATAATTCCCGTTTTACTACACGATTCATAGACATAATTTGTGTTTTTTATACAATTTATGAACATAATTCTCACTTTTTTACACAGTTCATGGGCGTAATTCACGTTTTGAGCGATTTGTGGACGTAATTCGCATTTTTTTATGCAATTCGCTTTTTTTGAGCGATTCATGGATATAATTCGCAATTTTTATGCGATTAATGAATGTAATTTACATTTTACATGATTTATGGACGTAATTTGCTATATTTATGCAATTCATAGACATAATTTGCATTTTTTGAGCTTTCTGTCGACGAAGTTTGCATTTTTTGATCGATTTATTGACGTTATTTGTGTTTTTATAGGATTTATGAATGTAATTCGCTTTTACCAATTCTTGGACGTAATTCGCATTTTTTGCAATTTATGAACATTATTCGTGTTTTTTTCCACGATTCATGGAAGTGATTTGCATTTTTTGAGTGATTTATGAACGTAATTCACATTTTTATGCGATTCATGGACATAATTTGCGTTTTTTGAGTGATTCATGAATGTAATTTGCGTTTTTTATGCAATTTATGAATGTAAAACACTATTTGCTATTTTTATGCAATTTATAGACGTAATTTGCATTTCAGCTTTCTGCTGCCAAAATTCGTGTTTTTTGAGCGATTTAAGAACATAATTCCCGTTTTACTACACGATTCATAGACGTAATTTGTGTTTTTTATACAATTTACGAACATAATTCTCACTTTTTTACACAGTTCATGGACGTAATTCACGTTTTGAGCGATTTGTGGACGTAATTCGCATTTTTTTATGCAATTCGCTTTTTTGGAGCGATTCATGGATATAATTCGCAATTTTTATGCGATTAATGAATGTAATTTACATTTTACATGATTTATGGAAGTAATTTGCTATATTTATGCGATTCATAGACATAATTTGCATTTTTTGAGCTTTCTGTCGACGAAGTTTGCATTTTTTGATCGATTTATTGACGTTATTTGTGTTTTTATAGGATTTATGAATGTAATTCGCTTTTTTTACCAATTCTTGGACGTAATTCGCATTTTTTGCAATTTATGAATATTATTCGTGTTTTTTTGCACGATTCATGGAAGTGATTCGCATTTTTTGAGGGATTTATGAACGTAATTCACGTTTTTATGCAATTCATGGACATAATTTGTGTTTTTTGAGCGATTCATGAATGCAATTCGCGTTTTTTATGCAATTCATGAACGCAATTCGCTATTTTTATGCGATTTATAGATGTAATTTGCGTTTTAGCTTTCTGCTGCCAAAATTCGTGTTTTTTGAGCGATTTATGAGCATAATTCCTGTTTTACTACATGATTCATAGACGTAATTTGTGTTTTTTATACAATTTATGAACGTAACACTTTTTTACACAGTTCATGGACATAATTCACGTTTTTGATTGATTTGTGGACATAATTCGCATTTTTTGTGCGATTCATGGACATAATTAGCAATTTTTATGCGATTAATGAATGTAATTTACATTTTACATGATTTATGGAAGTAATTTGCTATATTTATGCGATTCATAGACATAATTTGCATTTTTTGAGCTTTCTGTCGACGAAATTTGCATTTTTTGATCGATTTATTGACGTTATTTGTGTTTTTATAGGATTTATGAATGTAATTCGCTTTTTTTACCAATTCTTGGACGTAATTTGCATTTTTTGCAATTTATGAACGTTATTCGTGTTTTTTTTGCACAATTCATGGAAGTGATTCGCATTTTTTGAAAGATTTATGAACATAATTCATGTTTTTATGCAATTCATGGATGTAATTTGCGTTTTTTGAAAGATTCATGAACGTAATTCACGTTTTTTATGCAATTCATGAACACAATTTGCTATTTTTATGTGATTTATAGACGTAATTTGCGTTTCAGCTTTCTGCCGCCAAAATTCGTGTTTTTTGAGCGATTTATGAACATAATTCATGTTTTACTACACGATTCATAGACGTAATTTGCGTTTTTCATACAATTTACGCAGTGTGTATTGACAGAAATTATTTTTTTTTTTCAGACCGAATTAAGGTTTGATGGAATATTTCTTAGGGTTTGGATGAGGTTCAACTCAAATAGAATTTAAACAATTACATTTTAGAAATGGCAAAACTAAAAAATGTAATTATTTATCGCCCATTATTAGCTGTTAGTATTTTAAAATATTTATTTGTTAGTGTGTTAGTAACTTTACATTATTCGAATTAAAATTTTTTAATTTCTTGTATTAAATTGAATCCTAAACATTTTTTCTTCTTAGGTATGTTATGCAATTTATTTAAATAATGGATTCAAAGTTATTTGAGGATTTTGTGATCATTGGTAGAAACAAGGCCTTTTTTTTTTTTAAATAAAAAAAGTGTTAATTATCAAACATTTTTGTAAAAGAATGTTAGAAAGAAATACTTCAATTTCGAGACAATGAATATGAAATTAAAACATCTATAGAAAAAAAAAGGGGGGTAAATTTATATTTTATGAAACTCATTATTAAAGCATAGAAGTATAAGTTATTTCTTTTTAAACCAATGTTATTGCTAATATTTGGTTAAGAATTATTTGCTTAACCAAATTTAAGTGCTTGTGAATTCTAACATTATAAAAATATATTTCCATTTTAGATGTCTAATTTATAAATGCAGTTTATAATTAAAAATATGTTCTAAGCTGTAGAGCTAATGCTTTTATATTTTGATTATTGATTTCTATAACGTATTATTAACTATTACAATACTTTTATATTCGGTTTGTGATCTGAAAGAAAATTTTTCGCACTTTGATTTAAATCATCAAACTCTTAGGAAGAAAAAAAAATAAATCTATTTTGAACAGCATCTAATACAGACTACAATGATGCACTGGAGTACCTCTGTGGCAACTGCTAAATAACATTTTAAAATATAAACATGGAATTTCAAAATTATTAATGAAATAATAGGATGCATGAAACATGTTAAAGCTGCAGTCACTAATGGATAATAAGAACTCGGTGAATGTCAAATTATTGGATGCAGCAAACTTATGCAATGGTCTCTAAAATACATGAAATTTCTCAAAGCCGCAGTCAATAACAAATGTATGAGCACTATGCCCATATGAAAACAAACAACAAAAATTAATAGATGCAGCATACTATGCAGTAACATGCAGATTCCCAATATTTGGAAGAAATGAGTGATACCTGAACTAAAAAAATCCAGTGACAATATTGTGAAACAAATACATTAAAACAATAATGTTTATATTAGAAAAAAAAGGGCCTAAAACTCTCACTCGCTAAAATAAAACTCGTTAAAGCAGTCTAACTACTGCATGTATGAGCACTTAGAGCACATGAAAACAAAACACTCAGGCTGCAGCAAAATAGCTGTGCAACAATCCGTAAAATACACAAAATTAATTAAAAATGCAATCACTAATGCATGTTGTACAAGCACTGTGTGTACATGAAGAAAAAAACAATGAATGCAACTAATCTGTTTTGAAATCTCCGAAATCTTTATAGCCACAGTCACTAATGCACATAAGAACAAATTAACTTAATTACTTTCTTTTGAATTATCAAAATACTGCTGTAATTTGTTGATAAATACTAGTTTGTTCACAATTTCCAATAATAAGTGCACTTACTTATTTTAAAAATTGTTTAAAACCTGGATTTACTGGCCATTAAGCTAAGCTAAAAAGGCACAGTTTCAAAATGAAAATTAATAGCGACAAAAATGCACAAGGAAAAGTAATAAATGCATTTTGAATAACATATTCAAGCAATTTTAACTTAAAAATCAACATCCTGGGTTATTAATCACAGAGATTAATAAATGAAATAAAAAAGCACAACTTTTACAACACTTAAAACTTAGTATTGTTAATTAATTCATATAATTATTGTTAATTCATATAATAAGCACATCTATAAACTTAAAAACAATCTATTTTGAGAATTTTAGAATTCACAAGCACTTGGTTAAACTGTTGGTCAATTATAAGTATAATAGTTTGTTTACCAAAATTTAACAATAGTTTATGTTGGTTTGAAAACAAATCAACATGCTAACTAATGTATACATCACTTATACTTTTAAATAATACTTTAATAATGAGTGTCAAAAAATATTTATTTACCTTTCTTTTTCATTACAGATGGTATAGCTTCATTTTCATCTCCTGGAAATGAATAATTCATGCCAACATACAGCACGAATCTATTTGTTTTTATTCGTGTACTTTGATTCACCATATTTATTTTATCCAAAAAAGGGGGGGCCTTGTTTCTCCAAATAACACAATACCTACATTCACAGTAAACTTTAAAACCATTATTTCGCAAATTACACAACATACATGCTAAAAACAACAAAAAATGCTAATTCGTAGATTCAAACTTCAGTCATTGATTTCACAAATTGTAAACAGTCAGCAAAAATGTCGGACGATTTTTTAGGGAGGTTGGTTGTTTGACGACAAAATAACATGTCGGCCGATATCGTTCAATCGATTACTACAAAATCGTTATCGTTTCGTCAAATGGAAAAGCGGGTAGCATAAATCAATGCATTTTGCTTGCACCGATGTCGGATAACGACAATCGGGTACGATTTATCGTTGTCGTGTCGTGTAATGGAAAAGCGCCCTTATCCTATAAAAACTTACAAATTGGAAAAAGGAAAAATCAGTCGGAATTCTTGTTTAATCGGAAAAAATGGTATTAACCTATAAAAACTTATAAACTGGAAAAACGAAAGTATCATTCGGAAAATTTCTCGTTCCATCGGAAAAGGCATGTTAAGTCGGAAAAAATAGTATTATCCTATAAAAATTTATAAATTGGAAAAACGAATAAGTCAATCGGAAAAATTCTTGTTCGATCGGAAAAAATGGTATTAGCCTATAAAAACTTATAAATTAGAAAAACGAAAATATCATTCGGAAAATTTTCCGTTTCAATCCGGAAAGGCATGTTTAGTCGGAAAAAATAGTATTACGTATTAACCTATAAAAACTTGTAAATTTTTAAATCGGAAAAATTCTTATTCAATCGGAAAAAAGGGCATTTACCTATAAAAAAATTATAAATTGGAAAAACGAAAATATCAATCGGAAGTTTTCTGTTCCACCGGTAAAGGCATCTTTAGTCGGAAAAAATAGTATTACGTATTAACCTATAAAGATTTATAAATTGGAAAAACGGAAAAGTCAGTCGGTAAAATGCTTGTTCGATCGGAAAAAAGTAAATTTAGCCGAAAAAAAGGGTATTAATCTATAAATATTTATGAATTGGAGAAATATTTTTGTAGTTTTTAATTAAATAAGAAAAACAAGTTAGATCGAAGAAAACCTATAAAATTTTATTCTCAGTCGGCTTTATTTCCGCTTGCAGTTTCTGGTAAGAAAAATAAGAAGAAAAAAAAACAATTTAGGATGAAGAAAACAAATTTATTCTTAGCCGAAACTATTATTAATTAATTTAACTAATTGCTAATTTACTATTTACTTTAATTTACTAATTAATTAATATAACTTATTAATATATAGGATTTTATTTTTCTGATAAAACTATTCAGAAAAACTTTGATTTGTCAAATATTGTGTTCTCGGAAACTTCGATATGACGAAAAAAAATATATATAATCTTGTACATTTTCTAGTAATGTTAAAGTTATACCGTAAATTATAACAGTGATATTTGAGTAAAACCTTGAAATTCAGATTTTTTTTTTTCTGTGTCTTTTGACTTGGATATATCGAAATCTACTTGTATTTTTTTACTGTTGGAAAGTTTTTAATTTAATCTCGAAATTTTAAGATATACTGATCGAAGTGAAGAAACTTCTATTTTTTTAATCTAAACTTTAAATTTAACTAGAAATATGTATCACGGAATTTAGGTGGTATACGATGAAAATTCATTTACAGAAATACAAATATTTGGTATTTTTTCATATCAAAATCTGAATTTTTCCATTCTATTCAAATTTTACCTTTAATTGAAAATAATTATAGTCTCATTTTTCCCTACTATCTAAATTTGTGTTTTCTTTTTATTTTATTAAAAAAATAATAAATGCGAAATTGTTTATACTTACTTTTTTACGTAATTTTTGATTGATTTAAAAGATTATTTAAGAAATTTATATGATACAGGATGAAAATTGAAAATACCCAAATACTTTGAATTTTCATCTCGAAATAATCTGGATATTTTACAGCCTATACGAGTTTACTTCTCTCAGAAGTAATACTTTCGTTAGCTTTTTCCTCTGTCAATTGTATTAATTTGTTTATATTTTTATTATTAATACTACATTTTGTTTAGTCAGAAAAATGAGTTGTAACACCAAATTGTTACGCTGCTTTTAAGTTTGTCGTTAGAAAGAATTAAAACTTATATTAAGAAATCCCGTATTTTTGACAATTTTTTGTCTCTGAAATATTCCCCAAGCAAACAAATTTCAATCTTACTTAAAAAAAAAAAAAAAAAAAAAAAAAAAGATAAAACATTGTTTTCTCTTCAACGTAAAGCTGGGCACCTAAATGACTGGACGTTGCACCTCCCGCCCTATGTGTCAGTTACAAAACAAATTTGCGCCTGCGTTAACTCTTTGTTTAAACCGTTAGTATTCTGGCTCATAGTACGAAATCATTCAATTAGAAAGTGTTGATGGGAGAATATTTTGGTATATAGTTACTAGTTCAATATTTTTTTATCAGTTATGCCCCCACCTAATGTAAGAGACAAAAAGTGCAATGTGGGTTATGTAATTATATTTTCGATAGTGATTACAGGAACATACTTAATAAACAAAAGCATGCTGATAAAATTTCAGCCCATATGCATATACCGTTTTGCATTGTTGGAGCTCTAAAAAATCGTTTTGAAGTAAGCTAGCTATTTCATTACAGAAAATTTTAGATATGTAAAATGTGTAAATAACTGAATTGTTTTCATATTTAAAAATGAATTATTTTATTTTATTTTATTTATTTATTATTTTTTTATTTTTTATTTATTTATTTATTTATTGAGGGGGCAGATAAATTATTTAATAACTTGTAAAAATGTACTGTTACTCGATATATATAAAAAAAATTTTTAACAGTTAGTATCGCAATTCCCTAACTATTTGCTAGTTTTGTTATAAACTGGAGATGACAAGCTAGTTGTTATTTAAATTTCATGAAATTATTATCATTTTTAACTACATTTTTTTTCTTTCAATATATTTGCCCTTTTTTTTGGCCAACCATTTTACAATTTGCAATTGCAAGTCAATGTATTTCGTATTATACACGAAGTTAAAATTGTATTATAGATCTTTTTATGTTTTATAAATTTTATTTCATCATTATTTAAGAGTAATGTAGTATTTTAATAAATTTTTGCCTACATGGCTTTTCATTTTTATTATCTCAAGGTTCAACAACTAAGAAAGTTCATTTATTTTTTGAAGTTCAAATGTCAATGTATGTAAAATATTCTATGTTTTAAAAACTTTGTTATAGTACAAGTGTAATAATTTTGTCTCCCTGCATAACAATATTTTGATTATTATTTTATGGATAGTTTTTTTTTTTTGTGCGTGTGTATAGATAAGAATCAAAGTTTAATCATTTGAAACTTGAAAATAATTTTAGCCTTGGGGGAGGATAAAACAGCACAACTTTTGACTGTTTAAAGCTAATTGATGATTAAATGGATCTTTAAACCTCTTTTGCAATTTGAAATTTTAAAAAGGTATTTCAACTTTACTGGTACATTTTTTGTGCCTGATGTGCCTGTGTGTCTGGGGGGTAGATGAAAAAGGAACCAGAATTTTACTTTTGGCTTATGCATTTCGTTTATTTTTTTGGTATTTTGCGCATGTTTTCTCAAGGAGTCAGAAAAACTATGTACTATTGCCTTATTTATTAAAAAATTTGACTATAATTGAAAACCCTTTGAATTCGCTCCTGAAAATTTACTTACTCTGCTTTAATAATTTATTTGTTATTTATCTATATATTGCATCTAATATATTTATATGATGTATCTAATTATATATTTTATCTAATGCCGGGCAACAACGAGCGGGTCAGCTAGTAGAGATAGCTATAAATATATAAAATAGTTTGTCTTGACAGACTGATAATCAATTTTAATAATCAACGCACCCCCCAAACTACTGAATCTAGAACCATGAAAATTGGAGAGAAAGTACTTCTTATGATGTAAGCATGCACTAAGATGGAAGTTTTGAAATTACCCTCTTAAGAGGGACAAGCGGGGGGAGGTCAAAAATTCTGGAACAAATTGCCATCTCAGCAAACATTTAAGGTAGGAGCGTAAAATTCCAGAAAATAAATCTACTAAAAAAATTATTAAACACATAATCCAGTGATTTTAGAAATCTCACCATAAGGGGGTTAAAAGGGGGGAGTCAAAAAATTTAGAACATTTGGCAAATCTCAACAGTCTTTTCAAATAAGAACGTGAAACAGCAGAAAATAAAATTTTTAAAAACTTATTAAATACGTGCTTCAGCGATATTTTAAAATTTCCACCCCCGAGGAGTTTAAATGGGGGTGGAAAAATTCCATACTTTTTTGGACATATCATAGGAAAGCCCTCAAATCACTCTTTCATATAATAAATCTTTCTCCCTCTCTCCCTGCCCCCACCTCTTATCCTCTATTGGGGACAATTTTCGATCTTTTTTAAAATTGTAACGTTTTATCATTTTAGACCGGATTTTTTTTTTCGGGCTCTTCCGATAAATATTACTTATAATATATGAAAATTTTATAGTTAGGGGAAGGATCTATTCTGGGAGGGAGGACAATTTCCTAAATTTGGAATACATCTCTCTTGTGGTATATCGTTGTATTCCTATTTTGCCCTCACGAGCAACCACTTTTCCACCAACTAATTTTAGCCGATACCTTTCATGTGATATATTGCTGGAAAGCCCTTTGATTGCTTATTCGTATTATGCACGACTCATGTCCCTCTCGGGTGGAACGGTTATTGTATTCCATCAGGAGATCGCCTAATAATGGGAAAAATATATTATATAAGATTAATAATAACGTAATATAAGATTATTTGACTATCTCGATACACTAAGTCATAATTATCTTGCGAATTATGATATATATATATATATATATATATATATATATGGGATTAAAGAATAAAGTATCCAGCAATAAAAGGTAATAAACTCAATGATTTAATGAACGTGATATCCAAAATGAGACTCGTGTGATGATGCGTGGAAAGAACGAGGTGTTCTATAGATTTCAGCGATGGCGAGTTTGATGGATTTTTAATCCAAAGCTCAGAGAAGCTTATTTACACTGAATATTATTCAGTTCTACTGTTAAATTTGAATGCTACGTATATATTTTATGTCTATTAAACCTTTTTATCTTATCAAGAATATTTGTTTTGCTTAAATCATAAGCTAATCACTCAATATCCCACAAGTTTTGGGGGTTCGTTGCCGGGATTGAAGGATTTGAATGACTTGGATTTGAATTTGAATTTCACTACAGATGTTATTTTGTACTAAGAAGAGTAAAGTCTAAGAAAAATGTTTTGTTTTTTTTAACTAAAACGTATAATATATAAAAAAGGAACTGTTTGCCATATGTGTAATGAATAGAAATTATCCCTAATCAAACCTGCAAGATAGTACAATATATTGTTTTGTTGAAGTGTAAACAAAAATTATAATGACTGTTCTGAATAAAGCTAGAAAGGCGGACTTGTTAACATTGTGTGATGATCTAGGTATAGTTGTGCCTCAGAGTCCAAGAATCATAGATTTGATAAAGTTGGTGACGGAATCGAAGGATTATGAAGAAAATTTTGTAAAAGTTCGACTTGAAGTCATTGCCGCAGAGAGAATAGAAAAAGAAAGACTAGAAGCAGAAAAAGAAGAAAGAAGACTAGAAGCAGAAAAAGAAGAAAAAAGACTAGAAGCAGAAAAAGAAGAAAGACGGTTAGAAGCAGAAAGAAGATTAGAGGAAAAGAAGATGGAGATGGAGTACGAATTACGAAAAATTGAACTTCAAAGAAATATTACAAATACAAGTGACGGTTCGGCTGTAACTGGTTCAGGTAAGCAACCAGATTTGTCTAAATTAATGTCACACTTTGATGGGCAGTGTGATATTAGTATCTATTTAGCTCTATTCGAGAGACAGATTTCTAGGATGAATATAACAAAAGAGAATTGGGTCATGCACTTATTAAGTTTAATGCCGCTAGAAATTGCTAATGTTATAACTAGAGAACCAAAAACATTAACAAATAACTACGATTATGTAAAAAACTTGCTGCTCAAAAGATTCAAATTGACGCCAGAAGAGTTTAGGCAAAAATTAATGTCGCATAAGAAAGAAAACTCAGCCACTTGGCGCGATCTAGCATTTGAGTTAAGGAATTATTTAGAAGAATGGATTACCGGTCTTGATGTATCCAATTTTGAAGATTCAAAAGAATTAATATTAGTAGATCAAATCAAGAGAAGGTTACCGATAGAAATGAAAGAACATTTTATCGATGATCTTCCCAAAATTAAACATGTTGATGTATTAGTTTGTAAACTAGATGATTATGAAACAGCAAGGCGTAATGTTAAAACCATGAATAGACACTCACACCACTTTGAAGATAGGAAGTCAAAAATGCGCGAAAATAACAATTCAAAACCGTGGTTACCATCTCAATGTTATGATACTTTAAGAAAACAACAATTTGCAGATAATACAGCTAATAAAAATGAATCTTCTAATTTAAATGAAAAAAAACAGAGCACAAATTATGTGTTTCAAAAGTAATCGTCTTGGCTGTCACATTAACTCTCTACCTATCTTATTATCTCTGTTTTTTTATGTATTTGTTAGTTTCTAATGGCAACAGTTTTTCATATTCTAATGTTTTTTATATTTTGTCTCGGATGGAAAAATGATGGCTTTGGAGTTGCGTTGTGTATTTTGAAATATTAATAATTACGCCATACATATATTTCTGAGCTATTTGAGAATAAAAAACCAAAAGTGTAAATATGAGAAGTGGTTTTGCATTGAAATAATAACTACGCAAACATTGAGTTAATTACTTCTGATTCGATATTCCAAAACGGAACATCTGGCGTCCGCATACAGGATTCGGCTGCTGATAGTTGAGTGAGTTATATTTTATTATTCTTATTTTCTGAGTTGCAATGGAAGTAGCAAAGAAAAATAGAGCTCAGCAGAGGAGATTGTTTTCGAAAGCATGTAATGAATTCGATGCTGAAGAAGCAAACTTAGAAACGTCTGATAAAATAACTAAATTAAAAATTATTGAGGAAAAAGCTACGTTAATGATAAATTCTGAAGAAAATGTTAAACAGTTTCTTTTTTCAGAAAATGTTGCAGATGCTGTAATGGAGAAAGAGATTGATGAATCTGAAAGTTATATAGACCGTTGGCGGTTTTTACAGCTTAAATTGCAACAACTTTTGCTTTCGGAAAGAGTTGATGTTTCTTCAAATTGTGATGTTTCTCAGCCGAATACTTTATTACGTTATCCTAAAATACAATTACCTACATTTAATGGAGATTTAAGAAACTGGGTTAGATTTCGGGGTCAGTTTGAGAAAATCGATAAAGATCATAATTTAGATACACATGATAAGTTTACATACCTATCCCAATGTATGGAAAAGGGCAGTGTTGCTGAGGAATTGATAAAAAGTTTTCCCCCCGGAGGAAATAGTTATGAGAAAGCTATTGAACAATTGAAACTGCGTTTTGGCCGAGATGAATTACTTATACAAGTGTATGTTAGGGATCTTCTATCATTAGTTCTCCAAAAGCAGAACATGCCGAAAAAATCTTTGAGAAATCTTTATGATTTATTAGAAACAAAACTCCGTGCGCTTGAGATATTAGGAGTAACTAGAGATAAATATGCGGCGATGCTTTTTCCACTTGTTGAGTCTGCTTTGCCTGCGGAAACGCTTCTAGCATGGGAACGGTATAGATCCACAAGTCGTAGATCACAAGATGAAGATAATCAAAATAGTAAAATAAAAACAGATCTCGATTCAATGCTTGATTTTCTTCAAGATGAAGTACAGGCAGAGGAACGCATAATTTTGGCCTCACAAAACTTTGGAGTTGAAACCAAGCCTAATTATAAATTGTTCAAGGAGAAGAAGCCTGGAAATATTAAACACAAATATGGGGACACTTTTCAAATAGCTAGTGCAGCTGATCTTTTAACTTCATCGAAGGAACAGAGGCAATGTATATTTTGCCACAATTTACATAGTTCCACTGACTGTTTGAAAGTACGGAAAATGTCGATGAAAGATAGGCAGAATCTCATAGAGAAATCAGGGTGCTGTTTTCTGTGCCTGAAACCGGGCCATCAAGTTCGTAAATGTTATTCAAAAGCATCTTGTTTAGGTTGTGGGAAAAGACATCATATTTTACTCTGCCATAATATAAAACAACAAGGAATTTCATCTGCCGGAAAAGAAACAGCAGAAATAGAGAATTCTTCGAATGGGGATCAAGCACTTGCCAATGTGTCCAAAAGTCCTAGTGTTATGTTATTAACATTAACTGTTTTAATACGAGGTAATGGTAGAAAAAGGAAAGCAAGAGCGATCATAGACACTGCTTCACAGCGCTCCTATATTTTAAAAGATACTGCTAAGGAGATGAAATACAAAAGAGAAAGCTGGGAATATCTTCAACATTCTCTATTTGGCGGAGAAAATACAGGAGTATGCAAGCACGATGTGTTTACATTGTATTTGACAAGTTGTGATGGATCTTTTAACTGTCATTTCAAAGTACTGAGTCAACCTGTTATCTGTAAAAGTGTTCCACCGACAATACCTGCAATTTATTTAAAGGAGCTTACTGACTATAGTATTCATGTGAACGATGATTATAATGGTCCTATCGAAATTTTAATAGGAGCCGATGTAGCTGGAAAACTCATTATGGGTGGCTGCAAATCTTTACCTTGTGGTTTAACAGCTATGGAAACACGTTTAGGGTGGACCATTATGGGACGAATACCACAGATTTCTTCTGACGGAAACGAAATCTCAGTTGCTAATTCTATGCTTTCTACGACTAGAACAATTTCAGAATTGTGGACTCTTGACACCTTAGGGATTACTGATCCATCTGAGAAGAAAACGAAAGAAGACCTACATGAATCCGCTAAAGAGCATTTTATTAAAACAGTTCAGGTCGACAACGACAGTCGTTTTGTGGTACATTTACCTTGGCTTGTCGATCATCCTCCACTGCCTGACAATTTTAACTTGGCTTTGAAAAGGCTGGACAGTACGGTACGGAAATTGAAAGAAGAAAAATTGTATGAAGATTACAATGAAGTATTTAAAGAATGGATAAGAGAAGGAATAATTGAAGAAGTTCCTAAACATGAGATTCAATTACCTGCTCATTATTTACCTCACAGGCATGTCATAAAAGAAAATAGCACGACGAGAATCAGACCTGTGTTCGATGCTTCAGCGAAAGTAAAAAATTCCCCAAGTTTGAATGATTGCCTGGAGAAAGGAATAAACCTTGTGGAATTAATTCCTACTGTATTAAAACGGTTTCGGATGACCAAGTTTGGCGTCACAGCAGACATCCGGAAAGCATTTTTACAAATTTGCCTACAAGAAAAGGACAAAGATTTTTTGAGATTTCTTTGGTACAATGAAAACAATGAATTGAAATACTTTAGACATTGTCGTGTCGTTTTCGGTATTTGCAGTAGTCCTTTCTTACTTAATGCAGTAATCCAGTATCATCTAGAAACGATTTTGGAAGAAGCACAAATGGGAAGATCAAAATATCCACTTGATGTTGTGCAGAAGCTTAAAAACAGTTTCTATGTGGACAATTGCCTAACTAGTGTAAAAACTGAGACTGAGTTACATGAATTCATTCAAGTAGCTAAAGATATTATGCAGGAAAGAAAGTTTGACCTAAGAGGGTGGGAGCACAATTATTCCAACTCCTCAACAGAGGGTATTTCTTGTAAAACAAATAAAATTGTGCCGGTATTGGGCCTGCAATGGGATTTAAACTCGGATACACTTTCTTTAAATTTAAAAGAAGTTTGTGAAGATCATGGACCTGTTACTAAAAGAAAAATATTGTCAGAAGTTCACAAAATTTTCGATCCTATTGGGTATACCTGTCCAGTGACCTTATATCCGAAATCAATATTACAAGAACTGTGGAAAATGAAGATAACTTGGGATTCGGAATTACCACCAGCAATTTGTAAAAAGTTCAAAAAGTGAAGAAATCAGTTGAATCAACTTAAAGAGATTACCATCCCTAGGTGTTTACTACAAGATCCTGATAGTACCGGCGATTTAAGTATACACGTTTTTTGTGATGCCAGCAAAACGGCTTACGCTACCTGTGCATATTTAAGAAAGGAGAAGGAGAACTTAACATCATGTCAATTGATTCAAGCAAGGAGTAAGGTAGCTCCACTGAAGTCCATCACGATTCCTAGGCTAGAGTTGCTAGCATGCTCTATTGGTGCCAGATTGGCACAAAGAATTGTAGCAGATTTGAAACTAGAAAACGTTCCAATCTTCTTTTGGACTGACTCCAGTACCGCCTTGTGTTGGATAAAAGGTAATGAAAACTGGACACCTTTTGTATATAATAGGGTACGAGAAATCAGATCGTTGAGTAAGCCTGAAAATTGGAACTATGTACCTGGATCGATTAATCCAGCAGATTTACCCTCCAGAGGTTGTTCAGTGCGTCAACTTATGGAGACAGAGTGGTGGAATGGTCCTCCTTGGCTCTATTATCCATCTAATACATGGCCCAAATCTGAATTCTCTGTAAACTCAGAAGAAGTAATGAAAGAAAAGCGAAAGGAAATAGTATCGTCAATGGTTAATCTTCAAAAAGTGGACTATTCCTTCCTCTACAAGTTTTCTAATTATATCAAAATTGTAAGAGTCGTCGCCTGGATACTTAGATTTATCAATAACGGCCGTATTTCAAGAAATGATAGAAAATATGGTGTCCTTGATTCTGAAGAAATTTCTGTAGCTGAATGTGCAGTTATCAGAATAATACAGAAGGAAAGCTTTGTGAATGAACGAGATGAAAAGTTTAAAACTCTGGGAGCATTCAAAGATAAAAACGACATCATTCGCCTGAAAACCAAGATTTCATATCTACCAGATAGTGAGGACTTTAAAATGCCTCATAAACTGGACTTGTGAACTTTTTATATAATCTTATTATTGTTATAGTTATTATATAAGAAAGTTAAATTTTAAGATAAAAGTTAACTTAGGTGGGAGGATGTCACATTAACTCTCTACCTATCTTATTATCTCTGTTTTTTTATGTATTTGTTAGTTTCTAATGGCAACAGTTTTTCATATTCTAATGTTTTTTATATTTTGTCTCGGATGGAAAAATGATGGCTTTGGAGTTGCGTTGTGTATTTTGAAATATTAATAATTACGCCATACATATATTTCTGAGCTATTTGAGAATAAAAAACCAAAAGTGTAAATATGAGAAGTGGTTTTGCATTGAAATAATAACTACGCAAACATTGAGTTAATTACTTCTGATTCGATATTCCAAAACGGAACATTGGCCACTTAATATCGCAGTGCAATAATGGGGAAAATAAACAAATAAAAAATGACAGCCAAAATCGGAGCCAAAACCCGCGATTATCCAACCACAAAGAAGTGAATTCTACAGTAATCACACAAACCAACAGCGCCAAACCAGATTACATGAAAAATATTGATATTAACGGTGCAAAGACACAGATCTTCTTCGACACTGGAAGTGATATAAGTTTGGTGAGCTATGAATGTTACACAAAGATGGGCTCGCCAAGATTATTTTCTAATAATATCTATTTGTCAGGTATAAATAAAATAGTTGTTCATCCTAAAGGATATTTTCCATATGAATTTAATATTGATGGTTTTCTAATCAGAACAAATTTGTATGTGTTAGAATCGCTCGCATATGATATTTTATTGGGATACGATGTGATTAGCAAATTGAATTTGGCGATAGACGAGAGCGGAATTAGGATCGTTGGCAAACGCAACAACATTCAAGTAGGTTACACTGAAATTCAGAAGAATTCTGATATAAAATTGAATCATGTTGCCAGAAAAAGTAATGAGAAGAAAACGTTTACGTTAGATAATTCACGTGATGAAAATATTATTGTCGCAAATGATAATAATGCAGGAGGTAATTACTTGATTAATTTCGCGAGAGTCATAGAAGAAAATTAAATTGATTTGAATCACGTGAGAAATTTGAAAATTAGAAAAGAAATAAATGAGAAAGAAGAAAATTAAATTAGTAAGAAAAGATTGAATGAAAGAAACGAGACATCACAAACAGGACGAATGAATGAACTAAAAGAAAAACGCAATTTATGTGCACGCGCCAATGAAAATAAAAATAAAACGAGGAAAATTGAAAAATATTATAAACGGAAAAACACGAGGGAAGAAAGGAATATTGAAGGAATTAATGCAAATAAACAGAAATTTATCAGAAATTACAAGAAGCGCGATTACAATGATAAAGATGAAGAAAAGAAATATTACGCGAGAAATAATTTTAATAGAAAATGTCACAAATGTGAAAATCGGAGAAAATATTTAAGGGAAAGAAAACTTGAAATTTTTGAAAAAGAAAAGGCTGAACCATGTGAAAGGAATAGTAAAACAAGCATCAAAGCAAACTTTAATGGTCCACGTAGAAATCTATATTTCTGGAGTAATGGTAATTATAGAAAGCAATTTAACATGATGGAAAAAGTACCTAACAGATATGAATTAAATGATCCCGTGGTAATCCAAAGAACGCAGTATGGCACAGGTCTGAAATTAAAGGAAAAATTCCATGGACCGAATAAAAATATTATAGAAAAATCACATGTTCATTATGATGCAAAGAGAATTGGAGACCATGGTGGACAACAAGATATCTACTATTGCAGAATACAAAAGCCGTGGGGAACGCATCTGCATAACGTGAGATGTTTTTATTTTATGTTTACCTGTTTTGTATGTGTAAATTTGTGTCTAAATTTTTATAAACAGCTGCCGAGGACGTCAGAAACGTCAGAATGACCGAGAATGTGGGATTAAAGAATAAAGTATCCAGCAATAAAAGATAATAAACTCAATGATTTAATGAACGTGATATCCAAAATGAGACTCGTGTGATGATGCGTGGAAAGAACGAGGTGTTCTATAGATTTCAGCGATGGCGAGTTTGATGGAATTTTAATCCAAAGCTCAGAGAAGCTTATTTACACTGAATATTATTCAGTTCTACTGTTAAATTTGAATGCTACGTATATATTTTATGTCTATTAAACCTTTTTATCTTATCAAGAATATTTGTTTTGCTTAAATCATAAGCTAATCACTCAATATCCCACATATATACATATATATATATATATATATATATATATATGTATATTAGTCTTTATGTTGGCCATAGTACTCGGAAATTTTCCTTCTTGGAGTCGGAAATTTTTGAGCCGACACCCCCCCTATGCGATTAGGGTGGTTTACGCCCCTGCCTCCAAGAAAAATTCAGGGCTTTGCATATGGAAGAAGCGTTGAACGGCTATGGGCGAAAGGCGACACAGCGGGAAAACGCGCAAGTCACCGATACACCATTGGGTAGAGGTCGCTGCAAATCAAGCAGATGGCGCTGTTGCAGTGCCTGCGCAAAGCGGAGACCAGCCTCTCATTTGATTACTGAAGTGAAACAAGCCGTTCAACGCTTCTTCCATATGCAAAGCCCTGACTTTTTCCTGGAGGGCTTTTTGAAGCTTATTAAGCGATATGACAAATGTCTCAATGCACTTGGTACCTATGTGGAAAAATAAAGGTATGTCATATCTTTAATGTCTCATTCTATTTTTTGACTTTCATACACAACTCTGACCACAGTCGATAGGGGAAACTTATTTTTCAACTTTCCCTCGTATTTCTATTTTTTTTTTAAATCGGAAACCAAATTCCAAAAAATAAAAATTAGCCCGGTTGCATTTTGCCCTTAGCTGTCCTATGTGAAATAATATCATGTAAAAATATATAAATTAGAGCGAGTTGCTTGAAAATAACGCCCTTATAGACTTAACATTATCATCCGGGTCTTTCTAAATGACTAGTATGTGCTCTTAACAATACCTGACATAAAATGGACTACCACTTGGATTTTTTTTTCTTAGTAACACGACCTACTGTGAATAGTTGCGATCGGAACTTTAAATAACTTTCAGTTTTATGTCTAAAGCGTTTCTTAGAACAAATTTTTACACTGTAATTATGATCATTTTTATTCTATTCAATATTTTTTAATCTTTTACACTCAAGAGGTGATTTTCAATTACCGCTAGTGACCCGCGTAAATGAGTCCTCCAAATGCGCTGGACACCAGTATTCTAAACTAATTTTCTTTGCCTATCTAATGACAGAATAATCTGTGATATAAGATGGCGAAATGAACTGTAAAATATTAGTGATGTCCAAACCATTTGGTATCGCGATTTAAGAGGGACATCTGACAACACTAGTGGGAAATGAGTCACCTTTCAAGTGAAAAAGATTAAATATCCTGCATTTGACGTCAAATTACCTGTTTGCATTGATGATCCTGCAGGATACATTGATGATGGTGAAGCTGCACGATATAATTGAAATGGATGTGGAGAATGGGCTATAGGATAAGATGTAGAAGACGTGGAAGCTTCAGCTGATTTACCTGAAAAAAAAAAGATAAAGTTGCCGACTAAAATTGAACGTGTTTATTAACTTTCAGGCTCGTATTTATCATCTGTCTCTCAACTAGAGGTCTGCACGGGCCCGGGCCTGGCCCGTGGCCCGTACCCGGCGGAATCGTTTCGAATTTTCTAACGGGCCAAGCCGGCAGATTTAGAATAGTTTTTTCAACGGGCCGGGCCGGCAAAAAAATTGAACGGGCCAGACGGGCCGGGCCGATAAAAAAAATTTCGGGCCTGCCGGCCCGTTCTGAAGATTTAAGCAGAAACGAAAAAATATGAGCTATTTTCAACGAAAATGGTTTTAACGAGAATAAGTACCCTAATTTCCTGCGTATAATCCGCGGATCAAACAATCATTTTTCGACCCAGAAATTTTATTAAATAAAATATAACTTTTCAGATCGCCGTAAATATTTGCCTTCATTTACGAAATAAAATTTCTGGGTCGAAAAAGAATTGTTTGATCCGCGGATTATAGGCAGGAAATTAGGGTACAAATGTGGCCGTACTAGTTTGACAGCATCAATATAAAAATGCACAGTGTATCGTCATCGGAGAATTACATTATGTGTAACCCGTTTTAATAATTTTTTAGCTGACTCATGCCGGTCCGATATCACGCTTGCATTATTTTTCTACATATAGACTGGCCGGACCGGTACTAGACTTAATTATTGGCAGAAAACATGATTTGTAAAATTATTAACAGCGATAAAGAAGTTATGTTAGCTTAGTCTTCGGATATATACTTCTTGGTGATTTTTAAATTAATTTCTCAATAATACGAAAGTTTGACACATTTTCTGATTAATTTTAAATTGTAAAAGTATAAAAGTGATAACCCTAACTATTGAAGGGATTTGGAATCGAATAGCGTTTTTCATTTTTTGTGAATAAAATACTTGTATAACCTTGTTGAGGTATAATAGTTTCTCAAATGATAGCAGGTTTTTCTCCCTTCCCTTGCTATTGCTTCCGGAAATTCTATTCAAAACGCTAATTATGACAGTATTTTATTTGTTTGCAGTATTCTTAAATTGCTTGTATCAAAAAATGGATAACACCATTCGATTATATAGTTTCTGAATAAAGATATCTGCTAATCTTATGTGTTTCTGAGGAAAAAAAATGAATTTAGAAATGTATCAGAAAGGAGCTTCTTTGAATTTAAGAATGAATTTTGATTTGAAATCTATAATAAAATGATATAGAAATATATTTATAAATCTTCTTTTATTAAACAGTTTCAAAATTAACGATGTTTTTAGCTTTCTTTCTATTTTTTTTAATTCTAAGCCATATTAAGTTTTTTAATGAATCTTTATTCGAATGTTGAAAGCCTAAGAAGCTAAATAATCATTAACGTTGTTAATATGTATTTGTTGTAAAATATACTGTAAAATCATTCCATAGATATGTATGCAGTATTCTTTAAAGGAATATTAGTTATATGATAAAAATCTGAATTTCTTAGAAATCATAGAAATTGTAACGGGCCAAAACAGGCCGGGCCTGTTTACGCTTATTTTTGTACGGGCCGGGTCCGGGCCTGGAAATTCCGGCCTGTGCAGACCTCTAATCTCAACTGCTGATTAAGGATGTTCTCAAATCCAAAAGGGCACTTTTATGACATGAGTTTTAATTTATTTTTGTTTGGAAATGCATGTAATTAGCAGGTGTTGTTCTTCATAAACTACCTAATTGAATTGTTTTCTCCGTTTTCTTGGCAAACGCAATAGATCTTTCAGAAAATAGTGTCAATAGGCATTTTGAAAAAAAATTTCGCGTGAAAGAAGAATAACCGCTTAAAGAGGGTGAAAAACATTTTTGTCATGTAATCAAAATCGCTTATTACTCATTAGATAATTTATCGATCAAAAAATTGAAAATACACTTGGACTCCAAATCGCTTCAATAGTCAAGCCTTCCAATCCTATAACGTTCCATTACAAATGAATTGGTAAATATGCAAAATGTTTTAAGCGTATTGAGCAGACCGGTTGAGTTTAGCCTTAAAAATAAAAAGCTCGATCAAAGGCTTAAAACTTATTCATTTTTAAGTGAATTTCCCCGGTAATGACCATAATCTGATCATGTTTAAAATGAATACCATTTGAACGTTCGGACAATAGTTTTTTGCATGTAACAGTGTGTTAAGATATCCAGACAACATACAAGCATCCTGAAATATTCAAAGGATATCATATTTAAGATAATCCATACTCTCTTCTGTAGATGTGCTGTAGATTTTCTACATTTTTGGATAAATATAGGAAGGAGAAACACTAAAAATAATTTAAAAATGTATAAGGTGCATGTGCGCACAATCAGAGAATCTGCCGCCTTTTTTTAAAAAGAAAATGTAAATAAAAAATTACATTAATTTTTTATTTATTTTAATTTTTTATTGACGCTTTAGCTTTTCTAGTATAATCACCAGAACGAACCTACTTTATGATAAAAAGAAGTATCAAAATCGAAATATTTATTCTAAATTTCTCTTTGACATCCACTAAATAAAGTTTCTTCCTAAAACTTAGTTAATAAAAAATGACAATTTTTGGAAAATCTCTTATCACTCAGCTGCTTTTAGAGAACAACTAAAAAAAGCTCACTTTATCGACGAAAACTTTCTGAATTTTTACGATATTTGAATGGATTTCTTCATAGAATTCTCCATAGAATTGACTATTCAATTATGTAAAAACAATCGTTGTTATCGTTAACGCACGCGCAGATAAAAATTATTTCATACAACGTCTTATAAGGTATTTGTGCCCTATATGGACAGGGCTCTCAATATGGACACCCCTAATATTTTTAAAGGTAATAATTTTAATCGAGAGATGGCTCAACATTTTCGCGAAGAAAAGCAGTTGAAATAATAATTAAGGTTGGAAAGTCTAAAAAAGCGCGCTGTTCGCCATTAAGTGGAAACTTGTTGTTTCGAGATGTGCTGATCTTAATTACTTGTAAGCTTAAATTCTTATTAGATATGGTAAAATTACATTAAATGTTGAAAAGTGGAGTATTTTAGAAAGCTAATAAAACATATTTTCGATTGCTATTGCATGTTTTGCTTAAAAATATTTTCCTTATTCATTTGTTACAAGATTTAGTAAAACTACGATCGGTTCCCAATATGGGCAGCTTATGTCCCCATCGACTACAACTGTAACAAAGAAGAAAATTCATCGTTGCCAAGCAATAAATTGCAAAGGCATCAAAGTGGTAAAATCGTTGTTCAACAAGATGCCATTTGAACAATCCCCCAAAACCTTCCTCCAAAAAACCCTTGCAGAAAAATAAAAAGAAGCCCCCCCCCCCCCCCGCCAGTTGGATATCTATTGGCGAAATCGTAGGTACCAATGGTATGACTTCCTCAACAAAGGAGAGTTGGTACTGCTTCTTTTGCAGTATTGATGCTTTTTCAAACATGCGGCCATGCATCACATGTGGCAGATATGTTCATGAGGATTATGTGGGACTTACTGACCATGGTGAAAAAGTTTCTATTTGTCGATGCTGTGAGGACTAAGTAATAACAGATGTAAATTCGCAGACAGATGCTATAAAGCTAAGCAAAACCAACAATATTATTTCATAATATTTACTAGTAACTAAGGGGCTTTGCATGGGTCTTCGAAGAGTAAAAACCGAGAATGCCCCCCCCCCCTTTCAAAAATGCATGTTCTGAAGATATTTACTGTCCTCCCTCACTCTCCGAATACGTTAAGATACTTTTTTTTTTATTCTCTCTCCTCTAAAATCCCTGGAAAAGTGGCTCTTCCATACACACTGTGTAGGAAGCAATAAGTAAACACCAGTCCCTAATAGGGACAGGTAGTTCCTTATATGGACACTTGTAAGCATTTTTTTGTTTTTATCATTTAAATTAAACCAGAATAATTACAAGGTCGCTAATTTTAATAATGATAGTCAATAGTCCAAGGATAGTGGACACATATTTTTGGTGTCCTATGACTTGTACATGGGGGTGAAAAAAATACATTTTCCTTAGGGTGTCCATATTGGGTACAGGTAGCTTATTTATATTTCAATTGCATTATTTTATTTCTACTACATTTTGCCAATTTGTCTGAAAATGGCGTTAAATGTGGTTGAAATATATATTATAAATATAAATTTAAAAATGCAAGAATTTTTTTAACTTTTCAAAAGAAATCGCTATATTTACACGAATATACGTGCTATTATACAAAAATCAGTCGATATGTACAATATCCACATATTTGTATTCTGCAGCAATAGTTCATTTCGAGCATTTTAATGTGCAGGGTGATTCTAAATAGTGAATATTTTATTTTTCTTTGATTTTTTTTGTCGGCACCCTTATTGCCCTCTTTATCAAATTGACTAGTGTCAATACAGCATGCATGATATTGTACTTATTACTATATTTGAATACAGCTCCTCATCTTTTTGCTTTATTTTGCGATCAACGGATTTTGAGCTTATTTTATCAACGATAATTCAAGCTATGCTTTTGCAACTTTCACAATAGTTGCTCTATACATTTAGCTAACACATTATGTAAATTATATTTTGATTGCTTTCACGCATGCGCAATGAAACATTATTTAGTAAATCTGCTCATTATTCGAACAAATTTTATTATTTTTTTATTCTGATTACAAGATGTTGTGTAAAATACTCTCTGTCATGTTTTCTGAAAAGAACTTTTTCTTATATTAAGGATTCTGCAAATTATAAGCATAAAACTTGGCAAAATTTGGGGCTGTTTTTATGAAAATCTTAATTTCTCCATTTTTATATATGCTATCTTCATTAACACGAACACAGTTTATTACAATAATCCATTTAATCATAATCAACTGTTTGAATGCTATTGATACATTAGTATTGACAAGGTTATCCAAAAGATATTCGTTCTTTTTCAATTTGTTGACAACCCCTATGGAGTTTCGGGTAAAAATCGTCGCGGAAATGTATAATGTGCCCTATTTTTTTACACACCTGGAGTTTCAGGATAATCCCTCCTGTACTTTTCCAGATATTTAACAAAACGTCAAAAATCGCAAGGATTCACATTAATATGACTGGACTGTATACATAGATTATTGCCATTAGTATTAGATATTTGTTTGTTTTAAAAGCCCAACGATGTAATTTTATTACCTGAATATTTCCTAAATCATTGCAGATATGCAAGAATGAATGAACTACTTCATATTTTTCGAATAAGATATTTTAAACGCTTCCCTGACTTGCCCGTACATCATGTGGGCAACGTGTTTTTACAATCATGATTCGCCCGTATCACGTACGGGCATCCATATTACAATCATTATTTATTATTATCACCAGAAAATTTTTATTGTAAATTTTGCATAATTTAACCATGCATTATTTCAGCATTTACTAATTCAGTTAATCAAAATTTTCTGTTTTGAAAAACTGGTGGCAAAAGATTAAAAATTCTGTAAAAGACATAAAAAATAGCCATTACCGTAATTTCGGGTGTATAAGCCGCGGATCAAACAATTTTTTTTGGACCCAGAAATCTTATTTAGTGATAGAAGACAAATATTTACGGCGATCTAACTAGTTATATTTGTTTCTTAAAAAATTCTGGGTCGAAAAAGAATTGTTTGATCTGCGGCTTATACACCCGAAATTACGGTATTTTATTTATTTATTTTTTTTTAACACTTTTGGGTCCGAATTTTTTTTCAATATTTATAAAAAATTATTTTTATGTTAATAATATTAACACTAGCTATCCAAATAGATCAATTAGTGTTTAACGAATATTTCATTGTCTGAAAGGTAACGAATGTCGTTGTTTTACATACTATTCAATTAATGTTCATATGAAAATAGGCTGAGGAAGAATTTTTGAAGATAATTAGAAAACATTTTATTACATCAAGATTTAATTTATATTACAACTTTCTAATACTTTTTACGCTTTATTACACATGATTCTTTCAAGAAATTTACTTTAATTTTAAATTTAAAAATTGAAATATATGTTTAAAATAAAGGAATCACAAACGACGCAAAAAGAATTAAGCAAATATTAATAATTATTATTATTACTATATGCCTAAGCATTATTGAAGTTACATAATAAATGAATAGATACGTACTAACATTACTACATAAAAATAGTAGCAAAAGTATTTCTTATAACAAAATAATACTCCATTAAAAGTCATGTACGATTAATAGTACACGAGACCCGAATGGGTTATATATTGATCGGTTAAGTGGTTAAAATTCATCGTTTTTTTTAATTATTATTTTTCCTTCACTTTAAGCGTATTCATTAAAGCAGATAGTAAACATTTACCTGTTTCTTGTGGTATTGAACTAGTTGGAAAAGGATGAAAGGCATGAGGAGAGTAATTGATTGGCAGAGCAGTTTGCGGAACTTCACGGGATTTTTCTGAAAAGTAATAAAAATTATAGATAGCATCAGGTGTATATTTTATTAACACTATATCTACCAGTGTCAAAATGGCAGCATTTACAATCAATCTTACATGCCGAAAACATACAATGTAAAAAATTACAAACATTTTTTTTTCTCGCAAAAATATAAAACAATCTCGAACGAAAATAAAAAACAACCCCAAACTAAAATATACAAAATATCTACAGAATTATCCATGATTCAAAAAAAGAAACTTTTTGTCATTAGAAACCTCAGAAGCCAATAAAGTTTAGATTAAAATAGCAAATAAAGCCTTTGTGCACAAATGTTTAAAGAAAGAAAACCAACGATTATAAATGCACAAATAAAGTATGAGAAGGTAGCAGCAAATAGCTATTTCGAACCTACTATCGAGATTCTTCATCAGTGCAAAACTCAGCGAGCTAAAAAATAGCAAAACTGAGCAAAGAGACAGAGAGACGCAAGATTATATACCCGCTATGGGAACAATCCCGCCTAAAGAAAAGCAACCAATGAGAAGAAAGCAGCTAAAACAACTGGGAGGACAAGTAGCGACATCTATCGGAGAACAAGCAAAACAAAAACTAAAAAGCAAGTGGAAAAAAAAAAGTACTCCCTCTGTCCCAAATTAGTTGCGACATTTAGGTTGAAAATCTTGTCCCAAATTAGTTGCGACATTTCAAGTAGGCGGAGTCATAAATAACTTTCGATGCAGTTTAATACATATACACCAGTAAAATTTAATTACTATGAGTATAACGAGTCACGTTTGTTGTTTAATGCGATGTTAAGTGGAATATGAAGTGTTTGGAATAAAAAGTGATGTGATGATGACAGAAAATATGGATAATAATTTAAAAATTGCCGTAAAGAAGGAAGTAAATGATAAAGAACGCAACTCTGTTTTGCAATTTTTACTCCAATGTTTAAAGAATGATCGATTAAGTCATGGCGCTATAAATGCTGCTGCGATCAAATTTAATGTTCATCTTAATACTATCTCCCGTTTGTGGAACCAGGCAAAGACATAAAAAATAAATGATAATGAAATTTACAATGTAAAATCGCAAAAAACTGGTAAATGCGGACGAAAAAAAAGATTTTTCTCAGCAACTGAACAAAATCAAAGATGTCCCACTTAGAAGAAGACAAACATTGCGAAGTTTATCGGGTGCTGTTGATATTCCTAAATCATCATTACACAGAATTTTCAAAGATGGAAACGTTTTGAAGAGTATTTCATCAGCAATCAAACCTAGTCTAACAGAAAAAAACAAGCTGGAGAGAATACGATTTTGTTTACAACATGTTCAAAATAATGGACACTTTTCGGAAATGTTGATCGTATACATATCGATGAAAAATGGTTTTACGTTACGAAAACTAGTAATTCGTTTTACTTCACTCTGGATGAAACCGAACCTTTGAGGCATTGCAAAAGCAAAAGATTTCTTACCAAAGTAATGTTTATGACAGCGGTAGCAAGACCAAGATGGGATCTAGATAGAAACGAAATGTTTGATGGAAAAATTGGAATATGGCCTTTTGTTTATTCTGAAAATGCCAAAAGAAATTCTAAAAATCGTGCAAAAGGAACTGTTGTGACAAAAGTTGTCGAATGTGTTAATAAGGAAGAAACCCGAAAAATGATTATAGAAAACGTTTTGTCGGCAATACGTGAAAAGTTTCCAATTAGCGAAAAATCGAGTCGCATATACATTCAACAGGACAATGCCAAGCCCCGTTTGTCAGAAAATGATCCTAGTATCACAAAAGAATGCTTAAAAGATGAATGGAATTTACAATTACAGTGTCAACCTCCAAATAGTCCAGATTCAAATGTGCTTGATCTGGTTTTTTTTAACGCAATACAATCATTGCAACATCAGATGCCCGTAAACAATATTGACAATTTAATTGATGCTGTTAAAGTTGCTTTTGAAAACATAGAAGTAGAAAAGCTTGATAATGTTTTTTTAACCCTACAAACGTGTATGGAAAACATTATGATGTCAGGTGGAGGCAACTCGTACAAAATAACCCATCTCAACAAGGAAAATCTTCGTCGTCAAAATCTTCTTCCGCGAAACCTGGTATGTAATCCCGAAGCTATATTATGTGCAAAAAATTCTTTAAATATGATTTAAATTTTGTTTTATTTATGATTAAAATTATTACAACTTGGTATTTTTATTCTCATTTTTTAATTTCTTCAAAAAGAACATTTTTTTCCGACAAAATTTTCGAAGAAAATTTGCAGGGTTCGCACGCTTTTAACCCATGTGCCATTTCCCAAGGATTCCGCAGCCATTATATCAGCCAAAAATTATTTTATTCCTAATGAAATCCCGATCCATTAGATAGAAGATAGTTCTGTGTGATTGCTGATGGGAGAAAACTTAAAAACTGGGCGTGGCTTAAGAGAGCGCAAACCTTGTATTAATTTAGATACTGATTTAAGAAAAGATGGGGGGAATGTTTGGTAAGTAAATGTTATTGGTTGATAGCATATCATCCTGAAGTATCTGAAAAATGTTCAATCAAAACCATAAAATCATTATTATCAATAATCAGTACAAAAGTATCCAAATGTCGCAACTAATTTGGGACAGAGGGAGTATTAAATTACAGATTTCCAAATACTTGGAAAATAAGGAGTACTAGATAAGTCATTGACTAAGGAGTGAGAATTTTTTTTTTATGATGTGATAAGCTTCCCAAAAATCAAGATCAAGAATTAAAGGACATTTATGGATGATGGTGGCTGAAGAAAAGTTAAACTTACGCTGTGAAGACCAACAATGTTGAGCAATAGAGGAACGTTTAAGCTCTTGATTTTTGACATACCTTTTATGTTCCATTAAACGAAATCTGAGAGCACGTTTAGTCTGACCAATATAAGAAAGACCACATTGGCTAGAAATTTGGTAAATACCTCAGTTATTTAAGCGATCAATGGGGTGCTTAAGATTTGAAAAAGCAATTTTATTAACAGGAGAATAAATAACATTGCAATCGAACCTTTTTAAAATTTTAGCAACTTGCTGACTGATTTTGGGGAAAAAAGGCAAAACAACCGAAGCATTGGAGTTCGAATTAAAGTTTTTTCTTTCAGATTGGGTAGTTTTTGTCAATTTTCTATGAACTGAATCTTTAATATTAGGGGAATAACCACGATCAACAGCAATAGCTTTAGATAATTAATTTCATCACTGAGTAACTGAGGAGTAGAACAAATATTGGAAGCCCGGAAAACAAAAGTTTTAAAAGCCGCAGCTTTCTGGTTAGGAGGGTGAGAAGAATATCTGTGAGGTGGAAGACTGACCGCAAAAGGTTTGCGAAAGACAGTAGTCTGAAAATTATCTTCATTGCGAATAACAAGAACATCTAGAAAAGAAAGGCAATTGTTCGATTCAGTTTCAAAAGTAAATTGAATGCAAGAATCAATAGAATTCATGACAGAGAGAATATGATTCATATCTGAATTCACTTCAACTAAAGTATAGATATCATCTACGTAACGAACATAGAACGGAAATTTTAAGACTTCAAACGATTTTATTTCAACGTAATGCATGTACAAATCGCATAAAGTCGGACTAAGAGGATTACCCATAGCCAAACCGTCAATCATACGAAAGAAATTCCCGTTAAATACAAAAGTATTTTGAGATAAGCAAGCACGAGTTAGATGAATGAGCTCCTCGATTTCGAAAAAGGAAAAATGAAATTCACAGAGTCTTTTCTTGAGGCAATTTAAAGCACCTTCGACAGGAACATTAGTAAATAATGATTTAACATTAAAAGAAACCATCATGTGGCCTTGTGGCTTAAAACTGTGAAGTTTCTTAGCAAATTCAAAACAATTCTTAACAGTGAAAGACTTACTGCTTGAGAGAGGAGAAAATATGGAAACAAGATATTTTGCAAGTTTATAAGAAGCCGTACCGATACTAGAAACAATGGGTCTAAAAGGAATGTCAGGTTTATGGACCTTAGGTAAAGCATAAAACCTGGCACAATGAGCAATTGAAGGAATAGGAGACCTCTTTAATTTAGCAGGAATAATGTGTGAAGACTTAATGGCAGATTTGGTAGTATCAATTTCATTTGAGGAAGGGTCTTTGTGGATATCAACATACGGAACATCATTAATTAATTTATGGGATTTTTCTAAATATGAAGACTTGTCAACAAAATCAGTGGCAAGTTGCTAAAATTTTAAAAAAGTTCGATTTCAATGTTATTTTTTCTCCTGTTAATAAAATTGCTTTTTCAAACCTTAAGCACCCCATTGATCGCTTAGATAACTGGGGTATTTACCAAATTTCTTGCCAATGTGGTCTTTCTTATATTGGTCAGACCAAACGTGCTCTCAGATTTCGTTTAATGGAACATAAAAGGTACCGTAATTTCGGGTGTATAAGCCGCGGATCAAACAATTCTTTTTGGACCCAGAAATCTTATTTAGTGATTGAAGACAAATATTTATGGCGATTTAACTAGTTATATTTGTTTCTTAAAAAATTCTGGGTCGAAAAAGAATTGTTTGATCTGCGGCTTATACACCCGAAATTACGGTATGTCAAAAATCAAGAGCTTAAACGTTCCTCTATTGCTCAACATTGTTGGTCTTCACAGCATAAGTTTAACTTTTCTTCTGCCACCATCATCCATAAATGTCCTTCCATTCTTGATCTTGATTTTTGGGAAGCTTATCACATCATAAAAAATTCTCACTCCTTAGTCAATGACTTTTCTAGTACTCCTTATTTTCCAAATATTTGGGAATCTGTAATTTAATACTTTTTTTCCCACTTGCTTTTTAGTTTTTGTTTTGCTTGTTCTCCGATAGATGTCGCTACTTGTCCTCCCAGTTCTTTTAGCTGCTTTTTTCTCGTTGGTTGCTTTTTTTAGGCGGGATTGTTCCCATAGCGGGTATATAATCCTGCGTCTCTCTGTCTCTTTGCTCAGTTTTGCTATTTTTTAGCTCGCTAAGTTTTGCACTGATGAAGAATCTCGATAGTAGATTCGAAATAGCTATTTGCTGCTACCTTCTCATACTTTATTTGTGCATTTATAATCGTTGGTTTTCTGTCTTTAAAGTTTAGATATTTAAAGAATCATTTAAAAAACAAAATTTCTTTTTCTGTGAATAATTTTCGAAAATGTTTTTTAGTAGCTTATGTAGTATATTAAGATAATACGGGGTTTACGGTTCCAGAAATTTACTGATCAATAAATTCTTCCGTACCAGTATTTTCTTAGAGAAAATTTCTCCTTAAATAGCATGCAACGATTATTCGGCCATACCCAAATAATCAGCGCATTCGGTCTATCGGCCGAATAGCAAGTGCATTATTCGGCCTTGATCAACTAATACTGCAAGAAGTATTTTTATATTTATATAGTAAAACTTCAATAAAATTTTTATGTGAAATTAACTAAAACTTTTTCCCCTTAACTTTCTATCCCTGTATGGGTTTTATTTATCCATTTTTATATAAAAGAATAATTTGGGATTTTTTTTTTTTTTTTGCTGTATCAATAATTATAAAAAGTATCTATAATAATCTAATGTAATCAATTAAATTAAAAATTAATCTTCTCAAAATTTTCTTAACAGAGCAATACAAGTAATTTTTAAGCCTAACGGAATAATTTAATATGTATCCCTTGTTAAATAAAAAAATATTTCTTTCACTAATATTGTTAATCAGGCCTATAAAGAACATAAATATTTTTGTCGTATATTTATCAATACTTTATGTTAAATAAAATGCATTTAGAAGTGAAATATAATTGAACTATTTATTTAAGTGTGTTACTATTCCTTATATAATGATAAAAGAAATAATAATACAATTTTTTTTTTTTTTAATTTGTAGTACATATGTGTTTTACATCAATATTTTGGATTTTCTTTCATCTGAAAAATGAAATTTAGGCTGTCTGGTCATTTTAATTTTTGTAAGCATCTTAAAATATAGCAACAACAGCATACATAAAACATATTATCTGTTAATATATAATAATATAAGACCTATGATACTATACAAGAAATATTTTTTTATTTATTTTCCTTACAGATATTTCCTTCCTTTAAATTTGAAAACTTTCACTATGCACATTCATAATGCAGTGTTGTTTGCTAATATAGAAAAATAAAGTTAATTATGAGCTTTGTAGTCTACCCTGATTTCTTGACATCATACTCGACATTTGGAATGCATCTGAGCTACGCAATAATATATACGGATCAACAGTGTCATTCATTAAAACAAATATTACTTCCTAAAAAGGTAATGCAGTCAAGCAATTTAAAAGTTAAAAATATCAGGTACTAGTAACACAACCATGAAGTATTAAATATATATAAAAGGGGAAATATATAATTGATAAATTTCATTGCTGATGTACCTGCAGGATCATAATTGGAATTTCCGTCACATACTCCATTTTCATGATTAGAGTGGATGGCACAGCATGTAGAAGAATGAGCCATAGATGTCATATCAAGTGGAAACGAATTGTTATTTGAGTCACCTGAAAAATAGTATAGTGTATTTTCATTCGAAAATTGAGTTTTCATCGAGATACAAGATAAAATATAATTAATATTTATTAAAATCTTTGATTCTTAGCAGATTTCCTTTCGTCTTTACTCTTAAAAGGCCAGATAATAAAATAATTTCACATTTTAAAACTTTCCTTTATTACGTCATTATTTATTTTCTTTAGAATATCTGTAGCTGAAATTTTATCATTATTTTTTTAAATTTTGGTTTTCCGTCTTTCTCTAAGGCAGAGAGGAAGGTTAAAACGGATAAGGATATTTCCAACATAAAAGGTATCAATGGACGCTCATGTCCAAAATTAAGGTCCCAAACATAAAAGCTAAAAAACTCATAACCTTTTCACTGTGTTACCAAGAAATTTGGCACAGAGATATATTACACTGAGAGAGAGAATATGGCAACATAAAAATATGGAAATGATTTTAATTGCGAATTAAGATACACGGTATATCGAAAAGTGTTTAATCGTGAATCAGAGATAAAACATTTATCTGGAAAAGAGTCTGTCTAATATAGAGTGTGACCATCGTACAGAAATACTGATAAATTTTGAACATCTAGAGAGCCGCCTTCTGTTATCAAAGGATTCACAAAAGAAAGAAGATAAGAGATTTGAAACAAAAATTTTCTAAATAATTTTTTCTTAAAATATAAATTTTTTTTCATTTTTATGCATTTACTGATGTTTTAGGTTGTATTTTTGATACTATTCTTTATAAAACTTAGTTTTATTTTCCGAAATTTTCGCATAAGCTCCTAACATACTTTTCTTTATCACTCTAAGAAGATGTAAGAAAAACATATGAACTATACATTAAACCTTGTCTTTTAACATAGAAAGCCAAACAAAGTGCTAAAAAATGTGTTTTACCATTTAAAAAAATCAAAGTTAGTGAAATTCCTTAAATTTAACCCTTTCCGGCGCAGTGTTACCATTCCGGCAACACCGAATTTTAATTCCAAACTTACAAACGGCACCAATAATATTTTCGTAAAATTTTACTTTTGCAATGACAGCTTAAATCAGGGTGTTCTTAATTTCTAAAAAAGTCCTTTGTAAATTCCGGTGTCAGTCATCAATTACTCATTTTACGAACAGAATTTGTCTGCGCCGGAAAGAGTTAAACAACACCCATTTTAAAAATGGAATTCATATTCGAAAAGTAAAGAAAATTCCCTCTCGATTCGTTCGTTTGGCATCTCTCAGCGATAATTTGATTATAAAATAGCATTGTGGGGGTTATATATTTTTTTTCTTTTCTTTTTTTTTCTGATGGCTGTACAACTACATTATTAGATAACTTCTATTATATTTTATTGCATGATCAGAAATAAGAATACTAAGAATGTACCCATAATTTTCTTAAACATCGTGTATCTAACCTATTGTGATACGACTAAAAATAATTATTTAATTAATGTTTTAATTAAATGGTTAACCGGAGTAAATAAAATGTTAGTACAATAAATGTGAACTACAAGATACCCATTCAAACTAGTTGGATGTGTCAATCCCAAAACTTTCTTCTATCTCTTAAGTACATTTTAATATAAAAAAAAAAACGTGGTGACCCCAAAGTTACCCATTATCGAATTTCCTCGAACATTTGACCTAGCCTAATGAGATTCTGGTATCCGAAAAGCCTAAAACGCAAAATTTAATTAATATTCTGAGAAAATGAACTTAGTAGTGCCTCATGTTGGGTAATTTATACTAAAACCTAATAAGCATCTGTTTATGTCAAGACCTAACAGAATCTAAAATTTGATGGAGTTTCGTCCATTAGTTCTTGAGATATAGTTATAAAAAAATTTGCAAAACGTAGCACAGCAACACCATATCTTGGACAATTTATGCCAAAACGTAAAAAAGCGTTTAATTATGTTACGGTGTAAAAGAATCTGAAGTTTGATGAAATTCTGTGCATTAGTTCTTGAGAAATAGCTAATTTTAAAAAAAAACCGTGTAAAATATAGTACAGCAGCACCATAAGTTGAAGGATTTATAACAAAACGTAATCATCGTGTAATTATGTTATATGTCATTTTGTAACAAAATCTGAAGTTTGATGAAATTCTGTGCGTTGGTTGTTGAGATATAGCTATCGGAAAAATCGTGCAAAATGCAGCATAGCTGCACCTCCTGTTGCAAGGTTAATACCGAAATGTAATCAGTGTCTAATTATGTTATATATTCTAGTGTAACAGAATCTAAAATTTGATGGAGTTCTCTGTATTAGTTCTTGAGGTATAGCTATCGCAAAAATCGTGCAAAATGTAGCATAGCAGCGCCACCTATTGGGCAATTTACACCAAAACCTTATCATCGGCTATGTATCTCAAGGTATCGCGGAATCTGAAGTTTGGTGAAATTCTGTGAATTAGTTCTTGAGATATAGCTATCATGAAAATCATGAAAAACGTGGCATAGCAGCGCCACCTGCTGGCCATTTTACACCAAAACTTAATCAGCGTCTATGTATATCATGGGGTCATAGAATCTGAAGTTTGGTGAAATTCTGTTCATTAGTTCTTGAGGTATAGCAATCTTGAAAATCATGAAAAACGTAGTATAGCAGCGCCACCTGCAGGTCAATTTTCACCAAAAACCAATAGGCACTAATTCATATCATGGTCTAACTGAATATAAAATTTTATTAAATTTCGAGCATTAGTTCTTGAGATAGAGCGCCCACAAATTTTTTGTCACATACAGACAGACAGACTCACAGACAGACACACAGACTCACAGACAGACATTTTCTAAAAAATAGTCAAAACGTGTTCAGGACCTTCTAAAACGTATAAATCCGTCGAAAACCGGAAGTCGAAAATTTTTATGAATCCAATACTTTCTTCTTGTAAAGATAGAAGAAAGTAAAAATGGAATTCATATTCGGAAGGTAGAGAAAATTTCCTCTCAATTCGGTCTTCTAGCATCGATTTGGGAAAATGTGATTATAAAATAGCATTGTGGGGGTTCTTTATTTTTTGTTTTCATATTTCTTTTTTTTTTCTGATGACTTTATAACTACATTATTACGTAATTTCTATTATATTTTATTGATGATCAGAAATAAAAATACTAAGAATGTACCCATAATTTTCTTAACACTATAACCGTCATAAGGGGTCATTATGACCCCTGCCAAATTGAAAATAGCTGATTTGAACAATTTCTTGATAAGGTTTTTTTAAATATGTGCAGCACAAAAATAGGCTAATTAAATTAGTTGAATAATTTAAAATAAAAATTCTGATGTCAAACACTTTGTATAAAACATGAATAAAATAGCCGGCGGTTTTAGTATTAAAGATCGTGAATTTACCTATTATGATACGACTAAAAATATTTATTTAAATTAAATTATTAACCGGAAGAAATTAAATGTCAGTAGAATTAATGTAAACTACAAGATACAGAAATTTCGCTAAGTCCAATGAATTGAATTTATGAAGTTGTTAACCCATTAGTGCCTAGCGTCCCTTTTTAGGGAAGCTTCAAAAGGTGCATTCAGCACTGTTTTTCAAACCGGCAAAAAAGCAAAGCAATAATTATTTTATTTAAATGATGCATTTTCGTGATTAATTAACTAAACTTAAATCTTCTAAAAATAGTGGTGCCAACCAAATAAAATTTACGAAAAAGATTCTGGGCACGAATGGGTTAATCAAAACAGGAATTCTAATTTTTAATTTACTATCTACTTAATTGAATTCCTTCACTGATTTTGCTTCATAACTGTTATTATTTATGAAAATATATGTTTCTCAATATCCCTGCTAGTACAATTAATGTAAACTACAGTATAATTAATGTAATGTCAGTACAAGTACTGTAAACTACAAGCTACAGAAAATTTCCTTAATCGAATGAATTGAAATTATGTAACTGTTAACCAAACAGGAAGTCTAATTTTAATTTTACTATCTATTTAATTCCGTTACTTCATTGGTTTTGCTTCATAACGGTTATTATTTATGAAAATATGTATTTCTCAAAATCCCTGCTAGGTAACTGGTTCCACCAATAAAATTTATAAAACACGGCAAACTATGAGTGTTATTTTTTAAACAACTTGATAACGCTTGTTTTTCTTTCGTTTTTTTTTTCTTTTCGTCAGTTTATAAAAACACAAGAGTGTTTTTTAAATACATTAGAATTTTCTGTGAATTGAAAGGGATATTTATATCTTTTTAGTCAAGTTAAAAAACTTAAAGAAAATAAATCACACTTTTTCAGAATTCCGTTTTAAAAACCAAGCGCTACATCAGTTTTTAAAAGCCTATTTTAACGTTTATAACGCCTCAAATATTATCTTTTTGCATAAATTCTCTTCCTGTGAATTACTATTCACACGTGTGATTATATTTTCATCACTTCAAGTACTTATTTTCCCGAGATTTTATTATTTTTCAAACAGAAAAATCTCTAATACGAAGAAAAATAAAATAAAGTGCGGTTATTTCGTATTCTGACAGATTTATGTGTATTGACTTCTTGGAAATGTCTGCTTATTTTCGTAATCTCTGAGCCGTTCAATCCCGTCAGATGTGCAAGTATGGAATATTCAAACCCGACCTCTTACGTATGAAGTAAACCAGAGCTTTTTAAGTATTTTAACACTATTTCTATTGGTGTCGAATGACAACCTTTTTAAAGTTTTGATTTATCTTTATTTTGCTCATAATCTTTAAATGTAATAAACATAAAAATATTTTGAATGAATTAACCACTTAACTGATCAATATTTTTGAAATAAACTTGCAAATAATTCCTATTTTGTTTCATATCGTTTACAGAAATTTTTATTTTTGAACACAGGTTTTTCTAAACAGAAATTTTTGTCTAATTAAATAAAAAAAATGCTCGGATTAAATAATGTGAGATATACGACAAAAATTTACTCGTGAAAACAATAAATTATGATTGGAATATGGATGACGGTACGTGGTACGGGTAAATCATGATTAGCAAAAAACACGTTGTCCGTATGACGTACGGGCAAAACAGGGAAGCGTTTAAAAGTAATTTGTGATTATTTTAATCTAAAAGAATTGCAAATTAAAAATGCAGGGGTCGCAGCGTCCCAAAAATGTTTGCACTTTACTATCGCAATTTTAAAACGATAGTATTTGCTGTAGAATTTCATTGTCGACGTTAAAGGAATCTAAGACGAAGATTTTAATTTTAAAATACCGGTAGAAAAATACGAAAATTTTAGGGACGCTGCGACCCCTGAAAATGCCTAAAAGAAATCTTTTAAATGGGGTCATTTAGCACGGGTAAAAATAGTGTTAACATTTTTCGTACGAGTATCGTTATTTTCCAGGTGAAATACGAATATTTTTTTTATTAAAAAAAATTGTACAAGCTTGGGAAATATCGTTTAATTTAATGGGAAGTTTCTATAAGAAAATACTGGTGCCGAATAATTTCCTGGAGTTGAAATTCTAGGACACGCACGAACTAATATTAACTCACTGACCCCCAAAACTATACGGATGATGATTTCAAATTTTTGGCTGACAAAAAACTGTTACCACAAATTGCGAAAGATAATTTTCGCTTAATTTAAAGATAAACTTTCGATTCTTTAATTAAGGGTAATTTTTTTCATTCAAAAATAGTAGCGAAAATATAAATAATTTACACATGCGAATTTATTTTTACTGTTACATCAATGGTAATGTGTTTAAAAAATGAAAGACTAGGGTTAGATCCCGGCATCGGGTCCAACTACTCACTTTTATCCATATCTAACCCGACTTGCGGAGTCGGGGCGGTTTGGCGCTATGCATATATGTATATTCAGTCGGGTTAATTTTATCTTCTTTTGCTGCGTATCTGGTTGACTTTCATTTTTTCGATTTCGGGATGGGTTTTGAATCTCTTGGGTCCGGCTCAGGTTATCCTATTTTTCAAATAATGTCCAAGGTCACTTTTTAGGTTAAAAATCTATATACAATAAGACTTCCATAATGGACACTCTCAAAAGACGGACATCTCCAGTGTTGCCAGATGGGCTACATTTTTTAAATTCAGATTCTTGATTGGCACCACTTTTTACATATGATAAAATGCGCCTTATTCATTGACATGATAATTAAGGCGAAAACGAAGGATACCGGTATAAACAAAATATAACGAAAAGGCTTTTAAAGATAACGAAAAGTCGAAAACAAAAGATAACGGTAACTAAAGATAGATTACCGTTTCAAAAAAGTGGTGCCAATCGACAAATCCGAATTTTAAAAAAGTAGCCCACTGGCAACACTGGACATCTCTATTTATCGAACACTTATACCGCTGAATAGTGGGTACCTTCCAATCGACATGGATTTAAAAAGTGTATCTGTGGAACTATCACAAATACAAATACAATGCATGAATATTTTTGTTTATGAAAAACGAAATGTTGAGAATATTTTTCATATTCTTAGACACGAAAAAATAGTGTTTTAAAAAATCCAGTTTATAACCATATTTCTTATATAATTATTTTTCATACGTTGAGTTGAAAATAAATTCATTCATATTCAAACACGTATTTATTTTCATTTGAAATATAATTCTGCTTATTCTTTAGAATCTTAGTCAATTTTCAAAAAAAAAAAAAAAATCTAAATAATTTAGAGGGAATTTAACAAAAAAGAAAATTAAACCACCCCCCAAAAAGGGAAATTAAGGACAATCCGACACAATGAAGGACAATTGAACGAGATATTGCTATTATGTCGTTATTCTGCACGGATCGGGTGTAATAATTAACAAAATGCAAGTATCATGATACAACTTAAGCTATTCTCAACTGCTTTGCTCAACAAGCAGTAAACGCTTTGACACATTTAAGAATTCATTTTTTTAACGGAATGACATCAAATTGCAAAGCCATGGAAGAGAACTGTAATCTGAATTTTCTATTTTTGGATCGAATCATTACCTATCGAGTTATAAGTTTTTTGATCACGTGACAAGGCAATTTTCACCCCGAGTGCGATTCGATAATTTCTGAACAACAATACTGCTACTTTCATACAATTCTGAACAAAAATTAATTAAAACTTAAGTAATAATGTTGCCCTTTTTCATTTAAGAACAGCCTTAAAGTTGTTTATTTTTTCAATATAGAACTAAAGATTTTAAACGTTTTTCCCCCCAAAACTGCTGGTTTGTTCATATAGGATAGTCAATTAAATATATAATATATTCAATTAAATATATGTGCAATAGTTAATCTGGATTTATTTTATTGAACTTACTGAATTTAATAACAAAAATTTATTACATTTATCTAAGATTTATCTGTAATTATGATGTAAAACACTGTAAAAAAAACAGTAATTGATGATCCACAAAAATATGAGTAGATACAAATATATTCAATGATTCCTTCCCAATTGACTATGATTCCGCAAAGCTTTCTTTATATATAGAAAATTTAGAAACCAATACATTTTGAGATTTAAAGAAGCATTATTGAACACAAAGTTTCTTTTGCTATCTCTGATTTTCGGAAACTTTTTGAGTAGTTTATATAGTATATTAATAAGATTTCTCAAACCAGAATATTAGCACAAACACTCTCCAACATAACTGAAAAGTATTTATGAATTTGGTTTGTCTGTCCGAATCTCCCTGCTCTAACTTGCGCAATGTTTCCATGACATTGATACATGTTATTGCTGTTAACTTGTTAACTATAGCACGTTCGGTATTGAAAAGGAAGTATGAAGCATTTACGATTCGTTTACAGGGAAACTCAAAGGAATTCCGTTACATTACTGTTAAAGGGAGAAAATCATTTTCGGGGTATTTTAAAGCTATAAAATTAATTTAAACAATTGAAATGTAGCAATAGCACTGAGATGTACTAGACGGCGCTTTATAAAAAGGTGTTCATAGAATTTTTCGTTAATTTATAGGGACACGAGAAAGATTTTGGCTACAGAAAAAAAAAATGAACAATAATGTGTTCATAGAATTTTTCGTTAATTTATAGGGACACGAGAAAGATTCTGGCTACAGAAAAAAATGAACAATAATTGAACAACTAAATCCCATGTGAAATTGTTTTTTCATGTTTTTGTACAGGCTTTTAAATTTAATTATTTTCTTTATAGTACTTGGTGTGGGTAAATTCTATTTAGAGCTCTGCACTGGCCGAAGTTTCTAGACTCGGGACCGGCCCGACCTATAAAAAAATAATTCGGCTGGTATAAAAATTAGAAATTTGGCCAAGCCTGGCCTTATATAAAAGTAATAAAAATTTGACCCGAGCCAAGCCCATCGAAAAAAATTGTCTACCCGACTCGACCCAGTATAACGACTATAACTTCGTCCCGAGACTATCCCGAATCCAAAAAAAAAAAAAAAAAAATAAAACATTTGCCCGAGCCTAGACTGGCCCGACCCAATTGAATTTCTACACAACATTGATTTTTACATCGCTTTGGTTAAAAATCTAAAAGAGTTCTTATCAAAAATACTTATCTTAGATTTTTTCAAGTTTATAATACTCATTTTTTCTAGAAGTGTTCATTTTTTAAATGAATTTCTAATTGTTATGTGTAAATGTTTCAGTTATCATTAACATTGTTAACACATATTACATGTATTGAAAACAAAAATCTGAAAAATGCTATTCAGAAAATCCTCTAAGACGGAATTGTAAATAAATAAATAAAAATGCGTTATAGACAAATGACTTTCTTAGCAGATGTAAATGCATTATATATTCTTTTCTTGCGTATTAAATTTACGTATTAATCTTATGTACCATTCATTTTGTATAGATCACCATATATTTATATATTTTTTTTAATTCAGGACCCCGTCATAGGCAGGATCTTTTCTGCATGTTTTACTATATTTTAAGAAGCGTAGAAATCTATTATTGTTTAAACAGTATAATGTTTAATGTAATGTAATGTTAATGTTTTATCGAATGATTAGCTTAGCATTATAATGGCGATTTAAAAATGTATGCATTTTTAAAAAAAAAATTAGGGGCAGGTCAAATCTTATTGATCATTAACCCGCGAGGACGCGCGCAGGGCCTAAAAGACCCTGAGGGCGTGTGGTTTTTACAATTGTAACCACTAATTTTTTTAAAGTGATCGTCAATTTATTTTATCGCAAAATTTGTAAGAATTGTCTCCGTCTTAATAAAGTTACTGTTATAATTAGATTTTATTGGTGGCAAAGTTAAAATCATTCATACCTTGAAAAGCGCGCGTTCTCCCGGGTTAAATGGACAAGGCCATGCTGATACAATGATTTTTATACAGGCTTGGTCAAATACAGGACTGAAAATTTTTGCCCGTCTGGACTAGGAAGAATTAAACCAGTCCCGGCTCGGATACTGTAAAACATTTGTACAACGTTACTCCATAAAATAAGTGGCAGCCTTGCTGCCTCCAATTTTATGGAGTACTTTAACTGATATTACTAGTGTAACATTGTTATGTCATAGCAGAAATATATGCTTCAATTACACTATTATACAAGTGAAAAAAAGTTAATTGGTGGCAGCAGTTGCTGCCACCAATTTTATAGAATTACTTTGCATATTTTTTTTTATAATGTAAGGAAAAAAAACAGTTAAGCCTTGTCCGAGCGTTCAGATTTAAGTTTCCAGTTTGACGTGCAGCCGAAAAAAGGTAGAAAACAAGCTCGGCTATCGGGCCACTGTGCTCGGGTTTAGGACTTCCGGGCAGGACCTGGCCTTTACAAATATCAGCTATAAATCATACAAATCTATAGATTGTATACAAGGCTACACAAAAAGTCGGAATTTTTCGACTATTCATAGTAATTGCAGAAACCGGATTTTCAAATTTTATTTTCCAAATCATTTATATTATTTCCAGATATTTACTCCTTTCAAACCGCAATCAACGGGGCGCATATAGCATGCAAAAGAACAACGAAAATAATGCCTACCTGTTGTTGGTACTCTTGTGGTACTAGTGTCTCATTTATAATAAAAAAGTATGATTATTGACTGTTTCAAAAGATTTTTTTTTTAAAGCTATGTTCCTACTTTGTGTTTTCTGTAGTTTAAAGCTTCCATTCCCGTAGTCCAAATAGAAATAGATAAAATACTCACGGTTAGAATGCATTTTTCTGTCAACAACGATACTTTTCAGTGTAAATATATGAATATTTACTAATTGAAATAAGTAGAATTATGAAACTAATTTCCATGTCTTTTGATTTTTCTTGCAGTTGAGCAGATTTGGACGAGGCCGGGACCTGATAACGGCGGGCGAGTTTGCGGGTAAGTTATATATAAATGCCTCTAGCAAGTCAAACGAACTAATTTTTCTATGACGAAAACTTACCTAATTTACTTATAAATTATTTTGAATTTGATGCAATTTTCAGCGTTTCCTTGTAGTTCCTTGTACTAAAATTGTAAAATCTTTTTCAAGTGCTGGAAAGCGCTGGAATTTCATAATATTCACAGCATCATAACTCGATTTTTTTTTTTTTTTTGTCGTAAGGATTACTTCGATTTCTTTTATGTTTTATTTATTAGAACTTGGAGTATGTTCTGTTTTAATTTAACTTGACGGAAACCGTGAACGTGCTAAAATTTCACTTTCGTAGCTTTTAATAAATATCTATTTGGACTTTACTCTTTAATACCCATGGTAGTATTTATGCTACAATCAGTGTTTCCGATTTAGTGGATTTTTTTTAATTATTATTATTAAAATACACCGTTTTCAGATCAGAAATTGAAAATAGAAATTTTATTTTTTACTTAATATCAGTCATTTCGTTGTTAAGTAAACCATAATTTACTATATAGATTTTCTTCTATGAATTCCAATTCTCTGAATTACGCATTTCCTGGAACATACTCAACCATGTAGTTTCGCCTCAAAGCCGTTTCAGCAGGGCGCAGCTCCCGGATCCCTTTTTAATTTATTTTTCGTCTTGCGGCCTTTTGTATTTCTTTTATGCGCCGGCGGCACTTTTAATCCCTTCAGCCTGACACCCTTTTTAACACTTCCTACGCACCTCATGGAAATTCCGTGGATCCAGGAAAAATATAGCAAATTCTAGAGGACACTCAAATAAACCAGTTAAAAAATATTTTTTGTAAACAAGGTACAGGTGTGCCCTTTTTGAAAAAAAAGTTCCTTTTTTAGGAACGTACGTAATTATATAAATGCTTAGTAGCTATATAGTCGTCGTTTATTCCGTCCGTCTCGCCGCATATAACAGAGTAAAATTAACCAACCGAATAGACTGAAATTTAAAATATATAATTGTTGCATAATTTTGTCGAGTCATTTCAAATTTTATGAAAATGGGATGTATAGTTTAATTATAAGGACAATCAAAAGCATTCCGTTACCTTACGGTCAATGGAAAAAATGATGTAAAATGAATTTTATTCATGTTATACTCTTACAAACATAATAGAATTGATATGCAGCTATGAAGTATATGCTAAAAATACATTTAAAAAATCTGTGGTGCAAAGAATATTTTTCATTTATTTACTTGACCACACAAAAGTATTCCCTTACACAATGATATAGGGAAAATCACATTTGGAGCGTGTTTTAATACTATTAATCTATTTCACATTTTATGAAATTAATACACTTTGTTGAGGTTTACTAGAGGTTTCATCTTCTATAATAGAAAGCAGACAGTAATTACAGGGACACACAAAAGATTTTGGTCACTAAACTGTATCCGATGTACTATATAAAATTACACTAAAATCTAAATATTTTTAAAACTTTGTTATAGTACGAACGCACCGCATTTGCTACGCTTGACGTGTCATTTCTAACTTGTTTTAGAATAGTGATCCTTTCATGAAAAAATGCACCCCTATTTTGGAATAGCGTTCCCTTTTTGAATAAAATTTACCTTTTTTTTAGAATAGAAGAAGGCTTTTAGAATTTTTTTTTAGAAACCCTTCTTAAAGCATTCCAGCCGGGCTGTTCTTTTTTCTACATGGGCATTACAGATTTAAACAACTTTTAAGATAACGAACAAGTATGAAGCGTTTTTGCAATTGCGTTTATACCTCTTAATTAACGGTTTAAGAATTAGTTATAGGACATTGAAAAGAGGGTACATTCTGTATATGTAAATTCAAGAACGTATTTCGTACGTTTATAAGTACATTTCATAGTTCTGAATTCGTAATTTTAGAAATATTTTAAAAGCAAGAAAGTGTATCAATAAAATGGTAAAATATATATTTTTAAATTCTATTACATTGTAGCGCGCAATCTTCATTTTTAACGGTTTGAGCGCTGACGGCTGAATTTTCTACCACTTAATTTTAATTCCAAAATTTCATAATGGCACCGGAATATTCGGCAAAAGTTATTTGGAAAAGGTTTAACCCCTGACAAGGGCACATCTAAACAGAATACCTCTTTAGGCACTGAGGATGAAAAGTACCCAACACAATTCATTTTCAAATATTTTTGTCGCTAATAAAGTTAAAGATTATTTTTAAATTAAAGCTTAACCCCTTGAGGGGCAAAGCACTTCTGCTACTAAAATGTTAAAATGGTTGATTGACACCGGTATTTAAAAATAATTTTACATGAAACAAAATAAAAGCTTTTCTTCGAGTATGTCATATGAAACAAAAGTTGATTCTTAAATTTTGGTGTCAATGTGGCATTTGGGAATTAAAATTAAGTGGTATATAACATATACCGGTGCCCTTCAAGGGGTTAAACAGTTCTGCATATAATAGATATTATGTTAAATTGATTGTTGTCAATTGAAATAGATAAAAATGCCTTTTTGATATTTTTTTTTTTTTTTTTTTTTTTTTTTTGTGCCGTATCTTTCATATTAATCGACTAAAATAAAAAAAATTAAAGTGTTTTGGAAAGCTTTAAAAAATGGTGAAATCTGTTTTTCGATCCGCTTCAAAAGGTACAGATATTTTACTACTTGAATGCATTGAAGTGGTGCATACTAAAAAGTAGGTACAGGACAAGTTTTATAGATATCAGAGATCAATTATTCATAATAATCTTTATTTTCAAGCACGAAAATAAACACAAAAAATATATTTAAAAAAGAATTTTTGTTACAACACTCTATGCACATAGGGCATCGATGGATATATATGACTGTCTTATATATATATATATATATGACATATACATGCATATAAATACATACAAATACACCAGAAAAAAAAAAAAAAACTTGAACACTTGACTGACTACACTTAACTAGCAAACTGGTTTAAAAGTACCCACAATGTTCTGCGCTCATTGCATCGTAACAACTGAATCTCACTAACGGCTACTGAATGCGCTTCCTCAAGTTCTCAACAAAATATCACCGAAGGTAAAAGCCCTCTGTTAAATACATACAGAAAATCCTAACAAAATAAAATTTTGGGGTGGGTACTTTGTACCCTGTGTGTTTGTCAAGGATTAATGCATTTTGTCGTGCATATCGTAAACCGAATTTTTTCTTCGCAAAATACCGGAGCCAATGTGACATTTGGAATTTTGAAGAAATTTACACGCCAGGGATTAAGCAGCCACTTGACTCGCTCAAAAAGTCAAGGATGATAATGTTAAGTCTACGGAGGCTTTTTTTTCAAATATCTCGCACAAATTTTAATATTTTTACATAATTTATTTTTGCATAGTATAGCTGAGGATGATCTACATCCGAGCTAGTTGTTACTTTTTTGATTTTGATTATATTTTTTTAATATTATGATAGTTCCACTATCTGAATGGGTTTCAACCGGTTCCGAAAATTGAAGTAATTTAACAAAAAAAAAAAAAAAAAAAAAAAATCCGAAACCAAAATCGAAAAAGTAAAGACTAGTCGGATTGTAGATCATCCTCAGCTATCCTATCCAAAAGAATCATGTGAAAGTGTTAAAAGTTGAGCTAGATATTTGAAAATAACGCCCCTTTAGACTTAATATTATCATACGGGTCTTTTTGAGCTAGTAGAGTGGCCTCTTAAGCCAAATAAACATATTTTAATCAGAAATTTATTTGATGAATGAAAAATATAACTACTACGTTTAAAGGAAGGTAATATTTTAATGAAACTTGTTTCTGGTCGGAAGTGTGTGCGTATGTATAGTTGCCAACTTTCAACTAATTTTCCGTCATACCTGGATTAGTTTGATCCAGATTAACCTCATTTTGAACCAGAAAGTTTATTTCATGAATCTTTATTTATTTAATTTCAGGTTTCTAAGTTGAAAAAATTTATTTTCATTTTTTTTTAATTCTGGTTTGAAATTCGTTAAACCAGGGTCAAATTAACGCACGTATTACGGAAGATTAATGGCATGTTGGCATCTATGGTGTATATATGAAAGGATAAAAACTAACCCCTTTCTAAACTTTAATTTAAAATTAAAATTCAAAAGTTTAAAGTTCCCCCATTAATATTTTAAACTTTAATTCTTAAGCTTAAAGCTACTTTTGCCCCTGGTAACTTTCTTTCCCAGCCTAACATTTATTACTTTCAGAGATCATTTTTGGATGTTCTTTAAGATTAAAAATGCTTAGGTAAGCGCAATTCTTAATTTGTAGGATCAGCATGCAGCCCTGGACAGCCGCGCCTAAATTACGTCAGAGTGAACAGATATTTCTTAACCAATTAAATTAAATGTTCCTCCCAAATTCACAATTCTGCCCTCTGCTGGAAAATATGACAATCCCTAATATATTAGCAAGAACACGCGCGAAAAACGAGAGACTTAGCAGTTTTGAGAAGCCTGCAGAAACTACGGCAATTTAAACCTCCATAATACACGTAAACGGCTCGGGCGACCTCCGACCGAACTCGCGAATCCATCTGTAAGAAGAGCGCCCAAATAAAAGAGTTCGAACCAACAAGAGGCTCCCGAGTCAAGTTCTTATGCCACGACTATAACACACCCGAAGTCGTTACATGTATACATATATATGCATAAACGGAAAGGCTGGCTATGTTATATGCTTCGAATAAACATTTTTGATATGTTTTAATCGTAATCTAAGAAGTGAAAGCTTGACAAATAGAAAAACGTGGGGAGGGATATTTTTGTTTTTTAATGATAAAATATTTAATAAATATAAATTAATACAAAAAGGTGTGTATATTGAAACTAGTATAGTTTTTTTTTATATAAAATTTTACTGAACCTTTTACCTTTTAGTTAAATTTCCGAGAAATGCATTAATGAATTTTTCAAGTATTATTATAAATGTCAAACAAAATATATATTCAATATAATATAAAAACTCTGCAGTGAAATGCATTTTACTATCAACCGCATGATAAGGGTGGGGACAGAAAGTAATGATTGGTGCATGCAAAGAAATGTTATTGTTGTTGAGGATCTAAATGTAGCTGGTTACCTAAAACATTTTCGTTCATTTTCCGCTTCAGCAGTTTTTCATATATAAAAAAGAAATGAAAGAATTTGTGTTTAAAAAATAATTTAAACGGTACTCAATTTCTTTTTTAATGATGTACTTCTTTTGAAGCTGTTTCATCATGAAGACGATTTTTGATATAATTGTCAATTTGAATTTATTTTCTGTGTACCAATATTTTTCATTTTAATGCTTAGAAAAACATTTAAAGGAACGGTGGGAGCAGTTAAAGTTATTTTTCAGCGAGTTAATTTTTCAAAAATTATTCTGAATTGTGAATTAAATAAAAATTTTAATAAATTTTAATAAATATTAATTAAATAGAATTCAGTATTTAACCCTTTGTCAACTTTGGACACAAATTCCGTAAAATGCAAGTTAATTTAAACTAGGCTAGAAAAAGTTTCTAACCAGAAAATATTTTAGATGTATCGTTAGTTATTTAATTTCCTGGTTCCAGGTAGAACTTGATTGTTACCATTTCTTCTTATAAAATATTCTATTTAGAATTATGCTTAACCCATTAACGCCCAGCGTCCTCTTTTAAGGACGGTTACAAAAACAGCAAGAAAGCGGTTTTCCCACCAGTAAAGAGAAAGAGAAATATATACCTTCTTTCACGAGACAGAATCCTCGATAAATTTAGATAAAAGTTAATTTGATTTTAAAAGTGGTGGGAAATACAAAATTTAAATTTTAGCGAAGAAAATAAATCGGGCGTTAATGGGTTAACCTAGTGTAAACCAACTCTCATTTTAGTTATCTCTGAAATTGACAAGCATGCATTTGTATCATCGCGTTGCAGATGTGTGATAAAACACGAAAGTCTATATTGCTTACACAGTGGGCTTAAAAAATATTTATTGCTGCTATGTGCCAGTACAGCATTTAATAAAATGCATGCATAGAATTTTCAACAGACGACGATGCTGGGTTAATTTTTCATACCAAAAATTTATTTAGCACTAGCGGCCTTCGCCCGCTACGCTGGTCGGTTTATCTAAAGAAATCTTGAAGAAGTAGTTAGATAAGGTTCAGACATACATTAAAAAAAAAAAAAGCAAGTCGATCATTCAAAAAACGTTGGGAAATATCAAATATTTACTGTAATTTTTTAAGAAAAACAAAGTTTCGAAAAAAAAAATTAAATCGAAAAAAAAATTACACTGACATATTAATGCAAGGAAATTTTCCCAGAGAGAAAATTCGCCTTGAATACAATATTTCAAATTCTTTTAATTGCTTATAGGCGTTAATGCCAACATAGTGAAAAAAAATTCCATGCTGGGAATCGAACCCGGGCCATCAGTATGGCGCACTGACGTTCTACCGACTAAACCACATGGAACGACAGCCAGCTTGAAACTTTCTCATACTTAAGTAGACTGGCGAAAACATAACGATAGCGCGTTTTAAAATCGCACAGTGACATCTATTGGATTTTATATGTACTAAAAAACGTTATGTACTAAAAAACGTGAGCAGCGCACCTAATAGTTTCTTTTGTTTCTTTTTGTTACTTTTTTGTCTGTTGTCCGATTTTGATGAAACAAAGCCTATACACTGCCCGGGAGTGTGCATTCTTCATTAGTGAAAACCGCATAAAAATCCATTCAGTAGTTACGAAGATAACCTCGAACAAACAGACAGACAGACAGACAGACAGACAGACAGACAAAAAATTCAAAAAAATTTTTTTTGTGTTTCATTGGTTTTCTTTTATCGCCCTGACTCCATTTTTGTCAATTATCTTCAATGTACAGACACACCGGGTCCTACTGTTTTATTATATGTATAGATTTGAGCAGATTTGAGCATTGTAATGTTCTGCCTGATGTATCAAAATTTCTGACGTTGTAGAATTAGTTGAATTTGAGTGCTGGAGCTCCGGTTTTGAAACTGTAAGCGGTGACATTGCACTGCTAAGTGGCTCTGCAAATAAAACGTCATCAACTTCATGGTCATTTTCAACCCCCCCCCCCACCTTGGTTATGATATCATTAAATAAGTGTAAAAAATTTTCGATTTTTAGAATTTATCTCTTTTGTTCGGAGTGATATACAAAACTGGTATATCACTCCAAACAAAAATATCGCATATTTTAATGGTTCAAATAAAGAGAAGTCAATAAAATATCACCTTATATCAAATAACACTGAAAACAAATAGTTACTACTTAAAATAATTTTATAATAACTTTTTGTTACATAATCCATTCAACAGTAATAAATTCTTGTTGCACTTGCTCGGATGGAGTCGATGTGGGGGGCAAATAGATATTCTTATCAACAAAACAAGTGAACAAATTTTTTTCTCTTTTATTTATTAGTAAACACAAGCATAATTTCAAATATACTTCACATATGGCCGCTCAAAACTTGCTTATATCTATTCATACACATATCCAGAAGAATAGGAATGTCATACGTTGAGGTATTTCACATTTTAGAATTGAATAATTTTATAATAATTTAGTAACTTTAATTATAAATTTTGAATTTATTAAAAATAGATAACAAAATAAAAAGAGATAACATATTATTTTGAAACAAATGCTATGTTACAAATAAAAAAGAAATTTTAAGAGCACCAAATATGATATCGATATCAAGCGACAACCCTCCCCCCCCTAAAATGATAACATTAAGTATGCAAAGCTCCTAATCTTCGATTACATGACTGCCATACTTTTCTCCTATGTTGTGTCACTTTTCTTTATAGGATAGGTTATAAAATGGTTTAAAAATGGATATTAAATGCATAATCCATCGGCCGATTTGTAGGAAAATCTGTACGATTCTTGAGACAATGGTTTATGGCATTTTATCTAAATAGCACGTCATTCGGAATTTGCCTTTCTCAATTGTCTTCTTCAATGGGGAACGGTCGTTGCAGCATCTGGGAATCACAAAATTTGCACATGAGGGAAGAATCGATTAAGATGATGATTTTTTTATAAATCAGAAATTGAAAGAAACACACGAATTTCAATAGGTATAACTAGCGAGCTACGCCCGCTAGCTGGGTGACTTTTTCCAAACGAACCTCGATATTAAGCAGTATATAATGAGCAAAAAAATTCATTTAATAAGCAAGTCTTGGTGTTCGAATCCTCAAGCACAAAAAAAAAGTAAATTAAAGAGCTATGGTTGTTATGCGCCCATTATCCCGTTAAAAATATGTGATTTCGCACAGTGGGCGCTACGCGCCCACCGGCCTACCACCCACCGGCGCTACGCGCCATGGTCGCCATCTTCCCGTTAAAAATATTTGGTTTTGCACGGTTGGCGCTGCACGCCCATAAGACATTTTCTCGTGTTTTTTGGTTCATCAGAAGCAGACTTTTACGCAGATTTTGAATATGTAATAAGTTTTTTTCTACTTTAAAAACTGTCTGCATGATGGTTTAAGAAAAAACGCGCAAAAAAAAGTTTTCGGTATTAAAAACTGCAAAAGACTATTACTAAAAAGAAATTAGTAATTTCATTAATATCACAAACAACATAACTAACAAATAATTTTGGCAGATCGTTTTCCGTTTGTACTAACAGAAATTAGTATTAATCGCGTAAATCTTAGGTTACACAATATGCGTGTATGCTACCAAAAAGAAAAAGTATGAAAATAAACCGTGTTTAACATTTTTTACCAATTAATTAGTTCTTTTTCAAAGAACCGAAACAAAAGAAAAAGTCGTTTTCCCGGGAGAAAAACCGGTTTTCGACTGCTTCTTCTTTTAGCCAAAGGGGAAAAGTTCAGTTTCTTCACCGCAAGGTGGCGCAGTGTTCTGCCTCAGAGCTCCGTTTGAGGCCCGTTTGGGATTTGAGATATTTTTCGTTCCGATTCCCGACCGGTTTTTAATTCATAACTTTTTTAATTTTGGTCCCACGGTCTCGAAAATGCCTGAAATGACTTCCCCGGAATTTTTCCAATCGAAAGACACCTCTCGCGACTTCCAACTCGCCCGCGTTGCGAAGTTTAATCGGCTTCAAGCAGACAGAGGCGCACGGATTTTATTAGTATAGACTAGCGAGCTACGCCCGCTAGCTGGGCCACTTTTTCCAAACGAACCTCGGTATTAAGCAGTATATAATAAGCAAAAAAATTCATTTAATAAGAAAGTCTTGGTGTTCGAATCCTCAAGCACAAAAAAAAGTAAATTAAAGAGTCATGGTCCCGTTAAAAATATGTGATTTCGCATGGTGGGCCACGTGCACTTGAAAAAAAAAGATTGTGGATCGGAGCTATGGTCGCTTCGCGTCCATAGTCCCGTTAAAAATATTTGGTTTTGCACGGTGGGCACTAAGCGCCCATAAAACATTTTTTCTTATTTTTTAGTTCATCAGAAGCAGATTTTTACGCAGATTCTGAATATGTAATCAGTTTTTTTCTACTTTAAAAACTGTCTGCATGATGGTTTAAGAAAAAACGCGCAAAAAAGGGAGAAAAAGAGGTTTTCGACTGCTTCTTCTTTTAGCCAAAGGGGAAAAGTTCAGGTTCTTCACCGCAAGGTGGCGCAGTGTTCTGCCTCAGAGCTCCGTTTGATCGCCGTTTGGGATTTGAGACATTTTTCGTTCCGATTCCCAAGGGGTTTTTAATTCATAACTTTTTTAATTTTGGTCCCACGGTCTCGAAAATGCCCGAAATGACTTCCCCGGAATTTTTTCAATCGAAAGACACCTCTCGCAACTTCCAACTCGCCCGCGTTGCGAAGTTTAATCGGCTTCAAGCAGACAGAGGCGCACGGATTTTATTAGTATAGATTGTATGTTAGTATCTTCCGTCGGGGGCCACGATTTGTTTTTTTTTTTTTTTTACTTTAAATACTTACATTTTTTTCGCCGATCCAGTGGCGTGGTCGGTAGCGTGAGCTCCTCCCACACCGCTGGACCCTGGTTCGAGTCCAGCTAGCGGCATGGGTGTGCGGGTGTTGTCCCTGTGATGTGTATTAAAATGTATGTACTGGATTTCTTGTAATAATAAAGTGTTCTGTACTTGTTTCTGTGGTATATGGATCATTCGAGGTAACAGCCATTTGTAGCTATAGACCTCAAAGCATTGTTCACTCAAACTCAAAAAAAACTTACATTTTTTTTTTTTAAATAAGATTATTTTAAGATTAAAATGACCACATTTATATGTCCCAATTACGAATTGGCTGCCCCATTTTTATTGCTTCCCATTCCTGTTTTGTGTGTGTGTGTGTGTGTGTGTGTGTTTGTGTGTGTATGACAATGAATCTGATAATACTAACTAAAGCTGACATCCAGAAATATTCAGAATTTTTAACAAAAAATAAATGAACGTTTCAAAACTATATTGGCAACGAAACAGTTATTTTAAGAAAAATGCATTTGAAATTATATATATAAAACGCCTCCGTGTACGACGATTCCGGGGTCAACCCATCCACGAGAAAAAGAAACTTATTGCAATTGCGTCCACGTTAGGCTTAACTATTCCGAGCCGTTCACAAATATTTTAATTGTTCAACTTATGAAAATATACATGCAAAAGATTTATTCATTACGCATTTTCTTTAAAACCTACAAAAATATTTAATTATAATGTTTAAGTTCTAAATAAAACAACCAGCAATTACGAAAAAGAACAAACAATGTAAACAAGTTAATACTGTTGCCATTTAAGAATGACAAATTCCGTGAATGAATCTTTAGAATGATTCCATTGTAATATCACGACTCAGGAATGATTGGGTGCGTTCGGGAGCTATGCGCGCTGAGCGCGCGTGTTCAGGAGACAGTTACATGGAGTGAATATTACAGTGGATTTAGTACTCGGAAGCAAAAATCCCTGAGCTCGCGCGCGCAGCACGTGTGTCTCACGAACACGCGCTGTTTACTCTTTGTTATTTTCATTTGTTTCCGATCTTATAGAGTGTTTTTGTTAAGTATTAGCTAAAAAATAGTCCAAAATAGGAAATTTTTTTATACATTTTAGCTATTTTTATTATTTTCTCTCAGTATTTTTATATATTTTTTGGCTGTAGTTTCACAATATAATCTTTTATAATTGATTTTTTGCGTTACTTTACTCTTTTAAAATTTATGTATTTACGATTTGTTCATTACAATCCCCCCCCCCCCCCATCCACCAGACAGTTTTGTTATAGTTTTAAATGCAAATTTCTGTTAAAATTTCCTTTTTTATAAAGATTTTTTTCCGCGTGTTTAATCGCTGTATTTTTTAAAAATTGTTTAAGCCTACAGTGGCTGATTGACCACAGTTGTAATTTTTTTATCATCCTTTTAAAAATGCAAACACGTCATTTTGACGGGCTATCTTCTAGTTTATAATAATTTGTTACTGTTATTAATTACTTTTAAGCAGTATGAGCACAGATTTTTAATAAAATAATGTCGAAGACAGTTTAAGAAATTCTTAATGGAAAACACACTGCGAAAAAATTTTGTGACGTTATCGTTAAACGAAATTTAAATATATTAGTTCAAATACCACAAGTCTTGAACATATAATTATCAGATAAATTTATTTAAATCCAGATGCAAACCAAAGGCAGTACAACACAAACCATACTTACATGAAATTTACAGTATTTTATTCCAAAAACGAATGAGAATGCATTATGTTAAAAATGAGAAAATGTTATTATTTTCGAAATTTTTTGCTGTATAAATACTTTTTCTTCAGTTTTAAAATTTTTCAAGGTTTAATCATTAAATTTCGCATTTTCTCTTTCAGTAAGGTAAATAATTATACATGAAAATTGTGGTTAGCTGTATGTAAACTGAAAAATTATGCAATCCTTTTTAGAAAGATGTATCTAAAATAAATTTCTAAAATAAATATTCATGAAAAATGCTATTTAGATACTTTACAAACCACTGAACAACTTCAAATTGAAATCATATTTAGCAGCTTTTTGCAAAATATAGCAGAAGATATAATATAGCTTTTTAATTACAGATGCACCTTAGGATCAGTGAACATACACAAGACTGCATACAGTTTTACCAAGACTTTATAATGCATATTTTTCCTTCATTTCTTTTCAAATATCTCGCTCAAATTTTAATATTTTTGCATGATTTTTTTTTTTTTTTACATAGGATAGCTAAGGATTATTTACAACCGGGCTAGTTTTTACATTTTCGATTTTGGTTATGTATTTTTACTTTCTTCTATCTTCAATAGAAGAAAGTATTGTAATCGAAATTTTTTTCGACTTCCGGTTTTTGACGGATTTACACGTTTTAGGGGTCAGAGATTCCAAAAAACATGTTTTTACAAAATGTCTGTCTGTCCGTCTGTCTGTGTGTCTGTGTGTATGTCGCCATTCCACCATCAAAAAGTGTATGAATTTATGCATAGAATTGAACCAAATTTTTTGTGAGTGTTTTTGGCTGTGGCAAGCAGGTTCTCCTTCAGTTTTGAAATATTCCTCCGGAAGAGGGCGCTAAAATCGCGATTTTGTGCCATTTTTTATATTACAATCGTTTCAATTTCAGATCCGGTTATAACTGGTTTCGAAAGTTGAAGTAATTTTTTTTTAATCTGAAACCAAAATTGGAAAATCAAAAACTAGCCCGGTTGTAGATAGTCCTCAGCTATCCTGTGCAAAAATTCATGCAAAAATATTAAAATTTGAGCGAAATATTTGAAAAGAACGCCTGCTTAGACTTAACACTATCATCCGGGTCTTTTTCACTGACTAGTGGGGGGTCTTAAGGGTCCTGTCCCTGCCCAAAAAGACACTCGTGAACTAATGCTATTCTAAGCTATTCTCTCTAACTCTTTCGCATTTTGACATTTTTAAATAATTTTTTTAATTGGTTAGCTGAGGTCCCTATCAAGATCGCTCCTTGAGTACGTTTTCGATTTTGGTCGCAGATATTTTTATAAAGTAAATTTCACTTTCTGAACCTGCTCCGAATGTTTAAAGAAATATTTTTAATGAAGAAAATATTCACAAAAAATTTATAAATAAAATTTTTTATTTATTGTCGAAATATGTAAGATAATTTCGGTTTAAATCTCACTCAATCTGGCGTTCCTCAACCTAAGGGGGGAGGCGCCCGGGGCGACTGCCTCCCCTTAGCTACGCCACTGCTGTAATTCCAAGTGATGTTCTTACTATTTTCCATTAAAAATTACTTTTAAGTACATTAATAAAAATAAATTTCATTTCAGTGATTAAATAAATAAAAAATAAATTACGTATTAAACAAATTGAAATTGAGTGGGCGTAAAGATCAAATTTTTGTTTGGGCTCGTGCCCTTTGGGCCCATATAAGTTGGTGCCACTGGATGAACTCCTTTCTGTGTTGCATTGCTTATTTCCATTTCTTCTAACACAGTTCCTTTCTGCATAAAGCTTCAAATAATCATTTACATTAAAAAAGAACAAATATAAGAAATTATACTGCAACTAAGCCTGTCTATACCTTTTCCTGGAATACTATTATATGCTCCCACAAAGTCTTACTTAAAATTAGAAGCCTGTTTATTTTAATGAAGGGTGAAGCACAGACACTTATTTTTATAAAATACTATGCAGAAAAAACAGACAGAAAGTAGTGATTTCGTGTTTAGAAAACGGTAAGCTCCATAAAAGAAGGAAGAGAAAAAATGCAGTTACCGAAGCGTTTTTGCTTCATATCAAAGGTCAGGCTGCAATTGATGGTTATCTCCTAGATCTTCGGGCTTTTCGAATAGAGCTAGCTGTATTTCATAAACTGTTAAAAAATAAACAATTGGTAGCTACCGTGTTAATAAAAAACCAGGTTGGAATCGTTGTGTTAAAAAAATTATGTAAATGATCATGTAAGGCATCATGCTTTCGCACTTTTTTTCTTTTGTAAAGGTTATGTTTTTATACAAGTTTTTCTAAGTGTACATTAGCTTCATTTTATTCAACGTTTTTAAACCACTGGGATACAATGCATTACAAATGTTTACGGTGCATGAAAATATATGAGTTTTATTTATATACGTGTTTCTCTACCTTTTTGCATCAGAAACACTCAGTATTAAAATAATAATAATAATAAATCTATTGCAATCTACATTTACTTTTGTTTATTTAAGAAATAATTCAATATAGTAAAAAAGTTTAATATAGATGTTTTAAATGCATGAACAACAATCGTTCTAGACCAAAACTGTACACTTTTTAGGAAAGCTTTTAAAAAATGCATTTTATATAAGAAGCGTTTGAAAATTGCTTTTAATAAAACAGGAACAACTTCCTTCACAAAATTATTTTAACATAACAGATCCCTATACTAAAATCTGTGTTATAAAAGGGGCAACTCCACAAAATTCCTTTCACTAAATTAAACCCCTAAACCAAATTCCTTTTAATTAAAGAGTTCTTTACAAAAATTCATTTTATAAAACAAAGTTTTCATTAGTTATTTTTCAGCATTTTGTTAGGATTCGATATGTGCAATCTACAAACAAATTAATATCTCCAGAAAAAAAATTTAGCAGGAGAACTTAATTAAATTAAGTTCTTAATAAGTGAAAATTTGCTCTTGGTAAGTATACTTGCTTTAGATTCGAGAGTAGGGATTTGAAGTTTTGTTAGAAAATTTGAACATTTCACAAAAGTATAATGTGTAATAAATTTCACAGAAATGATCTTTTTTCACTAAAAGGGAATGAAGAAAAAACTTCTGCATCTACCTAATGATAGAAAAGTCTTAACTTAATTAAAGAGAGGACTAAATTTATTATATTGGTTAATTTTCATTAATGTGAAAAAATCATAGTGAAACACGAAAATTAGCTAAATTTATAATAATTAAAGATGAAAAAAAATTATATTGGAGTAAAAGTTCGAATCGTGATTCCTTTTATGAATGTCGACAAATCGTCGTGGAACGTGAAAAAACTCTAAAAATCACATAAAGAAATCGCCAAAAAATCAAAAATTCATTTACGAATTCCGAATAAACTTTGATGAAATAAGGAAAACATTAACGATGTCAAAATGTTTAAACAGAATTCATTTTACTAACGCGGAAAAAATCACCCCAGAAAATATAAAATCCGCTAATAATTGCACAAAATAAATGATTAAAAAAAATCGACGAGCTAAAAATTTATTATAGTGGGCTAAAACAGAGGAATGTAAATACTTTCACCAACTGTCAAATAGTAACTACAGAATGCGAGAAATTGAAAAAAAAATCGCATTGCAATCATATTAAAAATTCTTAAACATTCACAATACATGGAAAAACAAAATTTTCTTACATAGAGCAAAATTTTTAAAAACCAAATTCCCTTTTAGAATTTTAAAAAATCACCATGAAAGAGATAACCCCCTTTCCCAAAACTTGCATGAACTAATCTTTTAAATATGATAAAACGTGTATAAACGCGTAAAAGATGTATAAATATGTAAAATCATAACTTTCTTTGCATATTCCGAATGCACTTTATTAAAATGAAGAAAAAATCGGTTTAATAAAAAGAAACCGGATTCATTTTACAAATGGGGGAAAATTGTTGCAGAACACTTTTAACAAAATCACTTTTTAAAACCGCGAAAACACAAAATTCTCTGTACGAATAAATAAAACACTTTATTGAAAAGATTATACTCCCTCTGTCCCAAATTAGCTGCGACATTTGAATACTTTTGTACTGATTATTGATATTTATGGCTTTATGATTTTGTTTAAATATTTTTCAGAGAATATTTGCTTACCTAACATCCGCTTCGTCATTCCATAAATTTGTATTAAATTAGTTTAAAAGATCCCGGTTCGCACGTTTTTAAGTGACGCCCCATTTTGTAAAGATTCTTTTAACAGTAATCATATAAAACTATCTTCAAGCTAATTAATCGAGAATTTATTTCCAAACATTTCATTCCAACATACCGTAATTTCGGGTGTATAAGCCGCGGATCAAACAATTCTTTTTGGACCCAGAAATCATATTTAGTAATTGAAGATAAATATGTACGTTGATTTAAGAAGTTACATTTGCTTCTTAAAAAATTCTGGGTCGAAAAAGAATTGTTTGATCCGCGGCTTATACACCCGAATTTACGGTATCTAAAAAGTATCTTTTAGCTTGAACATGCTGCAAACAAAACTGAATTCTGTCGAGCTTATTTTTTTTTTCTATTAGACTTGGTTTAATGGTGGATGAAATATGCTCCAACACTTTATCAGTCTTGAGAATCCTGTGTAATATTGATTTACGAATTGTAACAACATGTGATAAACTTCGCAGTGATTGTCTTCATTTTATTGGGAAATCTTTGATTTTGCTCAGTGGCTGAGAAAGATACTTTTTTTTTTCGTCGGCATTTACATTTTTTTTTTTTTTTTTTTTTTAAGTAAATTTACATTGTAAGTTTCCTCATATTTTATTTTCGACGTCTTTGCTTACTTCTGCAAAAGGGATATGACGATAAACATTAAACAGCTACAGCATTTATGGCATTATGGTTTAAGATACCATTTTTGACACATTGCTTCAAACAATCTAGTACAGCGCCTCGCTTTATATTATCCATTTCCTTCTTCAGGTATTTTCTAAGTTGTTATTTCTTATTCCTATTCCTTCGCCATTGAGTTAAGATGGCTTCTGGCACCTAGTATACACCCTTATATTCATTCTAGTATAATTGTACTGGTGTTGATCTACTACAATGCATAGGAATGCATGACTCCACCTACTTGAAAAGTAGCAACTATTTTGGGACGGAGGGAGTAACAAATATGCTAAGAGTTTAAAATCGGATGGCTTTTAATAATAATGAGAAAAAATTGCCTCGAAACGAAAAAACAAAAATAAATAGTGGTTATAAATTTGAATAAAAAAATCATTATATATTAAAAAATGAAAGATAAGAAAAATTACTGTGATGGGTTAAAACACTGTAACCGGAATTGTTTCATTAACCTGGGAGAAAGCGCGCTTACCCATGTGGGTGAATGGTTTTAACTTTGTCAACAATAAAATCAAATTATAACCGTCATTTTATTTAGACGGAGACAATCCTTACAAATTTTGCGATAAAATAAGTTGAAGATTACATTAAAAAATAGTGGTTACAATTGCAAAAACCATACGCACTCCGGGTTTAAAAGGCCCGGCGCGCGTCCTCCCGGTTAACATAAAAAAAACTGCCAATGCTGCAAAATGTAATAAGATGCTAAAATTCGATAATTGCGAGAATAAAATGCACCATATTCGACATAAAACTGAATTATTTTTAGAAATATCAAAAATTGTAGTCGAACGCCGAGAAACGCTGAACATATAGAAAGCTTGCCAGTGGGCAAAATTTACTATATTATACTAGAAGTTTCAAAGTGAATTGAATTTATGAGTACTAAAAATTTAAATGGAAATACAGTTGCAAATATTTGAAATTCAAAGTATATTTTATACTTTACAAACTGCAGTATTTGTTAAGGTTAAGAGCACTACAAAGATAACAAATATTAGGCGTAATGCTTAGTTGCGACACAATTTGACTACTCTTTTTGTTATATTTTATGAACAGAAATTTTCTGTCACTGAATGCTATTTAAATTCCCTTTATATACATAATTAATTCTTCATATTTTATGTATTTTTCTGCATTATTTTCGGATATAAACATAATATAACATTGCAGATTAAAATTTATATTGCTTTTAGCTTATGTTACCATACAAAATATTTGAAATTAAAATTTGTTTTGTACTACCGTAATTTCGCGCGTATCCGCCGCACCTCAGATAAGTCGATTTCCTCCCAGAATTTATTTTAAATAAAATGTGACTTCCTTTTGCTTAGCATTTATTTCACTTCTTTTTTACAATAAAATTTCCGGTCTCAAAAAGACTTAACTGAACCGCAGCGTACACGCGCGAAGTTACGGTAATAATAATTACTTCAAGAAAAAAAAGAAAAAGAAAAGAAAAGAGAGAGAGAGAGAGAGAGAGAGAGAGAGAGAGAGAGAAGGGGAGGCCGAGAGCTGAGAGAGAGTAAAATTTTAAGTAATTAGTAAGTGTGGAGGAATATTTAATAACTATGAATTTAAAAAAATATATCTGTATTAATCGAAATAAATAAAAAATATAAATTATCAGTGATCATGAAAATTATATTAAGAGACATTCATAATGGATACAAAAGGAAATATTTACTTCTGAATTTAAAATGAGGAAAAATAATAATAAACTTACAAAAAAGATTACATTACATATATGGGGAAGACTGGGGCACATGTGAACATGGGGAAGATGTGAACATCGCAATTTTTCACTAGTTATTGTATGTTTTTTATTTGAAAAAAATATCAATGATGACAGCCCGGGGTAAACATTTTTTGAAGCTCTTTTACATTTTGCTTATCTGCAGTAGCCAAAACACTGTTTATAGATCTGAAAATTAAAATTTCAGTTCCAACTTGCTAAGCGAATAACTTTATTTAATTATTCATTTATTTGAATTTTAATGTTTTAATATATACTATGAATACTATTAAATATTTTTGGTAAAAAAAATTTCTTCCAGTAGCGTAACCAGGGTAGGTGCCCAAGGGCTCTGAATACTGCTAATTTTTTAAAGATCTGTTCGCATAATCTAACCGGGAAAAATTCTGCTATAAATCAAGCTGAAGAAAACCGTACAATACTGCTGGTTTTGGACACCCATTCTGGTTACGCCACTGTCTTCTGAAATCGAAAAATATTGGTGTTTTTTCCATTAATTTTAGTGGCGGTGTAGTAGGGCAGTTGTGAACAGGCTAGTTGGGGCAGATATGAAGAGTCCATAAGAGCTCAATTAATCATGCTGTGACTTTGTTCCTTTAAGCTAACCTCATGAGAAATAATTAAAACTCCAATATCTATAATTTTTCTGAAATAGAAGATTTTTCGTCATTCAATAATTTATTTTGTATTAAAATTTCCACAAAAACATTTGTCAACAAGTAGAGGAGAGGGGGGCATCTTTGAACATTTTTTTTTCAGAAAATCAATATATTTCTTACTTGAATTATATTTATTGAATATTTTAAATATTACATAATAAAAACAACGCATTTCTTCCTCATATAAATCATAAATTAAACATTTTCCAAAGAAATTAAATAAGTTGTGAGGATTTAAATAGTTGAAAGATTTTGTTCAAACCTGCCACATATATGGTTACCTTTGAACAAATGAATAAAATATGAAAATATTGAGAGTTTTCATAAAAAGTGCATATGTTACAGAAATATAAAGTAATATGAATAAAATTAAATAACTACATTTTGTTGAAATTGCTAATTTTTTTGTTATTTAACCAAACTTAAAATTTTCAATGTTGATGTCAAAACCCATTATTGATAAAACACAAAATTTTCCCTCCAGTTGTGTTTCGTTGTGAAAACTTTTTTACAATATTTTTGAAATGCACTAATGTGATATCTGATGTTTCTGGAAAATTAAAATTTTTCATTCTCTATTTTTTTTAAAGACCGGATATAAAAATCCGTTTTATCCATTACGGAAACCAAAAATAATGTTTGGAAACCTGTTAAATCATAAATCATTATTTTGTATCCAGGATGTGCAATTAGCCAATAAATGAATTTAGATTTGATTCAGTTTAGATTTGAAACTTCCCATCACTGATATATACAGATGTTGGAACATGTGTGCTGTAAGGGGAATTGTTAGCAGTATAAGTCCATGTTCTTAGACATTCTTAATTAGCCTCTTTTCACATAAAAAATGAAGAAATAATAATATTTAGATGCATTAACAACTCTTTACTTCATAATTTTAAGTGTTCTCTTTAAATTATTTCAAATATTATTTATCACCAATTTATTCGGTGTTTTTTTTTTTGGGGGGGGGGGCTATTCAATGGGGCCCCATCACATGTAGTTAAACATTACAATCACTTATTCAATTCGACTGAAGAATTTGAATAAAACAAAGCTTATAAACTAAAGCTAAGCTGTTTGTTTAAACATTGAACAATAAATTAAAATTTTAGGGATAGAAGTTTGTAAGCAAAAATCTTACAGCTTTATTTTCTGAAGTTTAGATTCAAGAGGGAGAAAAATGCATATCTTGTTTAGACAGTACTGTTCATACAAAATGGTACAGCTTTGAATAATTATTCCCTTGAAGCAGCAGTAATGTATTTCCATATACATTTTTTTAAGTAATATATTTGAAGGAAATATTTAGTTTTCTGAGGTGCCCCCAGTTCAAACGTGCCCCCCTCTACTCTACATAAAGAAAAACAATCCCGTTTACATTCAAATGTAATTTAACACTAGAACTACAGTGTTTCTTGTATACCTAGTACGACTGAAGCGGATCATAGCTGACCCATGGTCTTCAGTGACGTTATTATTGATTTATATAGCAAATACAATAGCAATAGGGTTTAATGATTAATACCATAAATTTTTACTACAGATTAATATAATTTAGCTACTAGAGTCTTACACAATATGAAATTTGGTGAATAAATGCCACCGAAGAAAATTTTGATTTTTAATTTCAGAATAAATACTTTGAGATTTTGACAGCTGTTTCAAATTATATATATATGTATATATTGATTATAAAATTAAATTTTGTTGTAATGTTACTTCAGCTTAATAAGATATTAAAACATTATAAACTTAAATATATATAGCTACTTTTTTTTTTTTTTTTTTTTTTTTTTTTTTTGTACTTGCATTGCACAATTTTTCATCGAATCAGTTCACACAAAATGCTATGAATTTTTTTTTCTATTTGTCATTTTTTATATAATCCACAAACAAATTATAAACCTTTTCCACGCACATTATTGATGCCATTGTCTTAACATTGCTTTATCTGGCTATACTTTCATTTGTTTGAGTCTTCTTGGCTAGTCCGTAGACAAATAACTTCAGGTTCTTTTTTTAATATATTCTCTCTGAGCTCCTCTGCTAATTTTATCAATGGACTTTCCTGCTGTTAGAACTTCTTTACCTATAAAAATTATCCAAATACTTATCACCGCTAAATCTTGAAACATATCCTCCATGCAGTGCCTTGCACATGGTCTTCCATGTAGTTCAGCCTTTCGATTCTTTAAAATAAGTTTGAAAAAGTAATTTATTCTGTACCTTTCTCTGCTTTTTTAATTTTTTCTTTTATTTTATACTTTCTTCAAAACACTTACGATTTATTGGGTTTCATTACTTGCTTCATGTCATTTTTTTTAAGCTATTTTCATTCTGCTGCCTGTCATTTAAACTGGATTCAGAGATGAGTTTGTTTTTTTTTTTTTTTTTTTTAGTAAACTTAAAATTATTATCACTATCAGATGCAATTTTTTAGCTGCAATCATTTTCTAGCATTTCGCTTCTCAATTCTAATATTTTCTCATTCGAGAGACCTCCCTCGTCGCGACTGCATCATTATAAATGTGCGAAACTGAAATACCACAAACAGACTCTTTATTTTTTCTTTTCTCTATTTTCTTTTCTTTTCTCTATCTCTTTTTTTCTTTGCCTCGTGCAGTTTGCAATATCCAAAAAATCTTTTTATTTAATTTTCCAAGGCATTTTAGAAAAAAAACAATTTACAACTTTTTAGAAAATTGAAATCAAATAAACCTCACATATTCACCTTGCATTTGCATGGCAGATATGAAATCATGCCCCTCCCCCATCACTGTCATTCTTTTGTGAAAAGCAAGTAAGATAAATCTCCTTACATTAAAAAGTATAATTTTTTATAGTATTTATAGTTTTTAAATATAGTGTAGAAAGCCTTTTTAAATGAAAGAAAATGGCCTTATTTCGCCTGGGTCAGCTTTGACCAAGCACGGTAATACATGCTTCTTATAATACTTCTAGGTATACTTGCCTGTAAATATATTTTTTTTTTTTTTTGTTAGAATTCAATTAAATTAATTAGCAGGCATTATACTGACTTATTAGGAAAAGTCAAAATATTTCAAATGTTTATTTTGAAAAGGAACAGAGTTAAGGGCAAAATCACGTCTTGGGTCACAGATGACCCGCCTCGGTAATTCTAATATTAAATAAGTTTACTGTTTTCTAAAATGCAATAATGTTATGCAATATTTTACTAAGACATTATTTTTTATGCATTGTTAACATACAAATATTACGTTAAATCATTTTGCAATATTTTCTATTTCATTTCTTCTAAAATTGCAATGATGGCTTACTTTTATATCTAAAATACCTATGTATTTAATGCTTTGAACGGAGAAAATATCAGTAATATCTTAAAAAAGTAAACATTTTAAACTGATAATTACGATAAAATTCCGAATGTAAGTACTCTTTCCCCCTCTTTCAAAAGAAAAGAAGTTAGATTTGTGTGTGCTTGTGTAGAGGCTACAATCGAGATTTTTTTTAATCATTAAAAAACCCATCTTTATCATTAATTTAGAAGTAAATAAGTCAAATACAGTGGTGATAATCTTTCGTATTTCGGCAGATTACCGATAAATATTTTCTAAATGCCCCTCCTTAAAATCTCGCTGAAAAAAAACCTAAAGAAAATTTTAAAAGCTTCATTTTTTTTTCAAATTCACCTATCTATTTTTTATTTCATTGCACCAATAATTAATCATCTATCATTAATCATTATTTTAATTTCATAATTTCATAATTAAATATATCACCCAGAAACCAGACAAAGGGTATAGCCGGGTTTCTTAGTAAAATATGCCCTTGAGTCAATCACATCTTGTCCTACATGGATCGATAGCCCATAAAAAGAAATTCATATCTCCATAGTTTTAAGCTTGTATCTCAAGACCATGGGGGGTAATGGCCCTAAATGCCTGTTTTGGAAAAGAGCGCATTGTGACGAAACTACTGAGCAGATTTCAACGAAAAAATAAGGGATGTAAAAAATCACCATACGAATGTTTGACAACTTTTTCAGATTTTTTTAAACAAAAAAACAAGTTTCCTAACATTTTTCCTGTTTTTAAATGTACATTTTAATTAAAAATAAACTGAAATTTCCGAGTGACCACCTTAATCTTTTTGCATGAAATACTATGAGACATGATGCATATTCACTATCAATTTCAACTTTCGACGTATGGTGCATCATATTAAAAAAAAGGCAAAATCATATTCCGGCGGTAATGTGGGGCGTGTCTCGGAAAAATTTCACGCCTTTTTTAAAATTACCGTGTGAATTAATATGTGAGATTTGAAAAGAAGGCGTGAAATTTGTCCAGGACTTGCCCCACATTACCGCCGGAATATGATTTTGCATTTTTTTAATATGATGCACCATACGTAGAAAGTTGAAAATGATAGTGAATATGCATCATTTCATGCAAAAAAATTAAGGTGGTCACTCAGAAATTTCAGTTTATTTTTAATTAAAATGTTCATTTAAAAACAGGAAAAATTTTAGAAAACTTGTTCTTTTGTTTAAAAAAAAATCTAAAAAAATTGTCAAACATTCGTATGGTGGTTTTTTACATCCCTTATTTTTTTTGTTGAAATTTCCTTAGTAGTTTCGTCACAATGCGCACTTTCCCAAAACAGGTATTTAGGTCATTACCCCCCATAGTCTTGAGATACGAACTTAAAACTAGGGAGAAATGACTTTCTTTTTATGGGCTATCGATCCATGTGGGACTCGATGTGTTTGACTCAAGGGCATATTTTACTATGAAAGCCGGCTATACCCTTTATACACATTTGTTTCTTTATTAAGAATTTAGCACATAATATAACTAATGATTAAGACGGCAAACAAATAACAAAATAAAAGGCATGGCAAAGGATTTTTTTCAGTGTTTACATGTGCCCCATGTATATTCACAACTACCCCACTGGTGGGGCACACGTGGAAAATTTTTGAATCTATAAATCTATTAAAATGATAAGAATAGCTATAAAAGTATTTTTTTTAAGTGCAATGCATAAAAAATGCTCTATTTACTACATTCTTTAGTTTTCGCTCATAGAAATTAATCCAGTTATAACAAAATCTATATTTATATGAACTGTTCACTTGCGCCCAAGTCTCTCCTGTAGGTATACATAAATGCATTTTTTTTTACTCTGGTAGAAAAAAAAATCTTGTAAAATTTAGCTTTGAAAAGTAAGATAGTAGTCTCTCTTTGTATTTCAATGGATGAGCACTCGTTTCATGGATCTGTTTGGTAAACATAGACTGTACTAGCTGTCCTGCCCGGCGTTGCCCGGGCCCGTAATGTTATTTAGTTTTCAAATGTGTTATTTGCTTTATGACCCTTAAATTAAATTTCTATGATTTTATATCTTTAAGTCCATTTTGTCAAAATTTATATTTTAAAAGCGGAAAAATCGCGAAAAGATATTGAATTGAAAGCACATGCTGTTTGGTATTTTGTTTTCTATGTAATTTGAATTTTTGGAAACTATGCGAACCGAAAGCGAACGAAACTGCGACGGAACACTCAGGTTTTTACTGAATTCGTAAAAATTTTCACACATTTTATTTTGTAAAAAAGAATTCTATCCACACGAAAGTTCTAAAGCTTTTTAAAGTAATGTAAATCTGGTTTATTGAAAGGCTCTAAAAATATTGTGCTAAAATATAGGCATCCAGTTACTTTTAGCAGGGATGTAATTCGTGTTTGTTGGTGTATTTGAACGGGTTAAATCTCATATTTTTTTTTAAAACAAATTGCAACATAAATTATGAGAATGTTTTAGCTTTAAGAAAATATTTTCGGTTTGTCAGGACGTGTATAGAATTGCGCCCTGCAGAGGCAAAACCGCAATGAAACGATCTGGTTTTTATTGATTTCCTCAAATTTTTCGCACTTTTTATTTTGTAAAAATTATTTTTACTCGTCCGAACGTTTTAAAATTTTTTAAGAAGGTGTAAATTTGATCTATTGAGATGCTTTTAAAAGTTTGGACTGAAATATGTACGCTTAGATACTTTTAGCGTAGAAAAAATATTCTATTTGTGAGTCGCAAAGTGCCTCCTTTTGCCGGTGTATTTGAAAGAGTTAAATCTTATATTTTTAAAAACCGATTGCATCATAGTTATAAAAATGTTTTTAAGCTTAAAGAATATTTTTTTTGTTTACCGGTACCTATAAGATTGCGTTTTGCTAAGTCAAAAACGCAATGAAAACCATCTGTTTTTTATTGATTTCATCAAATTTTTCGCATATTTTATTTTGTAAAAAATATTTCTATCCGTCCAAACGTGTCGAATTTTTTGTAGGGAGTATAAATTTGGTCTATTGAGAAGATTTTAAAAGATTGAGTTGAAATATGAACGTTAAGATAATTTTAGCATGGAAAAAATATCCTCTCTGCCAGTCGAAAAATGACCTTCTTTTGCCAGTGTATTTGAAAGGGTTAAAATCCAAATATTTTAAAACTAATTACACGATCGGTGAGAAGAAAGTTTCAACTTTAAGATCACCTTTTTGGTTTGTTTATATCTTAAAAATTACGCCCTGGAGGGGCATTGACAAAAGGGAGAAAAATAGTTTTGGAAAAAACGACCATTTTTGAATATTTGTTTTCAAAGGGTTAACTGCAAAATTTTTTCGAATTGATTATTGCATTTGAGACCTAAAAATATGATCTTTCGAAATATGTCTCTTAAGTTTAACTACGTCGAGCAGTTTGGTTGATTTGGATTTAAACAAAATGATCCCAATTCAGAAATAAACGGGGGAAAAAGGTTCTTCCTCCGTTTAAATACGTAATTGAGTTTCTGCGCATGTGCAAACGTTTTCTTTCCCAGAACATTTAAAAAATGACTTTTTGATGAGAGTGAGTTCCGCTTCATAATTAATATCTATGAAACTAATCAAAAAATTAAAATTCTGAGCCTCAGGTGCATCAGGAGAGGTATTGGGCTACTCTCAAAAAAATTTTGAGCTTCGTACGTCCCATAGATTTTGCTAGCCATCGCAGACACACACACACACACACACACACACACACACACGCAGACAGAGCGATTTGTTATTTTATTAATATAGATTTGAGAGATTTCTGGTACAATTGGGTTACCAAACCGAATACATAAGTCTGCTTTAACCCCTTAACGCGCAGTGTTGCCGGGTCGGCAACACCTAAAGTTCCCCCTGTTTAGAGACACAAAAACTCCGTGAATATTTTAAAAACTACTCTAATGGCTACTTTAAATCTTTCTTAAGAGTTCTAGATCGAAGCACCACAGAGATCAAACTCTACTGTTTTTAAATAATAGGTAAAATGTTTCACTGTAATACGCGCTTCACAGCAATGCTCTTCTCACTGCGCTTATCAATCCTTTACTTATGGGAGGTGACCACTTCGGCAACAGCTGTATAATTAAAATGGTTAGTGCAATCTTTACAAAACAATACCTGTGTACTCCTCTAGGCCTAAATAGATTGCCTATTTTTTTTTTCTTTAAATTCCAACTTTAAAGAGTAGTGCGCCGGAAAGTGTTAATCCCTTCAAGTGCGATAGTTCATTTTTGGATCACCTATTTTTTATTCCTTGATCATTCCATAATCATGGGCACCAAAATATTGAAAAGAAAAATTTCCCTTTATTAACCCATTCGTGCCCAGCATCTTTTGCGTAAATTTTATTTGGTTGGCACCACTATATTTAGAAGATTTAAGTTTAGTTCATAAACCCCGAAAATGCTTCATTTAAATAAAATAATTATTGCTTTTCTTTTTTACCGGTGTCAAAAGCAGTGCTGAATGCACCTTTTGAAGCGTCCCTAAAAAGGGACGCTAGGCACTAATGGGTTAAGTACGTAAACAAAAGCTTTTGCTTACTTTGAAATAGAGCTGTTCTAAAATTCTGGTGTTTACCTTTTATTTCTGCATTTTACGAATATAAGTCCCTTGCTACAGAAAGGGTTAACCTACCATAATCATATAAATTTGTAAACATATTGCTAATTCAACATGCCTCTCTTTCTTTAAATGAGGGAGAGAAAACAGATAATTTTTAAAGCTGACAGTAACCATTTTTGCCTGTGATGTATACAAAACGTAGACTTTGTAATTTTAGAAGTTTTCACCGCCAGACTGGCTCAGGGAAAATGACGGAGAATTAAATAATTATATGTTTGGCTATGCTTAATATGAATCAGTCTAATCAAACATATTTTGCTTATTAATTATAGTTTTAGCCGGTTAGATCACATGCATCAATATAAATGCAAATTAAACTGTAGATGAAACGATTTCCGTAAAACTAAGAAAGAAATATTCCCTCGTGTAGTACCAGTAGAAATCAGGACGTTTCGGACCCGAGACATTTCGGTCCATCCTCCAGCAAGCTGAAATTTTGAGCACGTGAAATATGGGACATGATTTTTTAGGGAATTTTGTAGCGTTTTTTAATTGAAGGCCATAAAATTTTGGTATAATGCCCGGAAACCGCATACACGTATAACTCGAACTATAGTAATTTTAGTATTAAAATCAAGTTAATATTTTATAAATATATATTTTTTAATTTAATGTAACCTTAATTAATTTATTTAATAACATTATTAGTATATATTATGAATTTTATTTTAAAATAAGCACAATACATAATCTCTTTCATATTCAATTCATCATTATATTTTATAGTAGTTATAAAATGAAATTTAACCTTTAGCTGTTTATTTATTTTATATTTAAAGTTACTGAAATTTGAAACTATTAATATAATTAATAATAAAACTTAAATAAGAATTTTTTTTTTTTTTCCTGGGAAAGTGAGAACGAAAAGATAATGCAAATAAGTAAATAAATAAATGAAAAAAAAAGCTTAATTTTCTCAGTCAAAATTGAAAATAAAATTATTTAAAATAATAATTACATTGTTACATAAATTAAAAAGAAAATTTCTTATTAAAAAGATATTGGCCTAGTTTCAATAAGTTTAGCTCACAAAAACTGTCTTCATGGGGTGAGATAACTGTTACAAAAATGCAATCAATTAAAAAAAAAAGGGTTGGGAGAAGAGGGGGGTAGTTTTTTGAAAAAAAAATCATGACACGCCTAGTTACGAAATCTCTATTGTTTTCCCAATTTTTATAATCTTAAAGTAAGAATGGTTAAAAGAAATTTATAAGACGCAACTTTGTACTATAAAAATAATAAGAAAAATTAAATATTTGAATTTTTATAAATGTACCTCATTTCTGCATTATTAAAGGAGAGAGTGTAGACGGGTGATTTGAGGAAATATGTACACATAATAACTTATAAGTGTCTAAATGAATTATTAAAGATATTTATTATTAAACTAATTGGAAAAAATCACGCAGTTTTTTTATTTTTTAATTAATAAAAATTTAAAGGATCTAAAAAAATGCATGAAAACAGCCAAAAAAATATTTATGGCGGTTTATAGTGCATATAAAATATCTAATACTAATAATGAATAATAAAACTTAAAATATTCATTCTGATAAATAATAATAATAATAATAATAATACGATGTCGCCTGTAAAATTATATCACATTGTTTAATCAAACAAATTTTCATTTCGCTGGGATTTCATTTTTACGAATAAAAGTTTAAATTTATCGAAGAATTATATTCAGCTTTCTATAAAATTTGGGTAAAAAAAGGGGGGGGGGTTAAAGGCTCCAATAATTTTGAACTTATACCGTTTAGCGGGCCCACAACAATTAGAATCAGAGTTATAAGATGGCCGGCAAAAAACATAGCATGGGACTGAAACGACGAAGGACCGAAATGGCAAGAAATCGAAATGGCCAAGGACCGAAATGGCCAAGGACCGAAATGTCTTGAGACCAAAATGTCGTGTCCCCGTACCAGTAACTTAGAACATTTTGCAGATGCTTCCTCAATTAGAGTTGGAAAGATTCAGTGCTCAAACAAAAAATGGGCGGTTCTTTTAGTTGTTCTTTTCAAAACGGCATCGAGTTGATGAAAATAGGAAAGGCTTGAATATGAAATAACAATTACGAAATTCAAAGGAGCTTTTTATTTATTTTTATTTTTTAACTCCTTCGAGATGGGAGCCTTTTACAAAATTTTTAATGTTTTCTCACCGGTTTTTAAAACAGAAATTTGTTTCTTAATAAATAGAAAAAAATTCTCCGATTTAGTAAGTCAAATTTTACAGCAAAGTTTTACCGGGACGGATAAACAAGGATTCTTAAGCCTTTTTGCGGCACGTTTATGTGTCGCTCGTGCACACAGAGTTAAGGGGGCTCAGAAGTTGAAAACTTTTCAAAAATCCATTTTTTTTTTATGATCTAGTTTGGTAATTCAATTAATTCTTAACTCAATGCAAAAAGCCGCATAAAAATATTTGCATTTTTAACGGAGTTATAAGCATTTATGTATCGACACTTTCATAGCCGCACCCATGTAATTTCAACTTTAAGTCGCGTTTTCTCAAAACTTGATTTTTGACGACAAACACCCCGATTAAAAAAAAAAAAAACTATTTGATGGAATGGCTTAAATTTTTTTTGCATGCGTATAACATCATTATCTATAGAATGAATTAATATTGTTTAGATAGTTTAATATTTAGAGTATTTTTAATGAAAAAAAAGGTGTATTTTTTAGGAGTTTTTTCAATTTTCAAATTTGAGAGTTTTTTTTACAATGTTGTTTCTGGAGTTATAGTTATATCCTTAATTCATTCTATAGAGTAAAGCTTCCAGATCATTTTAAAGCAAAAATTAGGTTCTTATGTCAATTCAACGTTAAGATATCTTGGTGTTGGTGATATAACACATAATTTTTTTTCGAAAATTGTGTTACATAAATTTCGCTATATTTCTTATTATATTATATTAAAGTAATTCATTTTATAATTTTATAAAACTACAAACATGCCTTTAAAATATCAGAAAGTTTAAATTAATTACATTGAATACTTCTCTTTTATATGGACTCGAAGCGAGAGCTCTGTTTACATGTTTTTCCGTATCGATCAACCCCTGAGCCCCCTTAAGTAGATCCTGGTATCAGTAGAAATATGCTACTGCACTAAGTTTTGGAAAATGAATTTTTTATCCCCGCAATATGTATTTCAAAAATAAAAAAGACTGTGCAGTTGACAACTGGTAAGTTTAAATTTTAATGAATTAAAATGTATATACGTTCGAAGCAATGTTATCGTACATAATTTCTATACTAAGTTTACAATCAAATTATGTATTTTTATAATAATTAACTAAATAATAAGTAAAGTTGGTATAATATATGCAAAAAATTGCAGAAGTGCAGAATTAAACATAAAATATATTTTTTAAAATGTCTGGATTTTCATAAATTAATTTAGTTCACACATTTATGTTAATAAAAATTTATGAAAATTAGAAAAAAGAAAATTTGAAGTTCATAAAATGTTTAACTTTTTTCAAATCAAGCTGCAATATCTGCTTTCGAACAATAATTCATTTAAACAATAACTTACCGTAATTTCGGGTGTATAAGCCGCAGATCAAACAATGCTTTTTCGACCCAGAATTTTTTAAGAAACAAATATAACTAGTTAGGTCGCCGTAAATATTTGTCTTCAATCACTAAATAAGGTCCAAAAAGAATTGTTTGATCTGCGGCTTATACACCCGAAATTACGGTACATAGTTGCTAACTCTTGGCATTTTGCAAAACACTATTATCTTAGAGAAAAACTGGTTCTTTTTATTTCCTTAAATGTTTCAATTTAAAAAAAAAAAAAAAAAAAATCTGTATTAAAATACTGGTATTTAAAAACCCAGAGGCTTGGCAGCTCTTATCTCAGTATATTATTATATTTTGCATTTTTATACAGGGTGTTTCCAAATTTTTTTTACAATAAACGAGGGGTGATAGTACACATCAAGACAAACAATATTAAATAGATGACCAATTGTCTCAAACATTTTCCAAAGGAGATAGCCGCCATTAAAGTTTAGGGACCAAAATTTCAAATAAACATAAAAAACGGAAAAATCGGTCGATTGATTTGCGGTTTTCACTAAAATTATTCTTTATGTCGGCATTTTCTTGAAATTAAATTATAAAGATAAATTTCAAAAAATGCCGATAAAGGGCGCTTTAGACTTTGGAGTAACGAACAACTATTTTTTGCCGGTATTTTTTGCATCGCATTAAATGTTTTCGTAAGTTTAGACTCAAACTTAAATTTTGAGCTCAAAATCTGAAAGTGGGAGTGGTTAAGTAGCACAAACTGAACTGTGTTCAGAGGGTTCCAATTTCAAATGATTATAAAAAACGGAAAAATTAGTTCATTGATTTGCGGTTTTCACTAAAACTATTCTTTATGTCGGTATTTTCTTAAAAGTAAATTATAAAGATAAATTTCAAAAAATGTCGATAGAGGGCGCTTTAGACTTTGGAGTAACGAACAACTATTTTTTGCATCTCATTAAATGTTTTCGGAAGCTTAGACTTAAACTTAAGTTTTGTGCTCAAAATCTGAATAGTAGGGAGTTATTAAGTAGCACAAACTGAACTGTGTTTAAGGGGGGGGGGGGTGTTCAAATTTAAAATAATTATAGAAAATGGAAAAATTTGTCGATTCGTTTGCGGTTAAAAATAAAACTACTCTTTAAATCAGTATCTTCTTGAAAATAAATTTTAAAGATAAATTTAAAAAAAATTCCATCAGAGGCCGCCTTAAACTTCAGAGTAACCAACAATTAATTTTAACCATTATTTTTTTTGTTCTAATTAAATGCTTGCAAAAACTTATTAAATGTTTTCGGAAGCTTAGATTTAAACTTAAATTTTGAGCTCAAAATCTGAATAATTAGGAATAGTTAAGTAGCGCTAATTGAAGTGTCTTCAGGAGTGGAAATTTAACACTCCCCCCTCCTCGAACACAATTCAATTTTTCGCTACTTAAACACTCCCAACGATTCAGAATTTGAGCCTAAAATTTAAGTTTATGCATTTGAACGCATTTAATTAGATAAAAAAAATAGCAGTTAAAAATAGTTGTACGCTACTACAAAGTCTAAGGCGCCCTCTATCGGCATTTTGTGAAATTTATCTTTAAAATTTATTTTCAAGAAAATGCTCATTTAAGAATTAGTTTTAGCAAAAACCGCAAACGAATCGACCAATTTTTCCGTTTTTTGTAATCATTTGAAATTTGAACCCTCTGAATACAGTTCAGTTTTTCTACTTAACTACTCTCAACTATTCAGATTTTGAGCTCAAAATTTAAGTTTCAGTCTTAGCTTACGAAAACATTTAATAACTAAAATAATGCCAAAAAAGAGTTGTTCGTTACTACAAAGTCTAAAGAGCCCTCTATCAGCATTTTTTGAAAATTATCTTTATAATTTATTTTTAACCCTCCAAGCGTCTTGCAAATGGGTAAAATTGTAATGTTGTTTTCTCTGCATTTTGTTTTAAATGCTAATAAAATATGATTATTTTAATATTACATAAAAAATCCTATTTAGGAATATAAATGTAATCCTTGAGAGTCTTAATCATTCTTGAGAGTCTAATCATCTTTGAAAATTTATTAAATTTATAGAATTATAATATCTTAAACTTTGCTTATATTGCAGTGAAACCTGGAGCTTAGTGTACGGAATATTACGGGCCAAACGCTTAGAGGGTTAAGAAAATACCGACATAAAGAATAGTTTTAGTGAAAACCGCAAATCAATGAACCAATTTTTCCGTTTTTTATACCGTAATTTCGGGTGTATAAGCCGCGCATCAAACAATTCTTTTTGGACCAAGAAATCTTATTTAGTGATTGAAGACAAACATTTACGGCGATCTAACTAATTATATTTGTTTCTTAAAAAATTCTGGGTCGAAAAAGAATTGTTTGATCTGCGGCTTATACACCCGAAATTGCGGTAATCATTTGAAATTTGAACTCTCTGAACACAGTTCAGTTTGTGCTACTTAACCACTCCCACTTTCAGATTTTGAGCTCAAAATTTAAGTTTGAGTCTAAGCTTACGAAAACATTTAATGAGATGCAAAAAATATCGGCAAAAAATAGTTGTTCGTTATTCCAAAGTCTAAAGCGCCCTCTATCGGCATTTTTTGAAATTTATCTTTATAATTTAATTTCAAGAAAATGCCGACATAAAGAATAATTTTAGTTAAAACCGCAAATCAATCGACCGATTTTTCCGTTTTAGGTAGATTTCGTAAGATATACTACCTATTGCAATCGCACCAGTTTATATATCTATCTATCTATCTATATATATATATATGTATATATATATATGTATATATATATATATATATATCTCACTTTTTTATGGACACGATAACTTCTATAATTCTTCACCAATCTCCACCAAACTGGTACGTAAAATCAAAGGGGATAAAATCGGACCAAGGGGGTCGGAATAGGGGGCGTTTTTGTGAAAACCGAAAAAACGCCATAACTTCTTTATTAAAGTAGATATCGAATCGGTTTAAAGTTTATATTTCTTCTTAAAAATGGGCCAAAAGTATATGCATGACAGACTTTTGATAAATTTAGAAGTGGGCTCAAGGGGCGAAAAAAACAGGGATTTTGAGAGAAAAAAATTCGTAACTTCGTCAATTTTCAAGATATCAAGTCCAACTAAATTTTTTGTAAATGTTCTTAAAATTATCTATAACTTTTGCCTTTACAAGTTTTTGATAGGACCAACTTTTACCGATGAAAAAAATTAAAAACGAAAAGAAAAAGGGCGCTGAAAAAACAGAAAAATCCAAATGGTACATTCTCTTATTTAGAAATTGTATAAAGTGACGTATTGGTCAATTTTCTGATAAAGACAGAATATATTTCAAAAAAGGCTACCCAAAAGAGTATTTTGAACAGAATTCCCGAAAGTCATCGGGACTGAAAATTGAAGGAAGTATTCAAATAAGAAATTGCGTTTTTTTTCTGACTCGTTTTTAAATCCATTTTTGTTCTCAAACGCATCCAATTTACAGATCCTGTTATTTAGGAACTATATAATATGATGCATTGGTCAGTTTTTTGATAAAGACGGAATATATTTCAAAAAAGGTTACCAAAAAAGGTATTTTGAATAGAATTTTCAGAAATCATCGTGACTGAAAATTTAAGGAAGTGTTCAAATAAGAAATTGCGTTTTTTTCTGACTCGTTTTTAAATCCATTTTTGCTCTCAAATGCATCCAATTTACAGATCCCCTTATTTAGGAACTATATACTGTGACGCATTGGCCAGTTTTTTGATAAAGATAGAATATATTTTTAAAAATATTGTCAAAGTGAGTATTTCGCACAAAACTTTCCGAAGCAATCATGATTAAAGAATTAAGGATGTATTCAAACAATAAATCGGTTATTTTATGACTCATTTTTAAATTCAATTTTTTTTTTTTTTCAAATGTATTTAACTGGCAGTTTTTTGTTATTTAGGAACTGTATAATGTACTGTTTTGGTCGATTTTTTATTGAATTCAGAATATATTTCAAAATATGCTGTCAAAATGGGCATTTGAGCTGAATTTTTCTTAAGATGATTCTGATAAAACCAGTTTTTGCAGAAAAATGAAATTAAAAATTTTTCATAAATGGCCAAATGAAGTTATTAAACTGGGTTTATCTCTAATCATATATATATATTTCTTTTGTTGAAATGAGCACTCTTCGAAATCTACCTCCGTCTATAGGCCCAGCCGACAGGGATTTTTTTTTTATTTATTTGAAACTTTGGTCCCTAAACTTTAATGGCGGCTATCTCCTTTGGAAAACGTTTGGGACCCTTGGACTCCTATTTAATATTGTTTCTGTTGATGTGCATACCCCTCTTTTATTGTAATAAAAATTGGAAACACCCTGTATATTGCATACATGCGAACCCCCGACTTCTTTTAAAGAATAAATTGTACTTTGTACCAGAAATTTGTTTAATGAGAGGAAATATATAGTTTACAATTGCCTATCATATTTAATGGAAGCCGTACTTAGGGTTAAAAATTCTCCTTCAAAGAATGCGTTTTCGTTTTAAAAAGGCCAGAACTTAGAACGCATGTATATTGCACTTTAACCGATTCCGTGATTGACCCGTGCGTCGAGCAACGCGTTTTAGCCAATCATGATTTATTATTCAAACCAATAGATTTCTATTGTAAATTTCGCCTTATTTAATCAGAGTATTTTTCTGATTTAATTGGGCAAAAGTTTCTTTTTTTAAAAACCGGTGATAAAAGATTAAAAATTCCGTAAAAAGCATGAAAAAATAGACATTATTTGAAAGTTTTTTCAAAAATATTGATCAGTTAAATGGTTACAGATGGCATTTTTGCCGATCCCACCGAAGCTAGTATAGGGGAAAAAATACGGGCTTCTGATTGGTTGAATAATTTTGCTTTCCTTCATTTTTGAGTTTATTTAATCGTCAATTTCTGTTTGAAAAGCTTTTGAAAGCTGGATTTTCTTTCTGTTTTTACATATTGATTAATAGATAAAGAAATAGATCATTCGAAATTTATAATTAAAGAAGTTAGTCAGGATATTTAACAATTGTTCTGTATTACTTTTAGAAAATAATAAAAATAGAATTGTCATTTCTTCTTTCTATTTTTTTAACATATGCACATATATACACAATCAGAACAATTTATTTAGAAACAACAGTATTTTCATTTTGCGGCGTCAAACTCAATTGTTCTATATTACTTTAAAAAAAATTGCAATTTCTTCTTCTTATTATTATTTTAATGATATGCCCATATAAGCTTCTAATACGTACATTATCGTTCAAAATGATCTATTTGCAAACAATTTTTCGACCAATCAGAAGCCCGTATTTTTCTCCCCTATGCTAGCTTCGGTGGGATCGGCAAACATGCTTACAAGATGTTGGCCATTCAATCAAGGGCGGATCTGGGTCCTCAAGGGGGGGGGGGCGATTTTAGAAATTTGGAAACTCCAGTCTGATGCATGTGTCGGAGCTCATTTTTTAATGCGGGTCGTGTTTCGTCTACTTTTTTGCTGTAGGTCGTGTTTGGATACGGTTGGCTTCCATTTTTTTGCTCTTGGTCGGGTTAATTTCTACTTGGGTCGTGTTTAAGTTCGGTTGACCTTTACTCTTTGCTGCGGTTCGAGTTCATTTCTGATTTTTTTGCTTTTGGGTCAGGTTTGGGTCCGGTCGACTACTACATTTTGTTGTTGGTCGGGTTGGCTTTTACTTTTGAACTGCGCTTAGCGCATTTGGGGCGGTTTGAAATACAATTCTGATTTGGGGAAGTTTAGGATTTGGTTTTTGATTTTACGAGTTGGGTTCGGGCTGACCCGAATTGATAGGGCTGAGTCCTTTGATAAAATTTCCGTTTTCTTTTCCGCAATTTTTGGACGAAATGAGCGTCTGTTTCACGACCCTTTAAAGAAATTCGTGTTTTCTTTACGATCATTTCACAAAATTTGATGGCCGGTTCGCTTCTATTTTTTGCTGCTGGTCGGGATAATTTTTACTTTTTGTTGTGGGTCGCGATTGGTCCAGTTAACTTCTACTGTTTGCTGTGGGTCAAGTTAATTTCTGATTTTTTGCTTCGTGTCGAGTCTGGGTCAGGTTAACAACTATATTTTGCTATTGGTCGGGTTGACTTTTACTTTTTAGCTGCGCTTAGCGCATTGGGGTAGATTGTCATACATTTCGGATTTGAGTCAATTACAGATTTAGTTTTTATTCTTGCGAGAATGGTTGACCCAGTCTTGATCTCGATCATTTGACGAAATTTGCGTTTTTCCGCGACCCTTTAACGAAATTCACTTTTATCCGTGAACGTGATCCTTCGGAGAAATTCAGATCAGAGACCTATCCAACATATAGCTGCACGGGTCGCGGTCGAGCTAATAATTTTTATCATATTATCTAGATCAGATATGGACCGACTATTTAGCTTTTATTCCGAGCCGAGCCACGACCTTGAAATTTTGTCCAACGCAAACTTCTAGGAAAATTGAAATCGAGACCAGGCTTGGTCGGGAAGAAAAAGAAGCCTGTACCCACCCGAATCTCCAAAAAAAGCAAGATAAGGACACGACCCAATTCAAAATGAGAGAAAACCTTACCCCGTCCAAGTCTCGTGGACTTACAGTGGTGCGACCCGTGCCAGGCTGTGATGGGCTCGAGCTTCGCTTCAAATTATTTCTCATGAGGATGCATAATGTCATTTTGTAAACCCTTTAATAGCCCGAAGGGGGAACTTCGCCTGAGGGGGGCGACAGCCACAGCATACGGACTGTGTCGATCCGAGATTGAGGGTTTAGCCTTTATACCGGACGGAGCCTGGGCTTGAAAATTTTGGCCCGTGTATACCTCTAGTAGGAAGGAAGTCTACTCCAGACCCGATCTGGAAAAAACAATGTGGTTCGATCCAGCTCTGCAGAAAAAATAAGACCCGACCCGACCCGGTTCTGAAAGTGTGAAGGCCTGACCCAGTCCCAGTATAATAAACTAAAGTTGGCGCGACTTGACCCGGGTCGCGCCAGTCTCGAGTTTAGAACCAACAACTTTTCCGTGCGGGCATCTAATGTCGCTCTGCAGATACTTTCTTCGGCTCAAGGGGGGGGGGCGATCGCTCCATCGCCCCCCCCCCCTTAGATCCGCCATTGCATTCAATATATATTTTGATTCGGAATTTTGGGATAAATTAACAGCACTAATTCAGGAAAACCTATAAATAGTAGAATTTAATTGATATTTCTTAATATTTAAATGAAGATATGATAATACATAAAGGAAAATGTACATCAGGTTCAACCGACGCTCGCAGGGTTCTAAATGATACTTTTCACTATTCCAGGAAAATACTTAAAACCGGAACTTATTTACGGAATAGGCCCATGAAGCCCGTGTATACCCTGTTGATTTTACTATGTAGCGATTTGTAGATCACAAAAGATATTTTGAAGTTTAAATATTCTCAGCTATAAGTTCCATATTTGTCATCTACAAAATTAATGGGTTATTTATAATTATGAATATAATTAAATGATTTTCCATTTAGTTTTAGTTTAAAATTAAAAGTGTTATTCGAAACTTCGATGATAAAATTTCAAAAGACTTAAATATACGAAAAATGGATTTACTAAATAAAAAAAGCAAATTTTAAAGTAATAGAGGGGGGGAGCTGTGTGACACCGGGCTTCTGTTACTTCTAAGTCTTAAGCGGGCCCTGCTGAAAACCGTTGGAATTTAAAAAGACAACTAAATTTAAAACTAATAGTCTGTTCTTGAATTGTAAAAGGATGACAATTTCCAAAGCGAATGCATGTGGTTTTAGTGTAGCTGCTTGGATGTGAAAGAAACAGGAAGTTGTCTGAGGTTTAGAATAGATGTTTCTAAACTTCAGACACTGGCAAAACAAACAGACTGGAGTAGGAGTAAAGAGAAAAATTTCTCGCATAGATTCGCATGGGTTTCATACTATACTTCCGTTTGTTTGTTTTAGAAACATGGGAGACCAGTTATTCTGATTTTCAGTCCCAAATAAAACAGACTTTATCAACAATTACATGGTCCTGGGAAATATTCCTTTATTTTCCGGTTAACAGGATGTCAAGACAGATATTAGCATCCAAACAGATGCTGGTTTGAGACGTTTAACAGGATAGCTAAAATTTAAACATTATTATAATTACAAATTTATTTGTCCAGCGTTGACCAAGAGTGTGATAATAAAATAACGTTGAATGAATTTAAATTTGTATGGTTTTATATATTTAACCCGATTTTGAGTAAATTTATATTTTTAATTGATGAATATTCGTAAAACATTTCGTGAAAATATATTTATATTTAATGGTAAAAGGCGCTTGTAAGAAAACCAAGGACGACGCCAGAGAAGGGTCCGTTGGGGGGGGGGACATGTGTCCCCCCTCCTCGTCAGTATTAATAAGTATTAGGGAAAAAAGGTTTTGGAATTGACACATCCGACTAGTTTTAAGAAGGGGAAGGGGGGACATAAAATTGACTGTTTAAATTGCAGGAGATACTTTTAAAGAATAAGACAGTTTAATGCTTTCGAATTTTCAAAAACTTACATAACTGAAAAATTTGCGCAGAAAACTGATTTCCAATTACTAAACTTCCTTGCCTCTTGGCCCACAGGTATAGGTAGATTTCAAAATTAATTACTAATTTCACCAAAAAAAAAAAAAAAAAAAAAAACTAAATTAAGATTAGAGATAAACCCTGTTTAACAATTTTTTCTGTCCCTTTTGACAAGTTCTTAATTTTATTTTTTTGTAGGACATGCCTTTATCAGAATCATATTACCTACGATATTTTCTTCTTCAGCCCCTATTTTTTTAAACCCTTAATGGTCGCATTAAATTAAGGTTTAAAAATTCAAATTCATTATTGTCGCCACTTTTTTGAAAAAAAAAAATCTATTCATCTTATTTAATGGACACGGAAAATCATACCAGAATAAAGCTAATTACGCTATTTTATGAAACTGGTGGGAATCAAACAATCTGAATAAAAGCCGTAAAAGCTGCTGCCAGTGAATGTCTCGGGCGCGACGATTAAGTGGTTAATCTCTAAGGAATAAAAACATTCCCTAATAATATCATCCATTAATAAAATTCGTCTAATCAAAAACTTGTTAGTAATAATAGAACCCTAATATAGCATTCAGTATCTATGAGGGTTTCAAAAAATTTTATCGCTGTAAGAGTTAATCCTATCAAAAACTTGCTAATATAAAGATTAACAAGCAACATCATTTGGAAAGTAATTACTGTGGATTGAATATCTTTTCCCTTAAGGAAGGCTTATAGTGCTAATCATCTTACAGTGGCTTTGCGGGCTGGTAATGTAAATCCACAAATGCGTTTCAAGTGGCAAGACATTTAGGAAAATGGTCTCGATTGAGCCATTTTGACATAGTTACCTGAAGCCATCTATCCGAAACACTCAAAGATTTGGCTGATGTTGTTATCCTCCTGCACATCAACGCACTTCCAATATTAAGAATGACTTCAAAATTCCAAATGGAAAGTCTGTACACCCACCATACAGCCCAGATTTGTCACCCACTGACTATTTTCTTTTCTCGAATTTGAAGAAAACGCTTATCTCTATGAAGGTTGTCTTCGGACAGTAATGTAAAAGCAGCTGCGGAAAAAATAGCTCAAAACAATGGTATATAATTTCGACCAAACCAAGTTAAACAAGTTGGCCTTGCGTTCAGATAAATGCCCAAATAGATTTGGAAAATTATGTAGAAAAGTGATCGGTAAGTAAACCTGATGATCCTCCTTTGTATTTTCTATTTGTTTTTAATAAATATTGTTTTACTACTCCTGTAATCCCTTTTTTTTCGAGAAGGGGAGAGGTCCGTCCTCATGTTTAGAAAAACATTATTTATAAGTTCAAGCCAGATTTTTTTTTTCTTGAGTGGGGGAGGAGGGTATTTCTGTGTTCAAAACAACTCTTAGAAAAAAAAAAGAAAACACGTGGTAGCAGCTTTATTATTAAGAAATGTATAATTTAAAAATCTATATTTTTGTCTAGATTTGCTTATAACAGTCAAACAATGTTTAGAGAGAGAGAGAGGAAACGGGTTTTATGTAAACATTTATGATTTTATCTATAATAAAAGGCAATAAAACGTTTCCTTTTGTTTAAAGAGGTTTATCAAAAAGCATACATAATTTGAAAACATTATTGCCTACACTATCCAACGAATCTTTAGGTAGAGATATAATGTAAATACTACACATGAATTTTATCGGAGATTTGTTATTGTTCGTCGTTTAAATAGGTATAACTTTGGAATAGAAAAGAAGTACTTAAAAACACGTAAATCGTGAAATAATAACAAAGTATCTGAAGATTGAGTAGAATGTAAAAATTGGAGTTACGGGGTATTCCAAAAAGTTTCAAACAAGCTTTGATTTTTTTTACATTTTCTTTGATTTAAATAGGTATAAGTTTGGAATAGACATTAAAGAATACTGCCCAGTTAAACTGAAGGCATTGAGCTCACAGGCTACAAATACTAATTGCACATTAAAGCTTTATATTTTCAAGGGTTAATTCCGTTCGAAAAAAAAAATTAAGAAGGGGAAACAGCTCTCCCCTTTTCTCTTTTTTTATACTTAATCATTGAACCTCCTATACTATCAAAGACATGCTTTATCATATAAAAAATCTATATCCAAAATTCAGAGCAAATTAGATAATTCTTAATAAAAACCCATTTAGCATTTATATAATTTAAAAAGAGTTATCCCCCTCTTTTATACTTAACCATTAAACTTCCAAAACTATTCAGAGATTTGAACGAAATCTGAAAATTCTGCTTGAAAAACCCATTTATATAAATTAAGGGGGGGGGACATTAGAACCCCTGTTCCCCTTATTTATACTTATTCAATGAACACCTAATAACAGTCACGGAATCGCCTCATCAGAATGATCCTAATCTAAATTTTGAACGAAAATTAATTCTGCATGAAAATCCCATTTATATCAACTAACGGGGGGGGGGCATTAGAGCCCCTGTTCCCCCTATTTATACTTATTCAATGAACACCTAATAACAGTCACGGAATCGCCTCATCAGAATGATCCTAATCTAAATTTTGAACGAAAACTTAATTCTGCATGAAAATCCCATTTATATCAACTAACGGGGGGGGGGGCATTAGAACCCCTGTTCCCCCTATTTATACTTATTCAATGAACACCTAATAACAGTCACGGAATCGCCTCATCAGAATGATCCTAATCTAAATTTTGAACGAAAACTTAATTCTGCATGAAAATCCCATTTATATCAACTAACGGGGGGGGGGGGCATTAGAACCCCTGTTCCCCCTATTTATACTTATTCAATGAACAACTAATAACAGTCACTGAATCGCCTCATCAGAATGATCCTAATCTAAATTTTGAACGAAAACTTAATTCTGCATGAAAATCCCATTTATATCAACTAACGGGGGGGGGGGCATTAGAACCCCTGTTCCCCCTATTTATACTAATCAATGAACACCTAATAACAGTCACGGAATCGCCTCATCAGAATGATCCTAATCTAAATTTTGAAAACTTAATTCTGCATGAAAATCCCATCTATATCAACTAACGGGGGGCATGAGCCCCCCGTTCCCCCTCTTATACCTATCGAATGAACTCCAAAAACTAATCAGGGAAGCGCCTTGTCAGGATATACCTACATACAAAATTTCAAGTGGATCGGATATTTTTATCATGAGTTATCGCGTTACGTACATACATACAGAACGGACGGGCACATAAGCTCTCAGGCTATGATAGCCTGTGAGCTAAAAAGTGAACAGGTAAATTGTGAAGCAATAACAAAATTTCTTAAATTTTAATAAAATGTAAAAATTGCAGTTACGGAGTGTTCCAAAATTTTCAAACAAGCCTTGATTATATACATTTTCATTGATTTAAATAGGTATGACTTTAGGAAAAAAACGGAAATACTTAAAAACAGGTAAATCGTGAATTAATAACAAAGTTTCTGAAGATTCAATAGAATGTAGAAAATAGAGTTACGACGTGATCCAAAAAGTTTCAAAACTTTATTTTTATTTTTATTTATTTTTTTTTTTTTTTACATTTTCCTTGATTTAAATGGGTATTGCTTTCGAATAGACAAGAAGTGAACAGATAAATCATGAAATAATAATAAAATCTCAGTATAATGTAAAAATTGGAGTCATTTGATGTTCCAAAAGATTTCAAACAAGCTTTGATTTTTTTCACCTGGTGGAGATAAGAAGACCATTTTAATCACAGAAGTGTTCAAATTAAGGTGAGAAATAAGATTATATTAATGCAAGCTCCTTCCATTACTTTTAATTTGATGGGCTCAAGAACTTGGCTTCCAAAGAGGGCAAAAAGGCGTCATGCACATTTTTGTTCCTTTTCTTTGGAGGGGGAGGGGGGTTAACTTGATATATTTGATTTTCGGGTTCGAATAGGCTACGTATTGAATAGAAATAGGATTTTCGGGCTCGGATCAGGTACGGATGGACTTGAAATAGAATTTTTGTGTTCGGATCAGGTTCAACCAGATCGAAACCTTAAATTCCATTTCAAACCAACCCGAAACATTACATAAAAATTTTCGTCAGTTCAGACCCAATCCAAATTGGATACACTTCAACAAGAAAACGACACAATGCAGGCCCAAAAATGGCAGAAAATTAATCCATATTTTAGTAAAATTGTGTAAAAATGTTTTAAAAATTTATATCTAATATCAATTGTATCTTTTATAATAAAAAATGAACTTACATTCATTAATTTGAAATACAATTTTTTTCATTTAGAAATAAATTTAAATTCCCCTCCCCCCCCCCCCCCAAAAAAAAAAAAAAAAAAAAAAAATCGGTTCAAACAGAATTCCAGACAGATCCGAACTAAACTTTGTGTGGGATCAGGTTAGGAGAAAATCGGGTTAACCGACTCGATGCATGGCTAAAGTCAGGGTCAAGTCTCATTAAATATTGATGAATGATAAAAAGAGACATAAAAAAGTAAATTTAAGAATTTTATTTACACTTTTACTTCAGATTTTAATATTTGTTTTTGCTTCCCCACTCTCCTAGCGAGCATTTTCAAATAAATCAATATAAAACCATTTCCATCCAAAGTGTGCATTTTAGTAATTTCTTTTCATTCAGAAATTTCGAATTCATCCCAGAAATTCTTAAAAGTATTTTTTTCTTTATTTGTGACAGACGTTTGATGATTCAAGTAAAAGTTATTCTTTAAGCCTATCATATATATATTCGGAATTTGTAACTAGAAAAATGAAATTTCTGAAATGACTCTAAAGATGTAAACGGGTTAAAAGTTACTACAATTTTCTATGCTTTTAGAAAAATAATTTAAGTGAGCCTCAGAGTATTTAATTGTGAGTTCAAGTGGGACTTCAATATATACATGTATGTGTGTGCGTGTATAAAGTTGAAAACAGCTAATCTTAAACATCAAAGTAGAATACAGATCTGTATTCTACACACGTAACACGTTACACAATTGATTGAAGCAAAACAAATGCAATAAAATATAACGAACGATTTGAAAAGATCGTATTAGATGCTACATCCAGTGCGTTACTTGTCTGAACCCAAGTAGGGTCCTGCATGATGTTATCCGGTCCACTGACGCAAAAAGCGGGACAGAGAATTCTAAATCGGGGCATAAAAATCCCTGTTGGCTTGGCCTATAGGCGGAGGTACATTTCGTTAAGTGTTCATTTCAACAACAAAAAAGTAAAATATAAAGATAGATAAACCCATTTTAACAATTTTATGTCCTTTATTGAAGAAATTTTAATTTCATTTTTCTGTAAGATCTGGTTTTATAAAAATAATCTTAAATAAAATTCGGCTCAAAATGCCCACTTTAACAGCATTTTTTAAAATATAGTCTGACTTCATGAAAAAATAGAACATCACGTCACATTATATAGTTCTTAACCCCTTGAGCTCTGATGGTAGAATTTTCTACCACATAATTTTAGTTCCGAAACGTCACAATGGCACCAGAAAATTCGACCAAATTTATTTGAAAAAGTTTTAATGCATTTTTTCGCATTTATCGTTAACCGGTTTTTTTTCTTTGCAAAATACTGGTGCCACTGTGACATTTAGAATTTTTAAGAAATTTACACCCCAGAGCTCAAAGAGTTAAATAAGAGAAACTGTCACATACTTGCCAACCTTTTAAAAATTAAAAAAATATATTTTCAAGCAGAAAATTTATTAAATTAAATGTTACTTTCTGCTATGTGGCAGTCATTTGAAACCTAGATCATTGAATTTTCTCAATGAAATTTTTGGTTTAAAGCTTGTTTTATTGATTTAAAAAAAGCGGGAGATTGGTAACTATGCTGTCAACTTAATGTATTTGAGAGCAAAATTGAGTTTAAAAATGAGTCAGAAAATAAGCAGTTTGCTATTTGAATACATCCTCGATTCTTCAGTCACGTTCGCTTTGGGAAATTCTGTTCAAAATATCCATTGTGACAGCATTTTTTAACCCGGGAGGACGTTCGCAGGGCCTAAAAATCCCGGAGTGCGTATGGTTTTTACAATTGCAACCACTAATTTTTTAAAGTAATCTTCAACTTATTTTATCGCAAGATTGGTAAGAATTGTTTCCATCTAAATAAAGCAACTATTTTAATGTGATTTTATTGCTGACAAAGTTAAAAACCATTCATATCCTGGGTAAGCGCGGGTTCTCCCGGGTTAAAAATACATTCTGCCTTTATCAAAAAACTGACCAATACAGTGCATTATACAGTTCCTAAATAAGATAACCTGTAAATTGGATGCGTTTGATAGCAAAAATGGATTTAAAAATGAGTCAGAAAAAACGCACTTTGTTATTTGAATACATCTTCAATTCTTCTATCACGATCGCTTTGGGAAATTCAGTTAAAAATGCCTATTTTGACAGCATGCTTTGAAATATATTCTGCCTGTGTCAAAAAGTTCCAAAAAGGATCAAATGTTATAAAAAGATTTAAGATTTTTTCTTCAACTCCTATTTTTGTTTAATTTATTTTTGCTATAAGGATTGATCCTATAAAAAACTTGTCAATGTAAAAGTTGTGGATATTATAGAGTATATGTGAAATAAATTTAATTGGTGTTGATATCATAAGAATTGACGAAGTTATAGATTTTTTCCACCACCCATTTTTCTTTTCGTTTTTAATTTTTTTTCATCGGTATTTTTTTTTCTTTTTCTACTTCCTTTTTGTTTTACTTTATTTTATTTATTTATTTATTGCAGTAAGAGTTGATCCTATTAAAAACTTATAATGCAAAAGTTTTAGATAATATTAAGAAGACTTATAAAAAGTTTCATTGGATTTGATATATTGAGAATTGACGAAGTTATGATTTTTTTTCTTCCAAAAACCTATTTGTTTTGCTTTTTGATGAGCCTATTTTTAACTTCATCAAATATTTCCCATGCATAAACTTTTGGCACATTTTTTAGATGTAATATAAACTTTAAACAGATTCGATATCTATTTTCTTTAAGAAGTTATTTTTTTCCGCAAAAACCCTCCCATTTAAATCCTTTTGGTCCGATTTTGCCCATTCGAACTTGACCGTGATTTTATGCCCGTGGATTTTATATATACCAGTTTGGTGGAGATTTGAGCACAATTCTAAATGTTATTGTGTCCATAAAAAAGTGATATATATAGAGAGAAATAGATAGCTAGATATATAAACTTTTTACTGATGGTTGTTTTGGGGTCTAGGGGTCATGATCAGTGCAGATCTGCAAATTTTTTTTTTTTTTTTTTTTTTTTTTTCAGAAATTCCAACATAGGAGCGACCGCAATAGGTCGTATTTTATACGAAATCTACTTTCATGTTCCTTATGGAATTAATATTATGAAAATATACTTGCTAAAACGGAAACCTGGTAAAACAAAACATTTATATGTTGTTGTTTTTTCTTGCAGTATTTGACATGTTTGCATTTTAATTTGACAAGTGATTTTCAATTCTCAATATAAAATTTTTAGGTTTGCGCAACTCCTTCATTGCATTTCATATGGAGTATTTTGTTATGTTCTCTTTGGACCATAATTTTTTTTCTATTTGACCATTTTTAGGTGAATTTGTAATTATGTATACGTAGCACCTAGAGTCATCGTTCAGCACGTCCGTCTGCATATAACAGAACAAAAACTATCCAACCGAATCGTTTGAAATTTAAGATACATAATTGTTGCATAATTTTGTCGAGTCATTTCAAATTTTATGAAAATCGGATGTATAGTTAAATTACAGGGACAATCAAAAGCATTTCGTAACATTACTGTCAATGGAAAAAAATAGTCTGAAGTGCATTTTAATGATGTTACACTCTTTCGAACATGATAAAATTGATATGCGTCTATGAAGTATGTACTACAATATACATTCTGCACTACTTGTTATATAAAAAATATTTGTTATTCCTTTATAAGGCCACACAAATGTATTTCATTACATAATGGCATGAGTGGGAACATTGTTTGTGGTGCGTTTTAATTCTATTAAAATATTTCATATTTTATAAAATTCATATACGTTCTTGAAATTTAATACCAGATTTTTTTCCCTGTAAAATAAAAAAAATAGTATTTACAGCGACACACAAAAAATTTGGGCTACTATGTTGTATCTGAAGTATTGTATATTATTACACCAATATCTGAATATTTTTAAAACTTCGTTATAGTACGAACGCACCTCATTTGCTACGCTTGGCGTACAATTTCCGAATTGTTTTTAGAAGGGTCTTAAAAATTTTTACACGTGTAACTTTTCAAAAAAGTGATGGGAGGAAGTTGCAATAATATAATCTAACTTCTCACCTTAATTTCAGCATAAATATTCATCCAGGATTCTAGTGAAGATTTAAATTTTACTATATTGCAGAAATTATTAGAACTATAAAAAAAAAATAGTGTGAAAAAGAGACTGTTCCTTTGAATTTAGTTTCTATGAGTTTCTTCCCGAGTAATAAATTTCTCCTGAAAGCGTTACTTTTATTTGATGATATGACTTTTTTTTTTTTTTTTCACTGATATTATTCAAACACTCAAATAAATCTGCAATAAATCCAAGTTCATCACAATAAATTTAGGCACAATGAAGGGTTACCAGGAAACTACTGGATTTCTATTATCTTACCACTTTTTTGTATAGAAGAATTAGCCTCATTTAATTATATATTCTTTTGCAATTTAATAAGTCGACTTTTTCTGTACGAAAATAATAATGTTAAAAATAAATTTTAGTATTTTACTGCAAACCGCGTCGAAGTCACAAAGACAATCGCATAATTTCACTGAAAATATTAATATTTATATTGTTTTATTATATCTTACTAAAACTCAACTTAACCTTTTCGGGCACGAATTATTTTTTCTATTTTTAGAAAAAATTACTTTTACGTTAATAACATTAATACTAGCTATCCAAATAGATTATATAGTGTTTAACGAATATTTTATTGTTTCAAACATAACGAATGTTGTTGTTTTGCGTGCTATTTAATTCATATTCATATGACAATAGGCTAAGGAAGAATTATTTGAGATGTTTGGAAAATAATACATTACAATAAGATTTAACTTGTATTACAACTTTCTAATATTTTTGCGCTTCTTTACACATGATTCTTTGAGGAAAGTAACTTTAAATTTAAAGAGTGAAATATATGTTTAAAATAAAAAATCGCAAATGGCGCAAAGAGAATTAAGTAAATAATAATAATTAATATTATTACTAAATTCCTAAACATAAATGAAGTCATAAGATAAATGCACAAATATATACTAACATTACTAATTATAAGTTGTAGCAAAAGTATTTCTTAAAACAAACTAATACTCCTTTAAAAGACATGTACTATTAATAGTACACCAGACCCGAAAGGGTTAAAGTTATTACAGCACAGTCAGTCACACCCGTTGAAAACTATTGTTTCAGATGTTGATTATTAAAAACAATTGAACTCTTTTGCAATATACTGCAATTTTCCGTTAAACGTTTTCGATCAATGAAATCATTTTGATCTTGAGATCTTTCTACTAAGCACTTTTTATATTCAGATTCCCAGAGAAACAAACCACACAATAACTACAAAGTAAGAGTATCGCACTGTTAGTGCTGATTGTGCATAAACAGATTCCGTCAGAACTTGCACAAAGTATTTCTTTGGAGATAAAGAACATGAGACGGGATGATTAGCATCTCTCAAATTGTGAGAAATATAGTTTAACTTTCAGTTCCGCTTACAGTGCAGACATTGATTAATTTGTAGATAGTTTTGGAAAACATGCCATTCCATAAAGGCCAACACCCAAAACAGATGGCACCAACTTAGTTTAAATATATATATATATATATATATATATATATATATATATATATATATATAGTGTTCGATTTATATTATTATTAAACGTAAACTCGTTAAATAAAGTGATATTTAAAAGGTATTTAACCACTTAACTGACCAATATTCTTCAAAAAGACTTTCGAATAATGCCTAATTTTTCAACAGAATTTTTAATCTTTTATCACCGGTTTTTCAAAACAGGAATTTTTACCTAATTGAATCAGGAAAAAATGCTTGATAATGCAAAATTTACAATAAAAATTTACTAGTGAGAACAATAAATCATGATTGGCGAAAACACCTTGCCCGTACGACGTACGGGCATATAGGGGAAGCGTTTAATCTTCAACAGCATCTTTAGTAGCCGTAGAACAACAGGGAAATTTAATTCAGCACCTAATAATATAATTTAAAAATATTAATAAAAAATAATAAATCTATATAAAAAAAATTTTAAGAATTATTTTTTTAACTACACCGAAAAACAAAGCTATAAAATTACTAGATTTTTTTCTAAGAAACTGGAATTCCTAGAACTTATCATGTAACGGAAACAGCAGAAATTAAAGCAACAATTACGCATTTGCATTTAAAATAAAAAAATCTGTAAATTTACTAAGAAATTTTTAGAAAAGTGATATGCCTAGAACTTTTTATGTAACTGCAACTGCTACAGATAAAATTTTAGTAAGACTACTCTAATTTTAGTAGATTCTTTGTAAAGTTTCAGATTACTATAGCTTTACAAAAACTAGTTTTGTGGATTTCTTCCTTTTTTTTGTACAGTGTATAGATAAATACAGCAGACGGATTTTCGTAACATTACACATGTAGAATTACAGATTTTTTTTTATTAATTAATTTTTACAGTGTAGTGGCCAATCGAAACAGATTTTTCAATTCCAAAACAAAACTTTCTCAAAATAAATTTTAAGGCATTAAATACATATCTACAAAACAAAAAAGAAAAAGAATTAATAATTCATTAGCCACAAGCACAAATATCTGTACACAAATAAGTATTTTTTTTTACTTTTTCACAAATAAAAGAAATTCATTCTTTTTATCCTTATAATTAAACTTTTATAACCATGTCTGTTACTTTTTAACTTATTCGTACAGTAAAAAGTTTACACAAAGAGTTTCAAAATGCATTATTTAGTTTTTAACTTTAAAAAGAAGAATTAAAATCTGATTTATCAAGAGAGTAATATAACATCCAAAAAGGGAAGCTTTTTTAAAATTTTTAATCGAGTAACACGTATCTGCATACAGATACATCTTTACTTACTCACATGCGTACATGTGCATGCATTTAATTTAAAAAAAAGCTAAACAGTATTTACGCATTATTTTTTAATGTTATGTAGCCGTTTCTTTTACTTTTAAGGTTATTAATGCAGTAAAAAGTTTGCACTTAAGTTCAAAATGAAATATTTTACTTTTAACGTAACAAATAAGAAAAATAAAATCCATTCTTTAAAATAGTAACATTACATCCTAAATTAAAAGGTAAAAATTTACGACTGTTCACAATTTTGAATTATTTTCAGCTGAGTAAAAAGTTAAAAATACACGTATGCCTTGAATGCATTTTAACAGATTCTGTAACACGAATTTTTGTTGTTGCCGTGGTATAAAACGTTCTAGAAATCCCAGTTTCCTAGAAAAATGGCAATAATTTTTTAGATTTTTTTTAATATAGTGTAGAAGTATTTTAAAAGTCACACACCTCTTAGAAACACATAAAGTAAAGACTTTTCTGCCTTGATTTCTTAAAAGGATCAAGCATGTAACAGGAATAAATGAACATTTTAGAACATAAAAATACGTACAGTCGTGGGGGGGGGAGTAAACACCCCTACTGAATCGGCAGTAAATTATTGTAGAAGAAAATGATTAGTACCGAACGACAGACAAATAAGCCTACTTTTAGATTATATGCATAAAATTTATAAACGAGGCTCATCTACATACCAAAACGAACCCAAACTTTATTTTTTCAATCGAAGCACCCAAGTTTGTCACCATAAATTCTACATCCTTCAATTAGCTTAATTCAAAATTTTCATGAAATTTATACGATTAGTTTCCGAGAATTGAATTATTTAAAAACAAGTCGGAAATTGCACGTCAGACGTTGCAAATGAGGTGCGTTCATACTATAACGAAGTTTTTAAAACATACAGTAGTTCGGATAAATTACAGTATCCGAAATCTTTTGTATGTCCCTGTAAATTCTAAATTCTTTTTATTACACAGGAATTAATTTGTAGTAGACTTCAGCAACGTACATCAATTTCATAAAATGTAAAATAGTATAATATATTTAAAACGCACCCCAAACAATGTTTACCCCTATACCATTATCATAGCTGCCAACATCATTCACTTTTTTGGCTTGGAAAAAATTTTAAGAGAAAATTTTACCATTTTAAATCGGCGTAATCTGCCGATTAAATAAGTAAGAATTTTCTATTAAATTTTTCCGGGTCAAAATAACGGCAGCTGTGCATTACGTAGTAAAATACATTTGTGTGCCTCTGTACATTAACAAAAAATATTCTTTTCACCACAGATTGTACAGAATGTATATTTTAGTACATATTTCATAGATCCATATCAATTGTATCAGGTTCGAAAGAGCGTAACATTAAGATGCACTTGAAACACTTTTTTCCCATTGACCGTAATGTAAAGAAATAATTTTGATTGTCCCTGAAATTGAACTATGCATCCGATTTTCAGAAAATTTGAAATGACCCGACAAAATTATGTAGTAATTGTATATTTTAAGTTTTGAACGATTCGGTTGGGTAGTTTTGGGGTTGTTGTATGCGGAAAGACGGGAGGATTCCGTGGCGACTGTAGGTCCTACGTATTTACATAATTACGAACGCACCTAATGATCAAATTTCAGGGAATGTAATCAAATTGAAGTGCGGTACTAGATTGTGAAAAGGCTACAGAATGACTATTAAAGTATTATTTATCGTCAATAGGACCGTTTCACTCACTTAACATGTTTCGACGACTTCCAGCCGAAATCTTTAAATAAAATAAGTCTTTTAAATTTTGTTTTTCTGCACATCGTAGACGCCCCTTTAAACCATCATTTTGATGTTTTTAAGAGTTAATTCAAATACTGCTTAGAAAAAAATTCAAATTGAAAATTCGCATAAAGCAGGATATAATAAATATAAATCTAGCGAAAAAATTGTAGTCTGTTCATATTTTTTCGAATATTAATTTCGTAATTCAATTCAGTTGCGTAACCAGGATGGATGCTCAAGTGCTCTGAATACGGCTAATTTTTGAAAATTCTGTTCGCCTTATCTAACCATAAAATTTTCTGCTATAAATGAAGGAGAAGAAAACCTTACAATATTATTGGTTTCGGGCACCCACACTGGTTATGGCAGTTTTAAAGAAATTTTAAAATCACAAATTCAACGTATTTATGTTTGGTTGTTTCTTTCTACTAACTTCAATAGAAGAAAGTAATGTAATCGAAATTTTTTTCGGCTTCCGATTTTCGATGGTTTTACACGTTTTAGGGGTCAGAGTTTCCAAAAAACTTTTTTTTACAAAATGTTTGTCTGCCTGTGTAAATGTTTGTCTGTATGTCGATGTCGCCATTCTTCCACCAAAAAGAATGTGAAGATATGCATTCAACTGAATCAATTTTACTGTGAATGTTTTTATCTGTGGCAGTTAGGTCCTCCTTCAATTTTGAAATATTCCGCCGGAGGAGTAAGCAGCAATAGCGATTTTTGTGCCATTTTCAATATTGTACCACCGAAAAGTGTATGAAGTTATGCATAGAATTGAATCAAATTTTTTGTTTAAGTGTTTGGCTATGGTTAGTACATCCTCACTGAGTTTGAAAAAAAATCCGCCGGAAGAGGGCACTGAATAGCAATTTCTGTGCCATTTTTAATATTGTACCACGCAAAAGTGTATGAAGTTATGCATAGAATTTAAACACATTTTTGTGTAAGTGTTAGGCTAAGACTATTTGGTCCTCCCTGAACTTGAAAAAAATTCCCCGGAAGGAGGCACTGCAATAGCAGATTTTGTGCCAATTCCAATAATGTACCACCTAAAAGTGTTTGAAGTTATGCATAGAATTGAACCAAACTTTTGTGTAAGTGTTTGGCTATGGCTATTTGGTCCTCCCTGAACTTGAATAAAATCCACCGGAAGGGGGCGCTATAAACGCGATGTCTGTGCCACTTTCATAATTTTACCATCAAAAAGTGTATGAAGTTATGCACAGAACTGAACTAATTTTTTTGTGTATGATTATTTTTGGGCATGGCAAGCAGGTCCTCCCAGAATCTGAAAAAGATCTTCCCGAAGGGGGCTCTTTAAAAGCGATTTCCGTGCTATTTTCATTATTGTACCATCGAAAATTTTATAAAGTTATGTACAGAATAGAAACACAAATTGAACCCAATGCCAGCAGATCTTCCTTGAATTTTGAAATATTCCTTGGAAAAAGAGCTTTGTGATAGCGTAACGCTTTTTGTATCATTTTATCTATTCTTCGTCGTTCTATAGTCCATCGGCTCATGCGGAGGCGGGAACGCGCGTCCTGCAAAGGCAGCTATTTGCAAATGGCTGATGATAACAGAATAAGGGTAAAACTATTGATTTTAATTAATATCATGATCCACATTAACTCGTTTTTACTCTGATTAATTGGTTGAAGCAGAAATTTAAAATAAAAGTCAAAGTTGGTATAGTATGAGTTAATAATATTAAAGTATTAACATGTGTATGTACTTTTTGAAATATTAAGTGCACGTATAAGATAGATAAAAGTTTTGGGACAGGCAATTCCAATCGGTTTAGTATTACTGACACACCAAAAATTGTCGCATTAGGATTATAATTTCAGGAGATATTAATTAATTATAAAAATGTAATTTAACGTTGAGTGCTCTAAATTTTGAATGTTTATAATTCAAAATTTTATCATGCAAATGACTTCAAATTTCGTTTCTAGGCATAATTTGAACCTAAAATTTAAAATATATCGTCAAAATTGGGTGTTGCATTTGAAAACAACAAAGTTTGTCTGTTTTTGATTTGTATATTAACCCTTAGCAAACTTTATATACATAATTTAAAGATACACTTTATTTCGAATTGTTTGATGCCAGTACCAGAATTAATTGCTGAGTTGAGGGTCTTTTTTTTCCTCCACATCTGTAGATTAGCCTTCCGGGGATGAGCGACACGCATATGGTCCGCAAAAAGGCTTAAGAATTCTTGTTTATATCCGCCATTAAAATTTTACTGTAAAATTTGCTTTATTTAATTAAAGCATTTTCTCGATTTAAATAGGCACAAATTTCTGTTTTTAAAAACCGGTGACAAAACATTAAAAATTTCGTAAAAGGCTTCCGTCGCGAAGGGGTTAAATGCAAACACCTAGACTCGGATGATATCGTTTAAAAAAATAAGGATTACTTATTTTTTAAATTTATTTCATTTGTTTATTAATAAAAACTTAATGTAAAATTAGGTATAATACTTTGTCCTAAAGAAGCATCATTTTACTTTTATTGTTATACTTACATATAGTAAACCAATTACTTTCCCTGAAAAGTATCGTTATTATTAATTTACTCTTTTAAAGTCGTTTGCATACAGATTCTGTTTATACATATTGAGAATAATTTTGATGTTAAATTAAAACACAACGAGAAACAGCGGGGGAAAAATCTGGCAACATGTTATAGCGTGATAACTGAAATATTAGCTGCTATGAAAGAAATATCGTCTGCTACTGAAATGATAAAAGAAAAAAATTAGCGGCTTTCAAGTTGTATATTTGCTCTTTCCGAAATAAATTATTTTGAAAATCAGTATGAAAATTATTTAGAAAATGATAAGCTGGAAAAAAATTGTTACCATTGATGAAGCGTGGATTTTTCTAGATGATTGTAATGAAAAAAAATGCATTTAATAAAAACGAGGCCGAAAAGAATTAGAACTTTGGTTCAAACACTGCAAAGAATGTTCTTCTAAACTATTTACCGTAATTTCCGGCGTATAATCCGCGGATCAAACAATCATTTTTCGACCCAGAAAAATTTAAAAATAAAATGTAACTTTTTAGATCGCAGTAAATATTTGTTTTAAATTATTATTTAAAATTTCTGGGTCAAAAAATAATTGTTTGATCCGCGGATTATACGCCGAAAATTACGGTATGATGATTACTGGAATCTCCTATACTTATTATAAAAACTATGTTCTAATTCCTATTTTTAAAGAAGAAATTCCAAAACTTTATCCTTCGGACCTGAGATCCCCCTGGTTAAAATGAGCAGCCATACCCCTAAAGTACAGTCGCATCTCTCGAAAAATTGAGTGGAGAAACTGCAATCTAAGTGCAATTGTATGCCAGCAAAGTCCTCAGATGTTTTACCAATGGATTACTGTGCCTTTGGACTATCAAATTAAACTGTTGAGAAACGTTGACCAACTAATATTAATCTTTCACAAGAGTATTTTTAGGCAGATTGGACTTTCCATTAAAGAGAAAAAAAATTGTAAGCTGCAAAAGTGACCCATAGTGGACCAGTCTCCCCTATATGTTTGTGAGTTAGTAGCGGGTGTTTACTTTTTTCCACGATTGTATATAAGAAAATTCCATCATGTTATTCTGGCAGACAATTTTCATCACACTAAATTACTGTCGGAGATACAACCGATACTTTCTGCTACTGGATACAGGTTTTTATTTATTTAATTTTTCTTAGGCATTTCCCAACAAAAGTGTTCATCTGAAATAAATCAAACATTTTTATCGGTTTTTCCCACTTTTCAGTTTCAGGCTTTTATGCAATGCTTTAAATTTGCTACAATAATAAGATTCAAGCAAATAAGTGATGAATGATAAATGCTTGAAACATTATATTTTTCTCTAGTTTTTATATGTTTAAAATTTTCCCATTATACCATACGTATGAGAGCAGTTACAGAAATAATAACGATATCAGATCATTAACAAAAAAAAATCAGAACATTTAAAGTTAAGAAACATTCTGCTTAATGTTTTTACAGTAAAATAAATATTATCAGAAAGTTTTCTTATTCTCAGTTAATGATTACTTCATGCTCACTATTCCGATGTTAGGGTTGTTGAAAAACATTTGGAAATGTAAAAAGTTAAATAAATAAAGAAGATTTTTTTTTCACGAACGAGTCTGCTATTAGCAAACAACAAACAAATTTAATCACTTAATTTTACAAAGATATTTTATTCGCTTATATCTTCTCATGCATGTAAGCGAATGTTGATTTAAAAGTTTCTACATATATAAATATTTTTCCTCTGAAACAATTATTTGGAATATAATTAACCTATCAATTAACAAATTCTCTAGTGTGCATCGAACTACAATCTAGTAAAAAAAATGACATCAGTTAATTTTTACAGAAAACGAAAATATAATAAATGAAAAAAAAATGCTATGGAAAAGCTTTTAACTATCATTATCCAGTCAAGAAAGTTATGAAAAAGCTGCGATTTCCGTGAACATGAATGATAATTGGCAATTAATATGATACTTGGCGCAATATAATGTAGGTCGGTTAAAACAACAACGCTTTAGGTCCTAAAACATTTAGCTAATTGTACAGAAAAATCTCGTTACAACGAATAGGCAGGGCACACTGATTAATTTCGCTATACTGAAAAATTTGCTAAATTGAATATTTTTACAAATAAAAAGCATAGCATGTTTATTTAATAATCTACATAAGGTTCGTTAAACTGGAGAAATACGTTAGATTAACATTCATTTAATGAGATTAACGATATCTACTGCAGTCAACATTCATAATCTGAGCAAAGGGAAAAAAAATGGCAGAATAAAAATGGCCATATACGGAGAAGAAGTGGATTTGAAGATAGGTTTACTGAACAATAGAATTACAGGAAAATACATGGAAGAAGCAATAGAAAATTGCATAGGGAAAGAAACTAGCATTGCGTAGAAATATTAGTAGAAATTAAATAAAGCAGCTTTTTATAAAATGTTTCGAAAAAGGTGATAATAAGGCAATAGTCAAGAGACAATCAACTCTATTTTTCTGTTTTTTTTATACAGATTGAATATTTCAAGAAAGTTAAGTTCAGCTATGGAAATGAGGTTTAATTAATTTTAATATATCATGTAAAATAGTATTTCACCTTTCATTTTAGACTGAAATCAAACGTGTAGTTCAACTCCCAGGGTTTTTTTTTAATGTTCGAGTTGTTAATTTGTTGTTTATGCATTTATTGCTTGTGTTTTAACTATATTTAAAAGCTCGTTTGATTTTTCATTTTTATTATTGATATTAATTGATATAATTACCACAGGAGTTAGACAACTCAGAGCCATTCAGCTTAAAGTGAACATGTTAATTGGAATGTGGGGGAGGGTTGAAATTATTTTGAAGACTTATTGATTAAGATTTTTAGAATGGGAAAGCTCGATTTGAGAAAGTACAGTAAATCAGTCCGAATATTCGAAAGAAAAAGAAGATGAAGGTGAACATGAGGCAATGGTCATAATGTAGTTTAAATAATGCAGTATCAATGAAAGCAGTATGCTACCGTAACTGGAGTGCAATCAGTCCCATTTTAATAATTTTCAGTATCTGACGTAGTTGTTTGCTTGGGCCGAAATTTCCAAGCCCGAGCTCGGTCCGATCTATCGAAAAAAAATTAGGCCCGGCCCGTAGAGAGAAATTTAGCGGCCCGACTCGGTCCGATATAATAGCTAAAAACAAGGCCCGAGCTCTGCCCGACCCGGAAAAAAAATTTTGGCCTAAACCGGCCTGAGTGTTTTTCTAGAGAACATTGATCTTTACTCTTACGGAATAGTTCTAACCAAAAAAAAACATATCTTAGTCTTTTTTTTTTCATGTTTATAATCTTTATTCAGGCAGAAGTGTCATGGGCTGTGATATTTATGCTTTTAATAAACCTTTATTTGTTGTATGTCGCATTGGAAAAAAAAAAATATGTTCCCTTCTTAGCAGGTGTAAATGTTTAATATGTTTTTTCTCGCCTATTATTGTATTCATTTTACATGGATGAAAAGTTTTAAAGAAATTTAAAAGAAAATTGTAATTTTCAGCTTTATAAAATATTCCGTCATAGGCAGTTTTTTCTTTTTTATGCGTTTAACTCTATTTTAATAAACTTGGAAATCTACGATTCTTTACAAAGAATAAATTCGTAATGCTCAATTGCAGAATAATGACGAGTTAAATGTATATGTCTTTTTTGCAAAAATTTTTGGACCAAGCCAAATTTTACTGATTTTCATAGCTGCCAACATCTTCCGCTTTTTCAGCCCGGAAAAATTTCAGAGAAAATTTAATATTTTAAATTGCCGAAATCTGCTGATTCAATAAGGCAAAAATTTCTATTAAATTTTTCCGGGTCAAAAAAACAGAAGAGTTGGCAGCTATGGATTTTTGAACAGACTTGGCCACGTCGAGAAAATGATTTTCATACGGGATGATTCAATCGGAATTGATTATTTTGGTCCGTGAAGTTGAGGTCTGCACGGACCAAAATTTCTAGGCCCGAACCTGGCTTGATCCATTGAAAAAAAAAAATCGGCCCGGACCGACCCGAACGAAAAAATATTGGCCCGGCTTGGTCCGGAATAAAAGTTAAAAATTCGGACCTAACCCGGCACGGCCCGAGTGAATATCTACAGAATATTCTAAGTTATCATTCAAGTTTGCTCATTATTATCAACTAATTCCTATTTAATATTTCGTTTTAACATACATTACAATTTATACTTATTAAATTATTAACTTTATTAACTTTATAGAAATACTTATTTTAAAGTGTAGTTTTATTCGCTTTTTACTTACTATTATTCTACACTTTTATTTGATAAATATTTTATGATTAATTATATATTTACATGTAATTTTTTAATTTTCAATTTTTTCTAATTAAACATTCTCAAATTATTTTTTATGGATGTTTGTATAATAATTATTAAAAAGTAACATGCAGAAGTTGCTTGCAGGTTTTATTTAATTATCCTTATTTGATAATAAATAAGCCTAAATAAAACGCCTATTTTGTTTTAGGAATGTGTTAAAAATTATTTAGAAATGAAACTATAACTGTTTTAACAAGATTATTCTTTATTTGATCAAAATGTTTCATATTCCTCTATTAAAGGTACATGTACTTGTAATATGTATCCGTACACAAGTTTAGTGATCATATTGTACCCTAAAAAAGTAGTTAAAATATGCATTATATATATTTGAAAAATCATTTTTATATAAAAATATCAGACAAAATAACTCAATTTTTTGCGTGAATATACAGAAAAACTTATTCCATGCATGTGTATTTCAAAAGGTTCCATGGAAAAATGATTTTTTTTTTATGATTTTTTAAAGAATACTTTACAAAAGTTAGGCTTAGCTTCGCAAAACCCTTCGATCCTGATGAGGAAATCAAATTTTCCCGCTCCATCCTCAGAAACGCACTTCAAAACGCGCCCATCGTCGCTAACGGGTTAATGCTTTTCTTTTAACCAAAATTTAATATCCCATTTCTTCTTATCCCCTCCCATCCTCTATCCCAAACTGTCGCAATTTCATGTCTTCCCCCTCGCGCCTCGTCCAAGCGTGACTTCATTTGTGGATGGCCCCTTACTGTATATCTAATAGATTTTGTTTTGAAAATATAGTAGGAAATACAATTAATAAATAGTGGCTAGTAACAGTCATGGTATTACTCGACTTTGAACTGATTTGAGTCGAAATGATTATTAGACCTTGAGATGTTTTCGCATATTTATAAACTCAAAATAATAATAATTGCAAGGATGATTATTGTCTACTTTTGTGCAATTGAAACAGATTAAGAAATTTATTTAAGATTTGAAATAATAAGCTGAGTATGAGATAACCATTCTTCTAATTTCTGTTTATCATAATCGATTGTACACTTTTAATTGTTTGCTGTATTTTTCTTCTTTTCCTTTTGTAAACTGTAATAGCCGTCGACTGCATCATGTTTTAAATGAATCAGCTATTTCTGCATAGCATCAATGAGAATGTAACGGAATTATACTTGACACACACTTTTGTTTCATTTCTACATCTGGAAGGTCCTATACAATGATTCAGATTTCTGGTTTTATCAACTGTTTCTGATAAAAAGTTTTGTCTTCTGTAGCGCAGAGTGGAGTAAGAGCGTGTATTTTTCAAATAACTGATTTTAATACAATAAATTTTGAATGTATGAAAATTATTTGTACCTGCTTAATCAAGTGAAAAATTATCTTAAACTTTTGAGAATGGTAGTAAAACTATCTGGAATATGGAATAATCAATAAAAAAAACACAAAAAGATAAAAACATAATTTTTCAGATTTGCCAGTACTATCATCTCATACTTTAGGGTCATTCCACGTAAAACGAGCAAAAATTTTTAAAAAGTCGTGGCCACATAGGAGCTACTTTTAATAAAATTTGACACACATGCTTAATTCATATTGAGATAGAGCTCTGCATAATTTCTTGACAAAAAATAAATTATTTTAGCAGTTTAGGACATTTTAAAAACTTGTGATATAGAACGGCATTAGTAAAATCGACGAAAGTTGCAGGTATGAAGTTTTGTATCTTGAAAACTATACAACAGAAATGATTTTTTTTTTTTAATATTGCAACCTTTGAAAAACTATCTTCATATTCATTGAGTCGTAATAATCTGATAATACCATAAATTAATCTTAAATTGGATGTAAATATTGAAAATTTGTGGTTTTGATAAAATTGGAAGCGTTTTAAAAATCAAAGGAATAAAAAAACATCAGTGAAATTGATGCATGATGTAGTTTTACATATGACGATCGAACTCACCAAGTTTGAAAATCGCACTTTATTTCATTCATTTTCAAAAAACTTGGAAATTTTCAAAAAAAAAAAAAATACTAAATCATAATTTTTCCTATTATGTATCTGCGAAAAAATAAATAAAGGAAACGTCAATCCCTGTTCGGGACAAGTTCCGGAATGACAATCTATTTTTTTTTCTTTTTTTGCGACTTTGAATTGGAATCTTACATCAGGTCATTGTTCGACTTTAAGAGATCACGTTTCGGTTCGGGTCGAATAGTCGGTGTGAATAGTCAGTCGGATCTTGTTCGAATAGATCGGGCCCGAGTCCGGCCCGTCCCCTTTATATTTTTACATTTCTAGGCCCAGCCCATACAGAAATCAGTGAAAATAGGCCCGGCCCGTACCGATCTGGCCCGACAATATTTCTACTAATCCGAAATATTAAAATTTTTATCATATAATTAAGATTTCTCTTTAGAAAATACTGCATATATATTTATGGGATGATTTTACAGTACATTTTACAGAAAATGCACAATAGTAACATTAATGATTATTTAGATTCTTAGACTTTCAACATTCAAATAAAGATTCATTAAAAAATCAATATGGTTTAGAATAAAAGAAATAAAAGAAAGTTAAAAACATCATAACTTTTGAAGATGTATAATAAAAAATAAATCTATGAAAAAATTTCTATATCATTTTGTTAAATATTTTCTTAAATCCAAAGGAGCTACTTTCTCATACATTTCTGAATTATTTCGGAAAAGCATAAGATTAGCAGATGTTTTTATTTGGGAGCTAGGTACTCTAATGCGCCACTATGTAATCTAATGCGCTATCCATTTTTTGATACAAGCAATTTAAGGAATTACTGTCAAAGTTTTGAATCGAATTTCCGGAATAGACAGTATGGGAAGGTAGAAAAATCTACAACTGCATAGCAAGAATTTCTTACATCTCAACAAGTACATACAAGTATCTTATTTACTAAAATGGAAAACGGTATTCGATTCCAAATCCTTTCAATAGTCAGGCTTGTCAATTTTATACCTTTACAATACAAAATTAGCCAGAAAATGTGTCAAATTTTGCATTGTTGAGAAGTGAATATATAAGAACCACCGAGAAGTTTATTTCCAAAGATTACGTTAACACAATTTCTTTATCGCTATTAATCTTTATGCCCATCAGATGTTGAGAACAATTCAGTCTAATTCCGGCGATGTTCGACTGTATGTAGAAAAACAATGCAGGTTTGATCTTGGCCCGGCAGGACTCTGTTAAAAAAAACTAAGCCGGGTTAGGCACAATGTAACTGTCCGATGCCGATCTTTACACTATACAAGGTACATTTCTATATTGATGTTGCCAATCTAGTATCGGCCCTTGACACACATTTATACTTATTCTCGTTAAAGCCAAACTCATTAAAAATAGAATATACATTTTATCGCTAAATATATTTATTGCCCCGGCCCGTATGACCCGTTTAATTTTTTTACCGGATTGGCCAGTTACAAAATTTGGAACCATTCCGCTAGGGTACGTCGGCCCGGTTACGGGCCTCGAGGCTGTGTAATCCTCTAATTCCCGCTTGTCAACGAGACATTTTTTGATCATTCTTAACACTAGAATGACGGTAATGTCCCATTTTGTCCCGACCAAATTAATGTACCTTGGTTCGTACCGGAAATTTCTTCATAAAATAAAATTTGAAACACACAAAGGAAAACAGGGTTAATTAAATAAGTTCAACAGTTTTAAATAAAATTTCTGGTAATAAATATTTTTATAAACTTTAAGTAAAAATTCCTGGCTTTCTAGAGTTAACCCGGGAAAACACTCGCTTACCCAGAGTAGAATTGGTTTTAACTTTGTTACCAATAAAATCAAATTATAGCCGTCATTTTATTTAGGCGGAGACAATCCTTACAAATTTTGCGATAAAATAAGTTGAAGATTACTTTTAAAAGATAAGTGGTTACAATTGCAAAAATCATATGCACTCCGGGTCAAAAAGACCCGGCGCGTGTACTCCCGGGTTAAACGTAAAACGTGTGATTTGCAAGCCCGATCTTTTACGTGATTTGAAATCGAACATTTTTTTTCTTTTTTCTACAAATCAGTTAAATTTGGAACTATAAGTGATAGCTATCTCAGGATGATCTTTTTTCATTTCTACAATGTTGTGAGTAGACATTCAAATCAAAACGCCAACTTCAGTCAGCGGTTTCTAAATAGTCTTTCAACTTTACCAAAAAAAAAAAAAGGAGAAGAAAAAAAATTACGAAGTTTTTAAATAACAGCACATTCCAATTTCATGCATTTGCGATCAAAAAAGGATTACAAAATGTGTCATATAGTAGTCACTTTGGATTTCAAAAAATGATTACGTCACACTTCAAGAGGGAGGGAGGGATAAATTTACACGTTTTGAAGTCATTTTTAAATTATCTAAACAACTGTACGCTATTTATAAACAGCTTAATAAAATCCATTGAAAAACATGCCTTTTTATTCAAGAAGTATTATATTTTTCCTTTCCTTTGAATTGCAGTAGCTTAAAATAAAAGTACACAAGATTTTAACTACTTTATAGAAATTAAGTCATTAGGTTATAGATAATATACAATATTTTTTTGTATATAATTAGTTTTAAATTAATTCTTAGCGAAATTGTGACGTTACATTAGCGGGAGGGTAACACGCACGATGTGACAACCAGTAAAGTTGCGAACACACGTACATACAAACTGTCGGATTGCTTGTTGTGGCGACGCGATGTTTTTTATTTTTAATTAATTTTACAGGAAGAAGATTGATGACCGGTAAAACAGGAACCACTCCATCAAGTAGGGTTGAGCTCTTTATATCTTGACTTTTTGTTCATCCCTCCTCATTCTATTATGAAGAAACCGCAAAAGAGTAATATACAAAAGGCATACAACACTTTTTCCTAGAATTCAGTTGACCAGGAGAAAATACTCATGTGCCTGCAGCCTTATGCTCCGGGAGCATGCTTGTTCCCAGTTCAGTCAAACGTATTCGACAAATTCTTTTGTATTTCTCCCTTCTATGGTTTAGTCACAATATAAAAGGGGAATGAACAATAATAGATCAGGAGCTAAGGAAGTCAACCCTATTTGAAGGAAAGATTCCTGTTTTGCACGAAACCAGTCCCCTTATTGTAAATGTCATTAGCGATCAAAAATACCGCCATAACACAATAAAAAAGCCGACAATTGCCGACAGCTTGTATGTCCGTGTGTTTGCACCTTAACACAGTGAGAGGTAGGGAAATTTACCTGACGTAATTAATGACAACTTCTACTCTGTATGGGGATAATGTATACTATCCTCAAAATTTCTGTAAACGACTCTGATTCAAGCAATGACCTAAGATAACACGTATATTAGAAAGTCAATGGATTCAAGCAAAGTTCACGCGGCAGCCAGAATTCATTTTTCTCTCCTATGCCAGTGTACATTGATACAAATGCCTCTTTTTTTTTTTTTTTTTTTTTTTTTTTTTTTTTTTTTTTCTTACACTTTTCAGTTTCAATGGTTCTTTCTTTTAACTGGATAAACATTCTTACATATTGGAGATAAAACTTTTTTTTTTTAAAGTCAGTCTTGCATTACTAAGTTCTTAATTTATATTGTCGTTCATGATTCATTCAGAAAAAATTGTTGCGGTTGGACACACCTGCTTTTTTTTGTTGATGTTTATTGATTTTTTATAATATCTGTATTATTTAAATTCGTTTCAGGTCGCTGGAACAAATTTTGCTTATCATTCATTAATATTAAATATACTACCAAACTTCACAAATCATCTTGTAAAGTTTTTTTCTTTATTCTGTTATCTTAAGACTTTTATTCATCTCTGTGTTAAATTAAGACCTTTTTATTTATTTTTAAGTTACGTGTGTCTTTTCTAATTTTAGATTTGCTATTATATCGTGATCTACTTTTGAATTTTAAAAAAGAATGTTATTTTGAAAAATTAAATATAAATTGTTTATTCAGCTAGAATAAACAAGATAATGGAACGGTTTACACTGTATCCTTTATTTACAAAATTTAACTTTCTTGTAAATGTTTTATGGCGTTTTCGCTTGAAAATTATCACCGATGTGTTTTGGAACTTTTATTTTTTCCTTTATAGAGTACAAGTAGGCTTCCATTATAGAAAATGTTTTTATTTGATCGTTTATTTACCTATATAAAGCAATTATGAATAGTTTCATTGTTATTTAAAGTACTTTAAATTCTTAGATTACTCATTTTTAAGGTAAATATGTTAATTTAATGGTTTATTCACTATTGTAAATATTAAAAATTCATGGCTTATTTATTTTACTCATCTGTAAGGTAGACAAAATTTAATTGAACAGTTTCGTAACAGAATACTTCAAGAAATTTTATTGTAAGGTAGAATCGTAAAAAAAACACCCACTACTAACTCTGCAAAAAATTATTGTAGAAGAAAGTTACTGTTACCAAACAATGGGAAATAAAGTCTACTTTTATATGATGCATATGAAATTTGCTTAGGGAAGCATCTGCATATCAAAACGAATCCTAACTTTTTGTTTCAAAAGCAGTACCCAATTCTGACAGCATTAAAGAGCTCTATACCCTAGAGGTCTGCACGGGCCCGGGCTTGGCCCGTGGCCCGTACCCGGCCCGGCGAAATCGTTTCGAATTTTCTAACGGGCCGGCCGGGCCGACAAACAACATAAACGGGCCGGGCCGATAAAAAAAATTTCGGGCCTGCCGGCCCGTTCTGAAGATTTAGGCTGAAACGATAAAATATGAGCTATTTTCAACGAAAATGGTTTTAACGAGAATAAGTATAAATGTGGCCATACTAGTTTGACAGCATCAATATAAAAATACACAGTGTATCGGCATCGAAAAATTACCTTATGTGTAACCCGTTTTAATATTTTTTTAGCTGACTCATGCCGGCCCGAGATCACGCTTGCATTGGACCGGTACTAGACTTAATTATTGGCAGAAAACATGATTTGTAAAATTATTAACAGCGATAAAGAACTTATGTTAGCTTAGTCTTCGGATATATACTTCTTGATGATTTTTAAATTAATTTCTCAATAATGCGAAAGTTTGACACATTTTCTGATTAATTTTAAATTCTAAGAGTATAAAAGTGATAAGCTTAACTATTGAAGGGATTTGGAATCGAATAGCATTTTTCATTTTTGGTAAATAAAATACTTGTATAACCTTGTTGAGATATAATAGTTTTTCAAATGATTGCAGGTTTTTCTCTCTTCCCTTGCTATTGCTTCCGGAAATTCTATTCAAAACGCTACTTATGACAGCATTTTATTTGTTTGCGGTATTGCTCGTATCAAAAAATGGATAACGCCATTCGATTATATAGTTTCTGAATAAATATATCTGCTAATCTTATGCGTTTCTGAGAGAAAAAAAATGAATTTAGAAATGTATCAGAAAGGAGCTTCTTTGAATTTAAGAATGGATTTGGATTTGAAATCTATAATAAAATGATATAGAAATATATTTATAAATTTTCTTTTATTAAACAGCTTCAAAATTAACGATGTTTTTAGCTTTCTTTCTTTTTTCTTTTATTCTAAGCCATATTAATTTTTTAATGAATCTTTATTCGAATGTTGAAAGCCTAAGAATCTAAGTAATCATTAATGTTGTTAATGTGCATTTGCTGTAAAATATACTGTAAATCATTCCATAGATATGTATGCAGTATTCTTTAAAGGAATCTTAGCCATATGATAAAAATCTGAATTTTTTAGAAATCGTAGAAATTGTAACGGGCCAAAACGGGCCGGGCCGGGCCGGGCCTGTTTTCGCTGATTTTTGTACGGGCCGGGCCTAAAATTTAAAAATTTAAACGGGCCGGCCAGGGCCCGGGCCTGGAAATTCCGTCCCGTGCAGACCTCTACTATATCCTTCAATTAACCTAAAAACAAAATTTCATGTAATTCGTACGATAAGTTTCCGAAAAATTAATTATTTTAAAACGAGCATATTTAAGGGCTGTATACAAATTGAAGTTCAGTACTTGATTGTTGACCAAGCGAGACTCCTTGATATAGCCCCTTAAACAATCATTTTGACTTTTTTAGACAAAATTTGAAATTTTGGATTTCCATAGAGCAGGACTTAATAAATCTAAATCCATAAAAAAACTGTAGGTTGTGATTAATTTTTTCTAAATATTAATTTTATAATTCATATCAAAGAATTATTAAAATTGCAAATTGAACATATTTACGTTTGGGTATTTTAGTATCATTTCTATTAAACAATTAGCACATTGGGAGTATAATTTCAGGCGATATTAATAAAAATATGGAAATGTAATTTAACATTAGAAGTACTGAGTTTTGAATGCTTATAATACAAAAACTAATCATTTAAATGACTTGAAATTTGCTGTATAGGCATAGTTTGAACCGAAGATTTGAAATATCTTCTTAAAATTGGATACTGCTATTGAAAAAAAAAATGAAGTACGGGATTGTATTAATAAGTAGATGGTCCCCTATGCAATTTTTATATGCATCATTTAAAACTAGACTTTATTTCCATTAATTCCATACCAGTAACTTTCTTCTACGGTATTTTGATAAGAAGTTAGAGGGTGTTTACTTTTTCCCACGACTGTGCAACTTCAATAGCACTTTCTCATTAATAGTTCTGGGTCATTCCATGTTGCGTGTGGGACAGCTTTTCTATATATTTCTACTGTTTTAATAATGTTATTATATCATTAAATTAAAATAACCATCCCTTTCATTTTTTAATAAAAAGTACTGGTACCTCACTTTTAAAATAACGGTACCATAATGTAAGTCTACAACATATTTATCATCTCCTTTGGAGGTTCTTTCTTTTGTTGATTTTGTTCATTTTGATTTACTTTCGGAAATCAATAAAAAAAAGGCTAACACGTAATCTTTAGAAAAGGCAGCACAAAAAACTGATTTGTATTATTTCTTGCAGCATTTCGTCTACACAGAACTTTAAAATCGTAACGCTTGACTTTTTCTCCACTCGTCATGCTTTTCCAATTTCATAACATTTTTGTGACTTTCCATGACTAATAAACACATTGTAATAATATGGCTGACTAAACTCTTTTGTTTTGAAGAAAACTGTCACTATTCGTAATAGAAATGTTTTGGTTAATCTTGGCTATTGTGGATTTTTTTATTATTATGAATATTGCTATAAGTAAGATTTTCAAAATAATAAATTTCAACCACTTGTCGGCTATCACGAATAAAATTTTACAAGTAACGCGCCAAAAATCTTGAACAGAAAAATCTGTAATATAGAAAAAATTAAAAATGTGTAAAAAAATATGGGTTTTTTTTTTCGGTTACATTCAGACAGTACGAATGTACTCGAAGCCGGAAATTAGTCACTAATTATTAAAAAACAAATTTAATTTAAAAGAAATATAAAGTAGTAGCTTAAAATTAAAAAAAAGATGTTAATTAACATTTTTAAAGTTAAAATAAAGGAGAAAAAAACGAATATTACAACATATATGATTTGCTTTCTGTCTTTTATTTATTTATTTATTATTATTTACGATACTTGTTTTGAAACAAAGGAACCTGTATCCGTTTCTATAATAAAAATCTGAGAAAATTCCGCGAAAAAACAAAATTCTAAATAAAATAAAATAAAATAAAATGGGTTCATCGTCACGAGCTATTAAACAAATGTTTCACTCACGAAATTTTATGTTTCATTAAATATTTCGTTCTTTATCATGCAAATAAATTTTATTTATTAAGCTATTGCATAGCTTTTATCGCGGGCTTTGAGCGAAGCGACCGAATCTAGAAATTCCGTAACGAGAAAACCTAACACTTCCGTAACGAAAAAAACCTAACACTTCGGCTAACATCGTTTCAGTTTGGCAAACTTCGGCACGGTATCCTTCGGTAGACTTCGGCAGACATTGACGCGGTATTTTTCAGATATTAGGATATCAAGTCTCAAACTTATGTTTCTTATGATCTAACTTTTGTAGCGCGGCCAGATTTTGTTTGGTAATTTATTATGAGACAGTGTTAATTTTTGGTGACAGGAGACACCCCCCCCCCCAAGGTGAGGGTCGAAAAATTTAAAATGCTTATAACTCGTGATCTAATTTTTCGTGACGCGGCCAAATTTTGTTTGGTAATTTTTTATGAGACAGTGTTAATCTTTGGTGACAGGAGACCCCCCGTGGTGAGGGTCGAAACATTTTAAATGCTTATAACTCGCTATCTAATTTTCGTAGCGCGGCCAAATTTTGTTTGGTAATTTATTATGAGGAAGTGTTAATTTTGGTCACAGGAGACCCCCCACGGTGAGGGTCGAAAAATTAAAAATGCTTATAACTCGCGATCTAATTTTCGTAGCGCGGCCAAAATTTTTTTGGTAATTTATTATGAGACAGTGTTAATTTTTGGTGACAGGAGACCCCCTCCCAAGGTGAGGGTCGAAAAATTTAAAATGCTTATAACTCGCGATCTAATTTTTGTAGCGAGGCCAAATTTCGTTTGGTAATTTAATATAAGGCAGTGTTAATTTTTGGGGACAGCAAACCCCCCAAGGTGAGGGACGAAAAATTTAAAATGCTTATACTTCGCGATCCAATTTTTGTAGCGCGGCCAATTTTGTTTGGTAATTTATTATGAGACTGTTAATTTTTGGTGACAGGAGACCCCCCACGGTGAGGGTCGAAAATCTAAAAATGCTTATAACTCGCGATCTAATTTTCATAGCGCGGTCAGATTTTGTTTGGTAATTTATTATGAGACAGTGTTAATTTTTGGTGACAGGAGACACCCCCCCCCCCCCCAAGGTGAGGGTCGAAAGACTTAAAATGCTTATAACTCGTAATCTAATTTTCGTGACGCGGCCAAATTTTGTTTGGTAATTTTTTATGAGACAGTGTTAATTTTTGGTGACAGGAGACCCCCCGTGGTGAGGGTCGAAAAATTTAAAATGCTTATAACTCGTGATCTCATTTTCGTAGCGCGGCCAAATTTTCTTTGGTAATTTATTATGAGACTGTTAATTTTTTGTGACAGGAATCCCCCCACGGTGAGGGTCGAAAAATTTAAAATGCTTATAACTCGTGATCTCATTTTCGTAGCGCGGCCAAATTTTCTTTGGTAATTTATTATGAGACTGTTAATTTTTTGTGACAGGAATCCCCCCACGGTGAGGGTCGAAAAATTTAAAATGCTTATAACTCGCGATCTAATTTTCGTAGCGCGGCCAGAATTTGTTTGGTAATTTATTATGAGACAGTGTTAATTTTTTGGTGACAGGAGACAGCCACGGTGAGGGTCGAAAAACTTAAAATGCTTATAACTCGTGATCTAATTTTCGTAGCGCGGCCAAATTTTGTTTGGTAATTTATTATGAGACAGTGTTAATTTTTGGTGACAGGAGACCCCCGGTGGTGAGGGTCGAAAAATTTAAAATACTTATAACTCGCGATCTAACTTTCGTAGAGCGGCCAAATTTTGTTTGGTAATTTATTATGAGACATTGTTATTTTTTGATGACAGGAGACAGCCACGGTGAGGGTCGAAAAATTTAAAATGCTTATAACTCGTGATGTAACTTTCGTAGCGCGGACAAATTTTGTTTGGTAATTTATTATGAGACAGTGTTAATTTTTGGTGACAGGAGACTCCCGGTGGTGAGGGTCTAAAAATTTAAAATGCTTATAACTCGCGATCTAATTTTTGTAGTGTGGCCAAATTTCGTTTGGTAATTTAATATAAGGCAGTGTTAATTTTGGGGGACAGCAGACCCCCCCAAGTTGAGGGACGAAAAATTTAAAATGCTTATACTACGCGATCTAATTTTTGTATCGCAGCCAATTTTGTTTGGTAATTTATTATGAGACTGTTAATTTTTGGTTACAGGAGACCCCCCCCACGGTGAGGGTCGAAAATCTAAAAATGCTTATAACTCGCGATCTAATTTTCGTAGCGCGGCCAAATTTAGTTTGGTAATTTATTATGAGACATTGTTAATTTTCGGTGATAGGAGAGCCCACGGTGAGGGTCAAAAATTTAGAATGCTTATAACTCGCGATCTAATTTTCGTAGCGCGGCCAGATTTTGTTTGGTAATTTATTATGAGACGGTGTTAATTTCTGGTGACAGGAGACCCCCCAAGGTGAGGGTCGAAAAATTTAAAATGCTTATAACTCGCGATCTATGTTTCGTAGCGTGGCCAAATTTTATTTGGTAATTTATTATGAGACATTGTTATTTTTAATGACAGGAGACCCCCACGGTGAGGGTCGGAAAATTTAAAATGCTTATAACTCACGATCTAATTTTCGTAGCGCGGCCAAATTTTCTTTGGTAATTTATTATGAGACTGTTAATTTTTTGTGACAGGAATCCCCCCACGGTGAGGGTCGAAAAATTTAAAATGCTTATAACTCGCGGTCTAATTTTCGTAGCGCGGCCAAATTTTGTTTGGTAATTTATTATGAGACATTGTTAATTTTTAGTGACAGGAGACCCCCCCACACACACACACACCGTGAGGGTCGAAAAATTTAAAATGCTTATAAATCGCGATCTAATTTTCGTAGTGCGACCAAATTTTCTTTGGTAATTTATTAAGCTATTGCATAGCTTTTATCGCGGGCTTTGAGCGCGGCGATCGAATCTAGGTATTCCGTAACGAGAAAAAATCCTAACACTCCGGCTAACGACGTTTCAGTTCGGCAAACTTCGGCACGGTATTCTTCGATAAATTTCGGCAGACATTGACGCGGTATTTTTGCATAAGTTGATAAAAAATGCTATGCAATAGCTTTACCGCGGCAGTCCCCGAGTGCCACACACATTTTTTTTTAATTAAATAATTTATGACGGTTTACAGAACGCTTTACTATCATTAAAAGGTGACTATACTTCAAAACTTCTGAATGTATTGCCATTTGAAATGTTAATCATACAGATAAGGCTTATACTAATTTTCACTTGGTAGTTATTTTTTCACACTACTACCGCAAGTCCCACTTCTTTTGTTTTACGCGCATCTTTTTGTATTTTTTTGTTTATTTGTTTTTTATCAATAGAAAGTTTGCATATTAGGATGGTGTGTTTCCAGAAAATTTGAGCCTTGTTGCACCTGTAAAAAGTGACAATATAATTCTCCCTACATAAACATACCCTTCTTACCCACCCTCTTCTTGTGTACTTTTTTTTTTCTTGCACATATAAAATTTAGATAAGATTTCTAGTAATTTATTTCCTCCGCCAGTAGAACGCAAACCCTTATTACTAGCGATAAATATTTCTACGAAAATAAACCTGTTTGGTGGATAAAACACTGAGAAAACTCAGTTCAAAAACCAAGATTAGAGAGCATAACATTTATACCATTCGCTTAAGTAACAATTTTTCTTCATGTAATATGTTATTTACATTTCTTGAACCGAAGATCTTGTTTGGGAGCATAGCGACTCTAGACTGGCTGTTTTAGGAGTGCTGTATGTTATTTTATCCAGCCTAGGGAAGTTGCAATCAGTTGATCACACCACTACATTTTACCTGCACGGTCCTGTGAGCCATCAAACATGTCTGCTTTTTTATTTATTTTCATGAGCCTACGAAGAGAAAACTGCGCCCTAGGGAAGCTTCAATTTGGTGTCCCCTCATCAGTCAAAGTTCCCATTTAGCGCCCACTTCCATCGATCCAATATTCAGTTGGACGCATCTATCCCCCTCCCCCCACCACCCCGCCATATCTTTGTGATTGGTGTCGCAAAATTGAGAAAGTTTAAGATTATTTTATTACTAATCTTACAAGGTGCAATCAACAATTTCAGTAAAGTAGCCTTTCAAGTTCCAATTCTCCTCCATGCACTATATGAATTTCAGCATTTATGTTAAACAAATTTTATTATTATCAAAAAGCCAAAAAAAAAAAAAAATGCAGTTTATTTCTTATACCTCTCCCCTTTTTTTAATACATTTCTCATCATGATTAACGAACTATTAAATTCATCATTGAATCTGTTTCTGTTTTACTTCTATAACTTTTTAATTCTGTGGCTGTAAAATCAAATGTGCGTGTCGTTAGGAATGAAATGCTATTTGAATGCGCTAAGTGAAGTTGCCCCCCCCCCTCCCACTCCCCTCCTTAAGTAATTTAGATTGTAGTGTCCAAAACAAGTCAGACACAGTAAAAATATCCTTTTTTTGTTAGGGTTTCGTTCATCTGACGAAACCCTATTCATCTCTGCCCTCTGTCTGTCTGTCACATAGTACCAAAAACTATATAAGTCGGAGAGTTCAAATTTTGTGTACTTGCAGATGAATATTTCAGAACCAGTTCTAACCGGTTCCGAAATTTAAAATAATTATTTAAGAAAAGTCTGAAGTCAAAATCGGAAAAAATAGAAAATAGCCTAGTTGTAAATCATCCTCATCTATTCTATGCAAAAAAAAAAAAAAAAAAAAAAAAAAAACCTATGTAAAAATTTAAAAATTTGAGCGAGATATTTTAAAATAACGCTCCTATAGACTTAGAATTACAATCCTGGTCTTTTTGAGTGATTAGTGTGGGCTCTTAATTAATCAATGAGATATCTCCGATAAAATAAGTCACATTTTCCCGTTCTAAAATTCTGGTAGTCATGTTTCGTAGTAATTTACACATATGTGACTTACACTATAAATACGCATGGAGCCAACCTATTATAATTATAGTCCAATTTATCCAAAGAAAATCAATGTTTTCAACAAATCACTTTTTTTTAAAGTGAAGCAAGTTCAATGGTTCACACCAAAATTATGATTTATTTCAGGTAACAGGCATAATCATTAATGCATATTAATTTACATGATATCTGACCACTGAATGTACAAAATAAGGATCGATCGCAACAGGTTTTTAAGACCATAAACGAAACTGAAACTGAATTGTGGGAACACTTCTGTTTTCCACCGAAAACGAAAACAAATTTTGTAATATTTTTATTTTTGGCCGAAAACGAAAACGAAAATTCCCCCCAAAAAATTTTGAATAATTTATCCATACTTAGATATACATATTAATTAATTATATGTGTTTATTAAATATACATGATTATTAATTAATTATACTTGTTTATTAAAATCAGTGTCGAATTCAAAGGTGACCAGAGAGGGACATCCCCCCCCACCACCTGAGAGCATTGAAATGTTTCCCCCTCTAGTAAAGTTGAGATTTTCGTGCTTTTAATTATCAAAAAGTGCAATTTTCCCCCGGAACTCTAATATCCCCCCCCCCCCCCAAGGAGGCACAGAAATTCCTCTCGACGAAAAATATCTGAATTCTACACTGATTAAAATACATTAATTATTGAACGTATGGCGCACACTGGTTCTCCGTGCCTCTGCCTCTGCGGAAAATGAAAACGAAACCAAATTTTCGGTTGATCTATAGCATAATATAAGCTTATTACTACTTATGAATATTTTAAAACCCATTGAAATACCAACAATTATATAATTAGTCAGTCGTAGCACGAAATAGACGTCTCCCACTTTCAAAATTAGCAGTTCGAATACATTTGGTTTTTTAATGTTGCTAATATCGGTTCATATATAAATATAATACATTAGAAAAAAAAATAACATTTATGAAATATTTACAACAGTATATACTCATCAGATTTAATTACACAGTCTTATAAATAGATGTCTCAGAAAAGACACATGAATGCGATTTAAATATATTCAGAAAGATGAAAAATTAAACAATTTAATTTAAGTTTCTAGAATTGAAAGTATTAAAGATCAACCGATAATTCGGTTTTGCTTTCATTTTTCGCCCTCGGCAAAAATGTTGCAGAACATTCCACCGAAATTATCAGTATTCCAAAAGTTTTGTTTCTTCGTTCGGAAATTTTCAACTTTGCATACTGATTTGAGCTGTATCGGCGCATATGAGACACTTTTTGTTTATTGCTTTGAACTTCATTATTTATAAATGTCTATCACGACTGACTCTAGATGTGAGTGGAAATTATAAATCAGCTAACTCATATATGAATAAACTTTGAAGACGCATTTCACATGCTTATTAAAAGCTGCAGATTCAATGATAATAGATTTTCTTTAGTACATGATTTTTGAAAAAGTTATAGTATAACAAATCAAATGATTTGTGAAAATCATTATAAACATGTATGTATGTAATCATTTTGAACGAGGTATGTATGTTTAAACATTTTTTTTTTTAATTTATTAGATGAAATTCGTATAGTTAAAAAAAACATTCTGTGTTGTTGATGAATAATTACATTTTTTTAAAAATGTAGAATTAATAAGTTTTTGTTAGAATCAATGAGAGCCAATTTGGGTCACGTATAATTACAAACATAATTAATTAATAATTATGTATATTTATGTATGCACTAATTATTTAACAAAATAAGACATTTTCGTTTTCACCTTTGGCCAAAAAAAAGAAGGTTACAGAAATTCAGTTTCGGTTGTGATCTTAAAATAGTGTTTCAGTCGATCCTAGACAATATAGAGTAAACTCTGTTTAAGATGGAATAGATCGGGACCAAAAAAATTTTCCCTTGTAGACAACATTCCGCCTTCTTCAAATTTTATGCTATGTCTTTGGATTCCTAAGAACATCTAAAACTTTCCATGTTAGGCAGATTTCCGTCTTAGACAGAATCCACTTTGCAGAGTTTTGCGGTATTTAATTTTTTGCTTTGGGGATAGAGTTTGATGAGGAAAAAGTGTAATATTGTTAATGATAGTTCTATAATGTTTTTCTAAAATTTCGAGAGGGGTTTCAGTCTCTTGATCCCCCCCCCCCTCTCTCACACACACACACTGGAACTTGTATTTTCTTGGTATTTACTAAATGACGTTAGTGAATTTGAATCATTACAAAACGCGATAAAACGAAACAGAGCCTTTCAACCTGAGGCAACGAAGCACGAAATCATCACCTATGTTGAACACGCCCAACGATTGTAACATTTCCCATTGGCACAAAGGCGATAAAATAAGGAAGCAGGTAAATATAGATGTATGTCTTTTCTCATCAGTAGTAACTCCTGACTGCACTTTCATAGGTATTGCATGTTATTATCACCAGTATTGTCGCAAGCACCCACTAACTTGTTTTCCAGAGCGTTTTTTAAGGTCCAGACAGACCTAATCACTACTTGCGGTCATTTGTAGGCGTATTTGTTGTGGCTACAGGTCTGCACGGGCCGGAATTTCCAGGCCCGGGCCCGGCCCGGCCCGTAGGAAAGTTATTTCGGCCCGGCCCGGCCCGTTGTAAAACTCAAAAGTTCGGCCCGGGACGTTTAAATTTTTATATTTTAGGCCCGGCCCGGCCCGACCCGTTTCGGCCCGTTACAATTTCTACGATTTCTAAAAAATTCAGATTTTTATCAAATAACTAAGATTCCTTTAAAGAATACTGCATACATATCTATGGAATGATTTTACAGTATATTTTACAGCAAATACACATTAACAACATTAATGATTACTTAGATTCTTAGGCTTTCAACATTCGAATAAAGATTCATTAAAAAACTAATATGGCTTAGAATAAAAGAAAAAAGAAAGAAAGCTAAAAACATCGTTAATTTTGAAGCTGTTTAATAAAAGAAGATTTATAATAATTTCTATATCATTTTATTATAGATTTCAAATCCAAATTCATTCTTAAATTCAAAGAAGCTCCTTTCTGATACATTTCTAAGTTCATATTTTTTTCCCCTCAGAAACGTATAAGATTAGCAGATATCTTTATTCAGAAACTATATAATCGAATGGCGTTATCCATTTTTTGATACAAGCAATTTAAGAATACTGCAAACAAATAAAATACTGTCATAATTAGCGTTTTGAATAGAATTTCCGGAAGCAATAGCAAGGGAAGGGAGAAAAACCTGCAATCATTCGAGAGACTATTATATCTCAACAAGATTATACAAGTATTTTATTCACCAAAAATGAAAAACTCTATTCGATTCCAAATCTCTTCAATAGTTCGGCTTATCACTTTTCTGCTTTTTAAAATTAATCAGAAAATGTGTCAAACTTTCGCATTATTGAGAAATTAATTTAAAAATCGTGAAGAAGTATATAGGGGAGAGTGGGGCTACTTGAGCATAGGGGATACTTGAGCCACCCCCTTTATCTCTACAGTTGTTCAATTTTTCTTTCTAAAACTGGCAACATGGTAACATATTTATAGTTCTGAACATGTAAAAAAGAAATCATATACCTTGGTACCATTTTTAAAGTATGGTGATTAACCCTTTGAGCTCTGCTGGTAGAATTTTCTACCACAAAATTTTAATTCTGAAATGTCACAACGACACCAGAAAATTCGACCAAATTTATTTGAAAAAGGTTTAATGCATTTTTTCGCGTATATTGTAAATCGGTTTTTTTCTTTGCAAAATACTGGTGCGAATGTGACATCTGGCTCAAGTATCCCCTCCATGGGGATACTTGAGCCACAATGTAAAAGAAAAAGTAAAAATTTATTAGACATAGAAAAATAGTTCAAAATTAATTGAAAGTGGTTTTCAATTGAAGAAAAAATATCAAATTTTCATTTTCAATATTTTATTTTGTTCTAAGAAATTCTAAAAAATTTTAAAAAATTAAAATTTAAAAAATGGCTCAAGTATCCCCATCTTCCCCTATCCGAAGACTAAGCTAACATAAGTTCTTTATCGCTGTTAATAATTTTACAAATCATGTTTTCTGCCAATAATTAAGTCTAGTACCGGTCCGGCCAGTCTATATGTAGAAAAATAATACAAGCGTGATCTCGGACCGGCATGAGTCAGCTAAAAAAATATTAAAACGGTTATTATATTACACATAATGTAATTCTCTGATGCCGATACACTGTGCATTTTTATATTGATGCTGTCAAACTAGCATGGCCACATTTATACTTATTCTCGTTAAAACCGTTTTCGTTGAAAATAGCTTATATAGCATATTTTATCGTTTGTGGTGAAAACTTCAGAACGGGCCGGTGCCCGAAATTTTTTTTATCGGCCCGGCCCGGCCCGTCTGGCCCGTTCAATTTTTTGCCGGCCCGGCCCTGCCCGTTTATGTTGTTTGTCGGCCCAGCCCGGCCCGTTGAAAAAACTATTCTAAATCTGCCGGCCCGGCCCGGCCCGTTAGAAAGTTCGAAACGATTCCACGGGCCAAGCCCGGGCCCGTGCAGACCTCTAGTTGTGGCGACACGGGGTTTTTGATCGTTAATGACTTTTGCAGGAAGGGGGCGGTTGTTTGGCAAAACAGGAATCTTTCCGTAAAGTAGGGTTGATCTGCTTATCTCCTGATTTTTTGTTCATTCCTCTTCGTTCTATTATGAATAAACCGCAAAAGGGTCCTATACAAAAAGCATGCAACACCTTTTCCAAGAATTCAGTTGACCGGGAGAAAATACGCATGTGTCTGCAGCCTTATAACTACATACACAAAGTATCACTTCTTATCATTGTACAGTAACTAGTTCTTAACCCTTTTGGTACACAATTGTTTAACCCTTTGCGGCGCGATAGATTCATAGATATACCACTTATTTTTAATTCCCAAATGCCACATTGGCACCGGAATTTTGTTTAAAAAAATTACGGTTTATTGAATGCGGTAAATCTAGCATTTTCTTATTTACAAATAAAGTTGTTTTCAAATTCCGGTGTCAGTCATTAATTTCAACACTTAAGCAATGAATTTGCCCTGCGCGGCAAAGGGTTAAGGGCTGCCAATGGCATCTTTTTATTATTATTCTATCTCCCACCACTATTTGTCAAAACAAAAACCTTTGGCATGCATTTTGAAAACACGTACTAAAAATATATTTTTCTTTAATAGTGCTATGAATAGGCTAAAGCAACGGTCGCCGGAGGCCAAATGTATCATGACAAGTCGCAGTCGTCAAATGTACTCAATGAGTTAAACTGTTATGATTTTAGAGGCACACTTTAAACTAAAAAAATCTTCCAAATTTTTCTGTGCAACATCATAGTAAATCATCTTATTCAAAATAATTATTTTATTAAAAGCTATAAAATTGAAATTTTTATACGGTCATCAAGTCCTATAAGTCACAATTAGAAAAGCTTTTTCTATGCTTTGACAAGTAAAAGAAATGCTTACATATTTATTTATTTATTTACCTAGTCTTAACGTACGTAAATGTTTAAGAGATATTGTTACTCTATTGTTACTACTATTGTTATTCTCATGACTTGCTGAATTAAACCTGAAAAATTCCTTACTTCAAAGTTTTTGCTTAGGTATGGAAAATATTTTTATAACAAAATTAATTTTACGATAAGGGCTTAGCTGTTTGTTAAGAAATACGGGCATTTTTTCTAGAAACTGGTGTCAGGACAGATTGGGACTGATTTCATTGCGGCTTTTTTATTGTCAGGACCGTGAACGGGAAAAAGATAATTCAGACCAATAAATTAGAATATCTGCACACGTCTGCCAGTGGCAAAAATTTTTCTATTTTATTCGCACCACTGTTTAAAATAATAATAAATTTTGTAGTATACTTCTATTGAACAAATAGTCAAAGTTTATCTGAAAGATTTCAGTTTTGAGAAAGTGGTGAAAGATAAAATTGAAAGAAGTCGTAAATTAAAAGTTAAACGTAGCAAATGAGGTGCGTTCGAACTATAACGAAATTTTTAAAATATTCAGATCTTGGTGTAATAGTATACAATACTTCGGATACAGTGTAAGTATCCGAAATCATTTGCGTGTCCCTGAAAATACTATATGTTTTCCATTACACACGAATTAATATTTAATAAATCTCAGAAACGTATATCGGCTTCAAAAATGTAAAATAGTTTAATATAATTAAAACGCACCTCGAACATTGTTTCACTCTATATCATTATGTAATAGAATTCATTTGTGTGGTTCTGTATTTTAATTTTAAAAAATATTCTTTGCACTACAGATTGTACAGAATGTATATTTTAGAATACATTTCATAGATACATATGTATTTTATTATGTTCGAAATAGTGTAACATTATTGGAATACACTTGAAACTATTTTTTCCCATTGACCGTAATTTAACGAAATACTTTGGATTGTCCCTGTACCTGAACTATATATCCGATTTTCATAAAATTTGAAATGAATCGATAAAGTTATGTAGTAATTATATATTTTAAATTTTAAACGATTTAGTTAGATAGTTTCTGCGTTGTTATATACGAACAGACGGACGGACCGGAAGACGAGTATAGGCATTGCGTATTTACAAAATTACGAACGCACATAATGAAAAATACATCGAATGCAATTTGTTTGAAAATTATATCGCAATTAACTGAGTTTACTGTTTTTAAACAGATTTACAAGCATGAATCTTTCAAGCATGAAGTTGTCTGACTAGTATAGAACATATTTACCGAGGATTAATATGTTTGCGAACTTAAAATCAATATAAATCGTTGAGCATTTGTCTTCGGCTAATATCAAAATATCCCATCAACACTTCATCATTCAATAAATAAAATAATATAATTAAGACACAAATGTAACAGCAGTGTCTTCAAACTGCGCCCTTAAACAGTGAAATAAACATAATCAGAAAGTCTGCTGTAAAGAGCACAATCTTTGGCAATTTCTTCGACTATCAACGCTGAAATTATCGTTGTTAATAAATCTAAAAGTTATTTTTCAATACAATATTTACATTTTTCTTGTTATTGTTTCAATAGGGAAAAATAATAAAAAATAATGTATTAAATGTAAACTATCTATTAGATTCCCCCCCACCACCACCACCACCAAAAAAAAAAAAAAGAAAAGAAAAGAAAATAGAAAAAAGTTTTCATCTATATTCTATAACCTAGAAAGTCCAGACTGGATCCCCAGTCATCATTAATGCTAGAATATATAAAAAACATTCTGAAGTATTGTAATCAAGGCTTCCACTGGCCCATTTTTTTAACCAGTATTTTTTTCAGAGAAAAAATAACTGGTAGGTCTTTGCAACGATAGCAAACAGAGGCACCAACTTTTCAAAAATATTCGGTGGGATCAACTATTTTAGAGTAAAAGTACACGGCATTTTGTTTTCTTTGAAAGTATGAGAAAATGTAACTTTTGAAGTAATGTTCAAAAATTTTGAGGCGGGATATAAAGTTGCAATTTTATTAAATTATATTCTCATAATATATAATTAAATATAATTCTTATAATATATAATTAAATTAAATTATATGAGGTCTTAATTTTATGGACTCAAATTTTTACTATGAAGAAATTTCTCTTTTGGGAGAAAATCAATTGTACACGTCTTTTAAATTTAGGGGATGGGAAGGGGTGTATCTGTTACTACTATCCTTACCATTTATTTCAAACAAAATTAGTTTGAAGACGTAAGTGGAATATTTTTTTAAGAAATAAAGAAATAAATAAGCAACAAACGAGAACAATGAAAATTGGTCGGCCGCGAAGAGCTTATTATTGGATGAGCTCGGACCCCATGGGGCCATATAAGTTGGCGTCATTGATGGCAACAAAAATGCTTTTCGCAGAAAGTTTCGACGAAAACTATAAAGTAAATTTTCTTTTAAAAAAGACAACAGGTGCTGGATTCGAACCCAATCGCGGCCGTCGGCCTAATCGATTGGAGTTTTCCGTAGTTTTCTTCGATGTTTGGATTTCCTTTCGTATATACGGGTTAGGATAGAAAGACCCCCACGGAGGGTAATACCAACTCTCCTTACAGCTTACGTGTGTTAATATCCCAAATGTTGATAATTGGCCGTCATAAACACAATAAAAAAACCTTAGAAAAAAAGAAAAGAAAAAGTGGTTTTCAAAAAACGGACTGAGCACTGAGTAATTTGAATATTAGTCATGAAGCTGTTCGTGCAATTTTGTTTACTATCAGTTTTGCTGCGACATTGAGTTTGTTGATGTTACTCAGTCACGTGTGTTTATGCGTAACTTTGTCAAAAGATCTGTGTCAGTTTAATGGAAAACTTTGACAGCGAATATTTTTTTCCTGTACTATAGTGTCTGCTGAATCAAGCCTAATCAGAATCTCTTTTAATTTAAGCATATGAGTCAAAAACACTGGAGATATATACAGCATTTGTAGATAGTGAGTAAAAAAAAAAAAAAAAAAAAAAAAAAAAAATTGGTCAGGAAAATTTTCTTTGGCAATGCATTTTTTAACAAGTTGGAAGTTGCACGTCAAGCATAGCAAATGAGGTGCGTTCGTACTATAATAAAATTTTAAAAATGTCCAGATCATTGTGTAATAGTATACAGTACTTCGGATACAGTAGAGTATCAGAAATGTTTTGTGTATGCCTGTAAATAAAATCAGCTTTCTATTATAGGAAGTAACTTGTAGTAAACCTGAGCAACGTATATGAATTTCCTATAATGCGAAATAGCTTAATGTTATTAAAACGCGCCTCAAACAATGTTTTCCCCTATACAAATATTCTTTGCACCGCAGATTGTACATAATGTATATTTTAGCAAATACTTCATAGATGCATCCGAAAGTGTGTAACATCATTAAAATACACCTGAAATTATTTTACCCCATTTGCCGTAATGTAACGTAACAATTTTGATTCTCCCTGTAATTAAACTATGCATCCAGTTTTCATAAAATTTGAAATGAGTCGACAAAATTAAGCTACAGTTATATATATGCATTAATTATAAAATTTCAAGTGATTCGGTTTGGTAGTTTTTGCTCTGTTATATGTGGACGGACGGACGGAACGACGACAGTTGGTGCTACGCATTTGCATAATTACGAGCTCACATAAAAATGCACTGTATGCAGGAGACTATACAACACTCAAGTGTTGCGTTTCCAATGAGTCACCACCTATTTTCTAATCATATAATTTCTTAATCATTTCACCGCCCCCTGAATACCAGGCCTCAGCGCTGATACAAAAATTGCGGCTGCCGAAGGCGGGATTTTTTCAGTGTATATACGGTCCTCGAATTTTCTTTCCATTGGGTCGGATTTACCCTAGAATAATTCTTACGGTCATATGTGTTTTGCAAGTCGGGTTGTTGAGATTTTTACAAAAGCAATTCTTATAAGAATAATGTAAATAAATGTATTGTCATCTTATCTGTTACAGAGAAGTATTCTGTAGTTGAATTTTTAGAATATCATTTTTAATAGGACAAAAGCTGCACCTAGGGAACTTGGTAAATTGTACAGAAAATAACCACATTAAAAAATATTTAGCTTTGATTGTTTCACTGGGCTTTCCAAATAGGATTGAGAAAATTAATTTGTATGAAAAGTGCAATCACTTTCATTAGTAGACAATTAAATAAATTTTACATTAAGTTTTCTTTTATGGTACTTAAAAGTACCGTCAGGATATAAAGGGTTGAAATAAACAGAATGAAAACCTTCTATATTTACGAAAGGAATGTTTTTAAAGAGAGAAGTTTTTTTAAATATGACTTTTGTGGATTGCATTTAAGATAGTTAATTTTTTTAATAAAAACTTCATGGTAGGGTCTATAAAGTAAGGTAAAGTTTTCATGTACTTTGTAAAAAATTTTCTTGTATCATATTGCTGAAATTTTGAATATTTTGTGTAAGCAAGATACCGGTTTTTTTTCTAAACTTAAAAGTACAACGAAAAAGCAGTTTTTAGGATCAAGGCAAGTAAAGCAAAAGATTCTAAAGTATAATTAATCCTGGAGAGCTACCTGGGATACAGGCGTACCTTACATTTTTTTCTTTTTATCCGTGCAAAAACTTTATTTGTTTGGAACAGACTAAAATTTGTATTTATTACTAAAAATAATAGTTTGAAAATTTAATTCTATTATATTATTGTAACTGAAACGTAGTTATAAATATGCGACTTTTTGTTTTTAGATAAATTTGTTTTTGACACTGTAAATAGCATTTTTATTTTGGGGCACAGCTGTACCCCGATGTAGCATTAATAAACAAACAAAAAAATATGGTAGCATTCTAGGGTTAAATACCAAAAATTTTGTTTACACGTAGAAATTCTTTTGTAATCATGCGCGCAACCGGCGATTCCTTTTTTTTTCCTCTCGACAAATATCTAAAAATTAAAAATTTCTATGAAAACTATTTTACTACTATAGCCTCAAAAAGAAAAAAAACTGGAATAAATATGTATCTGTTACTGCCTTAAAAATGATGTATTTTTAATGCATAATTTTTAAGATGTAAAATGACAAAATGGCAAATTTCATCACTTTTCCACATTTTAAGTGTTTTGAGCTCGCTGAAGGAAAACATAAAAGAAAATAAACCTACAACAAATTTCCCTGTATTTATTTACCTATTTACCTATTGTATGATAAATAACTATGACAATTCTTTCTCTTTGATAATATAAAGCTTTTTATTATTGTTACTAAAATAATAGAATGATTCTTAATCATTTACTATACATGTATATATATATATCCACTATCATCAAGAAAGTTTAATTACGGGTTCAAGCGTCTCTTGCAACAAAAAAGGTTGAAAAGCATTGCGTATAGTACGTATTTAAATTTAAACATTATACTTAAAATGGAACCAATAAAAAAAATCGGTAAAAAACATAAAATAGAGAAGCTATATTATTTTCAAAGAAAATATGTTATCTTTTCGGTATTTTAAGAATCTTGAGATCGTTGAAGGAAAACATAAAAGAAAATAAACCTACATCAAATTCACCCATTTTATTAGAGCTTGTGATAAATAACTATCACAATTCTTTCTTTTTGCTAGAATAAAGCTTTTTGTTTTTGTTACTAAAATGAAAAAAATATTCATAATCATTTACTATATATATATGTCGCATTTTCATGAAACGACAGACTTCAAGGGGATGAGTTTTAATTACGATTTATTTAAAACATAACAAAATCTTTTCGCAAGTCTTTACATTATGAGTTCTGGAGACCAAGTGCGTAGATGTATAGAAATTTCTCATCTCCCGAGGGGGGTTACCAGTTAAAAAGGCCATGTGTTTTACTTAAATTAATACGATAAACTTAGGTTTCTTGTTGCCCTGTAAAACCCGTGATTATTAGTCATGGGGCCCGTATCCACATTGAGGGGAGATTTATTAAAAAAGTAATAAATAGGTCTGATTTTTTGTATTTTCTTACAATTTCCCCCCCTTCCAGACAAGTCTCCGGGGATGGGCCGGCTTCCATCCATGGTACTCACCTGAAAAAGTTAAACAATTTTTACATTAAGCGAGCTAATGGGAGATGAGTTATTTCTTTCGTATACTTAACAAATAATAGAATAACAATAATAAAATATGTACAAATATCATATCTAAAAACAACACTGTTATAAAATGTACCACTATACGTCATTGAACATGATAAAAACAATTGTATTAATAAATGCAAAACACTCAGTAAATATTATACATAGAATAAGATAATACAAATAAGAAATATGTTGCAGATGGATTCTGAAAATCCAATGTTATTTACAATTTCAAATTTGTATGGAACTGTCCTGACATAGTTCAAGAAATAGTACTTTTACACATAACACAATGTTCACAATAATGCAAAAATAATTTAAAATTCAAATATTCATAATAAATCAAAAAGGTAACTAAAATTCCAAATATTCATAATAATGCAAACCGAGATCAGATATAATATAATATCAGTTCATATGATACCAACTATTTCAGTTTGTTGGTGTAAGTAGTTTAAATTGATTACTAGGAAAAAAGTATCTTAGTTTGGAAGCGTGTATTACTTCATAATCCTTTTTTGTAAGCCAGTTAGACTTATTTATTTTGAAACTTACATTGGATAATTTTTCCATAATTTGATATGGACCAGAAAAAGGCGGACTTAACTTCCGAGTATTCGGATAGTGAAATTCTTCCACTATGACAAGGTCACCAGGTTTAAAAGGCGCTTCCACAAACTTTAAATCATACCTGACTTTATTTTTCAAGTGATGTTCACTTGTTCTTTGGAAAGCCTCTTTTCTGGCTTCCTCTACAGGGGGATAATAATTTTCATTGCCTAATACTGATGGATAAGGTAATTGGCCGAACATTAAGTATGCAGGAGGGTACTTGGTTACTGAATGAGGTGTGTTATTGTACTCATTAATTACTTCCTGCAGAATTTTGGGCCATGGGACGATTGAAGGGGTAGAATTTACTTTAAGTCTTAGTCGGGTGCAAATTGACTGATTCACACGCTCATTTTTCCCATTACACTGTGGTCTATGAGAAGAAGTAAGTAATTTTTTTACATTCTGTTTATGTACCCATTTACGAAGTTTAGATGCTGTAAACGCAGGATTTCTATCCGTTAAAATTTTCTTGGGAAGTTGAATATTAAAAATCTGTTTAAGAATATTAATGTAGACTTCAGTTGTAACATTTTTAGATGCAAAACCCCAAACATAACGAGTAGCGTGATCAATAGCTATGTGCATATACCTTTTAGATGAATTATAATAGTTAAAACCTCCTACTGAATCTAATGAAATTATATCGAAAGGTAATTCTGCAGGTGGTAATGCCTCCAGAAGACCAAATTTTGGTTGGTGTGATTTTTTGTTCAGTTGGCAGACCTCACAATGCTTGACAAATTGTGTAATATCGTGGGTCATGCTGCTCCAATAGTATTGTGGGGAAATTAAATTTAACATTTTTTGGATTCCGGGATGGCCAAATTCTGTATGGGTATTTATTAGTAATTTCTCTCTCAAGGAGAATGGTACTACAATTTTTTGAAAACCCTTTTTGCGAATTATTACAATGTCATTAACTTTTTGAAATTTAGGCCCTGTTATATTATCTAATTGTTGGTGTTCTTTAATTTCATCTGACGTTAATAAATGACTATGGGGATTTACAGAAAAAGTGGGATTTCTTGAAAGCATGTCTGCTTCAAAATTGGAGGATCCTTTGTTATATTTTACAGTATAATCATACATACTTAATTTTAATGACCATCTGAATAACCTACCTGTTAAATGCTTCACCTTCTTAAGCCATACTAAGGAGGCATGGTCAGTATGTATTGTAAAAGGTTTTCCGTGAAGGTAATAATGGAATTTGTCAAGGGCATCGATTATTGCTAGACATTCCAGTTCTGTGATAGCGTAATTTTGCTCGTAGGGCCTTAATTGTCTCGAGTGGAACGCAATGGGATGCAAGTTCCCTTTTTCATCCATTTGTTTTAAGACAGCACCTACGGCTTCCTTTGAGGCATCAGTATAGACATGGCATGGGAGGTTAGGATTGAATAATTTTAAAATAGGCCTAGAAATTAATGCGTTTTTAAGCAATTCAAATGATTGTTGACAGACATCTGACCATTCCCAAGGAGCATCTTTCTTTAACAATTTATTTAGAGGGGCTCTAATTTTAGCATACTTGTCTATGAATTTGTGGTATACGTTTACAGAACCAAGGAACCTTTGCAATTCTTTAACGTTTTTTGGAGGGATTAATTTTTTAATAGTTTCGGTGTTAGCATTGTCTGGTTTTATTTGACCGTTACTAATTTCATAACCGAGGAAGTCAATTTGAGATTTAGCAAAGTTACATTTGGAAAATTTTAATTTTAAATTTTCTTGACGGCAAATGTTAAATATAGTTTTAAGGTGATCCATATGCTCGGCATAGGAATCGGAATAAACTATAAAATCATCAAAATAATTGGTAGCAAAATTAACTTTATGTTTATCTAGGATTCTTCGAAGAGCTCTTGCAAATTGAGCTGGGGCATTTTTATAGCCAAAAGGAAGAACCAACCACTCATAAAGACCTTGATTGGTTGCAAAGGCCAACTTCTCTGTGTCTGAAGGATGAAGTGGGATATGCCAGTAGCCAGAGGCTAAATCTAGCGTGGAAAAATATTTGGCATTGACAAGTCTGTCCAAAAGCCAATCTATACGGGGCAATGGTTCCGAGTCAGTCTTACAAATGGCATTGATTTTTCTGTAATCAATACAGAGACGCGTTTTACCTTCTCCTTTTTTATATGCCAGAGTGACGGGAGAGGAATAAGGACTGCAGGACTCTTTAATAAGTTTAGCTTCCAGTAATTCTTGTATTTGTTTTTGAATTTCTTCATTGTCCCTAGGAGATGCACGGTAAGGTCGAAGCGAGATAGGAAGTTCCGAGGTGAGAGTTACCCGCTGAGGTTCCCATCTGACTCTACCTACGTCATATCTATTGCGCGCAAAAATATCCTTGAAGTCGCTTAGAAGCCCTTCCAACTGTGATTTCTCTTCAGTAGTACAATGACTAAAACTTTTGTCATCATAATCCAAGAGAATTTGAGTATCAAGATAACATTGTCCTTGATGCGACAAAATTTCGTGATTTGATTTGGAAGGAGAACGAAGCGGCTTCTTGCAATTCATATCACTCGTTAAAGTTAATGTATGCTTGAATGAGTTTCCCTGAGAAATTTTATTGGAAATGTTTTGATCATACTTAAGAATGACTCCATCCTGAGTCAGAACATTCGAGTAAAAGTCCATCGATATATGGAATTTTTGTAATTCTGGAGTTCCCAGTATCGCATATGGCAAGAATGACCTAACTAGGTATAAGGTGCTATTTTGCCTGATATTTCCTATTTTGAGGGGTACGTGAAGTTTTTCAGAAATCTGAACTTGTCCTTGGGTTTGATTAACATTAAGAGGATGACAGCTTTGAATAGACGTCATATCCAAAGCTGCAACTAAGTTTTCTGGAATAAGGGAAAGGGTACTTCCGCTATCCAATAAAAATGGTATTTGAACCTCATGACAAGTTTTTGGATACGTATGATTATCGTAATTCCTATATGTGATGTACCCCGGGACTATAAACCGTCATAAAGCATTATGGGGTATTCCTTGATCAGGGGAATACTCATGGACATTTTGCGATTGAAACTGATTACTATGGGTTGCCAAATCGGTATTCATTGTTGTCCCTGCATTGCCCTGAACATCATATTTATGGAGTAAAGTATGATGTCTTCGATGGCAATTTTTACAGTTCATCTTGGAGGGACATTTATTTGAAAAGTGGCCACCTCGCAGACAATTGATACATAGTTTGTTTAGTTGGACAGTTCTCCAACGGTTATCTATGGACATATTCGTTAATTTTCTGCAGGCATGGGTGGCATGCGACTCGAGGCAAACCCCGCATTTAGTATTTTCTTGACTTTTGGGGAATTTATATCTATCGGAAGAATTTCGGGAATAATTTACATTTCTTACCTCTATTTTAGTTGGATTCTCCAACGCTAGCATACTTTTGGCATGAGTCTCTAAAAATTTTAAAAATTCCGTGAGACTAGGCATATCATTATGAGTAAGAGAGAGCTCCCATCGTTCTTTTAGATTATCACTTAGTTTTTGAATTATAGTATAAATTATCATGTTATCCACCAAAGCATTTTGAGTCAAATTCAAAGACTCTAGAATTCGAAGTGACTCATTACAAGTATCTATTATGTCAAAAATAGCTTTAGAGGAAGAGGGGCAATTTTTCATGTTTTTTAAATTGTATAACTTACTTATTTGTGCGATGGCTAAATCCCTAGTTTTATCATAGCGAGCGCAGAGAATGTCCCATGCATTTTTATAATTGACTTCCGAGAGAGGAAATCCAGAAATTAATTTATGAGCAGGACCCTTTACACTAGCCAGTAGATATTGCAATTTTGAGACGCCCCCCAACTCCAAATTTTGATCTATAGTTGTAAGAAAAATCTCTTTAAAAGAAAGCCATTGATCAGCTTCTCCGTGAAAAGGTTTTAATTCAAATTTTGGAAGATTAACAGTTTTTACACAAACATTACCTGTAGTTTTATTTAGACTTTCTGAACCACCCTCGTGAATGTTTAAACTATTAGTTAACTTATTACGTGATGTATTTATTGCTATGGTTAAATTATCCAATTTAAGTGCAATCTCATTATATTCATCAATTATAGGATCAGTTTCCGATGCATCGCTCTGAAGAATGGCATTTTCATGGAGTTTATTTAATTCGGTTTCAATATCCTGAACCTGTTTACCATATAAATCTAACTCTTCAAGAGTTACAGTTTCATTATCAATTTTGGGATTTATAATATTTTTTATGCGAGTGATTTTTCCCTTAAGAACAGTTTTTTGTTTTTTAATAGCTTCCATTTTAAATTAATTTTATGACAACTTCCTAAAAATCTAAATATAAACAAATTCTAAACGACCTTAAAAAATAATAATAATATCAACATAATACAAGCATCTGCATAGAATTGTGAAATGAAATAAATAAAAAGAATTAATTATAAAAAATAATTAGACGTAAATATGGATATCCATTTTTTCTTTCAATTTAAAATATAATTACACTTAAAACCATGGTTTGTAGAAATAATAAAACTAAACACAATATCACTACAAATAGCACTTACCTTTAATTACTTATATTAATAAACATCATAAAAACAATAAGAATAATAATATCATATATAAATAACAACCCCAGGGTATACACATACACTCAACCAAAATAAAAAAAAAAGCAATTTTAGTGTGCGCACATGAAAAACTATGCGTTTTCTTTCTTTTCTTTTCAATAAATAATGAAGCAATTACAGGAACACTATTTGAAGATTATTGATGAATCACTAAAAAGCGAACACAACTGTTGAAGTCGAAAAGATTTACGCGTTTCATGATGACTCGATGACTGCATTCACACTTTGTTGTAAATAAAACGCAAAGTACCCGACATTTTTGATGAAAAAATTACTCTCATTATCACCATAGAAGAATAAACACAGGTTGCACCATACACTTCGATGAAACCAGACGAAACAAAACCTCTTTTAAGAACGCACAAAAACAAAATAAATCACAAGTTCGGAGAGACCGGCCGAAGTAATTCATGGCACGACAGAAGGCAGGAGGGGGGACGAACGGCGATAGTTGAAGTCCCGCTCAAGAAGAAATCCAGTGTCCAGGATGCGGCAAAGCCCGACCGAGTGGAAAATAGCATCTAAGTATTCCAATGGGGCAACGGCGATAGTTCCGCTCAAGAAGAAATCCAGTGTCCAGGACAAAGATCTTAGGATGCGGCAAAGCCCGACCGAATAGTAGAAAATAGCATTTAAGTATTCCAATATGGAATACGTTTACTGGATGATAACTCATGACGAGACATTAGCTCCTTTTCAGGGCCTCTTTCGATGTTTCGAGTCAGAATGACCACTGTCTTTGCTTTCCTTTGTGGGTCCGGTATTTTTAATGATGTTTATATTTCGTAGATTATTTTCCCGCACTAGGTATCATACTGCCGACTATGAAGAACTGTCGCATTTTCATGAAACGACAGACTTCAAGCGGATGAGTTTTAATTACGATTTATTTAAAACATAACAAAATCTTTTCGCAAGTCTTTACATTATGAGTTCTGGAGACTAAGTGCGTAGATGTATAGAAATTTCTCATCTCCGGAGGGGGGTTACCAGTTAAAAAGGCCATGTGTTTTACTTAAATTAATACGATAAACTTAGGTTTCTTGTTGCCCTGTAAAACCCGTGATTATTAGTCATGGGGCCCGTATCCACATTGAGGGGAGATTTATTAAAAAAGTAATAAATAGGTCTGATTTTTTGTATTTTCTTACATATATTATTTTTTCACTATCATCACGAAAGTTTAATATCGAGTTCAAGTATTGCTCGTGATAAAAAAAAGTTTGAGAAACATTGCGTATAGTAAGTATTTAAAATTAAACATCAGACTTAAAATGGAATCCATTCAAAAAAAAAAAAAAAAAGGTGAAAAACATAAAATAGAGAAACTATATTATTTTCAAAATATATATATATATTAGCTATGTAAATTTTATTATTTAACATACATAGCTCATGTTTAAAACAATGTGAAAAGAGTTAAATACTGAAAGCAAATCCAAATTTCAAAATCGTTATCCAACAACAAAATTCTTTCAACTATAGTAAAAAAATTCCGTACTTAGGTAAAACATATTGGACCAAAACTGGAAGTTGTGTTACGAAGAAACAAATATCAGAGGTTGCTGAAATTAATTGCAGGTTGAAACAACATGGTGTAAAATCAAAACAAATTCAACTTGCTTATTAAAATTAAAATATATTCAATTATTCTGATAAATGTTTTTTTTTTTTTTTTTTTTTTTTTTGTAAGTATATTTGTATTTTTACCACTATTTTTATAACATATTTTTTATAATCATTTTTTAAATTATTTATTTTTTATCGTGTAATATTTTCACATACCACAGTTGTAAAATCGTTAACAATCATCACATGTAGAAAATGCTAAAAATGATATATATGTATTTCAGATTAAGATGCCACAAAATCGGTAAATAAATAGTATTATGTGAAAAATATTCCTGCAATAATGGTATGAGTATTAAGGGGACTGTCTGCCTTAAAATTGGTCAAAAAATCATTTTTCTTTTTTAATAGAAAAGAAAATCTTATTTTACTGTGAATATTTTGACACCTTATTTTTAGCCTTATGGTAATAGCAAGATATTGTAAATTTTGTTAATAACCCAATTCATTTACCCATACAAATTAAAGCTTTAAAAGACTTTTTATCCATGTCAATATTTTCTTCACTTTGCAAATGTAGTCTTTTTTTTTTTTTTAAGATAGATATTTAACTTTTATTGTACAAGTTTTTTATTATATATGTGACAAATCTACGCATGAAATTAGCCTTCAATTTTTTTTGTTATTTTATATATATATATATATATACAGGGTGTCCCTAAACAAATGGTATATACGCTAGGGGGTGATAGAACACATCAAGACGAGTAATAGTAAATGGGAAACCAAGGGTCCCAAACGTTTTCCAAAAAAGATAGCCGCCATTAAAGTTTGGGGTCCAAAATTTAAAATACACATACAAAATGGAAAAATTGGTCGATTGATTTGCGATTTTCACTAAAATTATTCTTTATGTTGGCATTTTCTTGAAAATAAATTATAAAAATAAATTTCGAAAGATGCCAATAGAGGGCGCTTTAGACTTTGAAGTAATGAAAAACTATTTTTTGCCGGGATTTTTTGCATCTCATTAAATGGTTTCGTAAGCTTAGGCTTAAACTTAAATATTGAGCTCAAAATCTGAATAGTTGGAAGCGGTTAAGTAGCACGAACTTAACTGTGTTCCGAGGGTTTAAATTTCAAATGATTATAAAAAACGAAAAATTGGTCGATTGATTTGCGGTTTTCACTAAAACTATTCTTTATGTTGGTATTTTATTGAAAATGAATTATAAAGATAAATTTAAAAAAATGCCGATAGAGGGCGCTTTAAACTTTGGAGTAACGAACAACTATTTTTTACATTATTTTTTGCATCTGATTAAATGTTTTCGTAAACTTAGACTTAAACTTAAATTTTGAGCTCAAAATCTGAATAGTTGTGAGTGGTTAAGTAGCACAAACTGAACTGTGTTCAGAGGGCTCAAATTTCAAATGATAATAAAAAACAGAAAAATTGGTCGATTCGTTTGCGGTTTAAAATAAAACTATTCTTTAAGTCAGTATCTTCTTGAAAATGAATTTTAAAGATAAATTTCAAAAAATTTCGTTAGAGGGCGACCTAAACTTCAGCGTAACCAACAACAAATTTTAACCGTTATTTTTTATATCTAATTAAATGCTTTCCAAAACTTGTTAAATGTTTTCGAAATCTTAGATTTAAACTTAAATTTCGAACTCAAATTCTGAATTGTTGGGAGGGGTTAAGAAGCGCAAACATAAGTGTGTTCAGGAGTTGAAATTAACAACCCTCCCCCTCGAACACAGTTCACTTTTGCGCTACTCAAACACTCGCAACGACTCAGAATTTGATCTCAAAATTTAAATCTAAGCATTTGAAAGCATTTAATTAAAAAATAAAAATAATAACGGTTAAAAATAGTGTTACGCTACTTCAATGTCTAAGGTGCCCTCTATCGGCATTTTGTGAAATTTATCTTTAAAATTTACTTTCAAGAAAACACTTATTTAAAGAGTAGTTTTAGCAAAATCCGCAAACGAATCGACTAATTTTTCCGTTTTTTTTATAGTTTTCCGTTTCGTTTGAAATTTAAACCTTCTGAACACAGTTCAGTTTGTGCTACTTAACCACTCCCAACTATTCAGATTTTGAGTTCAAAATTTTAGTTTTAATCTAAGCCTAGGAAACCATTTAATGAGATGCAAAAAATAGTATTAGGATGGATTATTTCGTTAATCCAAAGACTAAAGCGCCCTCTATCGACATTTTTTGAAATTTATCTTTATAATTCATTTTCAATAAAATACCGATATAAAGAATAGTTTTAGTGAAAACCGCAAATCAATCAACCAATTTTTCCGTTTTTTATAATCATTTGAAATTTAAACCCTCTTAACACAGTTAAGTTTGTGCTACTTAACCGCTTCCAACTATTCAGATTTTGAGCTCAAAATTTAAGTTTAAGTCTAAGCTTACGAAACCATTTAATGACATGCAAAAAATCAAGGCAAAAAATAGTTTTTCATTACTTCAATGTCTAAAGCGCCCTCTATCGGCATTTTTCGAAATTTATCTTTATAATTTATTTTCAAGAAAATATCAACATAAAGATTAATTTTAGTGAAAACTGCAAATCAATCGACCAATTTTTCCGTTTTTTATGTGCATTTTAAATTTTGGACCCCAGACTTTAATGGCGGGTATCTCCTTTGGAAAACGTTTGGGACCCTTGGTTTCCCATTTACTATTACTCGTCTTGATGTGTTCTATCACCCCCTAGCGTATATACCATTTGTTTAGGGACACCCTGTATATATCGGTTTTCACTAAAATTCTTCTTTATGTTGGTATTTTCTTGAAAATAAATTATAAAAATAAATTTCGAAAAATGCCGATAGAGGGCGCTTTAGACTTTGAAGTAATGAAAAACTATTTTTTGCCGTGATTTTTTGCACCTCATTAAATGGTTTCGTAAGCTTAGACTTAAACTTAAATTTTGAGCCCAAAATTTTAATAGCTGGAAGCGGTTAAGTAGCACAAACTTAACTGTGTTCAGAGGTTTAAATTTCAAATGATTATAAAAAACGGAAAAATTGGTCGATTGATTTGCGGTTTTCACTAAAACTATTCTTTATGTCGGTATTTTATTGAAAATGAATTATAAAGATAAAGTTCAAAAATGCCGATAGAGGGCGCTTTAGTCTTTGGATTAACGAAATAATCCATCCTAATACTATTTTTTGCTGTTATTTTTTGCATCTCATTAAATGGTTTCGTAGGCTTAGATTTAAACTTAAATTTTGAGCTCAAAATCTGAATAATTGGGAGTGGTTAAGTAGCACAAACTGAACTGTGTTCAGAGGGTTTAAATTTCAAACGAAACGGAAAACTATAAGAAAACGGAAAAATTAGTCGATTCGTTTGCGGTTTTTGCTAAAACTACTCCTTAAATCAGTGTTTTCTTGAAAGTAAATTTTAAAGATAAATTTCACAAAATGCCGATAGAGGGCGCCTTAGACATTGGAGTAGTGTAACACTATTTTTAACCGTTATTTTTTTAGATCTCATTAAATGCTTTCAAATGCTTAGATTTAAATTTTGAGATCAAATTCTGAGTCGTTGCGAATGTTTAAATAGCGCAAAAGGGAACTGTGTTTGAGGGGGGAGGGGTTAAATTTAAACCCTTTGAACACACTTCAGTTTGCGCTTCTTAACCTTTCCCAACGATTCAGAATTTGAGTTCAAAATTTAAGTTTAAATCTAAGATTTCGAAAACATTTAACAAGTTTTGGAAAGCATTTAATTAGATACAAAAAATAACGGTTAAAATTTGTTGTTGGTTACTCTGAAGTTTAAGGCGCCCTCTAACGGAATTTTTTGAATTTTATCTTTAAAATTCATTTGCAAGAAGATACTGACTTAAAGAATAGTTTTATCTTAAACCGCAAACGAATCGGCCAGTTTTTCCATTTTCTATAATTATTTTAAAGTTGTATCTCCCCTTCCCCCTTAAACACAGTTCAGTTTATGCTACTTAACCACTCCCTACTATTCAGATTTTAAGCTCAAAATTTAAGTTTAAGTTTAAGTTAACGAAAACATTTAATCAGATGCAAAAAATAACGTAAAAAGTAGTTGTTCGTTACTCGGAAGTTTAAAGCGCCCTCTATCGGCATTTTTTGAAATTTATCTTTATAATTCATTTTCAATAAAATACCGACATAAAGAATAGTTTTAGTGAAAACTGCAAATCAATCGACCAATTTTTCCGTTTTTTATAATCATTTGAAATTTAAACCCTCTGAACACAGTTAAGTTTGTGCTATTTAACCGCTTCCAACTATTCAGATTTTGAGCTCAAAATTTAAGTTTAAGTCTAAGCTTACGAAACCTTTTAATGAGATGCAAAAAATCACGGCAAAAAATAGTTTTTCATTACTTCAAAGTCTAAAGCGCCCTCTATCGGCATTTTTCGAAATTTATCTTTATAATTTATCTTCAAGAAAATACCAACATAAAGAATAATTTTAGTGAAAACCGCAAATTAATCGACCAATTTTTCCGTTTTTATGTGTATTTGAAATTTTGGACCCCAAACTTTAATGGCGTCTATCTCCTTTGGAAAACGTTTGGGACCCTTGGTTTCCTATTTACTATTACTCGTCTTGATGTGTTCTATTACCCCCTAGCGTATATACCATTTGTTTAGGGACACCCTGTATATATCACAAAGTGTTAGATTTCATCATTTTACAATACATATATCAGTAAAATAATTATATTAAATGTACTATTATACAGGGTTGGCAAAAACTCGGGTTTTTGTGGGTATTTGTGGGTTTTTCTGTGTATTTGTGGGCTTTTCTGGGTTTTTGTGGGTTTTAGTTATTCTTCTGTATATATAATATTTAATATTACATGTGTGTACTCATTTAAAAATATACTTATTAAGTTGAATTTTTTAATTACATCTGATCTTTTTATTACTAATTAATATAATTCATAATATAAGTTAATTTATTCTATTCTGACATTAGTGTTTATACTAATCAGGGTTGGGTTTCTTCCGGAAGAAACCTATTTCTTCCAGGACAGTGGAAGAAACTGGAAAAAACCGGAAGAAACTGGAAGAAATGGAAAAAACTGGAAGAAATGGAAGAAACTATCAAAAACCAAAACCAATGCTCAAAGTTAAAGTATATTAACTATATAAAAGAATTGAAGTATAATTACATGAAATCTAAATTGGAAAATTTAATTAATATTATTAATATTATTATTTTTTTTTAATTTGATAAGTTCTTTTTTTATTAACAAACTACTTCAGGTTCAGCAGACATTTTCAGGTGATGAATTTTTACTACTCTAGAGGTAGAGGGATTATTTTTAAATTATTAATTATACTATTTATGTAAAAAGAGAGAAAAAAACCACCTGCAAATTGTTTATTTTTCATATAAAAATATATTATTTTAAACTGTGCAACACAGTAAATAAAAAAAATTGTAATTATTTAAACTAACATCTAGCATGAATGCCTCAATGCTGTAGTGTTCGAAAAATATCTATGGGTATGTCAAAATGCTTTTAAGTTATCTTGAAGTGTAGTACTTTAAAAAAAATCTTCATTTTTTGCATTCATCAAATTTAAGTTGAGAATGTGATTGCCTACTGATATTTTTTTTCTTTTGTTGTACTATGCTGCATTGTACAAAGGAAAATTAGAATTTTAATGATTTTTTTTTTTAATACTAGGATCGACCGATAGAGGTTTCAAATTCAAAGGCCAAAACCAATTTTCAGAAAATTCAAAGTTTCAGGCAAAAATGAAAACATCTGAAAAAAAAATTAAGTAATTAAATTGTATGTTTTAAGGTAATTAATACATACATAAATATAAATTAATTATATGTACAGTATTTATTAATTATGCACAATTGTTAATTATCCAAAAACTTTATTTTCCTATACCATAAAACATTATTAATGCATTAATGACACAGGAAGATTTTCTAATTATATGAACTTCATTTAATTAAAAAATATTTTAGTTTAAAGTATATACATCATGATTTTTCTTCTATAATGATTTTTGTAAATGATCATTTATTATTCTACAATTTTCTCAAATAATATTTGAAACACTAATGCAGATTAAACTTAAACTTTTTTATAAGATGATTGCTAATTCATGACTGATAATTATAAACAACAAAGTTCATAGCAATATACTCATTAGAGCAGATACATTTCAAATCGATGATTTATGTTGAAAATTTCCAAAGGAAGAAACAAGAATCATTAATACTGAGAGATTCAGTCAAGCTGAATTTTCAATCGCATTTTTGGCAAAACTCTGATTTTAGGCCGAAAACGAAACCATATTTTTGAACAATCTCTGATTAATACAATATTATTAAAATTTTAATATTCAGCTTTTAAAATTACAGTAATTATTTTATATTACTTTCATTAATAAAATTGATGTAAATTAAAAGCTTTTATTTAAATGGGTTTCATTGTACAATTGGTAAAGATACCCTACTATTTACTACTAGTTTTAGAAATTTAAATAATTAAAAAGATGTGCTGGCTAAATTGAAATGAATAACATTTAATTAATTTTGGATAAAATTTCTTTTCATTCAGCCAGTGGCTGAAGATCTTTAGACAGGTGTTGTGTGTGATCTTGGCTAAAAAACTGATGTAATTATTAATTTAGCATATATATTTAATTAAATTTGTTTTGGTCCAATGGAATTAATTAAGATTACAGGAAGAAAATATTTATTATATCTTACAAAACTGGAAGTATATGGTAAATTTTAGAAGAGAAACAGTTTCTTCCACTTGGAAGAAACCTATTTCTTCCGGCCGGTTTTTTCCATGGTTTTTTCCGCGGTTTTTTCCACTGCGGAAGAAACCTGCCAACCCTGATACTAATATCAATAGAAAACTTAAAACTAATATCAGAATAAGTTTATAAACTGATATAGAATAATTTTCATACTATTAATAATCCATGTTAATTATTATTAATACTTTTATTAATACTAACAGTAGTACTATTATAATTAACTTAATGCTATTTTAAGTGATAAAAGTGAGTTCTTATCTCTTTTAAATATTTTTTAGATATCACAATGAATAATTTTATTTTTGTAGTAATTATAATAATTAAAATTGTTATAATAATTAGTAATTATAATAATTAAACTAGCTGGCCTTGCTTGCTAGCGGGGCCTTTTATACGTAAATCCCGAAGTGAACAAACTTCGAACCGGATCCCCGGTGCCTATGCCGCATAACAGGTTAAAAGCATGCACTACTGGCCCCCTCCTTTCAAACAAATCTCTAATTTAGATGCACATCTCAAACCGTATCTACGCTGCCTACAACACCATGTAGAAGATGCTGCGGATGCACAGAAGGATCCTTCCTTTTAAATAAATCTGTAATTGTTATGCAAATGTTGTGCCGAACATATCTCAAACTAGGTTCCAGCTGCAGCTGTTCCAGGTATGGCATTGTATAGCAGTCATACTGCGCACACACTACTAGCTAGTGCACTATTCTTAACAAAAATATATTTGAACAAAACTCTGTTAAACAACCTATTTGTAGATATATAAGTTGAGGGAGTGGCATTTTAAGGCAAGAAATTAAGATTTCTGCAGAAATTATTACAGAAAATAGCAATATTTGACACAGTATTCTTTTTTTTATAAATTTTTATCGCATGTTATAAGCTAAGCTATCTTAAAGTTTGAAACAGATCAAACAAAAATTTAAGATTTTTACAAAAAAAATTAATAATAAAAACTAGTGGTATTTGAGGGAAGGAGGGTATTAATTTAAAAAACCAGCTAACAATTATATCTTCAGCTCTTGATGAGCTGTAAAAAGATACAACCACACTTTCATGTTCTTTTAAGATTTGGAGAAATTTGATGGAATCAGAAGAATTGAAATAATACAAGGAAATTACGCTGAAATGCTACAAACAGATAATCAGGACCAAGCATTTTTTAGCTAATATAATGGATGCAAAGTTTAGATGGCAAAGGCTTGATTTAACACTAGAACCGCGGAGACAGGTCATTTTGACCCGTACTCAATGAAAATATGTCGATTCGAACCAGATAAATCTTCTTAAAATAATTTACATATAAGCTTCACAAAAATTATTTAAAATAAATAACTAAAATAGACTTAAATAAAAATTCTGAAGTGAATTATTTTTTATAAAACTTGGGTAAAATTTCCCGCGGTTCTAGTGTTAACAAAAGAGGAAGAAAGTGATGAATGGATAATGCAGTATCATTCAGAGTGGTTACCTGCGATATTGACATTTAAAATTAAAGACATAGACTATTTTCCTAAATCACTTTTCTCAAAAGTATTGTCACAATTCTCAGCTTAATTCTTAAAGGAAAAATACAGAAAAACAAGTTAAATTCTGATTTTTGCAGTTTTTTTTCCAATCACTGCATTCTGTTCCATGTAGCTCTGTTTCCATCAAGAGGATTTTCTCTACATTTGGATTCATATAGACTAAATTACAGAAAAGACTAGACTCAGAGCAGTGTGAAAAATTAGTAAAAAAATTATAAATATTACCATAAAAATTAAAGTGAATGTGATTTTGATTGGTAAACTATAAAAATGATCAATTATAATTATTTTGTATTACATCGCGTAACTTATTTGAAATGTTTTTTATAAAATAAATAAATTGAAAAAATAAATATTCTGAAATAAACTATCATCTAATTACCAGAAAAAAGACTGTTTTTTTTTTTTTATGTGATTTTGTAAAAGAAACCACCTAGGTTTTGGGCTTAAAAGGAAAATTTGTATTATACTATTAGGGGGATTTGCAGCTTCAGAAATGACTTTTAGCAAAAACCCACTTTTAACAAAAACCCAGGTAGGTTTTTGTTGGTGGACCCGCCCAGAAAAACCCGGGTGGGTTTTTCTGAGCTGGGCCCACTTTGCCAACCCTGCTATTAGATGAATCTGACAATCTATGTGCGGTCTTGTGCAAGATACATTTGAAAATCTTGAAGAAAAAAAAGGGGGAGGAGGTAAAAATATAAGTTTTTAAAAAGCAGTGCGAATTTAAAAAAAATTCAATTTTTTTAATTTTTTTAAATTTTTTTATTAATGTGTAGTTAAAAAATATTTTTTAATATGTACATTTTGTTGAATATCGAAATGCAGTGAGAATCATATTTTTTTGAAATAAACAAAATTGTTCAAACGATTAAATAGAAATAATGAAAAGAAATCGATCTCAAAATAACACTTTTTTTAAAACTTTCAGGTTACAAATTAAAACTATATGTATATATATATATATAATACTCATTGATAATAAATTTATAATATACAAGTAATGTTCATGCAATAAATCTAATCACAATTATGTGTTGTGTGTGTGATTTTAATACAAAGCATAAGACTGAAGACGGAGAATTTTTCTGTAAAGAAAATTGCAAAAATATATAACGTACTCGTTGGTAATAAATTTATAATATAGATGTAGAAGTAATGTACAAGCAATAAATCTGATTATAATTATATTTGTGTATGTGTGATTTTAATAAAATGCACAAAACTGGGGGAGGGGATTTTTTTCTAAGGAGGTGTACTAATTTTTTGAAAATTGAACATTGAAATACAATCTAAATTGGAGCTGGCCATAATGAAAAGAAAGAAAAGAGAAAAGAAAGACTGCAATATCTAGTTTATAAACTTAAAACTATTATAAGTCGCCCAGTTTTGAAACTTGTATGGTCCTTATTTATTGATTTATTTATTATTTTTAACAGTTTTTTGGTCTACAGTTTATTTTTAAATCATAAAATAATTTTGCAATATATTGTCTTTTGTAACTTGATAATGATAGAATTTTTGCTGAATTGTGTCAAAAAAACATAATGAATTTTGGAAACATTTTCCGAAATCCACTATCTCAATTATTGAGTTTCAAAACACGTTAAGCCCAACTTTTTTTTTTTTTTTTTTTTTTTGTAAATAAACTAAAGCTGCAGTTTTCTGGAACTAACATGAAATTGCAAAGAAACAGTATTAAAAAATGAAATAACACCTTCATTTTTAGGATTGTGAGAACTTTTTCATTTCCTGCAAAAATTTAATTTTGGGATGTAACGAATTTTGTAATGGGCGACTCATGTAAAGTATTTTCATGTATATCAAGCATCGGAGCGTCCAAAATTATTTAAATATTCACTACAACTATTTAAAAAATAATTTCCTTGTTAGCTTCTTATTGCAAAATCTCTGATTAAAAAAGAGTAAGATCTAGTAAAATATATCATAACCATGAACGAAAATATACTATAACATCTTCCGAGCTATCAGTGAATCCTAAAAGTGTACTTCATAAATCTCAGTAATTAAGGGTGTTTTCGAAAAAATTTATTTCCATATAACTTGAAACTTTCTGATACATTTACAGACTCATTTTTAAAAGTAAAAACATGAAACTTACTGAGGTGATTTTAGAAGGGATGTATAAGATGCCGTGGTGATTTCATTTTTCGCTCAATTCATTAAAACTAATTTATAAACAATTATTTCCTCAATATGACCTTTTTTTCTTCGTTCCTAATTCTCCCGCTTCGAAAAATTCGGTTCAAACGCGAACTTTGACAGCATTTTTTTTTTCAATTTTTTTTTGCATTTTTCAAAAATCGACAAGCACGGCACATTGTGTAGTTTCTTAATAAGAGAAATTGCCAGTTTAATGCGTTTGAGAGCAAAAATGAATTTTAAAATAAATCACAAATCAAGCAATTTGCGCTGGAATAAAAGCTTAATTATATTTTTGTGATTTAAATAAGCTTTATTAAAATAGAGTGCCTTTTGATGTCATTGCCTTTCTTAAAACGTCGTCTAGTAATTTATCTAGTGTATTAATTAGCTTTCTAAATAAGTAAAGATTTCAATAAAAATTCGATCGCATATTTGGTTTCGTTTTTAGTACAAAATCAAATTTCGGCAGAAATACTGCCAAATATTCGGTTGGTACCGAAACGTACAGAAACTATCTTTATTCCTAAATTCTCGTTTCACAATTCAAGAATTTTCAACATTACTTATCGATTTAAGCTGTATCGGCTCAACTGAGACCGTATTTATTTATTGTTCTGCATGTGCTTATTTTTTTTTATTATTTTCAGCTGGTACTGACTATGTAATGAGTCTAAATTATAAGAAATGAATATACGACTAAACACTGAAAACGCTTCCACGTTCTCATTAAAATCTACAGGCTTAACTATGGTAGAACTTTTTTTTTTTTTAATACCTCCATTGTTTCGAGTGCGCTCTAAGAAATGTGTAGAATAATACCATTATGTAGTGGAGTAATTTTGTGTGGACCTGTAAATTAATAACAAATATTATTTGCACCACACATAATACAGAACGTATGTTTTAGCATATACTTCATAGATGCATGTAATTTTTATTATTGTTGAAAGCGTGTAAAACCATTAAAATGCACTTGAAACTATTTTTTCCCATTGGCCGTAATGTAACGGAATAGTTTGATTGTCGCTGTAATTAAATTATTCATCCGATTTTCATAAAATTTGAAATGACTCAACAATATTATGCAACATTATATATTTTAAATTTCAAACGATTCGGTTGCGTAGTTTTTGTTATATTATATGCAGACGGACGATTATAGTTGCTATGCATTTGCATAATGCACTTAAAAATTGGATAATGCAGAGTTAGTATTTACAGGGGGCTTCAAATTGTTGGACATTTAACGAGCAGAAAATCAGTATACACGACTACGCGCAGGGTTACAAAATAAATTTTGCAACTAGAATGATAATTTTGGTTCCTAATTCTATATCAGATTGTAATAATTATCCTGAACCTAAATAAATTTTTATTTAAAGAATTTTTTTTATTTTAATACGAAGTTGAATTTAGATAATTGAAAATTAAAAAAAATTCAACAGCATAATCACCTAAAAATATTTCTTTTAGTAACAAAAAGAAATTTTAAATTTAGTTTACACAGTCTAACACAAAACATGACGTTTTGAAAATTTCATGAAAATATATTCAGAAGTTTTTGAGATATCGTACACATTATGCCCAAATTCCCATTTAGAGAAAAATGACTGCGGAGTTTCGGAAACCCAGCTTCAGCTATTAAGCGTGTATAATTCTGAAAGCCAAAAGTTCTGTTCGAATAGGAGTTTCAAGCAGTGGCGCCAACATACTATGAGGCTCGAACCCACAGAATAACTTTATCTCTCTGCCCACCCAATTTTAATTGATTTCATTTTTAATGTATTATTTTTATTTATTTAATCGCAGAAATGAAATTTAGACTTTTTAACATTCTCTAAATAGTTTTGTTTGAAAAACAGTTAGGACATTAATTGGACTTAGGAATTCTTAAAAGTCCTTCAGTGAGTGTTAAATTTCTGACATAAACATTTTTCCTGTATATTTTGCCATCTGTTTTGTTGTCTTAAATTGATAAATCATTTAGGAGAATAAAATGTATGCTTTTCTTGATATTTAGTTTCTTGCATTTTAAATAATTAATTCCAATGTTATTTAAAATAAATATTAATGTATTTATAAAAGAAGAACTTATAAGAATATAATTTAATAAAATTATTTATAAAATTATAATTAAATTGTAATAATTTAAAAATTTGCTTACAGAAAACATAATGTAGTGTCTAATTATCATCTTCAGTCATTCCCTCCTCCCCTGTCCCTCTTTACACACATACAACAAAGGGGGGGGGGGATATATGAAAGGATAAAAACTAAACCCTTTTTTTAAATTTAAATTTAAATTCAAAAGCTTAAAGTCTCAATTAATATTTTTATCTTTAATTCTAATTCTTAAAGGCTACTTTGCCCCTGATAATTTTATTTTCCAGCAATACACCTTATTCCTTTCACAGATCATTTTTTGACGTTTCTTAAAATTAAAATTAATTGTCTAAGCACTTTTGCATTCATTTGTGGTTAGGGCATCATACGTCACCGACTAGGGAATTGTGCGGGCTTTGACCAAAAATCAATCAAAAGCTAATGAGCCAATTAAATTAAATGTTCCTCCCAAATCTACAACTGTACCTTCTGCTGGAAAATATTATAATCCCCAATATATTACCCAGAACTAGAGGTCTGCACGGGCCGGGCCTCGGCCCGAGCCGATTTCCAATAATGACATTCGGGCCGGCCCGGGCTCGGGCCTTACTTCTGAAGACTCGGGCGGGGCCTAGTCACTAATCCTTTCGGGCCGGGCCGGACTGGGCTCGGGCCTTAATTTTTAAGCCGTCATTATTCTATAATTAAACATTAGAATTTATTCCTTTTAAAGAATCGTAGATTACTAGGCGTTTTAAAATAGAATTAAACACACACACACAAAAAAAATAAATAAATAAATAAATAAATAAATAAAAAGCATGATTATGACGGAATTTTTTTTAAACTGAAAACTGAAAGTTTCTTTTAAAATGTTCATCCATGCAAAATGAATACAACAATACGGGAGAAAAAAAAATATGTTAAACATTTACATCTGTTAAGGAGGGAATACATTTTTTTCGTTCCAAAGCGATTTCGTCTTTGGAAATTTTACCATATACCGCTTTTTCGATTTTTTGTCTCCATTACAGGGAATATGGATTAATAATACTAGTGATAATTGAAACATTTACATACAACAAACAAAGATTCATTTAAAAGCATAAATATCGCAGCCTACGGCACTTCTGCATAAATGGAGATTATAAACATGGAAAAAAAAAAGACTAATATAATTTTGTTTTTGGTCAGAACTCTTCCATAAGATTAAAGATCAATGTTCTGTAGAAATTCACTCGAGCCGGGCCGGGTTCGGGCCGAAATTTTAAATTTTTTCCGGACCGGGCCGAGCTCGGGCTGAAATCTTAACTTTCGTGCCGGGCCGGGTCGGGCCATTATTTTTTTCGTTCGGGCCGGGCCGGGCCGGGCTCGGGCCGAATTTTTAACTTTCGGGCCGGGCCGGGTCGGGCCAATATTTCTTTCGTTCGGGCCGGGCCTGGAAATTTCGTCCCGTGCAGACCTCTACCCAGAACACGCGCGAAAAAAGGGAGATTTTGCATTTTTGAGATGCCTGCTGAATCTACAGCCATGTAACACTCCATTATCCAAGCATCGGGCTCCGGCACCTCCGATCAGACTCGTGAATCCATCTGTACGAAGAGCGGACTAATAAAAAAAGTTCGATCCAACAAGTGGCTCATGAGTCAACTTCTTAAGCCGCGACTTATAAAACCCCTGAAGTCGTTACACACACACACATATATATATATATATATATATATATATATATATATATATGAGGACCTCAGAAGCCAAGGGGTATACAAGTGACATAATTTAGATTTCGAGTAAATTGAGTTCAAAGTTAAGTATCACTTGTAATTGAATGAATTGAGGTAGGAATCTTTTGCTTATTTCTTAATGTTCTTTGAACTCTTATTTCAATAGCTGTTTAGAAAAACAGCCGATTAAATTTTGCTTTAAATGTATAACTAAGCAATATTTATAAGCATTCGGCAGTTGTACCCTTTGGCTTCCAAACAGTAATAAAAACTGCTTGGAAGCCAAAGGGTACAAGTGCCGAATTAATAGAAGAAATAAAAAAGTATATAAAATAAAACGATAAATTTATAAAAAATGAAGAACAATGTTGATATAAATAAATGAATGGACAAAACTTTGTTTTAATAAAAGTTCTAAAAAGGAAAAATTATGAAATAAAAAAATGAAGTTACGAAAAATTTAAGATCAATGTTGATACACATGAATGAAACAACAAACTTTATTCTAACACACGATTAAAAATTTTATTAAGTTTTGAAAAAATTGAAATTTTCTAACACTGTCTAACAAAGGTAAAAACGTGAATATATTTTCTGTTTGTCTGTCCGTCTGTCTGTCTGGCCATCCGGCCGTCTATCCGCGCTCCAACTCTTATAAATATATTCGAATTGAGCTGAATTTTTTGGAAATTATTTACGCTTATCCTAGCACGAACCCCATTCCAAATAAAAATTATAGCATGATTAATTTATTTACAGGGAGAGTCAAAAGTGTTTCGTTTCATTACGGATTATGGGGAAAAATCGTTTCAAATGAATTTTAAAGGTCTTACACCCTGTCAAATATATTAAGATTTATATTCATCTAGGTAGTTCATCAAAATATGCATTCTGTAAAATATGTGGTGAAAAGAAAAGCTAATATTCATTTACAGGGCCACACAAAAGAATTCAATTACATAATGGAGAAGTGGAAATTGTTTGCAACATATTTTAATTTTATTAAACTTATTATATATAATAAAATTGATATACGTCCATGAGATTTAATATAAGTTATATCGCGCAGAACATGAAGTTCACAGTATTTACAGGGACACACAAAATATTTGAAATAGTATATTCTATCCAAAATACTGTACATTATCGATATGGTTGATGGATGGATGAAGTGCCTTCTTAATTATGATAGGCGCTTTTAAGTTTCACTAAATTTATACACATTACATGGTATGTATAAATGCTATATTTGATATACAGGGCTATACAAAATATCTGGTAAAGTTTACTGAATATGAGTATAATTTACTTAAAGATTGTTTTTAAATAAGTTATGTATTTTTATGATCAATTTCATTCAGTTTACTCAGAAATGTTAGTAGAATACAGATAAAATTATATACAGGACAACACACAGAATTGGATACATGGTCATCTATGGATGATAATTTCTTGAAATATTATTTCAGTAGTCAAGAATTTTTTACTTGGAACAAAATTTTAGCTAAATACTGGCGTATAATACAGGTTCTAGGTAAACACCAGGGATGAACAAAAGTATATAAGTATGTTTCCATCTATTAGTATAAAATGCTGAAAGAGAAATTTCAAACTGTTACGCATTTTCTTCCTAAATTAGTTTTTTTCTAATATAGTATATATATAACCGACAGATCAAACACAGGGCTGTTCAAAAGTATTAAAATACGTACTTTTCTTTGGATAGTAACACTTCATTACCTTAAATTGCGGATTTTTTAAAAAGATTTCAGGAAATCTTGGAAAGTGTTTCAGAATCTACGTTTAATTTTTGATTTTTCTTACTTGTTAACACTTTGCATTTATTTAATGTAATATTTAATGTATTAAAAAGCAAATTTTAAACAGAAAAAAATGACGTTTTTTAAAAACATTTTTAAAAAAGACATGCAACTCCAGTTCAAAGGGTTTAAAACGTCACACGGTGTAAATAATTTTAAACTGCGATTGGTACAAATTAGCATATGATCGTGTTTTTGTACCAATCGACGTTTAAAAATGATCAAATTTCTGGGGCGTTTTCAGAGTCATGAAATAGCCTTGCATGTCGTTGGTCGAGCTTCAGCAATATAGACGTTAATGAATACTTTTGCATTTATACTCCTTGTCCCCCACGCGTTTCACTGTTTCGGGAAAGAGGTTAAGTAACAGACCCCTCTCAGTGCATAATTAAAAAATCACTCATAACTCTTTACCTAAAAATAAATAGACTTATTTCCAGATAGCCTGTTCACCTAACTCATTTTTTTCAATTTTGTCACTTATACCCCTTGGCTTCTGGGCTCCTCATATATTATTTTGTTCAGCATTTTTGAGCCCACCCATATTTTTGAAAGGTTGGCGCTAATGGTTTCAAGGAAACAATTACAGTAGACTCCCTCAAATCCGCAACTCTCTAAAATCCGCACATATTTTACGGATGTAAACAATGAAACATTCAGTTCAGATCTAGGTGCAAAAATTGATTTTTTTTTTCAGTTTTATATCGATTCCATACATTTTTTAATTTATAATTTTGTTAAGGTTATTGAATTCATGTTTTTTCATGAAGAAAGAATAATTTATTTCTGAAAAAAATAAAGATATTGCTAATATCATTGGTAATCACAATCTTACCAAATATATTTATGTATTAATCAAGCTTTTTTGGTTATTAAGTCTGGCTAAACCGGAAATAAAGTTTCATTATTTTATGATCCTGATGTGAATTAGATAATGTACTTTTATGAGGCAAATTTCATTGAATAGTTTAGGAAAAACACATTTCCTATTTTATAATGAATATTTAATTGTACATTATTGATTATTAACTTAATCTTTCCTTTTAGTATTTTAATCATTTTTAAAAATATCTAAATTTTTATTATTTTAGTTTATTACTTATTTTAAAATTTTAGTATATTGTATGCATTCATTATACTTTTGATTTCATTATTAATTACATTCAAATTATTTTTTTAAAAATGTAAACAAAGCAATGACCAGAAATCCACAAAATTCTAAAATCCGCAAAACCTCTGGTCCCAAGCTGTGCTGATTTAAGGGAGTCTGCTGTATATCAAAATGTTCAGAAAAGATGCTAACTTTAACTGTTCGTTTAACTGTGAATATTTTGATACCTCATTTTTACAATACATACAATAAAATATATCGCAATATATTGTAAATTTTGTTAATACAACCTGCGTACATCTCCACACAAATAAAAACTTTAAACGGCTTTTTCTATCTGCTTGTATTTTCGAAATGTCATGTATTTAACTTTTTTTTTTCTTTAGGGGTGGGGATGTATGAGATAGAGATTTTTGTACATGTTTTTTATTATATATGTGATAAATCTGCGTATTGAATTAGACTTCTGAAACCTGATCCGAAAATGAAAGTGTTCTCATGAAAAACATTTGTAAACAAAATCAAACAAGTAAAAAATGGCCTTTGTATCGATCAATCTCAGTTATCCATTGATAAGGAAAAAATTTTTAAAAATACTAAAATGCAATCAAGATATTTTTATAAATTTCTTCCATATTATAAGCATTTTCGAACGGGTCTTTTCGCGAAAAAAAAAAGGGGGGGGGGGTAATCCTGCAAAATAAAATAAAATAAAATAAAAATAAATAAATAAATAAAATTTCGAAAATTTAAAATCTTTTAAGATTCCTACAAATCCCTTAGGAAAATTCGTCAATGCGTTACAAAAAATACTCGGAAATATTTCCAAGCATCATTAGCATCAAGGTAAATTGTTTTTATAAATTCTTCTTTAAATCTTGAAAACATGTTAGTTTCTGAGTTTATGCAAATAAAGAATGATTTTTGGATGAGATTGTAACTCAGAAGAGGATATTGTATACTTTTTTCTGTGGTCATAGTATATCTTATAAATTACTAAATATTTGTCATTTTTAAAGTATAACATAAAATTTATACTATGAAAAATATCAGAAGAAAAAAGTATAAGACGCTATGACTCTTGTGTACATACAATAGGCATACATGCCAACCTCCGGCTTTTTTTTAAATGAGAAAATTGTATTTAGAACTAGAAAAATTGCCTAGTTAAATGTGCCTACCATTAAATAATTAATACCATTGTGCCTCAATATTTCCAATCATTAAATAAATTTCTGGTTCCAAGTATAGTTTATCGATTTTTAAAAAAGCCGGAAGTTGGAATGTGTGCAATAGGGTATTCGTGTCACGTATGAGTGCCGATTATAATCGGGGGATATGAGACTTGGGGGGAACCGCTCTCCGTGTGGATCTTTCTGAAAGAATCTAACTCGTATATTTGCGCAAGGTCCGAAGAAAACTCCGAATGATTAAGGGAATAGTGGACCTTTTTTTGAGCAAAATCGTCACAAAAAGGCCTATTTCTGTGGCATAATAGTGCGAAAACATTTTTTTCTTATTAAAATAGCATTTATGAAGGTTTTAAGAATTAAATAATAAAGGTAAGTGTATTTATATACTTTAAATCTGTTTTTCGCAACACTAATTTTTCAGTGTCTTTAGATTTTTGAAATGCTCCTTGCGAAAATTTAAAATCGCAAGGGCAATGACGTAATGACGTAATCGCAATGACGTAATATTTGATCATTTTTTATGAAATTGATTAGGAAGTATCCTGATATTGTTTTGAAAGAAATTGTGTAAGCTTTTTAAAATTCGTCTTCATTAAAATAGCCTTTTTTTTTTTTTTTTTTTTTTTTTACATATTAAAAACCAAAATTTTGATGAAACTATATATGGAATTCAGAAAAAAAAATTGTAAAATATTAACTGTTCAAGAGATTTAAAAAATCTTACACAAATTTGTTTATAACAAAGTTTTAAGTGATAAATATGCGAAAAGAAGAAAATATCTCAAAAATTAAAACACGAGGAGCATTTTAAAATTTCGTTTAAAATTTAAATTTTTTTAAATTACAAATTTTAATAAGATTGGAAATTTTTTAAAGGTGTTCTATATGCTTTTCGTGAAATGTATATATGCACAAAATTTTATATTGCTATGATGAAGAAAAAAAAAAAAAAAAAAAAAAAAAAAGGTCCGCCGTCCTTTTAAACTGATGGGTGAGATTAGGTTCAAACCCAACACTTCTCGTTTACCAGCTTCAAAGGCAGAACCTCTCAGCCACTTTACTTGGAATAATTGAAATACAGCAACGATAACAATTTATATAATAATTTTATCATGACGCACATGCTGGAATGAAGCGTAGGAGTTTAAAAAAAAGAGAGAGATGATAATCTACCGGTAAATATTTTATTATTTTTCTCTAAGTGATCAATTTACGCCCGTATTATAATTTAAGAAACGAGTATATAAAAGATTCTTGTGTATAATTAGAGATCTATACTTAATAATACGCTTCAAATTAACCTTTTAATTACGGGGTTGGGACATATGTCGTCCCAGAGACTATTAATTTATTTGATTGTCACCAGTTTTTGAAAACTGTTTTCTGCCATTAAATTAAACCAGTATAATTTCAAGAGCAATATAACTGAAAGCAATTATTTTATAAATTGCGGTGTGAGTAAATATTATAATACTCGACAGACTTAGTCCGTAGCCAAAAGGTTAAAGTCAAAAAGTTTAAAAAAGTGATAGTTTACTTTCATCATCATTAAGTTTTAAAAATGCTATATAAAATACATTTCGAAAAATTACAAAAAAGGCACTTTTCTCCTGTTTACTCAAAATTCAATTAGCTACAAATCACTTTCTTCCATTCGTGTGTTTTCAATTTTCTTTATAGGACTGATTTTACATACTTTATGTTCTCTACATTATAGTAGACTTATATACTTCAAATTTAAGTTAAGATAAAATATTTATTCTGAGAAAGTTTAGTACAACTAACATTTAAAATTTAAAAATATTACCAAGAAAAGGAATCAATAAAAAAGTTACAACAAATGGATATCATTTTCATTTTCCCAAAAATTTAATTAGTTACAAATTACCCTCTTCCACTCCTGTCTTTAAATTTTCTTTAAATTTTTTTTTCTGTACGTCGTATTATGATTCATGGAATAATGTTAATATATCCACTTCATTTTGACCCCCCCCCCTCCTCTATGTGCTATATGAGGAAATTATTACATAAATTCTTGTCGTTTTTGTATGTCAATTCTTGCATAAGAGGCTATTTCATTCAAATGAAAAGACCCATTCACTTATATTAATCCTATGGATGAAATTTATAAAGATATCTCGGTTTCATTTTAATATTTTAAAATGATTTTTTTTGACGATTTGGAAGGCGAAAGCACCCTCATAAAAATATCTGCAACCAAAATCGAAAAAGTGAAAAACGGCCAGCATTCAAATCAATCTCTGCTATCGAATGAAGAAGAAAAATAATTTAAAACTACTGAAATGCAACCGAGATATCTTTATAAATTTCTTCAATAGGATTAGCATTAGCGAACGGGTCTTTTCATTTGACTGAAATAGTCCCTTAATATAACTTTAAAAAAAAATATATATATATGAGTTAATTTTAATCTATTTAAATGTAAATTATCATTAAACTGAAAGTATGTGTATGGTTCAAAATTACATATACAGGGTGATTCTAATTTCTTTTTACAATAAAAGAGGGGTGATAGTACACATCAAAGACAAACAATATTAAATAGGAGACCAAGGGTCCCAAACGTTTTCCAAAGGAGATAGCCGCCATTAAAGTATAGGGACCGAAATTTCAAATAAACATAAAAAGCGGAAAAATCGGTTGATCGATATGAGGTTTTCACTAAAATTATTCTTTATGTCGGCATTTTCATGAAATTAAATTAAAAAATAAATTTCAAAAAATGCCGATAGAGGGCGCTTTAGACTTTGGAGTAACAAACAACTATTTTTTGCCGGTATTTTTTGCATCTCATTAAATGTTTTCGTAAGCTTAAACTCAAACTTAAATTTTGAGCTCAAAATTTGAAAAGTTGGGAGTGATTAAGTAGCACAAATTGAACTGTGTTCAGAGGGTTCAAATTTCAAATAATTATAAAAAATGAAAAAATCGGTTCATTGATTTGCGGTTTTCACTAAAACTATTCTTTATGTTGTAATTTTCTTAAAAATAAATTATAAAGATAAATTTCAAAAAATGTCGGTAGAGGGCGCAATAGACTTTGGAGTAACGAACAACTATTTTTTGCCGTTATTTTTTGCATCTCATTAAATGTTTTCGGAAGCTTAAACTTAAACTTAAATTTTGAGCTCAAAATATGAATAGTAGGGAGTGGTTAAGTAGCACAGACTGAACTGTGTTTAGGGGGGGGGGAGGTTCAAATTAAAAATAATTATAGAAAATGGAAAAATTGATTGATTCGTTTGCGGCTTAAAATAAAATTATTCTTTAAGTCAGTATCTTCTTGAAAATAAATTTTAAAGATAAATTTCAAAAAATTCCGTTAGAGGGCTCCTTAAACTTCAGAGTAACCAACAACTAATTTTAACCATTATTTTTTGGTTCTAATTAAATGCTTGCAAAAGCATATTAAATGTTTTCGGAAGCTTAGATTTAAAATTAAATTTTGAGCTCAAATTCTGAATCGTTGGGAGACGTTAAGAAGCGCAAACTGAAGTGTGTTCAGGAGTTGAAATTTAAACCTCCCCCCCCCCCCCTCCTCGAACATAATTCAATATTTCGCGACTTAAACACTCCCAACGATTCAGATTTTGAGCCCAAAGTTTAATTCTATGCATTTGAAAGAATTTAATGAGATTAAAAAAATAACAGTTAAAAATAGTTGTACGCTACTCCAAAGTCTAAGGCGCCCTCTATCGGCATTTTGTGAATTTATCTTTAAAATTTATTTTCGCGAAAATGCTGATTTAAAAATTAGTTTTAGCGAAAACCGCAGGAAAACAAAGACGGTGCTTCCACTTTTGCCCCTAAAGTCTTTCCGAGTCTGGCTGGCATTTCCGGCGGTTTGAGAGATGATGAAATCCGACGCCCCCTACGCCCCGCTAGCAGATTAGTCAAGAGACTAGTCAAAGGGGTCATGAGATCGAAAGTCAGTCCATCATCACTAGCGCAACACCATGCACCGGGCAATACTTTGGGGCTAATTTCTGTTGGGAAAAGTCTATCTTCTCTGTTCTTCTACTACGACCAGTTTTTCCGTTTTTTATAATCATTTGAAATTTGAACCCTCTGAACACAGTTCAGTTTGTTTACTTAACCACTCCCAACTATTCATATTTTGAGATCAAAATTTAAGTTTAAATCTAAGCTTACGAAAACATTTAATAAGATGCAAAAAATAACGCCAAAAAAAGAGTTGTTCGTTACTCCAACGACTAAAGCGCCCTCTATCGGCATTTTTTGAAATTTATCTTTATAATTTATTTTCACGAAAATACCTACATAAAGAATAGTTTTAGTAAAAACCGCAAATCAATCGACCAATTTTTCCGTTTTTTATAATCATTTGAAATTTGAATTCTCTGAACACAGTTCAGTTTCTGCTACTTAACCATTCCCAACTATTCAGATTTTGAGCTCAAAATTTAAGTTTGAGTCTAAGCTTACGAAAACATGTAATAAGATGCAAAAAATACCGGCAAAAAATAGTTGTTCGTTACTCCAAAGTCTATTGCGCCCTCTATCGACATTTTTTAAATTTATCTTTATAATTTAATTTCAAGAAAATGCCGACATAAAGAATAATTTTAGTGAAAACCGCAAATCAGTCGAGCGATTTTTCCGTTTTTTTATGCTTACTTGAAATTTTGGTCCCTAAACTTTAATGGCGGCTATCTCCTTTGGAAAACGTTTGGGACCCTTGGTCTCCCATTTAATATTGTTTATCTTGATGTGTACTATCACCCCTTTTTTATTGTAAAAAAAAAAAATTTAGAATCACCCTGTATACTATTCAACATGTTCTTCATTTCAGGACTACTTTGTTAAATAATTATTGATAAATGTTTGAATGGTTCAAATTTAAATTTAAATTAAGATTTAAAAGATTCTCTGGGTGAATTTAGTATTATAAGTACCATGCGCGTAGCCAGGGGGGGTGCCCTGGGTGCCCGGGCACCCCCCCCCCCGCTCGCGCAGATCCAAGATTGATTATTTTAAAAAATCAAAATTTATAAAAGAAAAAAGAAAAATGTAAGCAAAGTTAGTTCAATTAGTTAATCAAAACTAACAGTCTATGTTTTGAAATGTGATAAAAGAAGAGACCTTGATTCTTTCTTTTTTTTCTTTTTAAGAAAATTATTTTATTCATCTTTCTCAAAACTAGAATATTTAGTACTATCTGTAATAATCACAGTAAATCAAAAAAATTGGTTTTATAATCCCAATTTGATGTCGTTTCTTTATGGAATTTTTTAAACACATTTCTATTGCATGCATATTTCCATAAAAAATTAGAGTAAATTCTTGACAAGGATAGAAACTACTATTTATATGTTTGCTTTATCTAAAGTCTAGATAGGAGCAAAAAAAATTGAAAGGAAATACAGATGTGAAACGATAATTCCACCATGTGATTAGCCTGGAGAACGGAGGCGGTGGAAGGTTGTACAAATAAGAGATGAGACAGGCTCAGCCCCAGCACGAAAGCCCGAGCCCAAACCCGGGTCCGAAGCGGGCACGAGCTCTATTTTCATTTTACTGTTCGGGCCTGGGGGGGGGGGGGGTCGGGCTCATTCTTTCTGAGAATTAAAAAACATTTATGCGTAGAAGAGATTGAAAGAACTACTATTTTCACTTCAGTATTATTTTGATCAAAATGAAAGAAAAATTAAAATAATTTTTTTTTATATATTTCAATAGTTGATTGTTGCTTCAAAATAAAATTTGTGATGTATGGAGATTTATGTCTGCTGCATTTCCGTCGACGATTAATTGATAAGGCGCCTATCATAATCATAAATAATAAATTTGCTTCTGGTTGGATTTTCGTTTGAGGCAGAGGATATTTTTTAATTCGATCGTTTATTTTGTTAGAGAATGATTTCTTCGTTTTTGATGCGGACTAGATGCTTGAGATTTGTAAATTATTTGATTGTGCACGAATCATAATCGTTCTTCATATGATGACAGCATTGTGATTTTTCTTTTCTGTTTGTCATCATGAATTTTGCTTATGCTGAGGATTTCCCTTCGTAAGTAAACATATTTTACATGTTATTCCGATTGAAAACATTCGATTTATGTTTCTTCTTTCCCCATAAAAACAACGGAACTTTAAGATAACTGTATCAATGTTTTAATTTGCGTTGATTTTAAGGTTTTCGTCAGTCATGGGGAATTGTTAAGAGAAATGAATTGATTATATATAAATGTGCAGGGATGTAGTGGAGGGTATACGCCGTATACCTTCTGGATTTTTTTTAAGGAACACCGTATAACCTTCCGTTTCTCATGAAACCCATAGGATGTACTCTTTAGAGTATACTCTGTGCCTTGAGCATATACCCTCTGCGTCGATCGTGTAACCTGTGGGGTTTTTTACGACTACATCACTGAAGATGTACTCTTTTTATAGGAAATTGAAAACTTTTTTTGATTCTTCAGCATACAAATAGTAATTTCTATAAACACTATCCATTTATTCATTCTACTTCTTTAATATGTCCATCAAATTTTCTTCTTAAAGGACAAGAAATATGGGGATCATTTTAGGTATGAAGGATATTTTTATTTAATACCAAATTGCTCTTTTCATAAGCTTGAATTTAAATTTTTATTTAATAGTAAATTTTATAAGAAATTTTTTTAAATGGGATATCACATTTGAAATAATTTTTAAATATCATTAATTTTTTTATTTATTTATTTATTTTTGCATACTTTTTGTATCGGGCTCGGATGGGCTCGGGCTCCAATGTACTAAAAATCTTTCAGGCGCGGGTTTCAAAAATCGAGCCCGAACTCATCTCTAGTACAAATCTGTGCTTCCTCTGAAAATAAGAAATGATGCTACGCAAAATTCAAATTAATATGGATATTGGTTTGTTGGTTTGCTAAATTTCGTTTTTTTGGGATCATATTTTGACATTCGTACGGGCTCATTTTTTTTTTAACGGGGAAATTTTATTTATCCATGAGTAGAAAATATAAGAGCTATTTTTCACTTTAAATTCCATACTACAAGTTATTTTAATGCTACTTTGATCAAAATGACGGGGGGGGGGGGACTAAAGTCGTGCTTATTTATTTTAGTATTTCATTGCTGTTTGAAATGAAAACTTGTGATAATTACAGATTTATGTTTACGGGTATCTTTATTTTATACCTATCATGTTTTATCTATGCTTATATATCTTTTTCTTATCCATTAGCAGCGTCGTGTGAAAGGTGGAGCGTAGGGCAGCTGCCCCGGCGTGGAACTTTAGGGGGCGCCAAATTTATACTACTAACATCATTTTTGGCCTGTTACAAGAAAAAGTTGGGTGGAGGGGGCGCCAAATTGTAACTTTGCCCCGGGCGCAGCTTTCTCTTCGCACGCCCCTGTCCATTAGATTTAGTTTTAAGCAACTTCTCATCCTTCTTCACGCAATGAAAAATTGCGTTTGGGTCTTTTAGGTAGCTTTCATTACAAAAAGTAAAAAGCTACCTATTGCAGCCATCCGGAGGAAAGCACTTCCAGACAATTTTGGTATATTTTCACCGATCATGACCCCCAGACCCCAAAACCACCCTCCGTTCAAATGTTGACATTATATATAACCATATATATATATATATATATATATATATATATATATATATATATATATATATATATATATATATCTGATTTTTGTCATGCGATAACTAACGTATTTATGAACCGATTTGAATGAAACTTGGTATGTACATAGTACATACAAATGTCTCGAAAGAGTTCGTTGGCCAGCATCATCCGACATTCTGTTTCAAAATGGCGGCCGTTTTAAATTTTTTTTAAAATTTTAAATTTAAAATTCAATGCAAAAAAATTAAAAGTTGAAAAATATTTTTCTTTTACGTGTTAGAACTTAAAACAACAATTCCAGAACACTTTTTATTTTGTCTATATATTAAAAAATGATTGAGTTATAGCACTTTGAATTTTTCTTATGGCTGACATTTTGAAACGATCTGATTTTTGTCACGTCATAACACGCGTGTTTATGAACCGATTTGAATGAAACTTGGTATGTACATAGTACATACAAATGTCTCGACCGAGTTCGTTGCCCAGCATCATCCGCCATTTTGTTTCAAAATGGCGGCCATTTTAAATTAAAAAAAAAATTAAATTTAAAATTAAATCTGAATACATTAAAAGTTGAAAAATATTTTTCTTTTACGTGATAGAACTTAAAACAACGATTCCAGAACACTTTTTATTTTGTCTATATCTTAAAAAATGATTGAGTTATAGCACTTTGAATTTTTCTTATGGCTGACATTTTGAAACGATCTGATTTTTGTCACGTGATAACACGCGTATTTATGAATAGATTTGGATGTAAATTGGTGTGTACATAGTATATACTGAGGCCTGAATCGAGTTCGACACTCAGTTCCATCCGCCATCTTATTTCAAAATGGCGGCCATTTAAATTTCTTTAGAAATTTTAAAATTAGGTACAAGAAAGTGAGAAATTGAAAAAGATTTTTCTTTTATGCATTTGAACTTGAAACAAAGATTCCAGAGCATTTTTTGTTTCGTTTGTATCTTAAAAAATGGCTGAGTTATCGCAATTTTAATTTCTAGTGTTGTTCATATCTTGAAATGATCCGATTTTCGTCACGTGATAACACGGGTATTTATAAACTGATTTGGATATAACTCCGTGTGCACATAGTACATAGCAATGCCTTGACCACGTTCACTGTCCAACTTCTTCCGTCCTCTTGTTTCAAAATGGAAGTCATTTAAGCTTGTCAAAAATCTTCTAAATGTATAATGATGTACAAACAAAAAATTAGAAATTAAAAAAAGGTTCTTTTTAAAGTATTTATCTTAATAATAAATTCAAGAGTATTTTTTTCTTTGTCTTTAACTTAAAAACTCCTGAGCAGTTTGAATTTCTAACGTGGGTGACATTTTAAAAAAAATCAATTTGCCCGCGACAGCACTCTTATATATTAATCGATTTCTATATGAGTGTACATGTGCACCTGAATTAAGATTTCGACCAAGTTCATAATCAGATTCCACTAATTTGAGTTTAGTATTTTTGAATATAACTTAATTTAAATTAAATAAACAAATATATAAGTATATGAAAGCTACCTCTTCCTCCCGGCACTGCCGGAAGGACTATTTTAACCCTTTCAGGGGCAAGGTATTTCTGTTCCGAAAAGGTTCAAATAATTGATTCACACCACAATTAAAGAACAGATTTATTTGAAAATAATCAAGAGCTGTTTTTCGCGAATATTATAAAATCGAAATTGCACGAAAATTATACTGGTGCCAGTTCGAAATTGGAACAGTAATATTATGTGTTTGCAGACTGCAAACACCGCCCCTGAAAGGGTTAAAAGAAGTTCCACACAATTATACCTTCCGCAAAAAACCTGTCTAAAACGGAAATTTGATAGGTTTTATGGGGTTCCGTTTTATTAGGTTTTATTACATAAGATATTGTTTGTACCCAACATGTTCAGTTGAAAAAATTTGGGCACCCCCCCCGTCCAAAAGGCTGGCTACGCCTATGAAGTACTATAGTTTTGTAAATGCTATAAAAATTACAGTAAAAACACATCATTTAAATTTTTCCAAAAATAAATTTATTAAAAATCACCTCCATCTACTTATGTCCCTAATATTCTTTATGAAATCGGTGAAATGCAATAAAATTATAAATTATTATCTAACTGATATAAAGAAATACAGAAAGCTTTCGTCAAAGGTAGAATTTTTTTTCAGTTAATTAATTTTTTTTCTTTTGAGAGATAGGAACAAAGGAATGATCTTTCAATACATAAAAATTATAAATATGCATCGTTGATTTTTAAAAAATAGGCAAGTTCATTTTGTGAAAAAAATTATTAAAACTCAAGTTTATACGCTTTTAAAAAATTTACAAAAAATAACTTTTAACTCTTTATTTATGAAATTATATATTAAGAAATTTCCTCACCTTAAAAGTTAATATTTGAAGATATACTGGCATTTTTAAATAATAATAATGTGAAATGTTTCAATGATTCAAATTTAACTTATTATTAAGATTTAAAAAGTTCTCTGGGCGAGTTCAATATTACCAGTATTATTGTTTTATAAATGCTACCAAAAAATAAACACGAAAACATATTCATTTGAATTTTTCAGAAAATAAATTTCTTAAAAATCACCTCTTTCTATTCATTTCCCTAATATTTTTTATGAAATTGTTGAAATATAATAAGATTTACAGAAATTGATTTTAAGAAATACAGAAAGCTTTCGTCAAAAATAGAATTTTTCTATGTTAATTCTTTTCTTTCTTTCTTTTTTTCCTTTTTTTTTTTTTTTCCTTTAGAGACAGGAAAAATGTATGATATATCAATACATGCAAATTAGCAATATGTGCCGTTGATTTTGTAAAAAAAAAGCAAGTTCATTTTGTGAAAAAAAATAGCTAAAACTAAAGTTTTTACAAACTAACATAAAATATACGCTTTTAAAAAATTCACAAAAAATATCTTTTAACTCTTTATTTACGAAATGATAGATCAAGAAATTTCTTCGCCTTAAAAATTACTTTCTTTAATATTTGAAGATATGCTGACATTTTTAAATAATAATAATATGAAAATTAAATTAAAACGGATTAAATATATCGGTAGTTATAACTTTTTTTCCTAAAATATTTACAAAAATAATCAGATTAATCAAAAATATTCGTATGGAAACATCACAATTCTTATAAAAGCAATGTATTTTGATTCTGTCTGTAAATGGAAAGGCTTTTGCAGTTAAAAAATTTTCAAATAACTTCTGGTGTACTATTAACAGTAAATATCTTTTAATTGAGTATTATTTTGTTTTAACAAATAGTGTCGTTACTGTTTACATGTAGTAATGTTAGTATGTGTCTATGCATTTGCTTTATGATTTCATTAAGGTTTAAGCATTTAGTAATAATAATAGCAATAAATATTTGCTTAATTCTCTTTCCATCGGTTGCAATTCTTTTACTTTAAACATATATTTCATTCTTTGATTTTCAAATAAAGGTTACTTTCCTGAAAGAATCATGTTTAACAAAGCGCAAAATATATTAGAAAGTTGTAATATGAGTCAAATCTTACAATATATAATATTTTTTAAACATCTCTAAAAACTCTTCCTTAGCCTATTATCATATGAATATGATTTGAATACTACGCAAAACAGCAACATTTGTGATATTTCAAGCAACGAAATATTTGTTAAGCTCTAATTAATCTATTTTAATAGCTAGGGTAATGTTATTAACGCAAAAATATTGTTTTTTCTAAAAAATGAAAAAAAAACGGACCCGAAAGGATATATAAAAAAAAAAAAAAGCTATACCTATGAAATGATTAAGAAAGTTACTAGTTTTTGAAAATATTTATATTTGACCATTTCTCTAAGCCAGCCATAAACCTTTCTGTCTGGAGGGCCAGAAACATAAGTTTCAGACTTCAGTTGGGCTGCATACAGAAGTTCCAGATTTAAGGCTGGCGCAACACACTTACAAGGAAGGTCTCCATTGGGGGCATATTCAGAATTTTTTGAAAAAAAATGCGAATTACACTACTCATGTAGGTAATAAAGGATAAGTGAAAATTAGCGGCGCAATTACATTATTAGATATGCAAAAAAATAAAATAGTTTGGAATAATTGGCGTGAAAAGCTGAAAGCGACGCGGGATTTCGCGAGCAGTGCATTTCCTCGCCAGAAGCAGACGATTTTAACGAATCTGAAAACTGATTTTGACTTCGCTGTTAAAAATCTGCAGCATTTACTGCAACGTCACTCCACTACTTTTGTAGAATATCTCTCTTCTGACCAATGAGAATGCTCCATAGCACGGTGAATTGACCGTGCCATACACTGTTAAAAATCTGCTGCATTTTGTTGCAACGCACTCCACCGCTTGTATATAATATCCCTATTCCAACCAATGAGAAAGCTCCATTTCACGGCCAAGTAACCGTTTTCTATACAAGCAAGTTAGTGCGTTGCAACAAAATGCAGCAGATTTTTAACAGTGTATTTTTCAATTTGGAACAATTTTATTCAATTTAAATTGTGTTTTAAATGACAAAATGTATTAATTTCATTTTGTTATAAGTACATATAAACGTATATGACAAAATTACACTTAAAGTAAAGTAAAAATGCAAAACTAAAATTACTTAAACTTATTTAAATAAATTGAACATAAAAAGCTTTTTCTTTAAAAAGTATTCGAAGCATAAAAGCGTATTTTTCAAAATTTCGTTTTTTCGCCAACCGGAGATAAATCGCCAAATAAACGAAATTTTTATTATTTTTTTACGGACGTTATAAGGAGGTTCCGCCAAAATTTTTTTTATAAACATATATAACTATATGAGAAGAACATTCTGTAAATTTTTCAGATTTTTCTGAGTATGCCCGTAAGGAGACCTTCCTTGTTAGACAAAGGTTAATCAAAAATTAAATAACATAAGTAGTCTAACGATGTAATATAGCAAGCTTAATATTTCTAAAAGTGTAAAACATTTGTTGCGGAAGAAATATCACCGAAAAATTTAACACCACTCTTTCCAAATAATAAACATTGCTGCTTAAAATTAGCACTGTAAAATGTTTTCGATGCCTTTTTTTACGCAACTAAAATTCAACTTTAAATAGTAATATGTATTAGCTATATAATACATATATGAAACATATAATTATAACAATGCAGCATTTCCAAGGAGATTTTCTACTGAGCAGTCCCTCTTAGGCATTCAAGGAGATTTTCTAACAATAAATCGATATTTTGCTCAATGAAAAAAAAAAGTTAATTGAAGAAATATATAGGGTAAATTTAATTTGGAATGATATTTTATTATTGATAAAGATTGAAAAATGTGTACATCACTGTAGGACAAATAGAACTGCATGCAAAAAGAAATTTTGACTAAGAAAACGGCCTTTAATACAATTTTTAGTTAAAATCTGTCCTTCTTATATGTAATGTAATGAACGTTTAACGAAACTACATAAAACAGCGCTGAAAATCATAAATGCATTTCTATGCGCTTATCTCAATTAATTATATAAATAGTGATTAATGATTATCTACCTTGGGCCGCACATGAAAATGTCGCCGGGCTGCAAGTTGAGTATGGCTGCTCTAAGCTATCTAAATTTGATCGAGCAGAGCATATTGCATGGAAAGGAAAATAAACTTTTTTTTTTTTTTTTTTAAAAAGAGAAAATAAATATACTTAATATTTAATTTTATTCAATGGTACGTAAAAGTATCGTCAGTGAATAAAGGGTTAACTCTTTAGGACGCAGTGAACTCACCCTGCGGGACCTCCTAATTTTAATTCAAAATCTACAAGCGGCACAAGGAATATTTTAATAAAATTTTGCATTTGTAATAAAGGTTTAGAAGAACCGATTTTTAATTTTCGAGAAGTTCGTTTATAAAACTCTAGTATTAGTGAAACTTTTCATCATTTTATGAACAGAATTTTTCTAGGCCGAAAAGGGTTAATATCAGCTTAAATTTGTTACTAAGCATTTATTCGGATACAAATATTTCCAATGCATGAATTTTCAAAGTGATGTAAGTCCACACCTGGTGTGCAAACAACAAACATATTTGCAAGCATGCTGTTGCTTTGAAGCAACGTTAGACTTTCTAAAATACTACAAATCGCCACTATCTAAATTAACCACTTAACTGATTTGACCGTACGTCGTACGGGCAAGAAGAGTTTGTTTGATTCATCGCTTAAAGCAGTTTGACACCACTAAATTCTTTTAATGCAATCGCTTTAATTTAAATGGCAGAAATGTTTGGATTAAGCATTACGGATATTTTAGCTTTAAAAAAATTGGTGTACATCCGATGTTTTCAATATTTTGTATGCGCAAAAAAAAAAAAAAAAAAAAAAAAAAAAAAGTTAAGTGTGTTAAGAAACGTGATAAAAGACATACATTTCATTAACTGAATAGATTTTTCTCATTTTTTTTCACTTTTTCCTATAAAATTAAATTTTTTTTTAAATTTTAGTTAACTTTTCGACAAAAGACTGAAAAAGTGTAAAAACATAAATATGTCAATAACGTAATATGTTCAGTATTTTATTATTAAAATTATATTGAATTCAAATAGGATTACCATTTGAACAAATCATTGCTTTTGAAAGTAATGACAATCCGTTGGTGCATGCCAAAAAACCCCATTTGTTTTAATTAACACAGATGACCATTATTGCATATTAAATTTATATGGAATAGGGAAACAAAAATTACGTAATCTAGTAATAATAAAGTAGATTTGAGAAATTTTCAAAATCAACGGCTCATATAATACGCCTACAGGTTTTTAATAATAATTATTATTATTTAAAAATAACCTTCACTAACCTGGAATACTCCGATTCCGTTCTGCGACTGAGAAATTTTCGGCATCATATTTTTCACTCCTCCCGTATACAAAACTCGATAAAGCATCCATGATTCCAAAATAGATTTTTCGGTAAAACACAAATTAATTGTTTTAAAAGTTTTAAATCCGCCGCGACATAACGCCAAAGCCGCAATCACTGTAAGAGATACGATAACTGATTGAACACAATTTCGTCTTTTCCTTCTAAGAGAGATCCAGTAAGGTGGGCCGGCCGCTTGTTAAACCAGAAGGCGGAACGAGAGGTGTGGTGATACAACAATGTTCTCCTATAGCGTCTCTAGCCAGTATGTGACGTCATGGTTGAGATGATTTTTGCGTAATTTAGATCTCACTTCACCTCTTGAAATGTGACGGTATATTATTTATATAGAGTACAGCCCCGATTATCCGTGGAATTGGGTGACAAGGGCACCGAGGATAGCAAAAATCGCGGATAACCCGAACAAAAGCTGAAAATGAGGTGCAAACACAAAAAAAATCTTTTCTATAAAAAAGCAATGTTTTATTGTATTAAAAATATAATAAAACTTTTAAAATACACACATATGTACCGTAATTTCCGGCATATAATCCGCGGATCAAACAATCATTTTTTGACCAAGAAATGTTTCGAAATAAAGTGTAATATTTTAGATCGCTGTAAATATTTGGCTTCAATTACCAAATAAAATTTCTGGGTGCAAACAGAATTGTTTGATCCGAGGATTATATGCCATAAATTACGGTACATAACAAAGACTTGTCCGTCAGAAGATTTAAGCATGCTTGTCGCTGGATGTAAATGCCTGTTGTTAATTAACAAAACAGTCTTCAGGCTGTGTTTTGAATCATTATGTTTATGTACCGTAATTTCCTGCGTATAATCCGCGGATCAAACAATTCTGTTTGCACTCCGAAATTTTATTTTGTAATTGAAGCCAAATATTTACAGCGATCTAAAAAGTTACATTTCATTTATAATCCTTTCTGAGTCGAAAAATGACTGTTCGATCAGCGGATTATACGCCGGAAATTACGGTGCTTGATACAGAAATATCTCTTCAAACTATTTTTGAAAATCTGCCGGCTTATCCAATCTTTTATGTCTGGGTGAAATAATCAACTGGTTAATTTTTTAATCTCTTTAAATTATTTCGATTTCTAAGCTTTACCGATTACAAGTAGCCTAAGTTTGTGACTACCCGCAATGTTGATGCATGGTAAGAACAGTTTGACCTTCGCACTGTCGGGCCTATTGGATTTTCTTTGCTGCTCGCTTGGATTAGGAAAAAAAAAAAAAAAAAAAATCAAGTCTTGGATAATCGGGCTTTACTCTATTACTTAAATTTTATCAAAATTCATACCAAAATTTTCAATAAGCTTTTCTTTTATAATTTTGGTGAAAAATAATATATATATGTATATAATTTTCATCAATTATTCAATACCAATTATGTACCAATTTTCAATACATAATCCATTAAAAGAATTTACCTACCCTGAACAAACACCCCCCCCCCTTTCACAAAACAAAAACTCTTTTAACAGTTAAAAATTCAACAACAAAAACTACAAAATAAACAGGCTGCCTCATCAGCCATGGGTTTTATTTTTAAAAGCAGCCAAAAACAAAAGCAGGATTTTGTCTTTTGTTGATTATTATACATAATGAATTTATAACTCAGCAACAAAAATTCAAACCAGATGAAGAAAACCTATCCAAGCGTTCCCTCTGAGAATCATTTGGTAACAAAATATTTCTCAATTAATCGACCTATTAGCATAGTTTCTGTCATTAGCACCTTGGAAGGTGCTGGAATATAATATATCCCACTTAATTTGGATTCCCATATTGCCCTATTCACACTAAAATTTTGCTTTTATAATGTGCGAGAAGGAAAGCTTTTACTGATTTTCAAACAAATTTACTTGTAAATCTTTGTGTCAACCCATAACTTCAACATTTTAGTAACAGAAGAACTTTGACCTAAAAGGATTAAATGAGGCAAATTATTCCAGTGGCGCAACTAAGGTGGGTGCCCAAAACCAGTAACGTTGTAAGGTTTTCTTCTTTGTGATTCATAGCAGAAAATTTTCTGGTTAGATAGGCGAACAGAATGGTTAAAAATCTCCGGTATTCAAAGCATTTGGGCACCCCCCTGGTTACGCCACAAATTTTACATTGTAAAAACACGCTGTAACTAACATGTTCCAATTATATGATCCATGTTCCAATTTTTCTTTATTTCTTTTCTTATCTTAAAAAAAAAAAAAGAGAGAGAGAGATAGAAAACCCGAATCTGAATTTTTATTATTTGATTTATTAAAAAAAAAAAAAAAAAGAAATAGACTTTCAGATGTGCCGAGCCCTTAATTTATACCGACCCCCCCCCCCTCCCACCCTTCTCAGCGGCTAAAAAAATGCACCCATCCAGTTTGTAATAATTGTTCTAGCAAAAACATTTCGGCTTCAGCATTCAGCTCGAAATTGCTGTCTAATTTAGTTTACAGATTTTTTATATATTTTTCTATTGCCCGAGTCCGCCATTAAATAAACACATATGTACTTGCTTTTCACCCCTTACACTTACTTTTGCAAGAATTTTTTTATTTTTTTATTTTTTCACTCCATGATAGCTTTCATGCACCAATGGATTTCCTTTAACAAGCTTGTACATACTTTTTTAACAAGCTTTATTCTTATCTGCGTAAGAAAGACGCCAACGCTAATTTTCTCAATATGTTAAGCAAATAACGGGTTTTGTTAAAAATGGAGATATAGAATTCAGAAAAATAAATAAACAAAACTAAACGCAACAAACGTAGTAATTTGTATTTTTTCGGCGTATAATAAAACATAAGCATGGGGGAAATAAAATACTTTGAATATAACTATTATTCTTCGAATTTTTATTCTTGGAACTGAGATTCTTATTTAGAACTATTTTTATTCGAACGTTTTAAGGGGGTCTGGGACACATTTAAAAAACGGGGTACGAGAGATTGATATGCGTAAAATTTAAAAATTTCAGAATCCTTCATTATTCCCACCAGTTATTTTTTATTTTAAAGCTTACCTTATATAATTGGAGCATTTTCGCGATTCAGGTACAGAAAATTTTCTGTTTTGAAAAACCGGTATTCAAAGATTAAAAATTAAGCATAGCGAAAGAGTTAACTGTATTATTAAAAGAAAATCATTGCTGAAATAATATAAGATTTTTTTTAACTATGCAAGGTATTTGATGATTATAGCTGTATATACTACATAGCTGCCAACTTTTACACATTTTTTCCTACCACATAAATTTTATTGTAAATATTATCTTATTTAATCGTCGGAATCTTATGATTAAACAAATGGAAAATCTCTGTACAATTTTGGTAGCAGCGAAAATGCGTAAAAGTTGGCAGCTATGATACCATAAAAGTATGAATGGATATACCATAAAAGTTCAAAGAGATATGAAGCCTAAATAATATCAAATATTACTATTCTGTACAACTCCTTAAAAAAAAAAAAACATATTGTTTTCTATTTATAAGGTACTGAAGTATCCTTATCTTTTTATAAGGTACTTTCTTTCTTTCTTTCTAACCAATGACCAGGCCCCTACCTGCCGAGTTAATAATCTCAGCTTAACGGGTTAGATACCTGGAATTGGGGCGGAAGACCACCTAAGTGCCGCGAAGCGGCAATTACATGCAAATGGCTTCGCAAGATGGTCTCGTAATTTAGAGCCTTGATCAGATGAAGAGACCTTCATCTGGCAAGGCACCTCCAGAGGTATAATTCACAGGTAACTTGGAGGACTTTGCACCCACGACGGATTTTACATGCACCAGGTGCCATTAGCGTACATGATGGAATTTTAGCCGGCAGAGTGGGGGCGATCGACGCAGACAAGTGCCGAGTTTTATTTATAAAGTACTTTCTTTCTTTCTAACCGATGACCAGGCCCCTACCTGCCGAGTTAATAATCTCAGCTTAACGGGTTAGATACCTGGTATCGGGGCGGACGACCGCCTAATTGCCGCGAAGCGGCAATAAAAGATGTACTGCACATGGCAACCGCAAGATGGTCTCGTAATTTAGTGCCTTGATCAGATGACGAGACCTTCACCTGGCAAGGCACCTCCAGAGGTATAATTCATAGGTAACTTGGAGGACTTTGCACCCACGACGGATTTTACATGCACCAGGTGCCATTAGCGTACATGATGGAATTTTTTTTCTGGCAGAGTGGGGGCGATCGACGCAGAAAAGTGCCGAGGTCGGCTGATTGTGGCTAACGGTTGCTGGACTTAGTAGTTTATTGCCTTTTTGAAAGTTCTGAGTTTGGCGCCGCACATCACTCCCACTTGCCGTGCCAAGTGAAATGGGGCTGGAGCAAAAATTTTTGGGCCGAGACGGTGGCATGTCCTTAGCAGACAACAGGGGGGACAATTTTGAGGGAGATTTAGAAAAAAAATAACCAAAACTAAAATGGCCGAAATGCTAAGTAGTGCCAGAGAAGGAAGAATTTTCGGGCCGAAATGCAAGGCAGTCGAATCGCTGCTGGTGGTGACGAGATACCGCCTTTCTACCGTAAAAAAAAAGAAAAAAGAATGCTTCATGGGCTGTCCCATTGGAGCGGGGTCTGTAGCTCATGCGGACAGAGTCCAAATACACCTAATAAAAAGGCGTACTGTCACTAGAAAAAAAAAAAAAAAAAAAAAAAAAAAAAAAGCGGAAAAAAAAGATTCGAACACGTTTCGGACCGCACAGAACTTGAGTCCCTTGAGTCTCTGCGTCGATGAGGTCAACGTGTGCGGTTCGGGGTAGGTGGGCTAGTAGGTTGCTTCCCATTGCTCATCGGACCGCACAGGATCCCGTGGGCCCCTGCGTTAATGAGGTCGACTTGAAAGCCTGAGAGACGTTAGTCCACTAGGGAGGGGGTACCAGAACGGTGTCGGACCAAGCAGAGTCCCTCGAGTCTCTGCGTCTAAGAGGTCAACCTGTACGGTTCTGGTGCAGTGGACAAGATTGGTGCTCCCGAATCTCTTCGGACCACACAGGATCCCTTAAGTCCCTGCGTCGAATAGGTCAACTTGAAAATTTCGGGAGCCAGGTCCAAGGGGAGGGAATCCTGGAAGGTAAATGGGTTAGTAACAATACTATTGTTTACTGTACTGCTTACCTGAGAAACCTGTTAACGTTAAGCTTTTTAAGTTGTAACTGCTGTCTATTTGGCTTTTATGGAGTTGAGGATTAGATAGTTGACTTTTTGGCTGTTGATAGGTGAGGGGAATGGCTGAGCTTGTGGCTAGAGTGGCTAAGCTAGTATTACACTAATTATCACTCCCGCCACAAGCTGCCATCAGTTGGATAATCTTTGTACTAACCTTAAATTAACCAGCGAGTTTACTTAACCCAAGCACTCCCCGTGAATTGCCTTTTGATTTTTTTTTAAATATATATCTTATGTTGATTAGATCTGGACGGACAAGCAGTTAGGTGGGGGCGGATGAAGCTTTTTGATTTGTCATAATGTGCAGCTTGCAGATCCGAGATGTCATTCGACGTGCTTGCAATGGTATTATCGCGGGGCTCCTGATTCGGGCCGTGGATACTGCTGTTACTGCACGACTACCGCTTACTGCTGAGATCATAAGATATATCATTATTTTAACATTTTATGATTTTTTTATTGTTGACCGTAGGTTTTTAGACCTAGGCCATTTTTCCTTTAATAACATATAGGACGGACAAGCAGTGCCGGAGGCGGGTGAAGCTTTTTACTATGTCATGGTGTGCGACTTGCAGATCCGTGATGTCTTTCGACGTGCATGCAGGAAGTTCCTGCGGGGCACCTGTTTCGGGCCTTGGATACTGCTGGTATCGCACGACTACCGCACACTGCTGGGACATAAGACAAAATACACTATTTTATAATTTTTTTTTTTTGGCGATAGGAGTCCTAGGCCTTTTTTTTTTTTTTTTTTTTTTTTACATTTAATAACATATAACACAAAAATGCGCTCGGGTACATGAAGGATTAGTGGCTGTAGTAGAGGATTGAGTTTTTTTTTTCTTTTTGTAAGTGTGGTTATTTGTCTATGTGCTCTGATGTATGAGTGACGTGATGTTGTCGCAGTTGTCTTGGAGCCACCTTATTATGATTTTTGCCTTTCTCTGTACGTGTTTGTTTTTTGCTAATTGTTTATGCCATAAATTTTCGTTTTCTTTTGTTATGTTTGCTAGGTCATCTGCTTGTGTGAGTGGGCAGTGTAGCAGGTAGTGTTTGGGCGTACCTTCCGAACCGCATTCACAGTCCGGTGTGTGCGCCTTCTTGAATCTGTGGAGGTATTCTGGGAATGCTCCATGAGCTGTGTAAAGTTGTGAGAGTAGGTAGTCGCTAACTAATCTATTATTGTTTACTTTTGGAAAGTACTGGTAAGTTTCCCTGCCTGTGTCCCCATAGTCCCATTCGAACTGCCACTGTTCAGTTGTTAAGTCTTTTAGTGTTCTTTTTAGTTTTGAAATAGGTTTTTTCAGGTAGTATGCACGTTCATTGTTCTGGTTTAGTGCTGCGTGTTTGGCTAACACATCGGCCTCTTCGTTTCCTTGGATGCCGACATGCGCCTTGACCCAGCTGATTTTAAAATTGTTTCTTGAATCTTTGATTAGGTTGTGTATTTTGTTGACTGTGTCACTGGTGTTGAATGGTTTGCTTAATGAATCTATTGCTGATTGGCAGTCCGACCTAATGCTGTATGGCTCACACAATGAATTGCCCCATTCCGCTGCTTTATGTATAGCCAGTAGTTCGGCTTGGAAGATGCTGTTACAACTTCTTAGAGGCACTGACCAAGTCTTTATTTTTTTATTATTTTTGAAAGCTACAAAAGCCGAACCTGTAGCACCTGATTCCAATTTTGAGCCGTCTGTATAAATGCATGTGTCTTTTGGGTTGTGGCCTGTACGTGGTTCAATTGTTTCTGCCGGGTGGTTTTGCCATATGTTTACTTTCTGAGTGTATTCTCTGTGAAAGATGATTTTGTTGTGTATTGTTGCATTCTTCCTTAATCTTGAGACTGTGCCGTATGCCGCTTCATAGTTTACTTTAAGGTGAATTGGAATCAGGCCAGCAAGTACCAATAGAGCCGAGGTTGGGGCCGTTCTATAGGCCCTGACTATGGCCAGTGCGAAGTGTCTTATTTATAAAGTACTTAACTCGGTACTGAGAATAAAGATGGTGCATATTTAAATTTCATTTGGCATTTTATAAAACTAAATTCAGCATAGTAATAACCTTTTTTTTTCAGCTTAGCTAACAGAAAACACTTATTCAATGGCTAAAGAAAGCATTGAACATGGCATTGTGCTAAAAGAACTTGTGTATAGTAAGAAGCTCGCAAATTTGCATCGCCGCTTTTGTCCGTAACGTGTTTTTCCAGATAGGTTTTAATTAACTTTTTAATGCACAATTGTCGGGGTATTTATAACGGGTTCGAATGCATAACAGATAAAAAAAAAGACATTTTAATACGAGAAATTTCGTAACGTAGTGGCTGCTACGTCCGAAATAAGGAAAGTTTTGCATTAAAAAAGGCAAATAATAGTTTTAAAAAAAATCCTACTAATAAAATGGATTTTTTTTTCTTATGCGTACGAACTTTGATTTATGTGATTAATTCTAATTAAATTGGTATGTTTGCAACAGTAGGATGTTAATCGCTTTTATACTTCTACTAGTCATTGCATTACACAAATATATTATTAAAAAATGCTATACAGGCTTTAAAAGCCGATGGTATGCAAAGTACGCGCCCCTCTCATTATTTATGTCCAAATCGTCCGCGTCTTTAAGGTTTATTATCTTGGCTAATTACCGACGATTTTCTTCAATAATCCTTATCAACAATGCTTTTACACTCTACTACGATAGGTAACACCAACGCTCCTCATCATCATTGCTAAAACCCCACAGATTCTCTTCCCATTATCCTCCGATTAATGATCTAGATCCTCTCCTCATCCTTCTAGTTGAAATCAAAGAGTACATGTCTAGAAAACATATATTATAGAAGATTTACCCTAGAAACCTCGTCAGATCTGGTAACCAGATCATACATGTACAAACATCACCCTTCAGGCAGATTGAACGGTTTTAGCACTATTTATTTTATTTATTTATTTATTTATTTATTTATTGCAAGTCACGTTCGGGATCTAATTGTTTTGGGTTCGGATCTCTTTCGTGTTCAATATTGACTCTTTCCTATAAGGTTCAGGTTAATTCGATTTTTCAAGAGAAAGTACCGAGTACTGTTTCAGATTAAAAACTATATTTTTCAAGATGAATGACTCTATATATGTTCATTTTTCTACATAAAACAACATTATTATTATAGGTATATTTTTTCTTAATTATGTTAAATTGCAGATCAAGTTTCTTTAAATGCAGTTGCGGGTCAATAAATAAAATTTTATAGCATTTTGGATCAACCATTTTTTTAGATTATTATTGTCAACTACGAGTCGAGTTCTGAGCTTTGGGCTTGCTTTAACTCTCTAATTACAATGCTAACATATATAAGACTGCCACAGGCGACTATTTTTTAAATCTTTTTCGCACTACATTTTCTAAATAAAACTCTTTTATATACGTCAGCAAATAAATAAGTAGAATGCTGTATTCATATTTAAAAAGGTAACCTTAAAATTACTCTAGGTGTAAACTACTTTAAGAGATGACAAAAAATATTTAAATATTTTTAAGTAATATATTAAGTATATATTTTTAAGTAATTTACACATAGTGTAGTTTTAAGTTTATATTTTATATACGCCTTCAATACACTTGCATGAGAAATATACAGCATAATGTATCTTTTATAAATAGTGATATGAATAAAATATAAAAATAGTCTCCTGTGGCAGCCCTGTATATTTTCTACCAACCAGGAATAACTGTTTGGCCTCCATTTTTTAATCAGAAATTTCGTGCTCAAGCCAGAAATAAAGGATAGTATTTTACTGTTAATTTCATACGAGATATTTAGCGGTCACTTAAAGTAAAAATAAATCTTTTGAAATTTACGGTAGGAATTTGAAATTCTGGATCAAAATCGTAGGCGAAACTGGCAACCCTGCGCTACCATCAGTGATTTGAATTTAGCATATTTTTTATTTCAGATATTCCAAAATCATACCAGACATTTAAAATAGCAATTTTTGCTTTATTTAATATAGCCCAGTCATTTTAGCAAAAATAGGGGGGAAAATTAGAATAAAGCTGGATTTTTGGATAGGTGCTAGTTAGGTTATGTAGTTAAACATACTAAAAGTCCCCATCGATCCGTTGTGAGCTTTCGCCACCAGGGGCGCTAAAGAGCTTGAAAATCAGTTTTTTGTGAATATCTCATGTACAATGGCATTTAGAGAAAAAAGGTGAATTACAAAGTTGTAGATAGTTTAATTTTCTATAAAAAGTGTCATTAACATTTGTTTGTCACATTAACCCTTCCCTGTCAAAAATGTAAAAAGTGAGCATATTTGAAAGTAAAATTATAACAATTCAAAAAATCTGCTGCTATTTAAAAAAAAAAAAAAAAAAAAAAAAATTAAACAGATCTATAATTCTTACCTTTGAATGGGGAAAGTGAAAATATAATATACATTTATGCTTATTTCCACACCACTCCCCAGACAACACAAATACATCCTAAAAACATCCAGAAGATATCACGCTTCGGACATGCGTGATATCCTGTGGACCGATGAATTGGTCCTATAGACAGTTACAGAACATCCCCTGGGTTTCGAAATGTCACACCTGTCAACATCCTACGGATGTCACTTCATGACACCTTTAGGATGCTTATAGGATGCTTATATGATAACCTCTGGACGGTCCTAAAATCATCCTAATAATGCCATATTACAGATAAGCTGATATCCTATGGATGAGTGAATTCGTCTTGTGGACAGTTGTAGGACATCCCCTTAAGTTCGAAGTGTGAAACCTGCCAATGTCCTGTGGACAACATTTTACTACACATTTTGTACAGTAATAGGACAGTTGCAGATACCCCCTGGATCACCCAAATTCAACCTGCAGTATATAATTTTCTTTTTTGACATGTCAGGGGTTGATCCAGATTTTTATTCTTGGGGCCCATTTTGTGAAAATGTAAAATTATTTCTGTGGTAAAAAAATAGTAATAGTAATGAAACTAGAAACCTAGTTACGCAAATTCGAACCAAGCATTTATTAACAAAAACATCTTTAAATCCTTTTGCTAAAGGTTTTTTTTTTCATAAATTGGTTATATTTACAAATTACACATTTTTAAACAGTTTTTATGAAAAAGAATTTTATAAAAGAGCCTATTTTATTAAAAGAAATTTCGTGAAGTGGCCTATTTTATTAAATTAATTTTTTTGAAGGGACAATAGACCTCTGCATGTGTATAAAAAAGTATGATCTTCAGCATTATTTTATCCAAATACTTCTAGCAAACATTTCCTAATTGGACAGGTTTTTGAATTTTTCTATTAACACGTCGAATGCCATGTCAGTCACTGAGTTTAAAAATATATTGTTTTAAGCAATCCGTGAAGATTTATTTAAATTTTACTGAACTTAATTAAACTTAAAATTATAGGATTTTACTTTCTTAATTATTTAAACACTAATTTATTTTTATTTTATATCATATATTACATTGTCAGTCACCAGTAGCCGAAGCAAAGTTCAGTGTCGTCACCATGGATCGCAATGTGTTAAATTTAAATATTTTTAAACAATTTAGGATAGCTAAAGGTATTATGCAATAACTTTTTTTTTAAATGAAGGTATTTTTACTTTCAGAATTGGTTAAACAAAAGTACCTGTATTTAAAAAACTGCAACTAAAATTGGAAAAGTACAAAATACTCTTATTAAAAATAGACCTTAGCTGTGGAATGAAAAATAAAAGGTTAAAAATTTTGAAATTAAAACAAGAACCTACCTAAATGTTTAGCATTAGCGAGCAGGTGTTTTTAAGTGAAGTTTTCTCAATATTAAATAATAATCAGACAAATTGTCAGATCATTTACAGAGAGACAAGTTTTCCATTACATTATGATGAACACTTTATTATATACATTAGTAGATTAAATAATATTTATTGAAGTATTCACAGAATGCATTTTTAGTTCTTCTAGCCGAGATTTTAATTCTGAATGAGCATTCTTGTTTTTCCATTATCTGCATGAGAAATTTTATTTAATGACGCTTCTTACAAGGTATCAAGTTGATTTTATGATTTTCAATTTATAATTTTCTTTTCAGTTTTAAACAAAGTCGTTAAAACAATAATAATAATAATGGAGTCAATGAAGATCCAAAATGGTACTAACAGAGTTAGGACCTTTCTTGTAAGATGTCCAGAATGACTACAAAAATGGTAAAAAAAAAAATAAATAAATAAAAAATAAATAAATAAAAATCCTTTTTTAAGAGAATATATTTCAAAAAATATTTTTTCTGAAAAGATAAAATTTTATGACATTTTTAAAAATAAAAGCATGAAACTCGCTGACATAACGTTTGAAGAGATGTATAAGCAGTTGTGTGTTTTTATTTTGCACTTTTCTAAACAGTTATTTTATTAGTACAAACATTATTTTTATTCTTATTCTCTTGCTTCCAGAAATTTCTTTTAAAATGTCCATTTCGATAATGTTTTTTGCAATATATTCTGCCTGTATCACAAAATGTTAAGCACGGCACATTATAGTTCATGAATAAGATAATCTTGCCAATATGTTTCATCTGCAAGGGAAAGTGCTAATATTTCTACAAGCAGACAAATTTGCATGATTTTAAGAGTACTTTACAAACATCCATCTCTAGATCCAGTGACGCAGCCAGAATTCGGTTCTAGGGGGGGTTTTGAGTTTCTGATAAAGGTTTTTGCCGGTTATTTGAATCGCCGGTTAATAGAATCAGTACTAATTAGAATATTCACTGTATAATACTTAAGCTCGAAGAGCATCTGTGTGGCAGGAAATCATCATTCTTTTAGCATAATGCGTCTCAGAAAAGTGATTTAGTTCTAATAACCAATTTTTATTTAACTAATCCATGTAATATGCACTTTCAGAGTTTTAAGTAGAATTTTCGCCATTTAATTGAATCACTTTATTTAATAAAATCTGATTCAATAAAGCAACGGATTCCGAAATACGCCAAAATGATTAAATATTAAGTTTGGTTTTGTTTCATATAAGCAGCAATTATAGCGATCTTTCTTAGCTCTGGGAGGGGTTTTAACCCCAAAACCCCCCCTCTGGCTGCGCGACTGTCTAGATCTAGCTTATCTCAGTATAAAAGCTAAAGGGACAGGCCCATTTAGAGTTCATAGGTAATATATCATTATTAAAAAATAAATCACACTAGGCCACTAGACTAATTTTGATAAAAAATGACATTTGGCAAATTAAAATTACTTTGCAATTAAAACAAATCAAAGACAAAAAAGCAAATTATTTTTCGTCTTTTGTATGTAGATCAGAATAAATCAAGGTTACTATTTAAATAAAAGTAATGATTTTTTTCAGAACAGCAATTACCGAAAAATTAATTTAGTTTTTGAACAAAAAATATAGGCGATTAAAGAAATTTTTTTTAAAAATTTGAAAAAAAAGTAATATAATTTTAACATGTTCCATAATTAAATTTGTTCAATTAAACATTTCTTTTTGAATGACCATGAAAAATTTCCAATAGAGAATAAGCTTTCTAAGCTGAGTTATATATATATATATATATACTTTTTTTTTGGTTGGGGGGGGGGGGATGGTCTGAAAGGAAAAAATGAAAAAGAGAATTCTAGATCCGTACACCAATTTTTATTTTATCCATCTCTTATTAATCTACACAGTTATATCTTTTCTCTTAACATAATATTTTCTCTCTTTAGCATGTCTTAGCCATGTTTTAATGTCTTCAACAGCAGACTTGGTAACAGATTGCTCCTCACAAACTGCATCTGAAACAGAAACAAATGAACATCAGAAAATTTACTTATTTACGAAAAAAGTTTGATTATTTTCACTTTTTAATATTTTAAAAAGTGCTTATTACTTGTCTCAAGTAATGCATGATAATTTATTAGAAAAAAGCGTAAACAAAATGAATAACTTTTTAATATTTGGTTTGTTTTAAATATTAATGTTTGTCAAATAATGAAGTAAAAAATGTTTAGTATACTGACTTTAAAGTTTACTAAATATGCAATTAATCGGTGACATATCAAAAATATTTAAAACAGAATATTAATTTGGAAATTTTTTGTATACAGAGCATAACTTCTAGCTAAAATAAATAAAAAAATTTATTTATTCTGATTTATTATGTTAGTTTAGCTAATGATTTCTTATAAAAAGTATAATTACATGTGTATGTATCATAGATTACACGTGTCATGTGGGATCAGCAGACAATTTTTTAATTTCAAATTGAAAATTTTTGCTTTATTTTTTGTTAGAGTAAAAAAAATTTATATAATATAATTCATCCAATGTTATTCATCTAAAGTTAAATACATTTGGGCATTTGGCACCAAATTTAATTATAATTTACAGGAAATAATAAATTTTCACTTAATCCTATAAAGTACATATATACATTAAAAACATATAATGGTAACTAATAATTACAAATAAAAAAATAAACTACTAGGCGGTATTAGAAATGTTATTTTACAAATGAGATAAAATATAAATTTTCATGGAAAAAAAAAAAAAAAAAGCTTAAATGTATGCACACAACAAGCAAAATATTGCATAGCTGCCAACATCCTTCGCTTTTTAAACCCGGAAAAAATTTACAGTAAATTTTACTATTTCAAATCAACGTAATCTATCGATTGAACAAGACAAAAAATTTTATTAAATTTTTTTGGGCAAAAAAATCAGAAGAGTTGGCAGCTATGATATTGTATGTATATATATATATATTCAAAACATTTCTGAAACCATGTCAATATGAAAATATGTCAAACACTTATGCCAGCAATACAGCACGACAGTGGTCACAATACAGCACATACAGCACATGGTAAATGACATCACAGTCGTTTTCGTCTGTGATGCAGCGTTTTGCCGCCAAGACAAAAACTGGCATTTTAAAATTCATTTAGTGAATTATTAAAGCTTCAAATATACATAAAAATAGTATCAATTTTCTTGATTTTTTGTGATCTTCAATATAAAAGTGAAAAGGAAAATCATGAACTTTCTCCATTATCAAATAAAACAAGCTGATCTACAACTTGTTATATTTTCTGACCACTTATCGAGAATATTACTGTGTGAGAAAGTAAAATATAACCACCAAAGAAACTACAAAAGAAATTGCCTTTATATCTATGTTTTAATATTTTAAAGATGCAAAATTCAAGTAATTAAAAATACATATTATAAATTTTTAGCTGTATCCAAATTGAGGTTTTTTGAGAATGAGATTGAAAAATAAATGCACATCAGTTTTTAAATGGTTGTAGAGTTAAAAAAAAAAAAAAAAAGTTATTTAAAAACCATAATAAACAAAAATATTCTACCCAGTATTTTTAGTCAATTTTCTGACAAAAAAGTAAGCATATTTGGTTGTAAATTATAAACTTAAAATTCTTTAATTCATTGAAGAGGTTAGACTAATAGCACCATCAATAGCTTTTCAGATGTGGGAATCATTTATGCGTTATAGAAGTTATTTATCATGGTTTCAATATTTTAAACGTAAAAATTTAAGAATTTTTCTAATAAAACATTTAAGTTATTTACCGTCAAGTCTCGACAGGTGCTATCTAGTAATAGACATTTAATGCTACATGCAAATTGAGCACAAAATTTTATCTAATGTTGGTAACACAATTATTCCGGGGAATGCAGTATACCACTATTACTTAAAAAAGTAAAAAATAAATAAAACTTGGGCAAATTTTACAAAAGAAAATAATTTTGTAGTTGTCAATTGCAACTAAATTAATTCATCACTTACTAGTAACGACTAACAAATATTAATAATTTGTAGCACTATAAAGAAGAGTTTCTTAGAGATTATTCTTCAAGTATAATCTCTAAGAATTATGACTAATCTTCAAACATTAAGATAGTCGGAAAAAATGGTGAAAATGCATATGATATATACTTGATTTTCTGGTCCTGAAAGTTTTTCTTGTAAGCACTGCAGACTGCACTTATCCATTAAGAGGAAATCTTCAAACTCAGGTGCTTTTGAACTGTGGAAGCAGAAGCTGAAAGAGATTAAATAGATAAAATTAAGTATGGACTAATACAAAATATATTCTGAGATTTATCATTTTCAACAATTAACGACATTTTTAAAATCAGTATTTTTATACTCCTCCCAACCCCCTAAATTTAAAAACAGGATAATCTAAAAGAACATTATGTAATAGAGATGAAGTATCAATGCCTTGCAAGGCTATCCCTTTAAACATTATCAGAATTTCCCTCAGAGGGTTTCAGAATGGCGCTGCACCCCTCCTGCCCTCTGGTTTAAAAAATAGCGCCCTTCTTGCCCCACATTTGAAAAAACGCAGCTCTCCAGCGATGACCCCAAACGTGCTGTAGCACATAAATTGAGCAAAAAATCGGCGATGGAACGCAAAAAACAGCCTCATACGCGTCCTGTGTTACGGGTAATTTCGTAAAAAAAAAAAATCGCTAAGAAAACGGCAAGTTTCGTTAGAAATTGCGAAATAACCACTAATTTCCGGCAAGATTCAAAAAAAAAAAAATGACTAATTTCATCATAAAATTTCACTAAACGGCAGATTTCCTCAAAAGATAGTAAAAAACAAAAAATTTCTTCCAAAAATCATGATAAAATGGAAAATTTTGACAAATGAGTCGCAAAAAATGGCAACTTTCATCAAAAAATAGCAATAAAACGGCAGATTTCGTCAAAAGATTTGCGAAAAACCCTGCAAATTTCGTCCAAAAATCGCAATAAAATGGAAAATTCCGTGAAAACTTCAGTTTTTTGCGATATTTTCACGAGATTTCACGTTTTTTCACGATTTTTTTAGCAAAATATGACGTTTTGGCTATCATGTAGTATTCGCCCGAAGATGGCAGCCATTTTGTTTCCCGATTTTAAATCTCTGTATTTGTATTTATCCATTTATTTCTGTTGTTGTTTTTTTAAATGTATATTCTCTGAAACAGTTTTGATTGTAATTTCGGAATAGATATATATATTTAAATTAATATTTGCTTCATTTCACTGTTTTAAAATTTATGAATTTATCGTTTGCTAATTATGAATTCCTTCTCTCCCTCCCGTTATTTTTTTTCTTTTTTATAAATAATACTTCGACTGCTGCTTTTCAATTTAAAAATTTGTAGTTTATGTTTAATTTCTGAATTGTTCAAAATTTAAGTATAAAGTGGTCAAAAGTGACCAACAAAGAAACAAGATGGCGGTATTCCGGGCGAATACTACATCTGTTCCGCCGTTTTTTGCGATCTTTTAACAAAAATTGCTGTTTTTTCGCGATTTTTTAAAGCAATTATTTATACTTTTTAAAGCAAAATATGCCATTATTTGAGATCTTTTAACAAAATCTGCTGTTTTTAGCGATCTTTTAACAAAATTGGCCGTTTTTTCGCGACCTTTTAACAAAATTTACCTTTTTTTTCTTTCAATTTTTTGATGAAATTTTTGTTTTTTCACAGCTTTTTGAACCGCTAGATTCTAGATTCAACTCTATAAAAGTGCCCTGAAAAATGTAAAAAGTGCCCTTTTCAGAACAGTAGCGCCCTGCTCTTTTTTAAACTTGAGGGAAACTCTGCATTATGATTTTATTACATTTTTGAAAAACATTACGAATGACATGAAGTTTGGAAATGACAATATAACTTTAAAAATTCGGAATTAATCTTATGTCCTTCAAGGATAGAGCTGTTGCAAACTGCACATATTCGTTTCTAAGAAACAGGATTCTTTAAGATACAAAATATTGAACCATTACTTATAAATATGACTCGTTAATCATATATGTCAAACACAGCTGAACAAAGTGAAACTATCTTCAAAAGCTACTTACATTTGTATAATTCACGAATGCAGCCAGACAGCCGAGTGCAGATTGATTTGGATTTTGTATGGCAGGGTTAGCATGGAACTTGGAATTTCACGACCAGGAAATTTTTTTGTACCAGTATTTTCTCTTAGAAAATGTATCTTTAAATAGGACAAAATTCATGAAATCCCGTACAAAAATATAACGTGGGCAGGAGGCTCTCGCCCAAAAAATTTTGCATTTTGAAACTATGATCAACTCTTACGACCATTTTGTTAATTTTGTGATATTTTCGTGCAACTGATTGACACATTTTGCAAGTTTTCTAGTGCAAAAGATAGTTGAAATTCATGATTTTTTTTCCCGACCAATCGACATATTTCGCAATATTTTCCTGCAATCAAGTGACAATTTTCATACTATTTTCCACTGCAAAAAAAGAGAGATTCTGCTTCGAATTTTTCAAAAAATCAATGCATTCAATTCCATAAATTATGAAAAATCGGTTATCAGATCAAAAATTCAGACTTACTGATATGGCAAATTTTGATAAAGTCAGACATGCTACAGCTTCAGCCAAAAAAAAAAAAAAAAAAAAAAAAAAAAAAGCAAACAACTTTCAGGATTTTATGCACTTTTGACAAAATTCGCATTTTCTTGCAGTGTTTTTCATGACCATTTTATGAAAATCACACTTTTTTCCCACAGTCTTTTCTATGAAATTCGCATTTATCCATGATCCTTTAGCAATATTTGTGGTTTTTCTCACCCTTTTTAGACAATATTAGTGTTTTAATTTTTTACGATATTTCCAGAAAATTTGCATAATTTTGACAATTTTTCATCAAAATTCACGTATTTTTCGTGATCTTAAAAGAAAATTCACGCATTTTCCCAATCCTTTGACAAAATTCATGATTTTCCTCCACTTTTTTGACAAAATTCGCAATTATATTCCGATTTTTCAACAAAATGCGCTATTTTCATTCAAACTTTCGACAAAACACGCAATTCCCCCCAATTTTACTACAAAATAAGTCTATTTTCTGTGATCTTATGACAAAATTTGCATATTTTCTGTGATCTTTCAGCAAAATTAGTGCAATTTCCATGATCTTTCGACAAAATCTGTATATTTTCCCCGATCTTTTGACAAAATCCGCAAACTTTTCCCGATCTTTCGACAAAAACTGGAAACTTTTTTCGATCTTTCGACAAAATCTGCATCATACTTTTCCCAATCTTTCAACAAAACTAGAATATTTTCTCCAATCTTTCGACAAAAATTGGAGTATCTTTCACATCTATCCAATGAAATTCGAGTATTTTCGCGATCATTTAACATAAACAGCATCTTTTCCGTAATCCTATGAAGGAAATCACATTTTTTTTCTTTCTAGAATCATGCGATGGAAATCGTGCTACCTCCCCCGATCATTTGAAGAAATTTTTTTCCTTGATCGTTTAACAAATTTATATATATGTATTTTTTGTTTGTTTTTTATACTTTGGAGAATTTTTCATTTTTTCCTGCAATCTCTTGAAGAAATTTTCTCAATTTTGGACGCAATTTGTACTTGTGTTTTTGTTGTATTTACTGCCTCCCCCCCTCCCCCCCACACACATAAAAATGGCAACAAATTTCAATGCATATGGAATTCCATGGAAAAATAGTATGCCTGCAAAGTGTCACAGGAAAAAAAAAAAAAAAAAAAAAAAAAAAAAAACCACGTCAAATTTGTCAAAGGAGTGCGATAAAACTCAAATTTGGTTGAGAAATTGAGAAAAAATGCAAATTTAGGGAATTTCTTTAAGGGATCACAGGAAAAACGCGGAATTTGTCAAAGGGTCACTTCAGCAGTGAATCTGAGGGGGTGAGGGAACTAAAATTCACAGCAAATTTTCTGATATGTTTCGCCACAGTGTATGTGTGTGGGGAGGGGTGGAGGAAGGAAACCCAACTGTGACACAATGTTTTTTCCGCAGCCCTTTGACGAATGGATTTTTCGAGATCTTTTCAGGAAATTTGCAGATTTTTCACAATTATGACAAAGTTTGTTCATTTTTTTTTCATTTTTTTGACGAAATTTGCTGTACTTTCAAATGTTAAAATGATGTTTATTCTTATACTTTCGCTAATTCCTTTTCGTTCATAAATACATATACAGTAGACTCCCTCAAATCCACACTCCTAAAATCCGCAACTCTCTAAAATCCGCACATATTTTACAGATGTAAACAATGAAACAGTCAGTTCAGATGTAAGTGCAAAATTTCACTTTTTTAGTTTATATCAATTCCATACATTTTTTAATTTGTAATTTTTGTTAAGGTTATTGAATTGATGTTTTTTCATGAAGAAAGAATAATCTATTCCTGAAAAAATAAAGATATCGCTGATATCATTGGTAATCACAATCTTACCACATATACTTATGTATTATAATCAAGCTTTTTTAGTTATTAAGTCTGGCTAAACCTGAAATAAAGCTTCATTATTTTATGATCCTGATGTGAATTAGTAATGTACTTTTATGAGGCAAGTTTCATTGAATAATTTAAGAAAAACACATTTCATATTTATAATGAATATTTAATTGTACATTGATGATTATTAACTTGACCTTTGCTTTTAGTATTTTAATCATTTTAAAAATTATCTAAATTTTTATTATTTTAATTTATTACTTATTTTAATATTTTAGTATATTGTAAGCATTCATTATACTTTAGATTGCATCATTAATTACATTCAAATTATTGTTTAAAAATTGTAAATAAAGCAATGACCAGAAATCCACAAAACCTCTCGTCCCAAGCTGTGTGGAATTGAGGGAGTCTACTGTATTTGCATTAGTATTTCTAAAAATGTATAATTTACACAGATTTCATTCAGATATGAAGAAATTGAAATGTTGTTAAAAGTTAGCATTTTACAATAGTTTTAGGACTTGACAGCCATCGAAATATCGTCATGAGGAGCAATTAGCAGTCGCACCCGGAAATTTTGTTTAAAATGCTTAATCATGAAATTCTTTAAAAGGTTTTTTTTTTTTTTTTTTTTTAATATGCTTTTATTTAAAAATGGAAAACACTTTTCAGGGATATGTTTAGGAAAATTTTAGGTCCTTTAAAGGACCCTTCACAAAATAATTTATCTTAAAACAGGACCCTTCACAAATTTTTTTTATCCACAAATACGATTCTTCACAAAAATATTTCATCCCAAAACAGGACCCTTCACAAAATTATTTGTCTCTTAAATAGACTTTTTACAAAATATCTTCACGTTTAAATTGAATTTTTCACAAATTTAATTATTTGGTAATAAAATCTGGCTTGTAAATAAGCAGTTGAACACAGCAAAAAGCATATAACTTAGCTTTATACAAATGAAAAATAGAACCTGAAGACATCGTAATTTAAAATTCACAAAATTCTGACAATAATTTTCACAAATAAGAAAAAAAATTCACAATTTCACAAAAACAGGACTCTGTGTGAAAAGTCTGGACAGACCCCCTGCTTTTTAATCACATGGTTTCTGAATTTGAACACTTGCAACTCGCAAATAAAATTTTGAATTGCAATTCAAAATTTTATTTGTGACATAAGTGCCATTAAAAAATCTCACAGCTGTTTTTTTTTTTCTTTTCTAGAATCAATTTAAAAATCATCTGAAATTTCATAATTATATTGAAGAAAAATATTTCTGAAATATACATTTTAACAATATTTAAGTTTAATTGAAATATAACAATATGAAACGTTTTACTCAAGTGCTTTATTTTTTGAATGACCTATAGATGAAACACGGGAAAGAATATCTTAATGCTTCAAACAAAATAAAGTAAAAAACTAACTGTGTACAATCAATAAATAATCAAAGTCAACTCAAGTTTTTAAAAGCACTTGGGTTATTCTCTACAATACTGCAAATTTGACCAAGCAGTCTGACTTGAATGTTACATAGGTAAATTTTCATAAAAATTGGATAAATTGTTAGTAATTGGTCAATTGTTGAAGATTTTAATAGCAGCAGAAATCGTTATAAAATTTTAAACAAAAGTCATATTCCCCATTCACTTTATCATTAACTCATAACAATAAATGTGAGGGAATGACGAGTGAGGGAATGATGAAATTAAGATGTTTTTACTAACTGTCATGAAAAATGCAAAATTATGGAAAAAAACAAACTGATTCCTCAAAGAAGAACACATAACATATAATGTATGATAAAATTAAAAATTTTGAAAATTGCTAAAAATTTAGCATTCTGTGTGAGGGAATGACTGCTAATAAAAATACTCCCCGATTTTCTGATTGAAAAAAATTTCTATAAAATTAACAAAAACTTATACCACCAATTTATGTTGCTGGACTGACAAGTACTCAAATTAGCTTCCTCTCTGTAAAGAATGCTAGACTGCTGCTCATCTTTAGTGATAGGATATTTGCGATAATAGCAAGGTGTGAGGGAATGATGGTCTAACATGGGGAGACATATAATTGATTGAGTAGACAACATAATTATAGTAAAAAAAAATATTTTTATTATTTTTTGTAAGGTACCAATTAAGAACTTTATTTTGCTTAGGGTGTTTTTAATTATTTTTATTTCTGAATGGAAAAAATCAGGCAGTAAAGTATGGTAGTATGGGTAGGGGAGAAGTGAGGGAATGATATTTGCATGATATATCTTAATTTTAAAATATTAAATTTGTTTATTTTTAAATTTTACGCCCTGCCCCTAATAAACAAACTTTGGACCTTCTAATAAAAGTATAAATAAATAAAAATAAAATGAAATTTAGAGCATTTATATGGCTGGGAACCACTTTTTGCACTATTGCAGAGAATAACCCACTTGTTGTTACATCAACGTAAATATTAAATTCAAATTTTTGATTTCTCTAAAGCTGATAAATAAAATCATCTTGTTAAAATGATCTTGTTTTCTATTAAACAGCTTTGCTACAAAAAAGCATTGAAATAGAACAAATGCTGCTGCCACATCAGGGTGTCGGCGTTTTTTCTTTAGAGATTTTGGCGAGAAAACAGTTTTGAAATACTTGTATTTATAAACCAGTTTATTTTATAATAAAAAAACATATACATTTACTTCAATACATCAGTTGACATTCATCATCTACAAAACAGAAATTTTTCAATTTTATAAAACAAATTTATTTTTTACTGTAAAAATATATATTGTTTTATAAAATTATTTCTTATTCGGGCGATGACTAGGCCTAATTTACTAATTGCATTTTAATGAAATTTTGCCAACATTATACAAACATAGAGCCAGAATAATTATAAAGAAATGCATTGTAAATAAAAATGAAAGAAAATTCTTACCTTATACCCACATTCTATTCCACTTTTCACTTATTGGAAATTCGCCATCGCCATGCGGTGTAACATAAACATTGGAAGTTGGTTGGTAGGTTGCACATCGAGTACAGGGATAAAATCCAAGGAGTCGAACTATGCATGCATGTACAACGTCCTCCGGCCGTTCTAGGGATAGTACTGTGTGGACGGTCCTGTCTTCCGTATTCTGGGGACATTCAGAGGATAATTTTATAGGATATGACAACTACAGGATCTCTAGAATCATTCTAAAGCGTCCGCAGGACGATTGTGGTTGTCTGGGTCTTGAGGTAAAACACTTAGTGCTTTTTTTTGTGGTTTCCCCCGTAGGCATATTCACTTGTAGTGACTGTCTTAATCCAATTTAAGTCGTTTAACTGCTTTAGTAGTTCTTTGCACAGCTTCAATTTCTACACTCGATTCAGATTCGTAATTATCTGTATTTATTTCTTTCGTTGCTGTACTGCTTTCAGTATTTTTTGTTTGCCTTTCGATATCATCACTGAATACAGAAGTAGCGCTTCCCTCCTCCCTTGCAGTGGACAGGATACTGTCAATATTTTCCTCGTCTTCAAATTCAATTTTACTTGCATTATGAAATGAAACTCTACAGCAATTTATGAAATATCAGAACATTTCAATCCAATTTTTCAGCATCCACATGCTTTTCCACATCCTTTGGAGCAAGTATAAAAAATAGATTCAATAATATCTTTTGGTGCGGGCGGTAAGGTAGCAAGAATTGGAAACAAATTAGGTGCATTTTGCCAGCCCCAGTTCTCAGGAAGTAGTTTATTGCTCAACCAGTATTGTACTTGATGATAAATACGTTAACTGTACAATCTAGCTGCATCTTCGGCAGGCGGCAATGATAAAAGGCTTTTTTTACCAACAGCAACTCTTTTCTTGAAACTTACATAACGGTACTTTTTCAGAAATTTTTTTGCTTTACTACCGTTTAAAGCAAGAAAAATAGTTTATCCAGCCTCGGAAACTTCAAATTAAGATATTTGATCACTTTCAAAAATGCTGGCAGCTTGTATGTTATGATCTTCTTCCTTCTTCAAAAATTTTGCTAACTACATTTTACCTTTCCCAAACATTGCTGATGTCGAGTCACAACCTGAAAAAGTGTGAAGGAACAATATATGATCTTTCAGTACAGCATCATTGTTAAAACTGTGCGATGAATACAGGGTGGTAACAATTCGTCCTCTTCCAGACTTGATAAAAAATATCTCTATCTCTGGAGGTGCTAAAACTGTCAACAATACGAGCAAGTCAACATCATCGCCAACAACAGCAGAAAGCGCACCAGACTTTTCTACTTTAATAACTGTGTTAACAATTAGTGTGTCTGCATCATCTTCTGCTTGTTTCGCTTCGAACCCATTCTCCATAAATTTCTCCATAAGCATAGATATGAGACGTGTCTTATTTTAATGATTAGATTAAAAAAATTCTTTTCCGCGATACTATAGAGCTTTCTTTTTTTCCTTCTGTAAAAAATCTTCGTCTAATGTATCAGAAATAACAAACATTTTCCCTTAAATTCAAACAATGGACTGTCATTTCTCAATTTTTCCTTCAATGGATGATTAATTTGTGCGGATGTTGATCGTTTTTCCGCAATAGATTTATTGTATGATTTAATAGAATTCTTTCGTGAATAATTTTTCTTACTCTTTGAATAAACTGTAAATTCATTATTGTTTTTAGCCATTTCTTCAAATATTTTCCACTTATGGTCATCTCTTTTCAAACTTGCTGTCACAAGCGACTTCAGACCCTTTTTTTCTGTTTTTACAAAATCTTTCGAAACCCAGTCCTCATCTCATGCAAGATAAACTATTTTGTCAATCTCCATTTTTCGCTCAGAATCAGCAATTAAGAAAGAGTCATTTTAAACTGTCATAAATAATTTAAAACTTTCTACAACATGCGTTGAAAATTATTCTCTTCCTAAAATCTTAAAAAGAATAAATACTCCGTTCAATAAATTAGGGTCATTCCATACTAGCGAAATGAGCACCAAATAAAAATAAAATATTTAAAAAGCATTGCACGTGGTACATTTCGACAAATGCAAATAGAAATAGGGTATTGGGCAATGACTATTCGTCACCTGAGAATAATAAAGTTCTATCTGTGTTTTTCAAAATATTAACTTATCTATATAGAAAGACTCTATTTGTATCTATGAAGGCATTTTTGCATCAAAATGATGTTATATATAATTTACATATGACCTTACAATCATAATATGACATTATTTTAATCCACAAATGCCTTCATAGATACAAATAGATCATTTCTATATCGATAAGTCGATTTTTTCAAAAACACAGATAGAACCTTATTATTCTCAGGTGACGTATTGCACAAGCGCGCGAAAACGCCATACAAACAATGGGGGAGAGACGAGGGGGGGGGGGGAATCAAAAGTTCTTTAGTATTTGTTCTGCCTCTTCGCCGCGTTATGATTGTGCTTGCACATTCTTTTTCAATAATGTTTATTTTATCTTAACACTAGAACCGCGGAGACGGGTCATTTTGACCCGTACTCAATGAAAATATGTCGATTCGAACCAGATAAATCTTCTTAAAATAATTTACATATAAGCTTCACAAAAATTATTTAAAATAAATAACTAAAATAGACTTAAATTCTGAAGTGAATTATTTTTTATAAAACTTGGGTAAAATTTCCCGCGGTTCTAGTGTTAATTTTTGGCAGGGAAGGGTTGGTGTGACAAAAAAATGTTAATGACACTTTTTGTAGGAAATTAAATTATCTACATTTTTGTGACTGAACGTTTTTGTCTAGATGCCATTGTTCGTGAGATATTCACAGAAAACCGATTTTCAAGCTCTTTAGCGCCCCCTGGAGGCGAAAGCTCACGTCGGATCGATGGGGACTTTTAGTACATTAAACTACATACCCTTACTAGCACCTATGGAAAAATCCAACTTTGTTTAAATTTTTTCCGCTATTTGCAAAAAAAGGTGCTAAAATGACTGGACTAATAACAGACATTTAGTATTTAAATAAAGCAAAATTTATTATTGAAATTTTCTGATGTGAATTCATATTCTCGGAATTATTGAATTTCTATTAGAACATTTTCTACCAAGGAAATTAGATTTTAATCGTTTCCTTGTTTTGCCTGTACGTCGTACGGTCAAACTATTTTTGCCAATCATGATTTGCCCGTACCATGTAAGGGCATCCGTACTCCAATCATAATTTATTATTCTGCACAGTAAAATTTCATTGTAAATTTTCTATCATTTAATCCAACATTTTTCTGATTCAATTAGGCAAGAAATTCCGTTTTGAAAAACTGGTGTTAAAAGATTAAAAAATCTGTAAAAGATATGAAAAAATAGACATTTGAAAGTTTTTTTTTTTTTTTTTCCAAAAATATTGATCAGTCAAGTGGTTAAAAGAGTTTAGGTATTCCAATCGACTTCAATCCATTCTACAAGTGAACAAAATTTTAACAACTATTGACTAATCCGTTCCGAAAATCATCTATATCAATGTAATCAGCCGAGATGAAAATCAAACTAAATTAAAAAATCCGGCTTATTTTATTTATGTATATGTTCAGTGTTGCCAGTGGGCTACTTTTTTATAATTCGGATTTGTTGATTGGCACCACTTTTTTGAAACGGTAAATTACCTTTAGTTTTCGCCTTAATTATCATGTCATTCAATAAGGCACATTTCATCATTTGTAAAAAGTGGTGCAAATCAAGAATCTGAATTAAAAAAAAGTAGCCCATCTGGCAGCACTGTATATGTTAATTTTAATAAAACAGCTTAATAAATGTGCATTTCATTTTGATAATATTTATTTTTGTTTGGATTAGGATAAATTTGCCATGCCAACTTTAATAAACAGGAAGAAGTTTTTAATTTTATTCAAATTTTAATTTGTTTTTCTTAGCACTTATTTGGATAGTGATAATTTTAACGTAACGCTTTTAATATACAGAAACAAGTGTATTTTAATTTAAATACTTCCTATTTGCAAATATAATCATGCATTTAAATAAAAATTCCATTTCGGTGTGGTTACGCTTTAACAATTTAGACATTTCCTGTTTATATTACATTTGCTTAATTGTTTGTGCTTCTAAAGTTAATAAAAATAAATACAAAATGTCATTGTCAAATATTTTTTTAATTATGTTGTCATTTATTGATAATTCAAGGTGAGAAAAACGTGAGTTCGGAATGCCTATAGCAAAAAAACTCAGTTTAAAAGTTTAATATATATTATATTTTTTCAATTGAGAAGATGAAATCACTTACCTGTTTTGATAAACAGGTTTTTTAAAGTAAAGATTTCTTATCAGTATAATCCAGCGTGATTTCTTGCAATGAAGATCTGATTTTTTTTTTATTTAGAGGTGAAAAAAATGAATACTGTTTTTTTATTCACACGATTGAAAAATCGATGCTTTCATACACACTGGGTTATTTATTTATTTATTTTATTGAACACATACATCTGACTTTTGTACTTGACATGAAAGCCCGCTTATAAGTCATCGTCAATGTACAGGGACGAGATACCACAAGCAAATTTTACAACACGAAAGAAATACAGCCGGGAGCTCCTCACAAAGAGTGTTTGCAAAGTAGCCAGCGGGATTCCAGCCTTCAGCATCCTACGCTCGCAAGCTATTAGCGGGGCGGTGCCTTCACCATTCGGCCACAGAGCACCCCCTCCACACAACACAGGGTTTACTTATCTGGACTATAAATGTAAACAAATAAAAAATATAAATAGAAATTAAACATATATTAATATCACAGCTAGTTTAAGCTGGATATTAAGCTAGTTTTAGAAATATTATGGTCTTAGTGTCATATGAAGCACTATTAGCTTTTGTAACAATAAAGACACAGTTTTGGTCAGCTATATTCGGAATCGGGCAAAATATATTGAAAAACCATTTTCGATATAAAATTCATTGGTATTACAGCTTAAAATACAAAACACGAAATACTTTTCAAATTTCAAAAATTCAAAATACAAAATGCATATGTATTTAGGGCAAATATCATCAAACCTGTAAGGAACAGTGAAATCTTGTTATATTCTCAGATAAAAAAATAGTTTGAATGGCTCAGACTAGAGGTCTGCACGGGCCGGGTCGGGCCGGCGGAATAGTTTCGAAATCGGGCCGGCAGATTTAGAATAATTTTTTTCAACGGGTCGGGCCGGCAAAAAAATTGAACGGGCCATACGGGCCGGGACGATAATTTTTTTATCGGCCCGGCCTGGCCCGTTCTGTAGATTTAAGCAGAAATAATAAAATATGAGCTATTTTCAACAAAATGGTTTTAACGAGAATAAGTATGAATGTGCGTCACGAGCCATAGTTTCACAGCATCGATATAAAAATGTACAGTTTAATATTTTTTTTAAATTACCGGTTTAATATTTTTAGCTGAATCGTGCCGTGCCGAGCTGAGATCCAGCTTGCATTATTTTTCTACATATAGACCAGCCGGACTGGAACTGGACTTAATTGTTCTCAAGATCTGTAGGACAGACAACATGATTTGTAAAATTATTAACAGCGATAAAGAACTTATGTTACCTTAATGTTTGGGTATATACTTCTTGATGATTTTAAAATTAATTTCCCAATAACTGGAAAGTTTGACACATTTTCTGATTAATTTTAAATTGTAAAAGTATAAAAGTGATAAGCATAACTATTGAAGGGATTTGGAATCGAATGACGTTTTTCCTTTTTGGTAAATAAAATACTTGTATAACCTTGTTGAGATATAATAGTTTCTTAAATGGTTGCAGGTTTTTCTCCCTTCCCATGCTATCGCTTCCGGAAATTCTATTCAAAATGCTAATTATGGCAGTATTTTATTTGCCTGCAATATTCTTAAATTGCTTGTATCAAAAAATGGATTGCGCCATTCAATTATATAGTTTCTGAATAAAGACACCTGCTAATCTTATGCGTTTCTGAGAATAAAATGAATTTAGAAATGTATCAGAAAGGAGTTTATTTGAATTTAAGAATGAATTTGGATTTAAAATCTTTAATAAAATGATAAAGAATTATTTTTATAAATCCACTTTCATTAAACAGCTTCAAAATTACGATGTTTTTAACTTTCTTTCTTTTACTTACCCATGATACGTAGTATAGCACAAGTCTTGCAGTCGTTTCGAAAATCGAAAAAAATTTTTTTGACGGATTTACGCTTTTCAGATAGTGGAGATTCCAAAAAACATATTTTTAGAAAAAAAAAAATTGCCGCCCGTCTGTCTGTCTTTCTATCTGTAAACGCTCTATCTCACGAACAAATTGAGATAGACTTGAAATTTTGTATTTATTATGTAAAAATGGGATGGAGCCTATTTAACATCAGTAACTTCGATTATTCAGAACTATTTTTTTCGGACTCTCGAAAAATTCGTTCTAATGAAAAGGACATAAAAATTTTCGATTTTTTAAATTTTAACTCCTTCGCGACGGGAGACTTTTACGAAATTTTAAATGTTTTGTCACCGGTTTTAAGTAACAGAAATTTGTATTTTATTAAATCAGGAAAATGCTCCGATTGAATGAGGTAAATTTTACAGTATAATTTTACTGGTGTGAATTAACAAGGATTCTTAAGCCTATTTGTGGCACGTATACGTGTCGCTCGTCCCCAAGGGGTTAAAGAGTGGAGGTAAAAGGCCATAAAATAACTTAAAATTTGCATAAAGAACAAAGTCAATTGGATTATTAGTTGCCGAGATATTTGTAATCCTGTTTTCCACAATCTTAGATTTTTCACGACTCTGTATTTCATTGAAATTTCAATTCAGATATATATTTTAATTGGAAATGAGACGCTTAATTCGACGCAGTAAAATGTTAGTTAATATGTTTATTATTTTTGGAGTTATAAGGATGTTTCTTTTACGTAGTTCAGTACTACTTGAGTAGTTTGGCACTTTATATAATTTTGTCGAAATTGGTTCATCAGCAATTCATTAATCGAGAATTACTATGTATATTAACAATATTTAAATACACGTTTAATTTTTTTTAGAATTGCAATGCATTTTACAAATAGTTTTCACATGTTTTATTTTCATATATTATGCATAATAATGATAGGTAAGTATTACGGTGGCGCCCAACGACTAGTTTTCTTTTATTCTAAGCCATATTAATTTTTTAATGAATCTTTGTTCGAATGTTGAAAGCCTAAGAATCTAAGTAATCATTAATGCTGTTAATGTGCATTTCCTGTAAAATATACTGTAAAATCATTTTATAGATATGTATGCAGTATTCTTTACAGGAATCTTAATTATTTGATAAAAATCTGAATTTTTTTAGAAATCGCAGAAATTGTAACGGGCCAAAACGGGCCGGACCTGTTTTCACTGATTTCTGTACGGGCCGGACCGGGCCCGGAGCTGGAAATTCCGGCCCGTGCAAACCTCTAGCTCAGACAGTCTTGCTTTCCATTAGTAAGACATGAGGAAAGGCGAGGAAGTTTTCTCCAAAAAACAGCATGGTGGAGGCTTATTAATAGTGTTGGGAGGCTTCGGCTATGGTGGTAAATGTAACCTGGCTTTTCCCTCAGCCAGCATGTAGTCTACCGATTACTAAGAATTGGTAAAAACCTATTTATTTCCAATAACAGAGAGAATTGCTGGCCTAAGTTGGATTTTCCAGAAGGTAAATGCCCCCATAATCTTTGCGACATCCTCTTAGGAGCGGTTTTGAACAATTGGGAGCATGTCATGGAATGGCCTGCCCTGTACCTTCGTCTCAATCCCGAAGCAAATGTGCAGGGTATCCATAATAGAGCTTTAAATGCCAATGAATGGCTCAGACAGTTTTGCTTTCATTAGTAAGACATGAGGAAAAGCGAGGACGTTTTCTCCAAAAAACAGCATGGTGGAGGCTTATTAATAGTGTTGGGAGGCTTCGGCTATGGTGGTAAATGTAACCTGGCTTTTCCCTCAGACAGCATGTAGGCTACCGATTACCAAGAATCGGTAAAAACCTATTTATTTCCAATTGCAGAGAGAATTAGTGGCCTAAGTTGGATTTTCCAGAAGGTAAATACCCCCATAATCTTTGCGACATCCTCTTAGGAATGATTTTGGAACAATTGGGGACGTGTCATAGAATGGCCTGCAATGTACCTTCGTCTCAATCCCGAAGCAAAAGTGCGGGGTATCCACAATAGAGTTTTACATGCCAATTGCAAACAGTTCAAGTCTGTGGCAGAACTGAGGGCAACATCATTGAGGTTTGTAATAATATTAATTCTATTGTCTTCCAAGGATTGGTAAATGGTATGCCACATCATACATTCCAAGTCATACATAAGCATGGTTGATATATTAGCTATTAACAATGTGCTTTTCAATAAAGGTGAATTTGGGTTTATGGTGCAAGATCTATATTGTGTTCCCGGAAGATTTTATTTTAAGACAAATGATATGTATTTAAACATACAAATTTATAAAGACTTCGAAAACAAAGAAAATGATTGTGTGGGAGAGACTATGTAGCTCACGACCCCTGTGGTCTAGTGTATAAAAAATACTTATTTCTTTAAATTTTACAGTTTTAAATTTATGTACCTAGTGTCCTGGAACCCTACGAACAAATTTGGAAGAGATGTAAGGCATAATACAACAAACAATGTTTATAATGAAAGTAGTAACGCTCTCTATTTATGAATTGAAAAATACAGGATTTTACCGTACTTAACTTTAAATAAAGACTCTCTCACATCGACATTTATTTACGGAACACATTACATGAATAGCACACGAATGAACAGAAACATAAAGTGAGTACCCGCATATTGGTCAAAGTCCGGCGATCACGGCCAAAACCGACGCTATATTTATTGGCGTCGGTGTTGTCACGTGGCTCGTCTCTCCTGAGCTCTTTTGTGACGCCTTCCTTTTTTGCTGTCGTAAAGAATTATCACCTATATGGCCTCTTTGCAAACATGCATATATATCGCTGGAAGTTCAAGTGTCCTTAAGAGTTTAGAGTGGATTTTAAGTATGTACGAATTTAGTGGCGGAACCACGGTGGGGATTTTGAAGCTCGGTAAACCAATAATTTAGTACGGTGAACTTCGTCTTATTTAATTTTCGATTTTTTTTTTTTTTTTTTTTTTTTTTTTTTTTTTTTTTTTTAATGAAACTTAGGGAAACTAAGAAAAAATGGTATGCAGTGCTTAAAAACCCCCCATTCTTACTGCGCTACTCACGAATTATGAACTCTTAAAGATTGAAAATTTTAAAAATACGAGAATTATACTGCCAAAAATCTCATTAACAGAAAAAATACGCTCTTTTGAGAAAAGTTTTGTGGGAGGCATCTGTATTGCAATCTTTCAATAAGCAGCTTATTTCAGGAACAATTGTATATTGACTTTTAACTAGTCCTATTTAGAAAAAAACAAATCACACAGGATCTCTTACTCAAAGCAATACAGGATAGTTCCAACTGCAATACCAACCGAGATTTTTGTTCAGAACATTAATCACAAAATATTTTAATAAAATTTGCAGCTCTTTTTAATTTTTTTGCACAAATTTTTTTGAAATCGCAATGAGTGACAGTGAAACATCATTAAACCAGCTGTGTTTAAATACGAAACATAATTGGCATTAAATTCATTGCCTCTGACAGAGCTACTATGTTCTTCCAGAATTCTCCTTCATGTCATTCCTTTCACGTATAAGGTATAGTAATACCACTGAAAATTACGTTAATCGCTTTTCTGATTTGCTCGTACCTCATACGGGCAACGTGTTTTTGCAATGATGGATTGAGCGTATCATGTACGGACATCCCATATTCCAATCATGATTTATTATTATCACCAATAATTTTTTGTTGTAAATTTTGCCTTATTCAATTCGAGCATTTTTTCTGATTCAGCTAGACAAAAATTTCCGTTTTGAAAAACAATATGATAAAAGATTTAAAATTCCGTAAAAGACATGAAAGAAAAGCATTATTTGAAAGTTTTTTCACAAATATTGATCAGTGAAGTGCTAAAAATATTCTGACGCAGCGGAAACGGTATTTAGGTATTAAAAACTACTCCCAGAGATTTTGCAAACAGACACATTTATATAGAGCAAGGATCTGAGATAAATATAAATGCAGGGATGCAAGCACTGCACCAAAAATGACTGATTTTAACAAGTTAGTTAATAGTATTCTTTGATTTATTAAATTCTCAGAAATCGTATTATTAAATAATGCGAGAAATGTTATTTTTTAAATTTATTGGTACTAATTGGTCATTTCTGGCACAGCGCTTGCATCCCTGTAAGTGACAAAGAAGCAGTCTTCCACATTTTTTTTCTCTCATTTTAAAAATAATTTCAGTATAAATCATCATTTCTATTTTCTGTTTCTGACAATGAACATGACAACATTAGTTAAAGCAAAATTTTCATGGGGACCGAATAAAATACGTTCGCTTAAAAAAAAAAAAAAAAAAAAAAAAAAAAAAAATCTAAGACTAAAAATAAAAATAAAAAGTACTAAATAAATTTAGAAATAAAATAATATGGAAACACAGAATTTAGAACACAATCAATAAATCTGATTACTTATTCTTAAAGGTGTTAATGAACTTTCGTTGACTCTTAGGCTGTTTATTTGTACAGAATTTTCGATTTCATAAACCGTTTCATACTGGTAACTGGTTATATATTCTCACAGGATGTTAATGAACTTTGACTGGATATTAAGGCATTTTTCAACGAAACAATGACACATTCGTTTCAATAAATATTCTTTTCTTAATCCTTTGTAAAAATACCACTTTGTACATAAATTTTCCTTAAAAAACTATAGATAAATAACGTGCATCAATGATTTCATCTTTTAAAACAGTTAAAAAGAATTTCATTTCGGTAATAGACCTCTGATAATAAAGACAACATATTAAATTAACATTCTGCTTCCTGTGTTTCACACGTTTCAATTTTCTATAATCCAGGTGAGACTGGACGTTTACAAAAACAGAGTATTTTTTTAATATTATGCCTCATTGGTTTGGCAACGCTGCTATTTATTTAGAGTTTACATTAAAAACGTAGGAAACAATAAGATTTTACATTTAAACTGATGTTCAGATTTAGAATTGTATCGTTGGGTTGGGGAGGGTCCAAAGATGACGCAGTCGCAAAACTGCTAAAGAAATTCCTTATTTACTTAGTCTGAATGAGTTCTATCTTTTATTAATCGACCTCTAATAAAGAAGGTTACACAATTCGTTTGCATACATATTTTTCTATAGATATATTCACATATAACTTTTAAAACGAATGGTCCGATTTTCATTCTTATTACTTTCTTCTTACCAGAAGAAAGTACTAGATTCGTGAAAATTTTCGAGTTCCAATTTTTGGTAGATATACAGGTTTTAGGGGTGTCAGTTTCCAAAAGATATGCTTTTTTCAAATGTCTGTCTTTGAGTCTGTGGCTCTGTGTGTAAATGGCCAAAGCAAAATATTTTCATTTAGATCTAATAATTATATTTCACGATTCCATGATTGTGTGTCATGATTTGTGTATATTTTTATGATCTTCAACTGAATTTATAGCAATATCAAGATTAACGAACTAGAAAAAATGTAAAAATTTCGAATCTTGTTGCACAAAAAGTGCAGTGTTTAGTACATTTTCTAAAAATTTATTATTGAAACTTTGGTGTGTATCAATTTAACGTTTTTTTAATTTGTTGAATTTCTTAAAACGTTTTGTTTTACGGTTAAAACTATATTTTAAAATCGATAACTATATTTTATTATTTTATTATCGACATTAAAAAAATTTTTTTTTTCGTTATGAAAAATATGGAATTCACTCAATAATTAATGCTGAGTAAAAACGATAAAATTATACAACATCAATTGCGATTTATTTTTTATATTTTATAATTAGATCTGTTTTTTTTTTTTTTGGGGGGGGGGAAAGGCCGAGAGCTTTCTTGGCACAATGTTTTTTAACATAAATTATATCATCTTACATTCATCTAATAAGTTCCACGTGATATTATTTGTTATTAAAGTAGATTTAATTGCATTACTTGCTCTATGTATGTTTTCTAAACTGTATAAATAGCAGTTAAAAGAAGAAAAGAAATATATTGTGATTTTGTGTTACATAAAATGCATTTAGATGTATTCAATGAGTTGCATATCAATAAGATATTTAAATTTCAAGGTACAAAGTCATTTTGAAAATACCATAAGAACATGAAATCGGTTACTTCAATAAATATGAACTTGAAAAAGTAAATAAATAAATAAAATTGAATAAAATCATGAGTAGAAAATTAATATAGTATGGAATGAAAAAGAAAGAAAACTCAGATATGCGAGATTTAACTGGTACCATAATTTTCTTTTTCTTTTCTTTTCTTTTTTTCTTTTTTTTTTTTTTCAAATTTTGACTGTTTAAGTAATTCACATGAAAGATATCAAATAAAGATTGTTCAAAAATGTTCAATATATTTTCACATTTTTCAAAATTAATTAATTTTTTTCAGTTTTGTTTCTTTTTCTTTCTTTCTTTTTAATAAAAGTCCTCATACACCAGATGATTTTTATAAACGTTAATATCTCAACGAAAATGTAAAATATTTTGAAAAAGAAACGAGCTTTATTTTTAATTTTTTATTGTTATTTTACTGTTGCATTAAAAGACAAAAAATGCACATTTCAAAGAAAGAAACTAATACTTTTTACTAAAAAAAACTTAATTCTATAAGATACTTATTTTTATCATTATTAATTTATATTTCTTTAAAATAAATTAAGCAGAAGTATTTCTTTAAAAGTTTTCCAAGATAGCAAAGTGAAATGAATATTAAAATGGAAATATAATATTTTAATACAAGATTTGAAATAAAATATTTGTTCAATACTGGGAAAACATATCAACTTCACAAAATTAAGTAATGTAAGTATAATAAAATTATGCATAGTAATAAAAAACATGTAAATCTAATTATACATATTTAAATGGACATTCACGGCTGAATTCTTTTAATTTTCAGAAACACTGATTTAATTTATTGTTTCAAAGTTTTAGATTTATAATTTATAATTTTAAAGTTTTATAAAAATTTCTTTTCCAGTTCTGAAATAATTATTTCATTAAAAAAATATAGATATATTTATAGTTATCTTTTAACACTCTAATACATACAATATCTTTTAACTATATTTTAACAAGTCCATATCTTTTATCTTTTCACAGAGAAGCAACTATTAAACAGGAAATTCGATTGAATTAAAGCAAAAAGATTGGTAAATAAAAAAGGTATTTTTCTATTTAAAAAATAAAAAGAAAAACACTTCGGCTGGTTAACTTTGAAATCTTCAATATAAATGTCATTGTTTGCATTTTAATGTGTATTATAGATTATTTGAGAACTGACTATATGCATTTTAGAGCAATTAGATGAAATATTACGTTTTGTCAATCTGAGATTCTTCTTGAAATTCAAGACTTTGTTTACATTAGCGGTTGTACTGTTATGACTGTATTGCTATATTTTATTTATTTATTTATTTATTTCCTTGAAGTAGAATTCTCTGCTATAATTCAATGTGCATTTTACAATTTTAATGAGATTTTTTACTGTTTCAACTGCAAAATTGTTTTCCATTGTGTTTAAAATAATTATCCGTTGAAATTGAAGTACTTGTTTACATATAGTATATGCTTATGCTATCGATTGCATTATATTCTCAGACCATGAACATTTATTTTGAAATATTTGTGATTGAATTGTAATTTAAATGGTTTAGTATTGGAAACAAAAGGGCAAATTTTTATTTTTCATTTATTTACTAGCTGATCTGCCCGGCGTTACCCGGACCTGTAATATATTCATTTTCAAATGTATTAAACGTTTTCAAAATGACACTTAAATGAAACTCAAATTTTATGATGTAGTATTTTTAAGTCCATTTTGTAAGAATTATTATTTTGAAATGGATCAATATTTTCCTGCTTTTAATGCGTAATATTCATTTAATTTTAATTTGAAAGTTTTTTTCTATTTATAATAGTTAAACCTTAGCAAAAATTAGCATAGAATTACCATAAAAAAGACATATGGTCTTTTTCCTTCGGTAAAAATATCCTATGGAAAGCCATACAAACATTAAGTGTACGGTAATTTTAGTGGCACTTTACAGTAAAAAAAAAAAAAAAAAAAAAAAAAGAGTAAATAATTTCAGTGGCACCAACTACGAGACATTGTGAGGTGCACTCGACCGTGGGAATGGCTGGAGTTTCATTTGGAAATCCCAAATTTGGCAGAGTGCCTTTTACATCTCGGTTATGAAGACCTGTTAAGTAGAGAATATAAGTACTAATAAAGAAAAAGTATTTCGGTTAGCCATCGTTACCCGTCGTTTTAAGTAAATGATTGATGAAAAAAATGGGCATTTTGAAATGTTTCTTCTTTTAAAAAAAATTGTTTTACTGGTGTATATTTACAAGTTTGTGCTTTATTTTAATGAATGGAATAAACATCTTAGCAAATACTAGTTACCGTAATTTCCAGCATATAATCCGCGGATCAAACAATTCTTTATCGACCCAAAAATCTTATTTATTGACAGAAGACAAATATTTACGGCGATCTATTAAGTTGCATTTCACTTAAAAAAAATTCTGGGTCGAAAAATAATTGTTTGATCCTCGGATTATACGCCGAAAATTAAGGTAGTTAAATAAAGCTAATTAATTAAAGGAAAAACTAATTTTAATAAATAGAAAGTCGGTAATAAATAACATTTAATTAATATGCAATATATTTTTAGCTCACAGGCTATCAAAGCTTGAGAGCTTATGAGCCCGCCCGTTCTGTATGTATGTATGTACGTACGCGCGTACGTACGTAACGCGACAACTAATGAAAAAAATTCTATATACCCAAATAATATATCCAAAATTCCAATTCACTTGAAATTTTGGATATAGATATATTCTGATATGGTGCTTCCCTGATTAGTTTTGAGAATTTATTCGATAAGTATAACAGGGGGAACGGGGGCTAATGCTCCTCCCCTTAATTTATAAAAAATGGGTTTTTCATGCAGAATTATCAGTTTTCGTTCACATCTTGGATCATATCATTCTGATGAAGCGCGTCTGTGATTAACTATTAGGTGTACGTTGGATAAGTATAAAGAAGGGGAACGGGGGGGCTGATGCCCCTCCCCTTAATTTATATAAATGGGTTTTTCGTGCAGAATTATCAGAATTATTAGTTTTCTTTCAAATTTTAGACGTAAGATCATTCTGGTGAGGCGCTTTCTTGATTTAGGCACTCATTCCATAAGTATACAGAGGGGGGAACAGGGGGCTAATGCCCCACCCTTAATTTCGATAAATGGGCTTTTCATGCAGATTTATCAGATTTTATTCAAATTTTAGACATAGGATCATTTTGATGAGGGCACCGCCATGATTAGTTTTGGCAGTTCATTGGATAAATATAAAGGAGGGGGGGGGGGGGGCTAATCCCTCACACTTAGTTTCGATAAATGTGTTTTTAATGCGATTTATCAGATTTCATTAAAATTACAATTAGTATTAGTAGCCTGTGAGCTCAATGCCATCAGTCTAACTGGGCAATCTTCATTTTATTAATGATTATGCTCTTTTATTTATGAGCATGTTTTAATTTTTAAATGAGAGAATATATAATATAGTAAAAATACTGGTTTCATTGGTTTATTGAATGGTAATATCTGAAATACTTTGGTTATATTTATAAAAGTGTTTACATATATATATATATATATATAAATACTTTTATAAATACATCCAAAGTTATTCAGACAATACCAATAAAAGAACCAATGAAACCAGTATTTTTAAATTCATATTATTAAAAACAGTTGAAGTTTGAAGAGAAATAGAAGGCAGATTACCAAATTACTAAGAAATATGTGGATAAATGGACATTATATAACCAGAGTAATTCATATATTACCATACAATAAACCAATGAAACCAGTATTTTTACAATCATCTTATTGAAAACAGTTGAAGTTTGAAGTGAAATAGAAGGCAGATTACCAAAATAATGAAAGATAAATGGATAAAAAGGCAGTAGAAGGCTTTTCTATTAAACTACTTCGTCAGGGGTGTATAGTTCAACAAAAAAGCAAAAACATCCAACCAGTTTCTGTTATGAGTCGTGCTGAAAGCTAAGAATTCGACTCACAATACACCCGACTGGCTGGAAGCTATTCAGATGACAAATTAGTAGAAAGATACACATAGAAGAAAATAAAATCAATATGACAAAATAACAATAATACATTATTCCATTAAAAAAAAGGATATATATACTAAGATATTTACCATTACCCATATCCTAGCAAGATTTGTAGTGCAATCAGATACAAACTACATGTGACTTACTAACAGTCAAGGTTACATATATTGTATATATATATATATTATCTTGTTTTTCGATGGAAAAAAATAATAAAACAATTGTGCAAGATAAAAAAGAAAACAAGTGTTACAAAAAGATGGTCATCAAAGAACATATTTCTTTAATAAAAGAGCCCAGTTCATCGACTATAGGGCATGTAGCCCCTGCTTTTAGAACAGGCGAAGCTATAAAAAACAGCATAATAGAGTACTTTAATGGTAACAATCATTTGAACCTATCAACTGTAACTGCTATTGGGTGCGATGGGACAGCACAAACACTAGAGTTAATAACGGTGTGAATGCTTCAATGGGAAAAGATCTAAACAGACCACTGCAGTGGCTGATTTGTTTGCTCCCCTTAAATGAATTGCCTTTGCGCCACCTGTTTCGTGAATTGGACGAAAAAACAAAGAGCCCTAATGAACATGGCGGGGTTTTAAGCAAAAACTTGGAAGTTTTTACGAACTTCCAGTGGTTAAGTTCTTGCCTATACAACACAGCCTTCCTAACGTTAAAATGCTTGAAGATTCGAGCACAGACCAAAAATATTTACTTGAAATATAGGCATCAATTTCAAGCGGTGTATGCCGTCCAGATCTATCCTTAAAAAAAACCCAGGAAAGTTGGTTCATTCTAGATGGCTTACATTAGCTAGCTGCATTCTTCGGTTATATGTTGGAAGAAGAATATCTTTCAGATAACCTTAAAGTTCTGACAGAGTATGTTATGAAAGTGTATGTTCCCATCTGGTTCGATTTTAAGCTTAAACTGTCATGTGTAAATGGTTCCAAACATTTTTGGAGTTTGATAAAAGTTTCAGGTTACCTTTGTTAGCAATACCTAAAAATAATTAACCAGTTATTCAGAGAAATAGTTATTACGCTCACCCAGGAAACGTGCTTCTCTGTATGTTGATGAAAGAAAGCACATAATAGAGTTGAGTTTTCGCCGACTTCTAAAAGCAAGAATCAAAGAAAAGAATGGCGTCAGTCTGTGGTCCCCAAGTTCAATTTTCATGCTGAAGATTACATAGATATGATTAAGTGAGCAGATTTAGCTATGTGAGAACCTCCAATGACAAAATTCATAACTGATGAGAATTTAAAAATGTATATAAGTGAAGTAAGAAAACCGAGTTGCCAGGTGCCATCTATAGATTTCCCTCGTTTACCCTGTAGCAGTAGATTTATAATGCTTGTGACAGAATAATAAATAAGTGTATGTGATTCTGAAGCAAGGGAAGGCTTTATTAAAGCAAAAATTGCTTCGCAAAAGATGATGCCTAAATTTGAGTCGAAAAAAAAAATTATCTAATAATCAGTAAAATTTAAAATCCAAATAAATGTGAAACTGATAATGTAATGAAACATTCTATTTATTCTTCAGTAGTTGTTTTGTTTCAATAACACTGGTTATTAATTATGTCATGACATTTGTTATATTTTCTCCAATTATAGTGTGTGACTTGTTATTGTTTATGTTGCATGTCTAAACCCTTTCGAAAACGTCTTAAAAAGAAAAAGACCCAAAGAACTAGTAACTTTATTTTTATTAATAATTAGCTATTTAAAAAAATTTTACATATTATTTAAAAAAAACTGTTTGAACAACTATTTCTAAGCAAAAACGTATTTACAACAGTTAAATTCAAACTAATATTACAATTTGATTTTTTTAAAAACCTGATTTTTCGACTTTTGCAGAAAATTAATGCATAAATTCACCTCAATTGAACTTAATATTATTATTGTTATAGTAAGGAAACATCAATATATTGCTATTAAAAACAATATTTGATTTTTAAAATGTAAAAATAAAACAGTGAAAAAAATTATAATTTCATATTAAATCTCGATTTTTTTAAAATCCTTATTTTTAAGGCTTTTGCGGCACCTTAAGATATAAATTTAGAACGAAAAAACTTCGTAGTTTTATTATGAATATACAAACACAACTTTTAATTGCTATTACAAAATTATCTACAGAAAAAATATTTTCCCTATACTTTCGTTCCACCCTAGTGGACACCCTATATAATTAACCTTTGAAGATGCTGCTGACTTAACCTTAATACAAGTTTTGTAAACTAAAATCACAGAAATGTTTCGAATGCTCTTTTAGAAAGCTCTAGCATAATAGATAACCATTTATATAAATTATTATAAAAGGTAAATCAAGTATGTTTACCTAAAACATTTTTGATTACATAAAATTCGTATTAATAGAAAATCATACTGTGTTGTTGATGTATTAATTACATTTTACTTTATATGAAATTAAAAAGTTGTGTTCAGAGACACTGATTGGGCCAACTTCGTTCGCATGTACAATTAAGTAATAATGATATATATTTAATAAACACGTAAAATTAATAATGATTATATCGATTTATTTGTGTATTAATTACTTAATTTTTTTGTACGTTTTCGTTTCTGTTTTTGGTCGAAAATAGGGGAATTATCAGAATTCGGTTTCGCTCTTAATAGCCTGTTTCGGTCTATCCTTAACTGCATGCTTCATTGCAGTATTAGCATTATTTAAATTAATTTAGTTTTACAGATATAATCTAGTTTTAAGAAATTATATTATGATTATTATTCTGGAGGCTTTTACATCTATACGTATTTAAAAAAAATTGAATCATGTTGGAAAAAACATATTTTTCTTAGCATTAAAAAAAACTACAGAGAAAACAACATTACAGTTTTGCCCCTTTGCTTGGCGGTCAGGAAGAAATAATCTTTTTACAACTGTTTTATCTTTACTATAGGCCAATTAAATTCTGTCTATTGGTACAGCTTTAGACATATTTATGCTATATCAAAGTATCAGAAACTCCAGATGTAACACGAAAACATAAAACACTCGACTACTATGACCCTGAGACCCCGAGAAAAGCACTTCTTTGAGACTTGAAAAGTGTGAGAAAAAAAAAAAGAAAAACGTTTGATTTACAAGCTTACAAGTCATAAATACATCATTACTATTTGTTGAAGTAGCTGGCTGATAAGCGTTACTGAGTCTACACGTACGTAGCTAGTGTTATGAAACATTTCTTGTTAAAAATCTAGTTTAGCATCGTCACTAATGATTTACATAACAGATTCTAACTCGTTGTGGATGTTTTCGCTTTGAAAAAACAAAACATGACTATTTAAAATTAGGACTTGAATGTTTTTAAGTGTCTTAAAAATTCAAAACTTGTTTCTAGTATTTGTTTTTAATTTTTATGTAATGAGTATATGATCAGGGCCGTAGCTAGAAATGAATAATAGGGGAGGGGGGTCTCATATTTTCACTCTCTTTCTCTATGACGCAGAAAGATAAATTTAATGCATATTTACGAGTGTTGAACACTTATTTTGGTTACAATTCTGTATTTCTGCAAAACTGTAAAAGGGCTTCATAACGAAATTATATTTTTGAACAAAATTTCATTTGGATTTCCGGAACATAAGTTCATTTAGTGACCTTGGAATATTTACAAAGAGAGGTTCATAATGTTTGAGGGGGGCTGAGCCGCCCATGGCACCCCCTTAGCCATGGCCCTGTATATAATATTTCCATTTTGCTGTAAAAGATTAATTTGTTTTAAACATAATCACGATTCCGAATTTTAAAAAATAAAAATCTCATTTTGGATATAGGCATACACATACATAATCAACGAATGTACAAAAATGTTATTTAAAAATGTATTTTATATTATTATTTGTCGGAGTACCCGGATGATAAACTTTCTTGAATTCTTTTTAAAAAATGTGTTGCTAATGTATTGAAACATTTCTTTAAAAAATTATTTAAACATTATTGCTAATGATTTATTAAATACAAATTCTACTGCTTTATAGAAATTTTCACATCAATTCAGTTTTTAAAAATGACAATTTAAAATGACTGATTGAATGTTTATAAATTTCTATAAATTCAAAGCATTTTATTTTTTTATTACAAAAGATATCAACATTTTAAAATACTTTTTACGTTACAACTGTATAATATTTATAGTTTAGTTTGCTTTTATGACTTCATTTATTTCAAGTGCAATTCTATTTCTTCTCATAAAAATGAAAATTGAATTTCTGTCATATTTAATCAAAAATTTAACTAAAAATGTCACTTTAGAAATAGACACACATAAACTACGAATATTAAATTGTCGTGTACAATTTTTTGTTTTATTATTATTTGTTTATGTAGCTGCTTGATTATAATAATAATAATAATAATAGTGAAAGTGTGTATAAGTAAGCCGGTATTAAAATATTGTTTTGAAATCCAAATCGGTTGTTTACTGACACATTTTAAAAATAATTTTTGGCTAAAATCGAATCAAATTGGCAGATCCTCTCATTTAGAATATATGAAATCGAGTTGTTATTTTCGTTTTTTGTTAAAAACCAATTTTTCAAAAAAAAAAAAAAAAAAAAAAAGAGAGAGAGAGAGAGAACGGACAGAAATAAAGAAAGACGAGCAAATATGACGAACGAATTTGCGGATAAAACAGGGAAGTAAAAACTGTCGTCATGAAATAATAGTCGCTTTTAAGGATCTGGGCACATGGCTATTTTGGCACAGTCAACTGAATTAGATGAATTCTTTTGTATTTCTTTCTTCTAGGGGTTTAATTTCAATAGAAAGCGGGGAGATGAATAATAAATCAGGAGATAAAGAGCTCAACTCTACTTGGAGGAAAGATTCCTGTTTTGAAGGACATCAGTAGGGGAAAAATGTCTGTCCGGCCTCAGGAGGGAGGAGGTTGGTTCGATGGTGGTGGTAAGCACCTCCTCCTCACTCCTCCTCCTCATTCCTCCTCCTCCTCAATCCTCCTCTTCAATCCTCCTCCTCAATCCTCCTCCTCAATCCTCCTCCTCCTGACATCGTCTTGTAAGAGAAGGGGTTAAAAGGGGGATTAATTTTTTTTCGCGAAATTTAAATATTTTTTGCTATAAGAGAGGGGTAAAAGGGGGATAATTTTTTTAAGTATACTACAGTACGAGCGGTTCTTTTGACTGTTGATTAAGAGATGAATGATTCATATTAAATTAAAAATAGTAATTAATTAAAAGGTAATTAAAAATAATAAGTGAAAAATAATGAAGGGACTTAGAATTTTTCGAGCGGTTTTTTAGTCAAGTATAGTACGTAGTAGAATTTAAGAAATGAATAATAGCAATTAACGATAATTAGTAATTAATTAAAAAGTAATTAAAAATTATGAGTGAAATTTTTTCAACATACTCTAGTATGAGGGATTATTTTTCGGGTGGTGATTTATTAAGAAATTTTAATAATTTAAACTTTAAAAATTTCAACAGTTTAAATTTATTTTGATTCAAGTGTAAAAGTTAATCCAATTTAACAAATGAATCATTAAAATTAATTTCAAATAATAATTAAAAATAATGAGTGAAAAATAATGAAGACACTTTAATTATTTCGGCGTGTTACGGTACGTGGAGTATGTTTTTCGATTGAATTTTGCTGTTGTTCATTAAAAAAGGTAATTAAAAAGTAATTAAAAATAAAGAATGAAGTGACTTTTTTTTTTTTTTTTTCACTGTGTTCTTTGATGAGGGGTTAAGCGGGTATTTCAAGGACATAGAATTTTTTTTGTTAATCTATAGTATAAGGGCTTTTTAATTTTAATGTGGCGACTTAAAATTTTTCGGTGAACTTTAGTTTTAGGATCTATTTTTTCGATTTTAAGCCGGATTTTGGGTAGATTGAATTATTATTATTATTATTATTATTTTTACTGTGTTTTAAATAAGGGGTTAAGCGGATATTTTAAGGACATAGAATGTTTTTTTCTGTGCTATTGTACGAGTGGTTTTTAATTTTAATGTGGCGACTTAAAAATTTTCAGTTTGGTGTCATTTAAGAGTTTATTTTTTTGATTTTAAGCAAAAATTTTGGGGAGTTTGATTTTTTTTTTCCACTGTACACTTACATGATGAGTTAAGCGGGTATTTTGGGAGAAATTATTATTTTAGACTAATCATACGCGAAGGATATTTTTTTTTTCGGGGGTTAATATTTTAATAAAGAATTTATTAAGAAGGGTGCATTCATGGTGAATTAATGAATTATTTTTTCATTTTTTTGGAGTTTTAAGTGGATATAAATGTTAAATAGGGAGACTTTAATTTTTTTGCAATGAGATTAACGCGCGCTCGTCGACATAACCGTACGGAGTTTGTAACTAATGCGTTAAAAAGCGACTCTCAAGTGTATAAACAGATTTCTACTCACGTCTTTCATGCAATCGAATTCTAGAAAGGATAGTGCATTCAAAAAGGTTATTAATAAAAAGAAGATAATTTAAAATTATGAGTGCGCGCTCGTCGACCTAACCGTACGGAGTTTGTGTCATTTTCTTTGAATCACGTGTGAATATTGGCTTAGACTATCTTAGAAAGACTTCCACCACCTTTATCTCTATCCACCGTCGTAAATAACACATGCTGGTAATGGGAATTTGGGAATAACAATTTTGAATATTTATTTAATGAGGAACTTTAAAATTATTTCGAGTACTATTTTTAGTCAACTATGTTATACACTTGATATTTTAAAATAATTAAAAAATAATTTTAAAATTTGAATGAAAAAATATGTTTTAAAATGGAATTTTTCGTACTAACATTGAATCGCGCTTGTCGCCCTAACAGTTTGGAATATGTGGTTTCCTTCGAACCTTGGTGAAAATTTAATTTAATTGATTATTATTATTATTTTGTATGTGTTGTATGTATGTGTATGTATGCTTGTGTGTTGTATGTGCGTGCGTCCAAATAATTAATGTGTCATATTCATATAGGATTAAACTATTGTAACTGTCGTATAATTAAAATGAATTTAAGTGATTATAAAAATAAGCATTCTAAAATTATAAGTGTTTGGGAATCACATGAGATGATTTCGTGTCATATAACATTAAGTTTTAGAAAATGCATGTTTTTAAACCCATTATATCTATTTGTGTGTCTTGAAATATGGTTCAAAACATTCAATTTGACGACATGTTCTACCATGCGCTTTGATTGAATGACTTGTGCTGGTAAAAACTAACTTTTAACTTATGTCACAAAATTTAGCAGGGGGAAACATTTAAATGTGATGAAGTGAAAGCACATTTTTATGATTCTTCAAACACATATGGTTTTGTGTATAATAATATACGAAATAAAAATTAAATGAAAAATATGAATTTAAAATTAAAAAATATTCATTAACAATAAATGATAACTCGGAATGTCTTGTGTAAATAAAAAATATTCATTAACAATAAATGAAAAATATGAATGTCTTATGTAAATAAAAAAAAAATTGAATAAAAAAAAAAATAAATAAAATATATAAATTTACATTAAGTAAAAAATATAAATGCCTTATGTAATTAAATATATATATATATATGAATTTAAATTAAGTAAAAAATATTCATTAACAATTAATGAAAAATATGTATGTCTTATGTAATTAAAAATTAAATGAAGTCACTGAAAAAATGAGAAAATATGAAAAGTCAAAATGGAAGAATATGAAAAGTCACTTCATAAGTTACCCCCTAAAAAATTAAAGCATCGTTATTAAAATTGATTTGTTATCCAAAAATAACCCTACAAACTGTAGGACACATACATACATACACATACATACAACATACACATACATACAACACACATACATACATACATACAACACATACATACATACATACAACACATACATGCATACAACACACGCATATACATACACACATGCATGCATATAACACACATACATACATACAATACACGCACATACATACAACACATACATACACGCACATACATTCACATACATATATACATACAACACACGCACATACATACATACATTCAACACGCATATACATACACACACATGCATGCATACAACACACGCATATACATACACACACATGCATGCATACAACACACAAACATATACACACACATACATACAACACACGCACATACAACACACAAACATACGTACACATACATACAACACATACAAAATAATAATAATAATCAATTAAATTAAATTTTCACCAAGGTTCGAAGGAAACCACATATTCCAAACTGTTAGGGCGACAAGCGCGATTCAATGTTAGTACGAAAAATTCCATTTTAAAACATATTTTTTCATTCAAATTTTAAAATTATTTTTTAATTATTTTAAAATATCAAGTGTATAACATAGTTGACTAAAAATAGTACTCGAAATAATTTTAAAGTTCCTCATTAAATAAATATTCAAAATTGTTATTCCCAAATTCCCATTACCAGCATGTGTTATTTACGACGGTGGATAGAGATAAAGGTGGTGGAAGTCTTTCTAAGATAGTCTAAGCCAATATTCACACGTGATTCAAAGAAAATGACACAAACTCCGTACGGTTAGGTCGACGAGCGCGCACTCATAATTTTAAATTATCTTCTTTTTATTAATAACCTTTTTGAATGCACTATCCTTTCTAGAATTCGATTGCATGAAAGACGTGAGTAGAAATCTGTTTATACACTTGAGAGTAGCTTTTTAACGCATTAGTTACAAACTCCGTACGGTTATGTCGACGAGCGCGCGTTAATCTCATTGCAAAAAAATTAAAGTCTCCCTATTTAACATTTATATCCACTTAAAACTCCAAAAAAATGAAAAAATAATTCATTAATTCACCATGAATGCACCCTTCTTAATTAGTTCTTTATTAAAATATTAACCCCCGAAAAAAAAAAAATATCCTTCGCGTATGATTAGTCTAAAATAATAATTTCTCCCAAAATACCCGCTTAACTCATCATGTAAGTGTACAGTGGAAAAAAAAAAATCAAACTCCCCAAAATTTTTGCTTAAAATCAAAAAAATAAACTCTTAAATGACACCAAACTGAAAATTTTTAAGTCGCCACATTAAAATTAAAAACCACTCGTACAATAGTACAGAAAAAAACATTCTATGTCCTTAAAATATCCGCTTAACCCCTTATTTAAAACACAGTAAAAAAAAAAAAAAAAATAATAATAATAATTCAATCTACCCAAAATCCGGCTTAAAATCGAAAAAATAGATCCTAAAACTAAAGTTCACCGAAAAATTTTAAGTCGCCACATTAAAATTAAAAAGCCCTTATACTATAGATTAACAAAAAAAATTCTATGTCCTTGAAATACCCGCTTAACCCCTCATCAAAGAACACAGTGAAAAAAAAAAAAAAAGTCCCTTCATTCTTTATTTTTAATTACTTTTTAATTACCTTTTTTAATGAACAACAGCAAAATTCAATCGAAAAACATACTCCACGTACCGTAACACGCCGAAATAATTAAAGTGTCTTCATTATTTTTCACTCATTATTTTTAATTATTATTTGAAATTAATTTTAATGATTCATTTGTTAAATTGGATTAACTTTTACACTTGAATCAAAATAAATTTAAACTATTGAAATTTTTAAAGTTTAAATTATTAAAATTTCTCAATAAATCACCACCCGAAAAATAATCCCTCATACTAGAGTATGTTGAAAAAATTTCACTCATAATTTTTAATTACTTTTTAATTAATTACTAATTATCGTTAATTGCTATTATTCATTTCTTAAATTCTACTACGTACTATACTTGACTAAAAAACCGCTCGAAAAATTCTAAGTCCCTTCATTATTTTTCACTTATTATTTTTAATTACCTTTTAATTAATTACTATTTTTAATTTAATATGAATCATTCATCTCTTAATCAACAGTCAAAAGAACCGCTCGTACTGTAGTATACTTAAAAAAATTATCCCCCTTTTACCCCTCTCTTATAGGAAAAAATATTCAAATTTCGCGAAAAAAAATTAATCCCCCTTTTAACCCCTTCTCTTACAAGACGATGTCAGGAGGAGGAGGATTGAGGAGGAGGATTGAAGAGGAGGATTGAGGAGGAGGAGGAATGAGGAGGAGGAGTGAGGAGGAGGTGCCCACCACCACCACCGAACCAACCTCCTCCCTCCTGAGGCCGGACAGACATTTTTCCCCTACTGACATCAGTCCCCTTCCTGGAAATATCATTAATGATAAAAAATACATCGTTCCACAATAAAAAAAACCGCTAGTTGCCGATAATTTTTATGCCCGTGTGTTTACACCTTAGTATAGTTCGAGTGCTGTTTTCTGTTCTTTTTCCAGCCTCCGATGGGCGTGGAAAAAAAGTCTAGTATGGATAATAAATTTCTTTTAGAGCCTAGAGTCAAATACAATCAAAGCTGCAGATCTGGACAATCGCAGTAAAGATTGAGTCATTCGTCGTACTGGTGGGCGAGGGGGAGCATTTCCTCTTCGAAGAAGACTGCTGCCAATGTATTGAAATAAGTATACCACGCGTTTTCAGGAATTTTGTTGGAATGAAAAGTGAAATAGAATGCATTCCACCTAGAAACCCGATCCATTCTCCAGTAAATTAAGACGACGAGCACGATTGGGATAGAACCTACAAGGAAGGTCTCCATATTGGGCCTATTCAGAATATCTTAAAAAAAAAAAAAAAAAAAAACTGATTTAAGCTATTTATGTATTTAAAAGGATCAGTCAAATTTAGCGGCACAATTACAGTAGAAACTTTGTAAAAAATAAAATATTTTCAAATATTTGTCGTGAAAAGACGAAAGTGTCACGCGATTTGACGAGCAGCATTTTTCCTCGCCAAAAACAATCGATCTTAATGTAACTGAATATTATTTTTTGGAGTAGAAAATATCGGACACTTGAGGAGCGAGAAGATTGTGTAGAGAGTCCTTAACACAGGGCTGCCGCTGACAAGTAATTTTAGCACGCAGGCTATGAAAGCCTGAGAGCTAATGTGCCAGCCGTTTCTGTATGTATGTATGTATGCATGTGTGTATGCAAGTATGTCTGTAACGCGTTAATTCCTGATAGAAATATTTGATTTGCTTCAATTTTTTTTCTAGATTCATTCTGATAAGGCGCTTCCTTGACTAGTTTTGGGAGTCATTATTTATGTATAAAGAGGTGTAATGGGGGGGGGTGTAATCCTTCCCCACTTCATTTATATAAATGGTTTTTTATATACCCCATATAGAGTTATTCAATTTTCTTCAAATTTTCTATGCCTGTTTATTCTGATAAGCAACTTTCCTGATCAGATTTGAAGGTTCATGAACTAAATATATGAAAAAGGGGCAAGCCCCTTCCTTAATTTATATTAATGGGTTTTTCTTGATGAATTATTCGATTTGTTTCAAATCTGGTAAACCGGTCTATTAGTTTCTTCCTTAGGTAGACTTGAAGGTTCATTGGTTAAGTATACAAGGGAAAGAGGGATAAGTTCCCCCTCTTATTTTAGATAAATGGGTTTTAAAGCAAAATTATCCAATTTCCTTCAATTTGTTTTTCCTAGGTTCATTCTGATAAGGAACTTTCCTGATTGGATATGGAGGTTCATTGGTTAAGTATAACGGGAAAATGGACGAGCTAATAACCCGTTTAATCTAACGAAATGGGTTTTCTTACAGAATTATCTGATTTGCTTCAGAATTAGTATACAGGTTTATTCTGGTATGACTCGTCCCTAATTAGATTTAAAGGTTTTTTTTTTTTTTTTTTTTTTTTTTTTTGATTTAGTATAAAAGAGGGTAACGAGGATTAGTACTCCTCAATTTACTTTTTGGGGGGCATTACTCTTTGAAATAAGTGTATAATATACAATTAGTGTAAATAGCTTCTGAGATCAATGCCACCCGTTTAACGGAATATTTTTCTAACTATTAATTTTATCTCGCACCGTTTTCTTGAACCAACAGTCTTTTACAGGCACTTTGACAACATGTGCAAGAGAAATAAATGTACTACAATGTTTATTTTTTAAAATTAGTGGTGCGAGGGAAATGTAAAAATAGTCTTCAATGGCAGCCTTGATAATACGACTTCAGTTCCGTTGTCACTCTTTGGTAAACATAAATTTTCATTTAATTAGTATATATTACTGACATTTACTATAGGAGGTACCTATTCAAAATGGAGTGTTATAGTATTTATATGAACAAGGATCTTTACAAGAATAAAATTTTAAAGCTTTATCGCTAAAAATCCAGTTTGAGTCACAACAAGTAGATTTATAAACGTATAAAATTCGTTTTCATGTATGGGTATAAATGGAATATTGAAGAAACAATCTGTTTGACCTGTATGTTTTTTATAAAAAAAAAAGTTTTTAAAGAGATAAATAAAAAAATAATTAATATAGATTGTTGTATAATACATTTAGAGATTGTTTCAAGAAAGAAAATGTTAGTATGAAAGAAAAGCTAAATTTTCTTTATACATGAGCGTTAAAACATTTAGACATACTGATATGATATGTAAAAATTTCAAAACAATTTTTGGACATAGAAATATATGAATTTCTACTTATTTTTATGCGATTAACCTGTTAAAGGTAGATTTGATAATTTTTACAGCACACAATTATAACGTTATTTTTACCAGTGGCGTAGCTAAGGGGGGGCAAGGGGGGCGTCCGCCCCGGGCGCCGAGGCCTAGGGGCGCCAAATTGAGAGAAATTGTTATATATCTATATTGGGGTGGGGGCGCAAAATTTCTTGCTGGCCCCGGGCGCCAAAAAACATAGCTACGCCACTGATTTTTACGGGTGTCAAGAGACTCATTTTTAAACTTTGACCTACGTTTACTTTTCGCGTAATTTTTGAATGCAATAAGCATAAAACTTCTTCAGTGCATTAAAAATGATTTGCAGTTGTTACAAACTGAAAATAACAAATGAAAATCCATAAAACGAAATCTTTTAAAAAGTGTCATTTAGCATTGGAATTGAATCACGTCTCCATATTGAATGGTGCTGCCATCTTTTGTGAAATTACACAGCTAATTTGTTGAAATATACATATTCAGTTTATATTTTTAATGGTAAATTCCAAGAGGATATCTACTATTAAGATTATTGTTCTAAAACTGTGGAGCCAAAATAGCAACCTCTGTGGTTCAATATACTTAGAGATTGTTCCAAGAAATAATATATTAACATGAAAGAAAAACAAAATTTTCTTTATCCACGGGAGGCAAAAAAAAAAAAAAAAAAAAAAAAAAATCAGACATTCTGATATGATTTATAAAACCTTCAACACTATTTTTTCTGTAAATATATGAAATTCCAGTTGTTTTTATGTAAATAACGACTTGAAGTCAGGTTGGATAATTATTACACAACCCAATTTAAATCAAAATTTTACTTCTATAAATTATATATATATATATATATATATAGACAGAAAACATTGGAAAAATCTGGGGGAGACCTACATCCAGCAGTGGATCGAAAACGGTTGATGATGATGATGATGATGATATATATAGTCTGGATAATACGCAATGGTTAATTATTATACATTATTAAAAAAAAAAAAAAAAAAAAAAAAAAAAAAAAAACTTTACACATAGTATTAAAGTTTGTTTACCTAAAAACTAATATGCATAACTTAAAAATGATCAAGTTATTGAGATAAGATATGGTTGTCTATTGTATTTGTCTTAAAGAAATTATTTGTAAAATGTTAGAATACAAATTATTTTTGGAAATTCTTAGCTATTAAATAATTTAGTTAATTTTGTTTCCTATAATAGAGGGCAGCACCATAAACATATAATTTAATTAATATATTAATGCTATAGATGGCAGCACTAAAGTTATTTTCTGCTAGAAGTTGTAGTAATATACTCTAGTTAAATAATTAATATAGTAATATTAATAATTGATTAAAAATAAAAATATAATACTTCTAACAGTAGCATTTATTTTTTTTTTCTAAATATATTATGAATTATATAGTATAATATATGTTCTACTAATTTTTATAATTATTGTTACTGCTTTATTTTATTATCTATGTGATTTATACTATGACCATAACCTTGACTGTTAGTAAGTCACATGTAGTTTTTATCTGATTGCACTACAATCTTGCTAGGATTTGGCTAATGGTAAATATTTTAGTATATATATCCCTTTTACTTTTTAAAGGAATATTATATTATTGTTAATTTGTCATAATGATTTTATTTTCTTCAATGAGTATCTTTCTACTAATTTGTCATGTGAATAGCTTCCAGCCAGTCGGGTGTATTGTGAGACGAATTCTTAGCTTTTAGCAAGACTCATAACAGAAACTGGTTCGATGTTTTTGCTTGTTTGTTAAACTATACACCCCTGAAGAAGTAGTTTAATAGAAAAGCCTTCTACTGTATTATTATCCATTTATATTACATTATTTTGGTAATCAGCCTTCTATTTCACTTCAAACTTCAACTGTTTTCAATAAGTTGATTGGAAAAATACTGGTTTCATTGGTTATTGTATGGTAATATATGAATTACTCTGGTTATATAATGTCTATTTATCCATATATTTCTTAGTAATTTGGTAATCTGCCTTCTATTTCTCTTCAAACTTCAACTGTTTTTAATAATATGATTGTAAAAAGACTGGTTTCATTGGTCTATTTAATGGTATTGTCTGAATAACTTTGGATGTATTTATAAAAGTATTATATATATATATATATATATATATATATATATATATATATATATATATATATGTTAGAGTACGGAGGAGAGTGGTGTTGTCTGGATAAAAACGCAAAGGTTAATTAAAAAAAAAAAAAAGAGAGTGGGTTATTTATTTTTACATTATTTTAACATAATTTTTAAACAGTTTAATTGACACCAATATATGGATATTTGTCTATTTTTATCTATAGTTAAATAGTTATATTTTAATTATCAAATTAATTTTAATGTTATTGATATAATTTTTGGTATTATTATTATTAATATTATTACTATTATTTTTATTTATTTATTTATTTATTTTTATTTTTTTAATAATTATTTATTTTTTATATTTTATTTGTTTATATATATTTTTTAATTTTTATTAATTAATTAATTAATTAATTAATTTTTTATTTTTATTTAATTTTATTATTTTTTTTAATTTTTATTATCCTATATTAAGATAATGAGTTTATACTATGTAAAGTCACAATAAATGTTACTGATTAAAGTAACAAAATGGTATTTTAAGTTATAAGTTAATATGAATGTTATAACCTAATTCTAATTTTAATTATTTTATTAATTTAATTTTATGTATATATCGATCATTAATTATTTTCTCCGGTTCAATTATATTTCCATTCAGCTTTAGCTTTTTTGTTCGTTATGGATAAATCATAGCAAGTTTTTTTGTTTCTTCTTTTTCAAATCATTTTTTTCGCCATTTGGCGCGCATGACATTCTAATTTAAAAAAAGAGCAACCCTGCTGTTACTGCTAAGATACGTTGCTTGTATTACTAACAAACTGGTTTTTCTACGTGATACTGTTTTAGCTCGTATAGTAAACTATTGCTTTCTGCTTTTATAATTTATTAACAATTTTATAGCACTGTCCTCTACATTAATGGGGATAACCAGATAAGTTTCTTCTTTTTTTTCTCAATATCTTGTTTTCATACTTTTTATCGAAATTGCATATGAATGTCATGTTTATCATTTCCACGTGCATAAATAGGGTTAATTTGTACTCTTGTTACTGACACTATTTGCTGCACGCTATTGCTTTAATATATGTATATTTTCATTTTTTCAACTATTTATTTCTATGTTCCTTGTTTAATAATATGATTTTTGTGTGCTGGTAGCCCCAATTACGTATTATTTTGCTATTTCATGGCTAATACATGGATGAAATCGCACACTTCATTTGTAGTTCCAGAGCAATTGGGGCCTGACAATTCTGCTCTGTGGACTACAAATTTCCTTTGCATTCATTTTATTTTATTTATTTATTTATTCAGATATACTCGTTTCACTATTTTTTTTTTTTTTTTTTTTTTTTTTTTTTTTTTTTTTATAATTCAAATTCTTTGTTTTGGTTTATTGTTTTATTGATAAAATATATTGGTGAATTTTGTCTACTTTTAATGGTATTATATATATATATATATATATATATATATATATATATATATGTATGTATGTATATATATATGTATATAAACAGTAAAATTCCATTTATTTTTTTTTATATATTTTTTAAAATTCTCCAATGGATTAAGCACAATAGGCACGCAATTACTTGTTCTTAAAAGTAAAAACAACCCCAGTTTCACTCATTGATTAAAATTTTTTTCGATTATATAAAGTTAGTTTACAATCAAGTAATAAAAATCAATTTTCGGTTTAGCAGCAATTTTTGTTGGTTAACTAAAAGCTGATAGTTTTAAATGGCATTGTTTTCTCTTTACAGCAGAAAATTTTGCCATAACGTACTTACTCGTGCAGTATATGTAAAAGTTATTCTGACTGGAAATCTTCGAATTAGCATAATATAGGGCTGCAAAAAATTCGATCATTATAAGAATTTAACATTGATTTTAGTACGATTTTCCTTTGAAAGAAGTCTGAGTTCGAGTGAATTAATATTACAAACAATTCAAGTATTAAAAAAAACATAAAAATATATAAAGAAATAAAGAAACTGCATTTAGTGCTTGCATTTATAAAATACTGAGATGAGTTTAATGCACCAGTCATTGACCTTTTATTCGAAATTTCTTCTTTTGCTATTGCCTAAAATAATTATTGACATATTTTCTACATCTTATCCTTAAATACAGATGTGTGTTTGTATTAGGTGTTATATATGGCGGCCGATTCTTTACACGAGGGATATAGGCCTGAGGTTGATGCCTGCCAATGGATTCTTTCTAACGGAAATTAAGTCGTATTTACGCAAGCTTACCGAATTTTCAAAGAAAACCACGGAATACTCCGAACACTTAGGTCGACGGGCGCAATTGAGTTGGAAATAAGCACCACCAGGTTTGAGAATAGAACTTCTGAGCCACTGGTGGTTCCCTCGTGCCTGATAATTGGTCGCCACAAATACAACCAACCAACCAAATCAACCAATATAAAAATGTTTGAAACGCATTTTCTTTCCTATTTGATTCCTTCGTAAAAGATTTTTCTGTACACCATTTTTCAATGTCAACAACACATGGAATATGGATTAACGGTAGTAAACAACGAGTGAAACATTTACATATAAATAGAGATTCATTAATAAGATAATATAATAAATAGGCTTCGGTGATTTTTTAAGAAGGAAAATTATAAACACGAAAAATGAAAAACTATATTAAATATTTTTGCTTAGAGCTCCATATAAATATATTTTTTAACCGTATCGAAGCAAAAAACTGTGTAGAAATTCAAGGCCGATCAGGGTTATGATTTTAACTTTTCTCCAGGCCGGAACGTGCTATGATTTTAGCTTTGTTTCATGCCGGGCAGAACTTATCCCTATGGGACAGTTTGAGACCAGACCTAGGTATTTCGATCCATTCTGACCCATAGTGCAGAGATATAGCATATTTAAAAAGCAGGTTTAACTTAAGATCTATACGCTGCTATTTTATGTCCAAAGTAAACGCGTTGTCTTTAATATATTTTCAATAACTTACAATCTGTGGGCGATCCCTATCGTGCATTCGAAATGAGTCAGAAATTTATCGCTCAGAGACTTTGTTTAGAGATGTAAGTCACGAATTTTGGAGAATTTTGGATTTTAATATCTCTGTGAGATTCATAGATATAGATATGAATTTTCTTTTATTATTATTTAATTCAGGAATGGATAAGGAAAAAATTCCTTTTTAGAAATTTTACCCTACAGGGGTCGTATAAAAATTTAATTTTTGTATTTTTCCAAATTGACTCCTCAAGGAGTTGCAGCTTATTTCATCAAATTTTGTACCCCCTTTTTTTTTTAATGAAATATTGCAACTGGAAGTATGAAGGCAATATTTAAGGAGGTAGCTTATTGTTTCGATTTTTATGAATGACCCTGAATATATATTTTATGTTCTGAATTCATTTGCGATTTCTAAATTAAAGGAACTTATTTTCTGCGGCTGCGTTCAATTAATATGACATTAAAAAAGTATAAGTATGAATAAAGTATTATAGTATCATGCATACATTTTGAAGACGTTTGAAAATTGTTAAATTACAACAGCATCAAATAGACTTAAATTTTTTTTTAGTGTTTTATGTTTCGCATCATAGCTTATTGATTCGGAAATGTAGCAACTATTTTAAATTTTAAGAATAAAACTTTTATAATAAAAGATATATGTGCTGTTTATAATAAAAGAATCACCAAAGTTACAACGGGTTTAAAAGATACATTTCATTTTTGTTTCATTACAAAATTATGAAACATAAATCAATTGATATTAAATTATATATAGTTATACTATATTGTGATTGTTACATGTAGATAATAAAAATAATTGTTAATACATTTAATTGTTACAATAATTGTTAGAGTCAATTTAAATTTTCAGAAACTTTTAAGTTCCGTTACTCTCGAAAGGCTTAAATAACATAAATTAGGAAACAATACTAATTTTTAGATTAATTGTAATCTTATCTGTCTAAATTTAAGAGAGATGGGATAGAGTCAAAAATAACTCAAAATCCAATTTATTTTATGCATGTAAAATTTGAATAAAAGAAACCAGTAGCAGTATTGTTTTCCGTTATTCACAACAGATGGCGACACCACCCACAAATTTATTATCTTCCAAAATATTGTAGAACAATTTGAATTGAGATTTCCGAGCGTCATTAAATCTTTTTTAACTATGTGTTATGTTAATGACTGATATTAGCATTTATCTAAAAGTATTCATTCGTGGTAATTTGTGTAATACAGAAATTTAAATAAACCGAAAAATCCGTGCTTTCCTTGAATTCGGATTAAATGGATTTATAAAGCGTCATAAGTCAAATAAATGTCATGGAAAATTTATTTTCCATCAGTAATTTGCGATAAAATGCATGAATATTTTGTTGCCCTTTAAAAGAACCACAGGAGCTATTTCCAATGGCGAGGCCAGAATTTGCCGGACGGAAGGGGGGGGGCACTGTATCCCCGAAGGGGGGGGGGGCAAGTTCATAATATATATTAGAGGTCCCCGCGTGCTAGGGTAGCGCACAAAAAATTGCGAGGGCCAAAATTTCAGGCCCGGCCCCGACCCAGCTCGTTCAAAATAATTTAATGGTCCGGGCGGAATAAAATTTAAAAATTCGGCCTAATTATATGGTCTGGTAAGTACAAACACACACATATATTAGCCTGGCCAATAAAAAATAAATAAATAAATAAATAAATAAATAATAAAAAAAAGGTTAAAATCTCGGCACGACCCGACTATTTGTACAAAACATGAATTTTTATTTCGATATGATTATAAACTGTTTTAAACGAAGAGTTCTGATCAATAATAAAAATATATTTTTTAAAAAGGTCTAAGTTGCAATATTTATTTGTTTTAAATGAATATCTATTTGCATGTAAATGTTTGTTATCGTTAATCCTTATTTTATGTATTGGAGACTTAAAAATCAGAAAAATTCTAGACAATAAAATTTTCTAATAAAAAATCGTATAGAAACGAAAATAATAATAATAATAATAATTTGTTATAGTGAAGTTGCCTCTTAGCAGGTGTTAATGTATTATTTTCTTTTCTCATATATTGTTATATTTATTTTGAATCAACATATTTTGTGTTTAAGAGGACCCTTTACTCACTTGAAAAAACCTGCTCCGTAATGTTAAACTAATGGACAATTTTCACATTTCTCATTTAAATTTGAATATTTTTTCAAACATTTTTTTTCTTTGCAAACAGCTGAACTTGCTTTTTAATATGGCTATTTTTCACTTTTTCAATTTCGGTTGCAGATTTTTTTTCAATGTATTTTTACTTTCGGAATCGGTTTTGAAACTGAAAGTAACTTTTAAAACGTAATCTGCAACTAAAATCGAAAAAGTAAAAAGTAGTCATATTGAAGATTGAGCCCAAATATCCTATGCAAAAAAAAAAAAAATAATAATAAAAAAAAAATAAATAAATAAATAAAAATAAATAAAAATAAAAATAAAAATATCAAAATTAAACGAGAAATTCTAAAACAACCTGCCCATTGGTTTAACATTACTGAATCAAGGGCGGATCTGGAGAGTCCTCAAGGGGGGGGGGGGGGGGGTTAGAAATTTGGAAACTCTAATCTGATGCACGGGTCGGAGCTCATTTTTTTCAATGCGGGTCGTGTTTCGTCTACTTTTATCCTGTGGGTCGAGTTTGGGTCGGTTGGCTTCCATTTTTTGCTCCTGGTAGGGTTAATTTCTACTTTTTGCTGTGGGTCGTGTTTGGGTCCGGTTGACTTCCATTCTTTTCTGCAGTTCGATTTAATTTCTGATTTTTTGCCTTGGATCGGGTTTGGGTGTCCAGTCGACTACTACATAACATTTGTTGTTGGTCGGGTTGACTTTTACTTTTTAGCTGCGCTTAATGCATTTGGGGCAGTTTGACATACAATTCTGGTGCGGACCAGTTTAGGATTTGGTTTTTACTTTTGCGAGAAGGGTTCGGGTCGACCCGATTTTGATTGGAGTGAGTCCTTTGATAAAATTTTCGTTCTTTTTCTCAATCTTTGGATAAAATGTGCGTCTGTTTCACGATCCTTTGAAGAAATTCGCGTCTTCGAATCATTTTACAAAAATTGATGTCCGATTGGTTTCTATTTTTTGCTGCTGGTCGGATTAATTTCTATTTTTTGTTGTGGGTCGCGTTTGGGTCCGGTTAACTTCTACTGTTTGCTGCGGGTCGAGTTAATTCCCGATTTCTTTTAATCGGGTCGTGTCTCGGTCCGGTTGAAAACTATATTTTGCTATTGTTTGGGTTGACATTTACTTTTTAGCTGCGCTCAGCGCATCGGGGCAGATTGTCATACATTTCGGATTTGAGTCAATTACAGATTCTGCGATTACAATGTTGCGAGAATGGTTGATCCAGTTTTGATCGCGATCATTTGACGAAATTTGGGTTTTTCCGCGACCCTTTAATGAAATTCTCTTTTATCCGTGATCCTTAGAAGAAAATCGCGTTTTCTCCGTGATTCACAAAATTTGAGGTTTTTTGCGACATTTTGATGAAATTCGTGTTTTTTTCACAACCTTCTGAGGAGTTTCACGTCTCAATAATGAATATGTCCTTATTTGCGGCTTTTTGATGAAATTCGCGTTTTCTCTGCGATCCTTTGATGAAACTCGAATTTTCCCCCTGCCTTTTGACGAAATTCGCGTTGTACTCGTTCATTTGAAGATGCGTCATACGCGTTTTATTCCTTGACAATTTGACCAAATTCACAATTTCCTCGACCATTTGACTAACTCCCGTATTTTTTCCGCGCTATTTTGGCGAAATTGAAGATAGATGACGAAAGTAATTTTTTATGGCGACCATCTGTCAAAATTTAAGATTATTTTTACGTCTGAATTTTCAGAATGATCATTTTTTTTAATTTTCGGAAAATACGGAACAGAATCACCACTGCTGCATGACGGCTAATAGTACTCCGGATTTTGCATTAAAACACAATGATAAACCTACCAGTCAATCACTAAAATCTGGTTTTCTGGTGCTTTCCATCAAGATGTGACTGGCAAACCAATTGCATTTTAATATGCGAATAAAGTTTTAACTGATCCAGTGGCGGATCCAAGGGGGGGGTCATGGGGGTCATGACCCCCCCCCCTGGAGCTTTTCAAAGAGGGATGTACAGTGTAAGTAAAAAGTGCTAAAACAGGAACGCAAAATTTTTTGGGTGTGATCGACGAAATTTGAAAATTTTCCACGAATGGTCTGCGAAATTTGCGATTTTCCTTCACTTGATTGACAAAATTCATGATTTTTCCGTGCCCAATCCACGAAATTAGCACATTTTTCCGTTCTTGTTTGATGAAATTTCTTCAACCGCTCAAAGATTTTTTTAATTTTTCCGCGCATCATCGACAAAATTAGCGATTTTTTCGTCCCGAATCGACAAAGTTCTCGAGTTTTTTTGTACTAGATCGCCCGAATCCGTGCTTTTTACAAAGCCGATCGACCATATTCGCGATAATTTCTTTCCCGATCGATAGAATTGTCAATTTTTGTTCGCCATATCAATGTAATTCTCGATTTTTTTCATTCCCGATCGACTGTATTTGCGCTTTTTACGAAACTGAGCGACCATATTTGCAACTTTTTCGTTCACGATCGACAAAATTCGCAATTTTTCCGTGCCCTACCAAAAGCGATTTTGTTGTTCCTGATTGAATAAATTCGGGCTTTTTACGAAAGCCATCGACCATATTCGGGATTTTTCCGTGCCCAATCGACGAGATTCGCGCCTTTATCCGTTCTTGGTCCCTGAAATACCGCACCGAACAATAAAATTCGCGATTCTTAACTGACTGATGAAATCTTCATTTTTTCCCCGCCGTAAATTGATGAAATCTGTAATTTTTTTCTCGCGATAAACTGATAAAACTCGCTGTTGTTCTGCAGCCACTCAAAAAAATTTTCGATTTTTCCGCGCATCATCGACAAAATCTTCGATTTTTCTTTGCCCTATCAACGAAATTAGCGATTTTTTTGCACCGATTCGACAAAATTCGCGAGTTTTTCGTACCCAATCGCCCGTATCGTTCTTTTTACGAAAACAATCGACTACATTTGCGATAATTTCTTTCCCGATTCACGAAATCGGCAACTTTTGCGTTCCATATCAACTCGAAATTCGCGATTTTTATTCCCAATCAACAAAATTTGCGATTTTTCCGTTCCCGATCGAATAAATTCGCGCTTTTTACGAAGCCGATCGACAAAATTGGGATTTTTTCGTGCTTTATTAAAGAAATTTGCGATTTTTTCGTTCCAGATCGACAAAATTCGCGATATTTCTGAGACATACAGACAAAATTCGAGATTTTTCGAAGGCCGATAGACAAAACTCGCGATTTTCCAATGTACAGTTGACGATATTCGATTTTTTCGCGCTCGGTCAACGAAATTCGCGTTTTTTTCGCGCGGTAAACAGACAAAGCAGGCGACTTTTCTGCAACCTATGAACAACATTTGCAATTTTTTCAAGTATTATAAAAAATTTAGACTTTTTTTCCTTGCCCGATAAACGAAATCTGAAATTTTTCGCGTCCGATCGACAAAATTCGTGATTTTTCCGTGCGTAATCGACAAAATTCGCGATTTTTTCATGCCCGATCGGCGAAATTTGCTATTTTTTATCGTAATCCTGTTTTTACAAGATTTACTGTATTTTAAAATTGCTTCATTAAATCATCTGTCAAAAGTTGTGACCCCCCCCCCCCTGGAGGTTGGGCTGGATCCGCCCTTGAACTAATCCTAGAATTTCATCTATGAATTCGATGAGCTTTGATGATTTGTGAATCCGCCTCCCGTTCTATAACCCCCTTCCAAGTGTTTTTTTTCTTTTTTTTTTAATTATTATTTTTTAATATGTGTAATATTTTTCGCAAGTTAAAAGTTTAAAATCGGTCAGCTCAGTTTAGGACACTCGGTATATTCAATAGCTATGCAATGATGGCTGAAAGCAGCATTTAAAAAAAATTAAAGCTGGCTTCGATATGACAGTTAGAAATTTACCCAAAGCTGAAATTTCTAGATCGAACTCTCACAAATAAATGATTGGCTTGGCCTAGTATAAAATTGCCCCACCAGTGGCCGGGAGGTTCTGACCTCCAAAATGGTAGACGGTAGGTGCTGGGTTCGAACCCAATCGCGACCGTCGGCCTAACCGTTCGGAGTTTTCCTTGGTTTTCTTCGAACCTTGCGAAAATACGGGTTAGGTTCCCTTAGAAAGACCCCCACGGAGGGCAAATTCACCTCATAGGGCCTGTATCCCATAGCGTAGATAATTGGCCGACATAAATACAAACAAACTAAAAATTTAAAAATTCGACTCGAGATTCTGCAATTAAAATAATTCATCAAGCACTCTCTTTTATGCATATAATTTATTTTCAGTTTATGTTGTGAATTCCTGAATTCAGAAAAATAATATTAATGACTGTTTAGACAATTATGTACTTAAACACTACATAAAAATATGACTTACAAGGAAGGTCTCCATTGGGGGTATACTCAGAATTTTTTGAAAAAAATACGAATTAAACTACTCATGTAGGTAATAAAGGATCAGTGAAAATTAGCGGCGGAATTACATTATTAGATATGTAAAAAAATAAAATAGTTTGGAATAATTGGCGTGAAAAACTGAAAGCGACGCGGGATTTGGCAAGCAGTGCGTTTCCTCGCCAAAAGCAGACGATTTTAACGAATCTGAAAATTGATTCTAATTGACTTCACTGTGAAAAATCTGCAGCATTTACTGCAACGTCACTTCACTACTTTTATAGAATATCTCTCTTCTGACCAATGAGAATGCTCCATAGCACGGTGAATTGACCGTGCCATACACTGTTAAAAATCTGCTGCATTTTGTTGCAACGCACTCCACCGCTTGTATATAATATCTCTATTCCAACCAATGAGAAAGCTCTATTTCACGGCCAAGTAACCGTTTTCTATACAAGCAAGGGAGTGCGTTGCAACAAAATGCAGCAGATTTTTAACAGTGTATTTGTCAATTTGGAACAATTTTAATCAATTGAAATATGTTTTTAAATGACAAAATATATTAATTTCATTTTGTTATAAGTACATATAAACGTATATGATAAAATTACGCTTAAAGTAAAGTAAAAATGCAAAACTAAAACTACTTAAACTAAACTTATTTAAATAAATTGAACATAGAAAGTTTTTTCTTTAAAAAGTATTCGAAGTGTAAAAGAGTATTTTTCAAAATTTCGTTTTTTCGCCAACCGGAGATAAATCGCCAAATAAGCGAAATTTTTATTATTATTTTACGAACGTTATAAAGAGGTTCCGCCGAAATTTTTTTTATAAACATATATAACTATATGAGAAGAACATTCTGTAATTTTTTCAGATTTTTCTGAGTATGCCCGTATGGAGACCTTCCTTGTTAGACTAGTGTATCCAAATGAAAATCCAGTAAGAAAATCAGTCTAGAAAAAACTAGTCTTATGTGGCAATCCCAAAACTTTTTTTTCTGTCACATGTTAATACTTAAAAATTCATTAAAACAGTGACAAAAATAAATACAACCTATGCCCAATGTGAGATTCTAAAAATATAAAATTCCGTGCATTAGTTCTTGAGATATAACTACCATTAACCCATTTGTGCCTAGCGTCCCTTTTTAGTGACGCTTCAAAAGCTGCATGTAGCACTGTTTTTGAGACCGGTAAAAAAGAACAGCAATATTTATTTTATTTAATTGAAACATTTTCGTAATTAATGAACTAAATTTAATTCTTTTAAAAATAGTGGTGTCAACCGAATAAAAGTTGCGCAAAAGGTGGTGGGCACGAATGGGTTAAAATCGTGTAAATCCTACAAAATGCAACTAGCAGCACTACTTGTTGGTTGATTAAGACTAAAACTTAATAAGCAATAACTCGTGTTAAAGTTTAATTGAATCTTAAGTTAGATGAAAATTCTTGCATTAGTTCTTGAGATAGAGCTATTGCTATCAATTTGCTGTAGATTTACACCAAAATATAAAAATGTCACACCACATTGTGTACTAACTGATCTGAAGTTTGATGAAATTCCGCGCATTAGTTCTTGAGATAGAAGTATTGTAAAAATCGCGAAAAATGAAGTATAGCAGCGTCACCTGTTGAGTGATTTACATGAAAATTTAAAAAACGTTAATTCATGTCAAGGGCTAACTGAAGCTAAAGTTTGATGAAAATCCGTACATTAGTTCTGGAGACTGAGTCATTGCAAAAATCGAAAAATTGCAGCATAGCAGCGCCAACTGTTGAGCAATTTACATCAAAATGTATGGACTAACCGAATCTGAAGTTTGATGAAAATTCGTGCATTAATTCTGAAAATTGAGTTCTTGCAGAAATCGCGAAAAACGCTTCATAGTAGCGCCACCTGTCAAGCGATTCACCCCCCAAAATAATCAGCACCAATTTATTTCAAGGACTGATTGAATATAATTTTTTATGAAATTCCGTGCATTTGTTTTTGTGATAGAGTACCCACAAAGTTTGTGTCACATGCAGACTCACTGACAGACAATTTATAAAAACATTTTTCGTGAACTCTGGCTCCTAAAATGTATAAATCCGTCGATAACCGGATTTCGAAAAGTTTCACGAATCCAAAACGTTCTTCTTGTAAAGACAGAAGAAAGTAGAAAACGGATGATTAAAAAAATCATAATTTTAAAGCTCACAAAGAAAACAAGTGGATTGTTAAATATGCATCTCTGTAACTTATTAAACCAAGTAAAATTTCTAAAGATTTTTCTAAACAAATGTACAACATACATACAATTTTTAAGATTAACAGGTAAAAAAGATTTCAACCCAACTTGGGCTCGTGAGAGAGAATTTAGAGAAGTGCACGGGTCGCGGTTGAGCAAGTAATGATTATCATACTATCTAGATCAGAGACGGATCGAAGGTTTAACTTTTATTCTGGACTGTAACACGACCTGGGATTTTTTTTCAATGCAGACTTCAAGGAAAAATGAAATCCAGAATAGGCTCGGTCTGGAAGAAAAAAAAGTCTGTCCCCATCCCAATCTGCAAAAAGCAAGATCAGGAGGACAACCTGAATCAAAATGAGAGAAGACCTTATTTAGTCCGCGTCTCGTGGGTTTAAACTGGCGCGACCCGTGCCAGGTCGTGACGGGCTCGAGCTTGGAACCAAGTCGTTTCTCGTGAGAATGCATGTCACTTTGTAAACCCTTCATTAGCCCAAGGGAGGGGGGAAATTGCTCCTTCAGGTTTGGAACGGGTGAAATTTTACTAATTTTTGCATGGACCAGGTTGTTCCGAGAGAGTGATTTTCATGCGGGCTGGATCGAAACCGTGACAGAAAATTTCGGCCTTCGGAGTCCTAGGAAGAATGGAGCCAAAAGAGTGAAAAGATGGCATGGACTGGCTCGAGTGTCCTAAAAGATAACAGGCCCAGGCCTGGCCAATGCAGACCTCTATCGTGACTCATCCAGAAGCGGGAACTGTGAAATCTTCTTTCCTTCAATTTCGGTCGGGCTTAATTTTATCTGAAGCAGTGGCTTAGCAAGCGGAGGGCGGGAGGGGGGGGGGGTCCGCCCTGGGTGTCACCCTCTGATGGGTGACACCCAATTTTTATTTGTAAATATAAAAAATAATAATCTTACAAGATTTTGGAAAAGAATTCAGAAAAAAAAATAAAGTTTTTAGAGCACAACGCAATAGAGTTAGTTTTCTTTTCTTTAAGAAAGTAAAATTTTATATAGAATGGTGTACCTAAAATAAGACATGCACCAGATAACAAAAAACCTACGCATCCAACGAATGGGTAGCAAAAGTAAATTTTAAAAGAAAGAATTTTCTTCTACATACAGACATCACGTTGACTTATGCGGATTATGGGTTGGATGATGAGTCGCTCCTGCTGATTTTTTAAGCAGGAGGACAAAAGGTAAATATGGAATTGTACGATAATTTGTTATAATAACGTAGAATTGTGATTGAAAAAATATGACAAATCGGAAGAGGGGGGGTGACACCATGATGGTTGGAGGTGACAACATTTACATCCGCCCCGGGTGTCACCCATCCTAGCTACGCCACTGATATGAAGACTCTGACTAAATTTTATTTTTTGAAAGTTCTGCAGGCCCTGAAATTTGTTCTTCGCAGGACAGGTATTACAGGCCATTGCACATTTTTTATAACTTTTGGTTTTGGCCGAACCCGGACTCTATTTTATTCTTTATGGTCCGCGTCGGGTGAGAATTTTTTTTTTCCCATGGGTTATGTCGTGGTAACAACCCACGTTTATTATTACAGAAAATGAAAAAGAAACAACATTTCTCTGTTTCATCTTTTTTTTTCTTCGTTTCTTTTCTTTCTTTTTTTTCACTTCTAAATAAAGGGTGGAATATGCCTGGGAAGGATTTTTTGACAGATGTCTGTGAGTAATAATATTGCCAGATCTAGTATTGTGCAAAAAAGAGGAACAAAGAGAGAAAAAAAGCATTGTCAAAATTGAGGCATCCTAAGCACTACACTAAAACTAGAGATGGACAAAATACATTGAAAAACCATTTTGGATACAAAATACATTTAAAAAGAAAATCATTAAGCATTAAACTGAACTAAGCAAATATGTGCTCGTTTGCAAAACTGATTAAATTTTTAAAAATTATAAATTAAAAAAAGAAGTAAAATCCATTAAAGCTATAATAAAAGATAACAAAAACAAAACAGAAAAATTTCAGAAACATTGTGTTGAAAAGTGTATGAAACTGACAAGAGTAACTAGTAATGAATAAAGTACCCTTTAAAGATAGTTATTCACTAGGAATAAATAGCATGGCAAATGACACTCGCTAATCTACTTCAATTGATTCTCGATTCGATAAGGGATTTTTTTCAGGTGGCATAGGATTACAGCACAGCCTATTGAGTGTTCGAAGCAAAAATAGAGACAGTATATTGATTTTACAAAGTAAAATTTTATAATAGGTACATTCTGATGTTCTTTAAGTCTTTCTTTTCATGCTCAGTGCTTTATAAGATAATATTGACTTGTAAAATTGATAATTAAATGTCACTTCTCTTATAAGAAATTTTATACGCTAAATTAAAACTATACTGGTAATTTATGGAAATGGTAAACTTTAAAAGTGTTATATAATATTTCAATAAAATTACTTTTATCACCACATCTGCAATTTTAACAATCTTTTCTCACAATAGAAATATTAAAAATGTATATGAAAAATTCTAAAAATATTTAGTTGAAGCGATTCATTATTTTCTGCCTTTATCATAAATATAGATGTTCAAACTTGTTTAATTGAACTGATATGTTAACTTTGAAAGAAAAAAACCCCTGAAATATTCTGGCAAAACTTAGTCGAAAACAATTTATATTATGTTACATATACAAAAGTCTTCTTTTGTATTTTTTCAAACTTAACCTTAAATATTCCTTGTATTTTATCTCTATGACAATCGTTATCCTGAATTATAGTAGAACTTACCGCTTATAAAGTGCTAGGAGGTGAATACTTTTTTTTATGTTCGCTCTAAATTCTGGTGGTTTTTTCTCTCTTTTTTTCCCCAATGTCCTACAAACATTAACTTCAAAATCTGATAATTAAATGAAAAAAAAATTTTTCATTAAAAAGAAGTAAAATTAAGTCTATATTACAAATTTGTGGAAATGGCAAAGTTGAAAAATCCAATATATTATTAGAAAAAATCAATTTGATGAAGATATGAGAAGGTTTGCAGTTTTTTTTCACATAATCAATAAACACATAACCATTATTAAAAAAAATTAAAAAATAAATTGTAGCTGAAATGATTTATTCTTTTTCACCTTTACAATAAACGTTAATCTTAAGCTTGATTATTATACGTATACACAATATAGAATCTTTGTACTGTAAACCAAAATATGCAACATTTTACGTTATATAGATAATTTCACATACCATTAAAAAGTAACTTTTAAATGCAACCAAATATGTCTGAAACAAGACAATATACATTTGAAGATTTTTGTATTACATTCCTTAGAATCAATAATGCAGATTATAATTTTTTTCAAAACATAGATATATATATTATGCAAATATTCACATATTATTAAATGATCTTATAAAAATTATCCAAACATGCCTGGAGAAAATCATTAGATTAGTTGTTTCTAGATAATTTTTACATTTCATAATAGCAATATTTTCAATTAAAATAATCTGAATTAAGGTTAAAAAGATGTAATGTTTGAATGAAATAATGTCTAAAATTTAATCCTCTAAAAGGTGTCAATATTTCTATAATATGGATGATTCTTAAGTACAAAATTCATTGTTTGCCTCTCAGAAGCTGTTCATTATAGTATAGAATTATGTCATAAAGATAATCCACTGTATACGTAAAATTTTCTCCTCTTATATTATTAATTTCAAACTTTTTAAGTTTTCAATTAATTTAAAAGAAAATTTATATTTTATCTGTATGACTGTCTTTATTCTGAATCAGAATCTGAACTACACTACTGGAAGATAAACGCTTTGTTGAGATGTTTTCGGTTACATCAACACAAATTCCAGCAAATACTGAATAAAATTGTAAGTTTATTTAGAAATTAATTTTAATGACAATATAAATTTGAAAGTGCAACTGAGTGACCATTAAAAACAATCAAATATGTTACAAACAATGTCGTTAAATTAAGCAAGAAAATTTTAATAGTATTTTTTAAATTTCCATATATTTTATATTCATATGAAGTAAAAATAAAACTTTTTTATTTTTAATATTAAAAAAAAACATGTAATATAATTTCTCTAAGAAAATTTAATTGAAAAAAAGCTCTCATTTATAAAAAAATAAATTAAATTTTAACAGAAGAATCTTTTTCTAACATTTTAAAAATTTAAGAAATTGTACTTCGCTACAGAAAATAGCCCAATACAACAACATAAATTTCAATTCTGAATTTATACTGCCTATTTAGTTGTTGTAATCAGAAACAATGGTAACTGATGGAAAGTAGAAAATAGTCTAAGCACATTTCTGAACACCTCCGCCCTAAAATAAATAAATAAATAAAATAAAATAAATGAAAATGAATGAATGAATGAATGAATTTATTTATTTATGAAAATAAAAAATAATAAATTAATACTTTGAAAATATCTTATGTGATAAAGAGAAGGGAAAGGAAGAAGAGAAAATACCTAATTTTTTTTATATTTTTTCTCTGTTTTTGTTTCTTTTTTGAATTGAAGGTGGAGGGAGGTGAGAAGGGTGAAACTATGAAATACAATTTCAGAAATTCAAACAGCTAAATTGCCTAATTTGTGCGTAAACAAAACATTTGAAAAATTAATAAAAAAAATACTGCTTTTAAATATTATTATAAATTTCAAATATTTCACTAAAATTCTAATTTTACACAGATTTTGTAAACATTATTTTACAATCTAAGATAAAATTTGCAATGATTTTAAAGGTTTGTAAATTTATTTTATAAAATGTATTTTCTTGAAACATCTCAATCATAGGACACTAGATTTAAAAGTGATAACACAAAATTTTTAAGACAGTTCTTGGAAATTTAAATAAAACCTTACAATGTACAAAAAATGAAATTTATTAATCAGAAAAAAGCATTGAATTTTATTTACAAATTAATATTATTATTATTTATAACATAACAAGCTTTCGACAAGTCATCTATTTTGTTGTTCATGATCTTTACCTCAAAAAGTGTTTTCATCCTAGTCGGGAAATCCTGCAACAACCTTCCAATGCAAGTAGAGATAGAAGTGGTTTCTGCTCCTTCAAGCTTCATTTCCCCACTCGCTAGAAAAGAAAAATGAATAAAAATTACAATCCCACGAAGTAAATTTTCACTATAAGAATTTATAATTTGCTAACTTATTCTTTTTTTTTTTATTTCCCAAACTAATCATAAATCAGCGATATGAATTTATCCCTCAAAAGTTCTCCATCAAATAGTTAGTGCTAAAATCACACAGTATTCCGAAGTTTTATGTTTTTATAAATCAGAATATGAAATTACCCACCAATTGCTTTATGCAATGACAAAGGAAATGTTATGTAGTAATGACCAGTTAAAAAAGTAAACATACAATATTAAATTTTCACCTGACTTTTTTTTTTCTCATTGCGAAATTTACATAATATTCAAAAAGACATTTTCCAATTAAAATGAATTTTCAAAACAGAACTCAATTTAACCTTTTGATAACTAAAATTCTTTTTGGAAATAATAAAAGTAAAAATAGTTTTAAAAAAGAACACTTTATAAGTATTCAGTATTTAACTTTAAAATCACTCCTAATTTCACTGACTACAATTTATTTTGTTATACATTAATTGTGCAAAGGTGCAAACCATTGAAAAATCACCACTTTGATTTGTTACTTGATTAATAGCATGAATTTGGGATTTTTTTTTAAAAATAGAATATTTGTTCTACATATTTTTTAAAATATAGCTATAAAGGTAAAACTATTATTTAAACTGATATACAGGATTATTAAACTATTTTTTTTCAACATATAATCAGAAATTAATTACTATATGTTCTCACATGTAAGTTCACTCAAAATATGTAAGAAAATCATTCCATATTAAGACCAGTATTTTAGAATAGTTTTACAGAGTATATTTAGAAATCATTATATAGGGTAAATGTGCCAATAAAGAACACTCTTCAATGTTTTTTTCTTTTCTTTTAATAACTAATAAAAATTTAGCTTTTAATATGTTTTTCTTAACTTCCTCTTGCATATTTTATAACGTTTCATTATTGTTGACCCTCTTAATTAAACCAGTCAGGAAACAGAAAATACGTTTCGAAGTTTCACTGTTTCCCAGTGAAAATTTTAATGAATATGCTAAGAGTTGGTTTCAATTAATAAGGTTATTTATTCTTTGTTTTCTTGCAAAATTTGCAGCTTTTGTGTTGGCAGTAATAGAGAAGATAAATTTTATATACTAACAGCCATTTTTGAAATTTCATTTATTTCTAAGGTTTTAAGAGGGATGTCCATTACTGGGAAATTTAATTAGTCATTTTTCCAGCAACAGACATCCCATGTAAACATTGCCAAAAATGGAATTTCTGTAATGTTTATAATGCTTAAAATATTTTGTCTTAACTGGAAAACATAAACAATCAAATTTAATTTTTTAATTGCAGTTACCAAAATACCAAAACTTTTATAAATAGTTGTTTTTAAATTATTTTATGTTGTAAGTAAAATTTCAATATTTTATTCCTTAAAACAAAAACAACAAAAAAATGTATAAAGCTCTATTTTGCATACCTTATAATCTGGAAATCAAACCAGTCAGGAAGCAGGTAATATTATTTAAGGGCATAGTGAAAGAAGGGCTCAGAGGGCTTAATCCCTCAAAATTTAAATAAAAATACTTAATACAGTAGAACTTCGATCAATCGTTTTTCAAAGGGTGTGGTAAAAAAACAATGAATGCGGAATAACTTCAAAATACAGGGTCTAGCAAATAACACCCTGATTTCAAAATTAAATTTCTCAAAAACAAAGATCGATAGAAATGTGCGGTAAACGGTTTGTTTATTAGGTAATCTGTAAAAATCTTATGCAGAAATTTCGAACGGTGAATATTTTGAAAAGATTGTGTTCTGATTGCAAAGAATGATTTGATTTGACAAATTTTTCGTTTTAGATTGTTTTCAGAGAATGCGGTTTTCGTGTTACAGTGCCACATTTTTAAGATTTTTGGTATTAAATTTTTAAAATTTCGAAATTTTAAAATTTTAGTTCGAAAAATTGTTAAAATATGACACTATAAGCCGAAAAACTTGCTCTCTGCAAACAATCTAAAACAAGAGAAATGTCAAATCAAATCATTCTTTGCAATCAGAACACAATTTTTTCAAAATATTCACCGTTCGAAATTTCTGTATAAGATTTTTACAGCTTACCTAATAAACAAACCGTTTACCGCATAATTCTATCGATCTTTGTTTTTGAGAATTTTAATTTTGAAATCAGTTTGTTATTTGCTGGACACCCTGTACGAGGAAAACCAATTATTATGCATTATCAATCTATGCAATGTATACAGTATACTAATAACAGAATTGCCAACCTCCGGCTTTTTGAAAATTAAATAAATACATTTTGAACCAGAAAATTTGTTTCATTAGAAGTGTCTTGCATTAAATGAGATACCTGTTGGAAATTTATTATTTTTTTCATTAATTAAATAAATTTGTGGTTGAAATATAATTGTTTGATTTTTAAAAAGACGGAGGTTGGCATGTATGCTAATAAATACTAATTTGTAGCTTACTAAACTGTAAAAGAAATAAATCGAAGTAATAGAAAATCGATATTTATTGTAAAAAATCAATAATTTTGTTCAGTGTCTTTTTCCTTTAAAAAAAATTTTCAAGATATATATAATTTTTCTGGTCATTTTTTGTATTTCATATGCATATATAAAAGTTCATGCAGTTTCAAATGCCGCATTTGCATCTCACAGAGTTGACAATGGTGGCTCAGCTTCATCGGTGTGAACGTTATCGTCTGCTTCTTCACCATTATTTTAATTTTTTGCATGATCACACATTTTTCCTATGTTTAGAACATTACAAGTCGCAACATCTTAATCAGTGGAAACATAACCACATCCTCTGCTACATACATCCACTGTTCAACAGCATTATTTTCCCCATCATGAATATAAACAGCACAAATGAGTTATTTTAGAATAAAAGGAGTAATCTGAGTTTGTGTGTCACATGGATTTGCATGACTTTCAATTTCATTTCGGCAAGGAGAAGATTTTACAACGATGAATGCGGGAATACGACTTTTGAACAAAGATGCTTGAGGGTTTCGTTAACATTATTTAAGTATAATTTGTGCAGGGACCGTAGAAATAAAACGATCAATCCGGGAAAACGATGGATGTGGGAACGATAGATCGAGGTTTATCGGGCCGTATAAAAATTTGGCTTTTTTCATTTTCTCAATAAGAACCCCCATGGAGTTGCAACTTATCTCATCAAATTTTGCAACTTAAAAAAAAAAGTTTATAGGCATTGTTTAAGGAAATAGTCTATTATTGAATTTACTTTATAAATCACTTTCTCTCTCTCTCTCTCTCTATATATATATATATACCGGGTGTCCCAAAAATGACTGATGAATTTTAAAATTCAATAACTTGCAAACGGTGACAGCTATTTACAAAATTTTTGCAAGAGGGTTATGTATAATGTCAGGAGTTTTTTTTTTATTTTAGTTCGCATATCAAACAATAGGTGGCGCTGATGGCGGTTGAATAATTTGCGTCTCAAACAATATGTGGCGCTGACGGCGATTGAAGGCCAGGTGATCAGTGCTGAGTGAAGCGTCGAGCTGACCTTCGACCGCCATCAGCGCCACCTATTGTTTGAGATGCGAACTAAAATAAAAAATTACGATAAAAAAACTCCTGACATTATACATAACCCTTCTGCAAAAATTTTTTAAATAGCTGTCACCGTTTGCATGTTATTGAATTTTAAAATCCATCAGTCATTTTTGGGACACCCGGTATACAGGGTGTTTCGCTACCAGACCGACAAACTTTTAGGGGTGATAGTAGACAAACATTTTTAAATAGGAAACCATGGGGCGCAAACGTCTTCTATAGCAGCTAGGGGTCATAAAGGTTTAAGGTCCAAAAATTCAAACGCTGATAAAAATGAGAAAAAAGGGTCGATTTGTTTGCGGTTTTCTCTAAAATCATTCTTTATATCACGGTGTTTTATTTTTTTAGTTTTAAAGGTTAAGTTCGAAAATTGTCGGTAGAGGGCGCTTTAGACTTTAGAGTAACGAACAAATACTTTTTACCGTTCTTTTGTGCATGGGGTTGAAATTATTCTAAAGTTTAGACTTTAACTTAAATTTTAAGCCCAAAATCGGAAACATGGGGATCGGTTAACTAGCGGAAATTTAACTGTGAACCGAGGGGGAGATTTTAAACGCTCATAAACATTGGACAAATTAATCGATTTTGTTGCGGTTTGCGTGTAGGTCATTCCCTTGGTAATTATTTTATTCAAAATGGCGCACAGCTGTGGTGTCCTCATTTTTTCATAGAGGGCGCTTCCGACATATCTCCGATATTTCAATGGCATTACTCCTGGGTTTTTTACTACCAGACTATCATACTTCCAGGAAGTGTTAGGGATGTAAAAGCGACTCGGAATCACATAGGAATGTAACGTTGAAAATGTCTTTTTTGCTAGTTATGGTTAAACGAAGCAGAGAAAAAACAACAGAAACAAGCAGAGAAACAGAAACACGTTAATATGACATAAAACAGTTTGTTTTAAGGTTTTATTAGAAAAGATGTTCGAAATTACGACCAGAAGTAATTCGACATGCTTGACAGTGGCATCGCATGTAACTCCTCACGCTTTGAAAGATTTCTGGAATCTTTGACAGATTTCCGGAAGCTAAAGAAATACGAGCTGCTAAGTCTTCAATTGATGGTACGGGATTCTCATACACCCAATTTTTCATGTGACCCCAGCAGAAGAAGCTCATACTTGATAGGTCCGGTGATCTGGCAGGCCAATAAACCGGGCCACCACGACCTATCCACCGCTGTCCATATGTTACGTTGAGGTATCGTTGAACATCATTGGTAAAATGTGGAAGAGCCCGATCATGCTGGAACCACATAGAGCTGCGCAACGAGAGAGAAACTTTCACACGCATTACCGTTCAGCTCCATCTGCCGCAAGAAAATCGCAGCGCCATCTACTGTCACTGTCAAGCTTGCTGGACTTTTCCTGGTCGTAATTTCGAACACTTTTTGCAGTAAAACCTTTAAATAAACTTTGTTCTGTCACTTTAACATGTTGCTGTTTCTCTGTTTGTTTCTGTTGTTTTTTTCTCTGCTGTTTTTTAAACGTAATATGCAAAAAAGCAATTTTCAACGTTACATTCCTGTGTGATTCCGGTCATCTTTGCATCCCTTACACTTCCTGGAGTATGGTGGTCTGGTAGTGAAACACCCAGGAGTAATACCATTGAAATGTCGGACATGTCTCGGAAGTGCCCTCTATCAAAAAAATGAGGACATGAAAGCTGTGCGTCATTTTGAATAAAATAATTACCAAGAGAATGACCTACACGCAAACCGCAACAAAATCGATTAGTTTGTCCAATGTTTATGAGCGTTTAAAATCTCCCCTTTAGTTCACAGTTAAATTTTCGCTAGTTAACCGATCCCCATGTTTCCGATTTTGGGATTAAAATTTAAGTTAAAGTCTAAACTTTAGAATAATTTCAATCCTATGCACAAAAGAACGGCAAAAAGTATTTGTTCGTTACTCTAAAGTCTGAAGCGCCCTCTATCGACAATTTTTGAACTTAATCTTTAAAATTAAAAAAATTAAAAATCGTGATATAAAGAATGATTTTAGAGAAAACCGCAAACAAATCGACCCTTTTTTCTAATTTTTATGAGCGTTTGAATTTTTGGACCCTAAACTTTAATGGCCCCTAGCTCCTATAGAAGACGTTTGCGCCCCATGGTTTCCTATTTAATAAGTTTGTCTTTATGTCTACTATCACCCCTCAAAGTTTGTCGGTCTGGTAGCGAAACACCCTGTATATATATATATAGGGTGTGTCAGCTAAGATGTTAGAAACTTCGGACGGAGACAGTACCTTGATGACTTGGATTGGAAACGGGTTGGAAACACCTTTCTGAAAATAGAAATAAATAAAATTTTAATACAGGGCTTGCTCCGATCATAAAATTTCCATACTTTCCTACTAGTAATTTAAAACTATAATATTTGCTGTATAATTCTATTGTTGATGTTAAAGGAAAGATTTTTGATTTAAAATTCTTGTATCAAAGTGTGAAAATTTTAGGAACGGTACGAGTGATAATAAATAAATTAAAAGATAAATAATTAAATTATTCTCTGCATTTCTACTCCAAATTGACTTCAGAGCAAGAATTTTAGGCTCTATGCATTATTTGGAATGTTTGATTTCTAAGCACATCAGCGTGACATCGAAAATGCAATTATTTTCGAGTGTCCTTTATACAACCGGAAAAAATGGAGGTCCATATATAAGAACCTAGGTAATGAAGAAATTAAAGAAAATGAAATACCGTTAAATTCATTAATAAACGATTATTAATTTAAAGCTAAAAATGTATCATTTTTTTTCCAAATAATACACTCTTGCAAATTCTCAGTAAAAATATTTTACCTTAAACTTTTAATATTCGATCTTCCATTTAACTAACATATATCAAATTCTGCCTCCATTTATTTCGCCCAAATTAATGTGAGCTCGACTTCTTTCTAATAAAACCTATTACACAGAAAGGATATTACATTAAGCTGAGACGTCACATCAATTTCACGATCGTATGTTAAGCGTATGGAAAGGATTCCTTTTTAAGCTGAAACGCATGCATCAAAGTGATACATTATTTAAGCAATACGAGGGTTCCTTTTTTTGCCTACCTCCTCAAAAAATTCCTTTCTCAACGTCATAATTTATGGGATCGTATTTAAAATGATCTTCCCTTTTTCGCCAGTTAATTTTATTAGCCTCTTCCTTTTCCTTAGAGGGGGACATTTTTTAAAGATTCCAGAAAATGAATTATCTAATTACAGAGAGCTACAGGTGATGGTTTATCACTGGAATAAAATTAACTCATACCATAGTAAGAGAGGTGAAGATGAATTACGGATGCGCCAAAATTGAATGCAACCAGAATTGAGTATTTTCTAATCATTTACGAATCCTTTATGCTTATATTGCCTTCAAAATATGTTATAGAAATAACGTTTTGTAAAAGGTTTCTAAGCTGATTAATAAAGTTGCTTTTAATTATATTTGTAACCTTTGAACTCATTTTATCGTTTTAGTATTTCACAAAAAAGTAATATCGTAATTAACTGTTTTTAAAATGAAAATAAAATTTCAGATAGCTTAAGAGGGGAAAATGCCGACCTAGTGAAAGAGTTTCCATGCCGAGACTCGAACACGCACGATGAGTATTGCGCATTGACGTTCTACCGACTAAACCACTTGGAATGGTACCGAGCCGGGAACTTCTCACTATTACATGTTGACAATGCCGCAAATGCAACACAAGATGAAATAGTATCCGTGAGCCATCGACATGGGTCGACTATTCCACCTTGTGTTGCATTTGCAGATTTGCCAACGTGTAAAGTTTGGGTCGAGGATCGTTCCAAGTGGTTTAGTCGGTTGTACTTCAGTGCGCTATGCTGATGGCAAAGGTTCGAGTGCCGGCATGGAAACTTTTTAACTAGGTTTGCATTTGCGCCTCTTAATCAACTTGAAATTTGATTTTCATTTGAAATATTGTATGCAAAGCATATTTTCTCTCTTTGGAAAAAATTCCAAGTGTTTGTAATTAATTGTTTTTATAAGATCTTCTTTTTTTATGTTGAGAAAAAACGATTTTTTTTAGATTTATTCACTTTATATTATTATAAATTCAAAAAGCAAAATAATAATAATAATAATAAAAGGGGAAAGCAATAAAAACTTACACACACACACATACATAAAAAGAAAAAAAATCATCCTTGTTAATAACTGAGCGTTAATGACAACTTTTAAATAAAGTGATTTCTTAAAAAAAAAAAAAAAAAAAACTATCTAATTTTCTTTACATTTCTACAAATTATTAAAATTATTAATTATATATTTAACATATATGATATTATCTTTGTAAAATATTACGATTTGTTTAACTAATCCAATTAGACTAAATGCCAAAAAATTACTCGACGCTTTTATCTCTAATCAGAAATGATATTACCTAGCGGACAAACCATAAATGTTTTATTTCTCTTGTTGAAGGGAAATAATAAAACAATAATAAAAGCGCAATTTTTTGTTGTTTTATTATTGACAGTAATAATGATTTAAAAAATAAAAATAAGCGTCTACATTTGTGGCCAAGGGAGTGTAGAGGTTAAGAAAACAAATGAGAATTAACTCCTTAACTGATTCCCTTTTTTTACGTACAATAAATTGAAAATGTGGGTTAACTTTTTTTAAGCTTAAATATTCTTAATATTTAGTCTAAACATTTCTGAAATTAAATAGTGTAAAATCGTACTTAAAAAAAAATTAGTAATGATGTGTAAATGCGTGTAAATGATGAATGAAGCAAATTCGTCTTGCACGAACGGTATACGGGCAAATCAACTAAGGGGTTAAAAAATGGTATTGTTACACCAATACATATATAAATTATTTTTTTAGAAAAATCAAAACGATCTTGCTGCAATGTTAAACTTTTGCAGTATTTTCCTTTCATATTTTTTTTACTTTTTCATAATAGCTCTAAGAATGCGATTTCCAAAAAGATAATAATTTTAACCCATTGAGGGGCAATCGAATATAATACTTATATGGCCATTAATTTTAATTCGAAAATGTCACATTGACACCACAATTTTGTTACTTTTTTTCTGCATTTATACTGAACGGGAAGTAAAGCTTTTGCTTATTTAAAAAAAAAAAAAAAAAAAAAAAAAAAATCCAAATCCTAGTGTGAAAGAATCATTTCAACATTTTAACAAAAAAGTACTTTGCCCATAGAAGGGTTAAGAGAAATAACGTGTCATAACTTATGTAAAAAATGGATCAGAAAACGTACCTTGCTTTTTTTTCTTTTTTAAAATAGCATAATTATACTATTTCAAATCCGATCAATAATCATTTAATTGATCAATATTTTTGGAAAAAACTTTCAAATAATGTCTATTTTTTATGTCTTTACAGAATTTTCAATCTTTTATCACCGATTTTTCAAAGCAGAAATTTTTTTCAAATTGAATCAGAAAAATGCTCGGATTAAATAACGCAAAATTTACAATAAAATTCTACTGGTGAGAATAATAAATTACGATTGGAGTATAGATGTCCGTACGTGGTACGGACAAATCATGATTGGCAAAAACACGTTCCCTGTAAGACGAACAGGAAAAACAGGGAAGCAGTTAATTTCAATAAACGTATCACAAGGAAAGTTTATAAAAAATATGAAATAAGATGAGAAGGTGTCCTGGGGTAATAATTCAATGTTAAGGTTCTAGTAATTTTAACTGCTTACTTTTCGATTTTATACGGTTTGATGCAGCAAATTATTGACTATTTGTACAATCTATATTAATAAAAGAACAAAACGCTCTGTCTGTCTGCGTGTGTGTGTGTGTGTGTGTGTGTGTGTGTCTGCGATGGCTAGCAAAATCTACAGCATGTACGAGGCTCAAAATTTTTTTGAGAGTAGCCCCAAATCTCTCCTGATGCACCTGAGCTTCAGAATTTCGAAATTCTATTTATTAACTGAGTAATTAATTAAATTCCAAAGATCACTCTCATAAAAAATCGCCTTTTTTTCTTCTTTTTTTCCCTTCATTTAGTTATGGTTGGTTGGTTGCATAAAATTTTCGCATAAATAATTTAAAAAGCTGGAACAGACCTTTAAAATTCATAGACTGGCAAACTGTCAGTTTAAATGATGATTTTTTATGACAGCGGTTGTAAACCATGGAGGAAAAAGATAGGTGGTGGTGAAGTAAACCGAAAAAAGGGTTGCAATATTAAACCATTTATCGCTCAAATTTTAATGTTCCAAACAAAAGCATGTGGAAAGGATTTTGTATTAATAAGACGAATTGAAAGAAATGAATTACAGCTGAAGCATATTCTACGAAGAAATAGTATTTTTCTTTTAAATGGTCTTTTTTCTATTATCCTTATATATATTATAAATGTGAAAGTGTGTCCGAAAAATTGGAATGAACTTGGGTTCAAAACGGATGTATTAATGTCTTTGAATTTTTGTATATAGATATATTATTGGTCTGAAATGAACATAAGCTAATTTTTATTTATTTTATTTAAATATTTTTCTTAATAATTCAACATTTCACTGCTTTTCATACAGAATAAATTGAAAATTTTCCATAATATTTAATCATCTTTCGTTTTTCGTTGCCAAAAAAATAAAAAAACAGGAATAATTAATTCTTTTCTGTAATTAATTTTCAACTGAAAGATTTTCACGTGATAAAACAAAATGAAATAAATAAATGGACCCTATTCTGTTTTTCGATTCCAGGTTAAAAACCGCGATTTTACCAATTGTGACGTCAGAGGAATACAGTTTTTCTTCTTATATCACGCAGACGATTATACAAAATTTCTTTTACACTTTGAAGACTTCACAAGAATATAACTTCACACTTTACAAGAATATAAATATTTTAGTAGTTTTTCCAGATATTAATCCGTAATAAAAATGAACCTTTTTCTTTCTTTCCGTTCAAGGCTATAAAATTCAACTTTTTACCAATTATGACGTCACAGGAATACTTTCCATTAAGAATTTTAAAAATATCAATGTAACGTCATATCTGAAACAAAGTATAAGTTTTCAAAAATTCTGTTTTTTTTTTTTTTTTTTTTTTTTTTTTTTTTTACGGAAACTACCCCTTTTTTCTAACATGGTCTAAAAGTGTTTACGACTTCAACCTGTCTGTATAACGGATGACGAGTGCCTGGGATATGCCGTCTGTTTGTCCGTGTTTCAACTTGAGTAAATATAGTGGGATTCATACGAAAATAACATACCTTATTGAGATTTGCCTTAGCATGAGCGGCATTTGAAAATGAACCAGGTAGCAATTATAGCTTAATCACAGGAGCACTCAAAAGGAGACTTTACATAATGGTCTACGACGAAAAAATCATTTGCGGTGTATTTTGATAATGTTACATAATTTTAAATGTAATGTAATTCACATGCATTTTTAAGGTTCACAAGAACATGGTTACTATCGAATATGTTAAGTATAGTACTTATAGTGTGCGTACAGGGAGCTCAAAGGTATTTCAATATATCATGGTCTGTGAAGAAAAACCGTTTGCAGAGTATTTAATAATGTTATTTTATTAAGGTTATTTTAATAATATTGAAATTGATATCAGTTTCTGAAGTGCACTAAAACAGGATTTCTGTAGAAAATGGGGTGAAAAGGTTTAACATTCATTTACAAGATCACAGAAAAATGTTTGGTAATATAATAGTCTACGCGGAAAAATATTCCCAGCGTATTTTAATTACGTTGCACTATTTCAAACATGATGAAATTAATATACTGAGATAATCAATACAACGATAAATACTGAAATTTACTACAATATGCTTGCAGTTAAGTATGATTTGCATCACATTTGTTGTTCATTCACAGAGACGCATAAAAGATTTTTGACCTGTGTCCAGATCTCAGATATTGTATCCAAAGTATGGTCTATTAGAAAAGATTGCTGAAGAGCTTTTTCAATTATCGTATGTAAATGCATCCTGAAGTTCAGCTACATTTGGTATAATAAGAGATGTTTGTAGAATTTAAATAAATCATGTATCGGACTGTACAATAAACTGGATATATGGTCACCTGTGCAATAGCGATTCCCGGAAATACGAATTCAATAATTTGAATCGGGTTTTTTGTTTGAATAATTTAAGCTAAATATGCGGTCGTATAAATATTTGCACGTAATATACAGGACTGTACAAAAGAATTCAAGTACGTTTCTGTCTATTATTAGAAATTGATAAAGTTGAATTTTAATCTTCATTATACTTTTTCTAACTAAGCAAAATTTTAACATTGTATTTAGAATATTTACAAACACATAGATCATATACACAGCTGCAGAAAAGAATGGGCCGGCGAAGTTATGTATTATGGAAATGTTGGATATTTTTTTTATTACCTAGGTTTAACGCATGATTTTTCTTTCTTTGATATGGAATTCTGAAATGCACTACAACATGATTTCTGTACAATGGGGGTGCGTTACAGTTGTTCTACAGTATAAGTGGTTGCAATTTCATTTTCGCGATTGTTTATATTATCTAACACATTTTCCATTTATTTGACTAAGTTCTTTAAGTCCCCTATAAAAAAAACTACTGCATAGCCTCCTATAAGATGTGTGTTATATATATTTTAAATTATTGTTAATGAAATTTTTGTTTAATTAAAGCGTTTATCTTTTTTTTTTTTTAATACTACGTGAACGACGTCACGGGTAACAGCTAGTAAAGAATATTTTAGCAGATATATATTCATAAAATGCAATGGCGTGATTTCTTGACCAATACTATTTGGCAGGTGTGTGTGTGTGTGGGGGGGGGGGGGGGGTAATAAACAAAACTATAAAATAGGATGGAATAATCATGATTTTAAATCAAGGAATTTTCACCATCAATCATTTGATATTTTTATATCTCTTAAATGAGATTTTGCACGAGATTTCCTGCTTCCAATCAGCAAATTTTGTGCATAATTGGATGCTTCCGCAAATGTTATTTCCTCACTCATTTTGTAGTTATTTTATGGTATAGATAGAACAACTATGTATATCTTTATATATAATTATTTTTTTAAATTATTATGCATAGTTGTTACTAACAGAAATGTTATTTTATAGATTAAAACTCACAAGTACTTTTAAGCAGCTTAAATTCTGATGTCCCTAGGCACTTGCCTACTCTGCCCGGGTCATAATCTGACACAGTGAACTTAAAATGAATTTTTTTTTAATCACGCTGTGTGTTGTTCCACGCTATTTTAGTAATGTGCATAGGAAAGATCTTTTCAAATATTCTAGATAAACTTATAACCATTTGTGGGGAATAATATGCGTTGAAGTGCGCAAAATATTTTTCTTTTGCTGATAGTCAATATCTTAAATTGTAAAGAAAGAATTTCTTCGCAACTTTTTATCTCTAAGTTGCAGATCAAGCATATTTTTATAGCATCGGGAGTACTTTAAAAACGCGTCGATATCATGCGGAAAATCTTCCAACGAAACTATGCTGAAATTGTCAAGAAGAGTACACTTTACGATCGTAAACCTTTTAGCTACTTATGGTGCTGGAATCGTATCAGAAATATATTTTTCAAATTTATCTTCACAGTAAAAAAGCAATAAATGTAAAAATGTGCAAAATTTGTTTAGAAAAGCCATTTTTACGTTACATACGATAAAATTTCTCGTATTCGTCTGTTTCCTGACAAAGGAAATGTCTAAAAACAAAATATAGTGGAAAGGATAATGTTACAGAATACTTTTAAAAATAGGAAGAATATATTTCCTGACCTAATCCGTCTCTAAAATAAAAATCACATAGACTCTAGAATTGATTATAGTGCATAATAAAAAGTGTTAAAAACCTTTTAATATACGAACTGGATAATTTTATACCCTCAATAAAGCTAACATTTTTCATGACTCACAAATGAAAAACAAAATCCCTATACCTCAATAATTTATTTTTATTTCTCAATTTTCTTTTATATTTCTTCTTATCATTTGAAATATTGTAAATAGCGTAAAATATTCCGGTTATTAAGTATACGCAGCCATTTTTTTTTTTTTTTTTTTTTTTTTTTTTTTTTTTTTTTTTTTTTAAGTAAAAGGTTTCTAATTTTTTTTTGTACCATAATTAATTTCAGAATATGCATTTTTTTGAATGATAAGTTTTTTTAGTGTTACATACTAAAGTCCAAATGGAACTATGGTGTAATGTAAAAAAAAAAGAGATTTTCAAAAACTACAAAAATTTTCTATAATGACTTACGAAAATACTCGATAACCGCTTCTAAATCACCCAATATTCAAAAAGTGTTCCTTTTTTTAGAGACCTCAAACAACAATTTAATTTCAAAATTAACCTTTCGCCGGGCGCGCAAATTTTCATCACATGAGCAGGCGCACGTTGTATAATGTACATCAGGTGAAAAAAAAATCAATTATTGCTGCGTTATTTTAATTTTACAAATAATTAACTTGCAAATATCATATAAGTTATCTCTGACCACAATTTATGAAAGAGTTCTGCAATAAACTTATTTTCTTATAACATATTAAAGCAGAAGTTTAGATGTATAAAAAGCTTCTTGCTGTTACAATCATAAAGAATCAAAATTAATAATGAATTACTAAACAATAATTAAGTAATTTCGGATTTACAGAATAAGTCTTATAATTCATCTATATTATCTCTTCCGATATCAAGCATAAGATTTGCTTTTTTAAAGGCTGTTTACAAATAAATCTTGTGCATTACATGCACTGTTAGCAGATTAAAATCACAGTTGCAGCTAATTGCGCACTCTGAAATACAAATAATTTTCAGAAACTGGGTAAAGAGATTCAATAATCGAATACAAATGGCTATTAATACCCACTACTGTTTGAATTTACTTTTAAAGAAAAAAGAAAATGAATCTTGTACTTCTTACAATGGCGCGTCCGACGGAATTTATAGAGATGAATTTATAAAAATAAATTATTATTAGCTGCCCATAATTTTGAAACGTTTTCGATTAGCTTTTGTAATGCATCCCAACAAGGAAAGAAACAGTGGGCCAACAACCGAAAAAAAATGGCAGTCAGCACTAGAGGTCTGCACGGGCCGGAATTTCCAGGCCCGGGCCGGGCCCGAAAGTTAAAATTTCAGCCCGGGCCCGGCCCGGCCCGAACGAAAAAAATATTGGCCCGACCCGGCCCGGCCCGAAAGTTAAAATTTCGGCCCAAGCCCGGCCCGGCCCGAACGAAAAAAATTATGGCCCGACCCGGCCCGGCCCGAAAGTTAAAATTTCGGCCCGAGCTCGGCCCGGTTCGCAAAAAAGTTTAAAATTCGGCCCGAACCCGGCCCGGCTCGAGTGAATTTCTACAGAACATTGATCTTTAAGAGCCCACAATAGTCACAGGAAAAGTACACAAAAAGACCCGGATGACCATGTAAAGTCTATGGGAGCGTTCTTTTCTAATATCTTGTTCAAATTTTAATATTTTGACATGATTTTTTTTGCATAAAATAGTTCAGGACGATCCACAACCGGGCTAGTTTTTACTTTTTCGATTTTGGTTTTAGATTTTTTTTAAAAAATTACTTTAATTTTCAAAACCGGTTTAAACCGGTTCTGAAACTGAAACTATCATAATATAAAAAATATATAACCAAAATCAAAAAAGTAAAAACTAGCCCGGTTGTGGATCGTCCTGAACTATTTTATGCAAAAAAAATCATGTCAAAATATTAAAATTTGAACGAGATATTAGAAAAGAACGCTCCCATAGACTTTACATGGTCATCCGGGTCTTTTTGTGTACTTTTCCTGTGACTATTGTGGGCTCTTAATCTTATGGAAGAGTTCTGACCAAAAAAATTATATTAGTCTTTTTTTTTCATGTTTATAATCTCCATTTTTGCAGAAGTGCCGTAGGCTGCGATATTTATGCTTTTAAATGAATCTTTGTTTGTTGTATGTAAATGTTTCAGTTATCACTAGTATTATTAATCCATATTCCCTGTAATGTAATGGAGACAAAAAATCGAAAAAGCGGTATATGGTAAAATTTCCAAAGACGAAATCGCTTTGGAACGAAAAAAAATGCATTCCTTTCTTAACAGATGTAAATGTTTAATATATTTTTTTCTCCCGTATTGTTGTATTCATTTTGCATCGATGAACATTTTAAAAGAAACTTTCAGTTTTCAGTTTAAAAAAAAAATTCCGTCATAATCATGTTTTTGTGTGTGTGTGTGTGTGTGTGTTTAATTCTATTTTAAAATGCCTAGTAATCTACGATTCTTTAAAAGGAATGAATTCTAATGTTTAATTGTAGAATAATGACGGCTTAAAAGTATATGCTTTTTTTGCAGAAATTTTTGGACAAAGCCAAATATTTCTGATTTATAAAAAGTCGAGAAAAGGATTTTCATATAATAATATTCAATAGGAACTGATTATTTTGGTCCATGAAAACTAGGAAGAATGGAATCGGTCTCGGCTTCGTACGGGAAAAAAAAAGTTAGGCCCGGCCCGATACTCCAGCAAAAAAATTAAGGCTCGAGCCCAGCCCGGCCCGAAAAGATTAGTGACTAGGCCCGGTCCGGCCCGGCCCGAAAGGATTAGTGACTAGGCCCGACCCGGCCCGGCCCGAGTCTTCAGAAGTAAGGCCAGAGCCCGGCCCGGCCCGAATGCCATCATTGGAAATCGGCCCGAGCCCGGCCCGCGGGCCGGGCCGGGCTCGGGCTTCGGGCCGAGGCCCGGCCCGTGCAGACCTCTAGTCAGCACTGCCATCAGCGGTAAAGTGCAATGGTGTCATTACTTTAACCAGTACAAAAGCTCCGTGCGGAATGCAACTGGACCATCGGTGATAACAAACAGCAGGCCAGCATTTGTATGCCATCACATTATTTCAATCCAGCATTTTTCCTTCAGTGCTAGCACCTATCCTACTGCTATTCCTTTGCTGGGCCAGCAATGTTAATTTAGCACCATCAGTTATCCTGCAGTGTTTATACAGTGATAAACCACAGACAGTTTTTTTTTTATTTTTTACAATGAGCAGAAACCCATCCAGCACCCTTACAAAAATTTCTAATAGTATTGTATAGAAAAAGCATTATAATATTCTGGACCTTTTTTCTATAACCTACTTTAACCGAAAGCAGTATATAGAAACAATGTAATATATAGAAACATTCGAATATATTCAGATTTCGCCACCGTGCAGTGGAGCCTCCCAAGTACTAATCGCGTTCGATGCTGTCTGGACTTTCTGATTGAATGAGCATTTATGCCTTCAGCGTATGCTATGGCTGTTCATTCCTCTACAGTTCTTATTAGATATTTTAAGTTTGTTTCTTTTGTGATGTGCTTTCTCATTCTTTAAAGCCATATAGAAATGATATACATTTCATACGCTGATTCTCAAATGTATGAATTATGAAAACCAAAGTCATTTTTAACTTAGAAAATCATATTTAAAAAGAAAAAAATCCGTTAAAATAAAGAATATATTTATTGTTTTACTGATTTATTTTATTATTAATGGTTGTTATTGCTCTTGATCACAATCACGACGCAAATAGAAAATTAAAAATTCCAGAAAGAAATTCGAATTACTCAGAATGATGAATTCCGAAATACTCAATGTCTTCGATATTTACAACGCCACCTAGTGAAAAGGTTCCCAGCAATAATACTACAAAAGATCGTGCACTTCCATCGTGTGATGAGCCAGCGCATGAGATAAAATGGAGGCCGATCAGAATTTTATCTAATGATTTCCAACAGCAAGATTGACTGAAGCTGTCCACCAGTGATCAGTGGGTGCAGTGGTAGACCATTAGCAAGCACTTCTTCATCATTACTAGTACTTATCTTGCTGCTGGCCAACAATTACCCATTTGCTGGAATTAATTAGTTCTCTTTATTCGGAAAATCGGTTTTTCGCATGTTATTCGACCTCAACTAAACATTTTCTGCGGCATAACTGAAATTTTACGACCATTTGTAACAGAAAATTGTTAATTTAAATCTTAGTGTTAATGCTGTTAAGTTTATATGTTTTTCAGTTAAATATGTTCGTTAACATAAAAATATTTAGTTGAAACCTCATAGTTGACAGGCAGGCCTGTGTATTTTCCGCATGTTAAGAGTGTATTAACGCATTTTTATTCCTCCTGCCAATACTTCGTCCTGAGCTTTGAGCAAAAATTATTTGCATCCACATATTGCTGGTTTTAGTCTCTTTTAGTCAGCCGCTTCGCGTTCTATGAATTTTTTACGTAGGGTTGAATGCGAGAATTTTTTTTCTGTTACTTATAAATAAAGTTAATCTGATTTCGGTGTAGAGTGTTTGACGCGAATATTCGGATTTTTTGTACCTACACAATACATTCTACAAATGTCACGATCACACAACTTTTCACACAACATTTCATGTTCTGGAATTAAAAGTAACAAAGAGATGTGATGTATATTTTGAGAAAAGTAAGAATTTATGTTATAGATACATTTTTTCTTATTTAAAAAAGTAATACGACTTTTTAAAAGAATTAATATTATTTGATTTAATTTTATTGCATAATATAGGATATACTGTTAATAATTTGTTACTGATACAAAGTTAAATAACTCATTCGCGATTATCATCCTTAAATAAGCTGCTTGTCCATGAATCTATGATCGATATAACATATCATATATTTGATTAATGAATAATAATGTAGTACTAGTGTTAGTGAAGTACAGATATAGCACTGTTTATACCTTTTTATTCTCTTTTCATTTTTGAGCTTTCATAATGTTGAAATATATTGTTTATACGAATGAAGAAATTAATGTTTCCACTTGTACCATACGTTTTATCCTATTTGTTTATGAATCATACATTTGTAAAAAGAGAAAGTTGAAAATTTGATCTATAGATCTATAAAAAAAATCTTTTTTAAAATGCTATCACATGAGTTCCACCCTTCAAGCAAATATACTTTGAAAATTTTGATTCCCCAACGAAAATGTATAGAATTTTTTATACTTTTTAATATTTATTTTTTTTATATTACAATTATAAAATGCTATTTCAAAATATTTCGTATCTGTTGAGCAATTAATTAATTTTGTTGTTATGATGCTTATAAAGATACATTTCGCGAACAGCTCACACTTATGGCGGAATATCCAGAAATTGAACCGGGACCTGCTGACCATAGCCAAAAACCTATATAAGAAACTTGGTTCAAATCTATGAATAACTTCATACGCTTTTAAATGATACGATAATGAAAATTGCACGAAATCACGATCACAGCGCTCTCTTTCAGTGTAATATCTCCAAATTCAAACAGAAGCTACTGACGATATTGATGAACTCAAGAAGTTTTCTTCAATTCTATGCATAACTTTATATATTTTCCGATGATACAATGAAGATACACATATACACGGATATTCGAAAACTAAAATGACAGACATTTTGTAAAAACATATTCTTCGGCATCTCTGATTCCTAAAACGTGAAAATCAACCGAAAAATGGAAGTCCAAATTTTTTTTTTTCATTTTCTGTTAAAAATAAAAGAAAGTAAAAATCTGCAAATGGATATGCGTTATTTATTTCTCAAATTTTTTAATAAAAGTATTGATATTTCTATTCAAAGTTTGTTTTGCCTCTTTATATGTAACTTTAAGTTAAATCAAAATTTTGTTCGAAAAATCACTAAAAATGTTAAGTTTTTATTATCATAAAATCACGGTTTGTAGCAAAATATTCTCATGACATTTTTTCTACAAAAATATGTGCATCACGGTGCACCAAAAAAGGATAAAGTATATACTTCAGAAAAGTCAGTTTGCAATTAAAAATTTATTTCACTGAAATATTTAGTACATATGTAAGAAACTAAAATTGTGTATATCTGTTATTATAAGCTTACTTTTACTGTTTTTAAAAAAAGGCCGAATTGAATCAATAGGTTATTATTTTTAAAATTCTTTTGCTAAAAAATATTTTAGTCAATTATATGTAAGATAACTCGTATTAAAGAAAATTAGATGTTTTTCACTTTAAATTTGAACATATACACTGTTAAAAATAAATCTGTGAATTCCAGGTGAAACTACCGGCAGCAATGTAGCCGAACTTTTACCGTTCCGTTAGTAGATTTTCCGTTGTGGGAAATACAAGAAGGGAAAACTCCGGTGTACGAGTCAGTAACTTTCCGTTACAAAGTTTGATTTATAATAGTAATAATTTAATATAATTTTTAAAAGGGATTTACCGATTAACCCTTTGGTTACGGGGTTGGGACATACGTCGTCCCAAAAACTATCAATATTTTTTATTCTCACCACTTTTTGTAAACTACTCTCATCCAATATACTTAGAACAGAATAAATTCAACAGAAATTTTCCACAAAGAAATTTATTTGTAAATTGTGGTACGAATCAATAAAAAAATAGTGGCTGTCCTAGCCCGTAATCAAAAGGTTAATCGTCAAAGAATTCGAAATCACCGAGGGATTTTAAGCTGCTATATTATCTTACTTAATTGTTATTTTGGATAATTTAGTTCACGCCGTCCTCAGGATCGAACTCGGGACCTTCAGATTGCGGAACAAATTCTTACGAACTGAGCCAAAGCTGCTGATACTAAACGGTACAAAGTATGTCTTTTATGAGTTAGTGGGAAAATCTGTTGTGCTTTTTAAAGATTTCCTTTCAAATATATTCCTTAGAATGTTTGTAAACGGATTATTGTAGACTGATGCATAATACTTATTATTTTTTAAAATCATTTTTAATTTTTTAAATAGTTTAAATTAAAAAAAAAATCACTGTTTAAAACCGTTTTTTTTTAATATTTTTTTTTTTACAATATATATATATATATATATTTTAATTATATATATATATATATAATATATATATATTATATATATATATATATATATATATATATATATTAATTGTCGTACACTATTTATTTCTTTATTTATTTATTTTTCGGCTAATAAATTAAAAGATTTTTAATAAGAAAAAAGAGAAAAATAAACAGAAAAATGGAATTTAAAAGGAATTTTTATGTTTCATTAATCCATGGCGCCAATGGAACTCAAACCCACAATCTGCGCTCGCAGGCGATTAGCGGTGTGGTGCCTTGACCACTCGGCCATGAAGCTCCCCACACAACGGAGTGTCTCCGTTTTTTTGTTTTTATTTCCATCCGTTTCGTTTTTTTTTCAGGAAATATGATGGAACTTTGTGATTTGTAACGGAAAATACCCTTTAGTTGTTAAAAGGGAGTTTTTCTGTGAAATTCAGGAGAAAAATGTTCGTAAATTTCAGAATTTTTTTAACAGTGTAGAATCACTTTTATATTTGTTATAAGTAAAAAATAATTATTTTAATGCTTGGTAAAAAATTTTCGCATTTTCGGAAAAACTTCATTTTTTAACTTCTCTCGCTTTAAAAATAACTTGAAAGACAGCGTAATATTTTTTATTCGCTGATAAAATATGAAACTGATGACGGATTTTAATGAATTTTCCAAAATTTTTTCGAACGTATGTTTCTGGAATAACTGCATATCACCAAATTGTTTGTTCTATTTTGAATATACGTATTGACTAAAAAAATCAAAAAACATTCATCACAAGTCATAATAGATTCTTAATAAATTAATAATAAGCAGATTAATGAAACAAATAAATAAAAAAGTTAGGGATTAGACGCAAAATTGCATTGCCCTAAATAATGAAATAATTTGACTATGAAATAAAAATGTAGCCTTTGCGTTCTTATTTTCTTTTATTTATAGTTTCAATTCGATATTAGTGTGATTTTTCACAGTCGGGAAATTTTTTTTAATTTATCATTAATATATTACTTGTTCCAAACAAAACTCAATCATTCAAAAATTTAATCCAGTGAGGTTTAATTCAAATATTTCTTGCACTGCATAACTAAACAAATGAAAGGCAGATGAAACAACTTACGCACATTTATTCTGAAGCGAAAGTCCATGTTACATTATAGCTCAGTAAAGCTTACGCATTTCTCCTCTATTGGAATACAAAACAGTTATCTTTTCCGGTATTCCCCGAATAATTACTGACTGTCAAATAAGTTTGGATTCAATCCCATTTTCAAGGATGGATGCCCAGAGTCAAAGAGCTGCTTAAGGAGAACTCCATGTTGCTTCTCGTCACATACAATATAGAGAATTACTAGAGGAGAAAATCTGGATTTGGACCACTGGATATGGTCTCTTTTTATATATTCTTCCAATAAAACGAAGTTCCAAACTTTCTCAATCTATTGGTTCGATTAATTTAGCCTGAGGGAAGGAAATAAAATAAAGAAAAGGCGATTATACCTAGCATGAGGTGAGTAGACTTTTTACTTGTTTTTGAAGGATTGGCATTAAATATGGTTATTTGTATAAAAGTTTAAAAGTAGAAATATTGTTAAATATTTTATTGTTAAATATTGTATAAATATTTCAATACCAAATATACTGCAAAGATTCATTTTACAAAGGTGGTCAAAATTTTACAAATGTTCTTCATCACAAATTTACATAAAAATTTTCATTTTATTCAAGCACAGTATAAATGCACATTTATATATTTGAATAAGCGAATATTTTTATTTAAAATATTTGAATAAAAAAACATTTATCGTAAGTCATAATAAATTGTTAATAAATGCCTAATAAACAGATTAATGAAACAAATAAAAAAAAGTTAGGGATGAAACGCGAAATCGCACTGCTTCAGATAATAGAATAATTTGACTATGTAATAAAAATGTAGCCTTTGTGCTCTTCATTTGTTTCATTTAGTTTGAATTCGACATTACGGTCATTTGTCACAGTCGGAAATTAAAAAAATATATTAATAACATGTTATTTGTTCCAAATAAAACTCAATCACTCAATAATTTAATTCCCTAATGTATAATTCAAATATTGCATGCACTGCATAATTAATCAAAAGAAAGGCAGATAAAACAACGTACGTACATTTATTCTGAACGAATGTACATATTACATCATAGCTCATTGAATCTTATGCATTTCTCCTCTGTTGGAAGACAAAAACAGTTATCTTTCCCGATATTCCCCAAATAATTACTGACTGTCAAATAAGTTTGGATTCCGCATCCCATTTCCAAGGATGAATGCCGGGAGTCAAAGGGCTTCTTAAGGAGAACTCCATGTTGTTTCTCGTCACATACAATATAGAGAATTACTAAAAGAGAAAATCTAGATTCGGACCACTGGATATGGTCTTTTTTATACATTCTTCCACTAAAACAATGTTCCAAAATTTCCCATTCTATATGCACGATTAATTTAGATGCAAGGAAGGAAATTAAATAAAGAAAAGATGGTTATACCTCGGATGAGGTCTGTATATGTTTTACTTTTGTTTGAAGCATTGATATTAAATTCGGTTATTTAAATAAAATTTTAAAACTATTACAATTGTTAATTTTAATATTAAATCAGCCGCAACGGGTTCATTTTATCCGTGTATAGGGTGGTCAAAATTTTACAAGTGTTTTTCATCAAACAAATTTACATAAATTTTTATCGCTTTATTTAATCTCAGGTGTAAATGTAGATTTATACATTTGAATAAGCGAATAGTATTTTTTAAATTACTTAAAGAATATCGATTTTTTTGTTTTCTTTTATAAGGATTGCTGTTGAATTGGATTATTTGCAAGAAAATTTGAAACTATATATTACTAACTTTAACACTATAACGGCCATTAGGGGTCATTTTGACCCTTGTCAAATTTATAATAGTCGATTCGAACCAGAAATATCGCCATAAGATATTTTAAATATAAACAGTGAAAAAAAATAGCCTAATCAAAAAAGTTTAAAAGTTTAAAATAAAAATTCCAATGTGAAATACTTTTTATAAAATATAAGTAGAATTTCCGGCGGTGCTAGTGTTAACCCTCTCGCTGCGCATCGCGAGGTTTTCAAGGGCAAAGCAAATGTTGCACTCAATTTGCACAATCCTTTATCCGCTGATAAAATAGGAAAGGGGAGACGGATTTAATAACTGTTACAAAATCTTATAGAACGCATGCTTCCTGGAATATCTGCATTTGGCCAAAATGTTAGTTCTATTTTAAATATGCATATTGAATTAAAAAAAAATAAACATTCATCGCGAGTTATATTAAATTAAGAAATTAATGATTAAACAGATTAATGAAACAAATAATAAAAATAGGTTAAGGATGAAACGCAAAATCACAGTGCTCTAAATAATGAAATAATTTAACTATGAAATAAAAATATGGCTTTATCATATATTTACAATGTCATTTTTCACAGTCGGGAATTTTTTGTTTTAAATTTACTATTAACTTGTTCTTCTAAATAAAACTAAATCACTTAAAAATTTAATTCACTGACGTATAATTCAAATATTTCTTGCACAGAATAACTAATCAAAGGAAAGGGCAAATGAAACAACATACTTACATTTATCTTGAAGCGAACGTCCAAGTTTCATTACATCTCATTGAAGCTTACTCATTTCTTTTCTTATGGAAGACAAAAACAGTTATCTTTTCCGGTATTCCCCGAATAATTACTGACGGTAAAATAAGTTTGGATTCCATCCCATTTTTAAGGATGAATGCCCAGAGTCAAAGAGCTGCTTAAGGAGGACTCCATGTTGCCTCTCGTCACATACAATACAGGGAATTACTAGAAATGAAAATCTGGATTCGGACCACTGGATATGTTTTTTTTTATATATATATCCTTCCACTAAAACGAAGTTTCAAACTTTCTCATTCTATTGGCTCGATTAATTTAGTTGGAGGAAAGAAAATAAAATAAAGAAAAGACGGTTACACCTCACAAGAGGGGAGTAGATTTTTTACTTCTGTTTGTAGGATTCATTCAAAATTCGGTTGTTTATTTAGAAGTTTAAAACTATTACAACCGTTAATTTTAATACTAAATCTACCACAACGGGTTCATTTTGTTCGTGTATAAGGTGATCAAAATTAAAAAAAAATGTCATCACAAATTTACATAAAATTTTTTCGCTTTATTCAATCACAGATATAAATGCAGATTTATATATTTGAATAAGCGAATATTTTAATTTTAAATATTTGAATAAAAAAAGAAAAAAAATCATCGTAAGTCATAATAAATTGTTAATAAATGAATAATAAAGAGACTAATGAAACAAATAATGATAATAAAAAAGTTAGAGATGAAACGCGGAATCGCACTGCTCTAAATAATGAAATAATTTGACTATGAAATAAAAATTTAGTTATTGCGCTCTTCATTTGTTTTATTTAGTTTCAATTCCTGATTATTGTAATTTTTCATAGGCGGCAAATCTCTCTCTATATATATTACGGTAACGTATGTGGCACAAAAATAACATTTATTTATTAATTTTGTAATGGCAACTCCCAAAGTTCTTTCCTGCAATTATGGAGCTTTAAAATATCGTTATTTTTGTTTTGCTTTCTTATTCTATTGGCTGAAAAATAAATAAAAACCACGAATTTCAAATGTTTCAGTTTCAAATTAAAGTTATAAACGAAATGAGTGAAAGGATTATATTATTAAATATTTTTAAAATGAACTTAATGAAATACAAAAAAAATGCGACGGGTACAATATTTGGCGATGCGCCAAATTAGCATAAAAGTACCGAGTGCTTGATTTTTGATGTCAATTAGGTGAAAACTTCGATTTTAATAACAGTTACATACATATTTTTAAACTATTTTCTGTTATTTAAAAAAGAAAATAAAAATAAATAAAAAATTTTAGCTAATAATTATATAAAAACAATTTATATCATTTAAAAAAAAATAAAAGGAAATAAATAGTTTATTAAAGAATAAATAGCAATTGACGGGTTATCATGCGAGGCATATATTTGCCTTTTTGTTGCAATTGCGCCAATGTGGTGCGTATAGGACACTTTGTCTATTTTTCTAGCAGAATCTTCTAATTTGGGAAAAAATTGAGCAATTAAAATAAATCTATACTAATAAAAGAACAAAACGCTCTGTCTGTGTGTGTGTGTGTGTGTGTGTGTGTGTCTGCGATGGCTAGCAAAATCTACAGCACGTACGAAGCTCAAAATTTTTTTGAGAATAGCCCCAAATCTCTCCTGATGCACCTGAGCTTCAGAATTTCGAAATTCCAATTATTAACTGAGTAATTAATTAAAATCGAGAGGTCACTCTCATAAAAAATCATCTTTTTCCCATTTTTTTTCCTCTTTTGTTTGTTTACGGTTGGTTGGTTGTGTAAAAAATTTCGCAGAAGTAAAAAGAAAGCTGAGACAGAATTAAAGAAACCCATGAAGGAATGAGATAAGTGGTGGTGAAGTAAGCCTCAAAAAAGGTTTGCAATATGAAACCATTTATCGCTCAAATTTTAATGTGCCAAATAAAAGGACGTGGAAGGGATTTTGTATTATAAGACGAATTGAAAGAAATGAATTACAAATGAAGCATATTTTAAGAGGAAATAGCAAATTTTTAAAATGGTCTTTGTTCTATTATTATTTATTAAAATACATGTTCGTTTTTAAAATGAAGGAAATTGGAAAATTAGCAATAATTAAATATCAATGTTATATTTTCATGCAAAACATTAAAATAATTTTCTATATCACCCGAACCAAAAATTTTTCTTTGAAAAACCCCGAAAAATGACCAGAACGAAAACTGAAATCGATAAAAATATTCCAAAGTACTATAACCCGATACAAGCAAGACAAAATAATTTCCGTGAACATAAACCTGACTCGAACCTAAAAAAATTCCATTTGAAAAAAGACCTGAAATTTTATGCAAACTACATCTGAATCTGATCAAAATATTCGAAAGAACCATAACCGAATTTGAATAAGGGAAAATAATTTCCGTGGACATGAACCCGATCCGAACCTAAAATTCCATTTGAAAAAAAAAAACCTGAAATTTCAATCGAACCAAATATGAACCTGACAAAAATATTCCACAGAACCATACCCGGCTCTGAACAAGACAAAAAATTTCCACGAACATGAATCCAATCCGAACCTAAAAAACTGAACTAAATCTGAATCTGACAAAATATTCCAGAGAAGCATATCCTTATTCGAACAATGCAGAATAATTTCCGTTGATGCGCAACCCAACCTGAACCTAAAAATGCCATTAAAAAACCGAAATCTGAATTGAACGACATCTGAACCCGAAAAAAATATTCCAAAGACCCAAAATCGGATCCGAGCAAAACAAAATAATTTCCCTGGACATGAAACCGACCAGAACCTTAAAAATCAATTTGAAAAAATACCTGAAATCTGAATCGAACCAAATCTGAATCCGAAGAAAATATTCCAAATAACTATAACCAGATACGAACAAGACAATATAATTTCCATGGACATAAACCCAATCCAACCCCCCCCCCCCCAAAAAAAAAAAAAAAATCCCGAAATTTGAACCAAACCTAATCTGAACCTAACAAAAATATTTCAGTGAAGTATAATCTCATTGAAACTAGGTAAAATAATTTCCATGGAAGTACAACCCGACCTGAACTTAAAAATCCCATTTGAAGGAAAAAAACCCACGAAATCAGAATTGAACCGAATCTAAACTGAACAAAAATATTCCAAACAACCATAACCGTATCCGAAGAAGACAAAATAATTTCCCTGAACATGAATCCAATCCGAACCTAAAATTCGGATGTTCTACAAAACATAATGCGCTCCGTAGCGGTGGAAAGTGAAACTAAGTACTTAGCGCGAGATGATTAAGGTATTTCGTTTATAGTTAGAGTTAAATTACAACTTGGTTACGGTTAGGTAACAGTTAGGTTGCAATTACGTTCCGGTGAGCCTTATGTTACATTTAACTTCCAGTTAGGTTACAGTTAGGTCATGGTGAAGTTACAGTTAGGTTAAGGTTAAGTTGCGGTTAGGTTGTGGTTAGATTATGGGTAGGTTTAGGTTATGATAAGGTGACGGCCAGGTTACATTTATGGTTTATTTAAGTTACAGTTAAGTTACAGTTAAGTTACTGTTAAGATACAGCTAGATTACAGACAAGTTATGATTACAATACAATTAGGTTACGGTTAGGATTTTGTTCACAGAATGAACATTACGCATGTTTGATAAAAAATATACACCTATTTTTGTAAAATGGCTCTGAAATTATACTACTATATACTAAACTTTTAGCTAATCATCGAGAATCGATTTCATTCACGGTATAGTCGGATTTAAGAGAGATATAATTAGTTTGAAATTCAAAATATTTCACTTGGGATATCTATGTGTAAAAAGTATTTAGTTAAGTCACTTAACAGTGATTTTAAGGATAAATATCAACACTTTAACACGAAAATCACGCAATCGTTGGACACATATTCCCTCCTGTGTTTCCCATCGCAGTCATTTTGGGTATTTTTGGAGCTAAATATTAGTTTTTTTTTAACCAATTTTTGACACAGTCAGGGGGTAAGTATTTAATATAATGCACCCTGTAAAAAATTTGACTCTTTTGCTGCATCATCATTCCCCCCGCTTTTATAGAATATCTCTCTTTTGACCTATGAGAATGCTCCATAATAAGCTGAAGTAATCATTTTCCATAAAAGCGGTGGAGTGATGATGCAGCAAAAGGGTAAAATTTTTAACAATGTATTTACACATATTTCGAGTTAAAGATAAAATCATAAAAATTTCAAGTTCGTTTAACATTATTATTACGGACCCGGGCAACGCCGGGCGGGTCAGCTAGTTATGAATAAAAGCAATATGATTTAATGCTTAGTATGCATTTAAGGGCAAACTAGTCGCCAAGGGCGGCTAGTATTTCAAATTTTGTTATTTACACATTATTTATTCCAAATAAAACTCAATCATTCAAAAATTTAATTCACTGATGTATTATTCAAATGTTTCTTGCATGACATAATTAATCAAAAGAAAGGCAGATGAAAATACGTAAGTAACGTACAACGTGTACGTACGTAAATTTATTCTGAGGCAAATGTCCATGTTACATTATAGCTCATTGAAGCTTGCACATTTCTCCTCTATTGGAAGACAAAAACAGTTATCTTTACCGGTATTCCCCGAATAATTACTGACTGTCAAATAAGTTTGGATTCCATCCCATTTTCAAGGATGAATGCCCATGTCAAAGGATTGTTTAAGGAGGACTCCATGTTGCCATTCGTCACATACAATTCAAGGAATCACTAGAGGAGAAACTCTGGATTCGGACCACTGGATATGCACTTTTTGTATATATTCTTCTACTAAAACGAAATTCCAAACTTTCTCATTCTACTGGCTCGATTAGTTTAGCTTGAGGGAAGGAAATAAAATAAAGAAAAGACAGTTACACCTCGCATGAAGTGAGTAGATTTTTTACTTGTATTTGAAGGATTGATATTAAATTCGGTTATTTATATGAAAGTTAAAAATATTATAATCGTTAATTTTAATACTAAATCTACCGCAACTGGTTCATTTGACCCGTGTATAAGGTGGTAAAAATTAAAAAAAAAAAAAAAAAAAAAAAAAATCCACCAATTTAGATAAAAATTCTTCGCTTTTTTTAATCACAGATATCAAAGCATATTTGTACATTTTAATAAGCGAATATTTTTGTTTAAATTATTTGAAAAATATTGGCATACCGCTGCTGGTTCAGTTGATTTTGTATTAGATTATCAAACTCTATGAATTTTTGTCAACACAATTTTGATTGGAAATCTTACTCTTACTGACAAAAATAGATTTAGATGTTTCAGAATGTCAGTTATTATTATTTTTTTATCTAATAGTATAGTGTGCCTAGGATGTTTTTCCAAAGTTTCAATTCTTTCTGAGTATAACCATTTCGGATCCATTTATTTTTCATTTTGAGAACAAATTATTATTTTAATAATGTTAATCGTAGCTATAAATATAGACATACTGATGTTTAAAGGTTGTGTTGTAGTCTGAAATGCAACGAATGTACTCATTTTTTGTATTATTCAATCCATATTTATATGATGATTGGCTAAAGAAGAGCTTTTTGAGATGTCTGGAAAATATCGTGTTAAAACAGGGTTTAACAGATTTGCAATTTTCTACCATTGTCTGCGTTTTACCACACATGATTTGTTCAGAAAAGTAACTATATTGTAAATTTAGAGAGTAAAATATATGTATAAAATTAAGGAATCGTCGACGGTGCAAAGAGAATTAAGTAAATTTTTAATATTATTGTTATTACTAACTATCAAAGCATAAATGAAGTCATAATAAGAAAGACATAGACATGTACTATCATTTCTATATGTGGAAAGTAACAAAAAAATTTTTTTTAACAAAATAATATAGATGAAAAGACATACTGTTAATAATCTGTTAACATACCCGAAAGGGATAAATCTCGTAGAGACATGCTTTGGGAATTCTTGGCATTAGGCTAGATTGGGAGCGACGCAGGTATATTGCTTTTTTCTAAAGACAATATTTTTGAAGTCAGTGGTCACGATTTGTCAAAAAATAATGCACCGATCTCTTTGGAATTTTGCGCACCTCTTCAAAATGGGATTTACTAGTGAGTTAATAGAGAATTGTTTTTCGATTTCAACAAGTTTTTTAACGCTATACATAGTGCATATTCTATCAACAATTGTACTGTTTTGCATACAATTCTTTCAAAAATTCAAATTTCATTTTATTAAATCCTTATGTCAATCTCAAGCTATTCTTATCTATAAACAAAAATTTTTTTAGAAGTCTACGGAAACCAGGTCCCAATCGCTGAATTTTCTAAATTTTTGAAAGATTTAAAAAAAAATATATTGTATAAGTGTTTTTTTTTTACATGCTTAAACATTTTAATTAAATATTTTATTTATTATATATGTAAAAAATATAGAAAACATGCTTTTTTTAATCTTCAAAATCAATGTAACCCTTAATTACAGATATAAGCACAGATTTTTGTGATTCCACAAGACGAAGATTATTTTTTGAAATAATGAATGATAAACGCTCGTAGAAATGTGTAGCAACGGACACAATCTTCAGTACGGGATATCTATGAATATTTGTTTACATAGCATTCGTACACGTGTACAATAATCCCACTTTTTAAAATTTAACACTTCATTTGATATTAGTTTAATAAAAGCAACGGAATAAAGTTATGCAAGAAAATAACTTACAAACAACAAAGTATGCTAATGTATGTTAAAAGTGATAAAACTACATTTTAAAAGATACGTAAATACCTATTTTCCTTTCGGCGTGTTTGATCGCACAAATGGTGATTTTTTAAAGATCTATCTATATTGAAAATAAATCCCCCCCTTTTTTTATGAAATAAAACGGCTACCCCCCTTCCCACAAGATCGCATTTATAATGAAATAAATGCTCTAATAACAGAGTCCGTACACAAAAACTGTAGAAACTTCAAATTTGATGTACTTTCAGCTAAATACTTTAAATCACATGACAAATCGTAAAAAAAGGAAAAAGTTTAATATTTTAATTAAATTAATTTTTTCAATGTCATCCGTTCTTTTTTGCGATTTGAATTTTAAAAGAGAATCTTAATTTCAACATTTTCGTCATACATTTTATCTTGGACATAAAGAATAGCTGTCAATTTGTACGGATTTTTCATAACACTAAAATTTTATGGTAGATTATAGCTAATTGAATCCCCGAATTAACAACAATATCAGCGTTTAAATAAGTAACAAAAGCTTTCATTGAATTTTAGTGGAAAGAAATATCAGTACAAGTTGGCAACTATGATAAAACATATAGCTAGTAAACACAAGGTTCTTTGTTCGAACCTTGATATTAGAAGAAATTTCTTATTTTTTGTCAATTTAAAGATTTATATTAATAGGGTTTCGTTCATCTGGCATTCAAAATTATTTTTTGGTATCCAATTTTAAGTGGAATTGAGGGAATTTCAATTTTTATAGATGATATTGGAATAACTGGGGAAACAGATGAAATTCATTTATAAAGCTTAAAGCAAGTATTAAAAAGATTGAGAAATTATAATATTCGGATAAATAAGGAAAAATCATTCTTCATGGCAGATGAAATTACTGATTGCGGGTACAAAGTGGATAAACATGGTATTCATAAAACACCAGATAAAATAGAAGGAATTGTAAATGCCCCTAGGCCAGTAAATGTATCCCAGGTAAAAGCATTTTTTGGTCTTGTAAGTCCCTCCCCCAACAAATTTATCGAACGAATTAAATTTCGAAAATGTTATGAAAATGAGTCGGAATCAGTTCAAGATTTTTCTGCTAGATTGAAAAAAAATGTGTGTGGCACTCGGGGACTGCCGCGGTAAAGCTATTGCATAGCATTTTTTATCAACTTATGCAAAAATACCGCGTCAATGTCTGCCGAAATCTATCGAAGAATACCGTGCCGAAGTCTGCCGAACTGAAACGTCGTTAGCCGGAGTGTTAGGATTTTTTCTCGTTACGGAATACCTAGATTCGGTCGCCGCGCTCAAAGCCCGCGATAAAAGCTATGCAATAGCTTAATAAATTACCAAACAAAATTTGGTCGCGCTACGAAAATTAGATCGCGAGTTATAAGCATTTTAAGTTTTTCGACCCTCACGGTGTGTGTGTGTGTGGGGGGGGTCCCCTGTCACCAAAAATTAACACTGTCTCATAATAAATAACCAAACAAAATTTGGCCGCGCTACGAAAAGTAGATCACGAGTTAAAAGCATTTTAAATTTTTCGACCCTCATCATGGGGGGTCTACTGTAACAAAAAATTAACACTGTTTCAAAATAAATTACCAAACAAAATTTGGCCGCGCTACGAAAATTAGATCGCGAGTTATAAGCATTTTAAATTTTTCGACCCTCACCGTGGGGGTCTCCTGTCACCAAAAATTAACAACGTCTCATAATAAATTACCAAACAAAATTTGGCCGCGCTACGAAAATTAGATCGCGAGTTATAAGCATTTTAAATTTTTCGACCCTCACCGTGGGGGGATTCCTGTCACCAAAAATTAACAGTCTCATAATAAATTACCAAAGAAAATTTGGCCGCGCTACGAAAGTTAGATCGCGAGTTATAAGCATTTTAAATTTTTCGACCCTCACGGTGGGGGGTCTCCTGTCACCAAAAATTAACACTGTCTCATAATAAATTACCAAACAAAATTTGGCTGCGCTATGAAAATTAGATCATAAGAAACATAAGTTTGAGACTTGATAGCCTAATATCTGAAAAATACCGCGTCAATGTCTGCCGAAGTCTACCGAAGGATACCGTGCCGAAGTTTGCCGAACTGAAACGACGTTAGCCGAAGTGTTAGGTTTTTTCGTTACGGAAGTGTTAGGTTTTTCTCGTTACGGAATTTTTAGATTCGGTCGCTTCGCTCAAAGCCCGCGATAAAAGCTATGCAATAGCTTAAAAAATGTACAACTTTTTGTTGTTTTACTGGTGATACATTAAATGAAAATTTACTTGAACAATTTTTACGCTGTTTGAAAAGTGAAAGCATTCAAAATAAATTGATTTCTCAAGTAGATGAGTTAACTTTTGAGAAGGCAGTTGAAAAAGCTTTATCGTTATACCATGTAGATACTGAAATTTCTGAAATTAAAAATAAAAATTTCAGTATTAATAAAATTTCAAGTTCAAAGAACGTACAGCCAAAGAAATTGTCGAACGATTTTCAGAAAAGGAATGTCAACAATCATGTAAATAATACGAATTCTGAGGCAAGTAAAAATAAAATGAGATGTTATAGATGTGGGAATACTCCTCATCTAGCCAATTCATGTAGATTTATTAATAATGCTTGTAAAGTTTGTAAGAAAAAAGGCCATATTGGAAAAGTATGTAGAAGTAAAACTTTCCAAAAACACGTAAATTCTTTAGATGCGGTAAACGTATTAACTGTAAAAAATACAGGTGCAAATCCTATTAAATTATCTGTGTTAATTGAAAATAAAGCAAGAGCTGATATGGAATTGGACACAGGTTCGGGAATTTCTGCTGTTCCTTTCAAAAGATTTCGCAGAATTTTTCCTGATTATAAAATTCCCCCCCCCCCAGATGTTCAGTTAAAAACTGCAACTGGTGAAATTTTTAGTCCTGTAGGTTATGTTGAAGTAAATGTTACTTATGAAAATAAAACAGAAAGGTAAAATTGTATTTAATAAAAGAAGATAGTTTCTAATTACTATTTGGACGAGATTGGGCATCTGCATTTGATATTTTTCCACACAATTTAAGATCAGTATATGTTAATGAGACTGTAAATTATTCTGATAAATTACAAGAATTGTTAAATGATTTTTCAGATTTATTTTCTGATAAAGTAGGGGGAATTAAAGGGTTAAACGCAGAGCTTTATCTTGAAAAGGTTGCTACACCCATATTTTGTAAAGTTAGGACTGTTACTTACGCATTACGTGCTGCAGTCAATGAGGAATTACAAAGATTACAAGACGCTGGTATAATTAAACCAGTTACAAATAGCAAGTGGGCAGCCCCTATAGTTCCAGTGGTAAAGTCTAATGGAAAAATACGTTTATGCGGAGACTTTAAAGTTACATTAAATAAATTTCTGAAAGTGGAAAAATATCCCTTGCCTAAAATAGGAGATATGTTAGCTACTTTAAGTGGTGGTGTTCATTTTACAAAAATTGATTTGAATCAAGCGTACCTTCAGTTACCAGTAGATGAGGAATCCCAAGAATTATTAACCATTAATACGCCTAAAGGATTATTTCAGTTCCTTAAATTACCAATGGGTCTTAGTAGTTCTCCTGCTATATGGCAAAGAAAGATCGAGCAAATTTTAAGTGGAATTGAGGGAATAGCAATTTTTATAGATGATATTGGAATAACTGGGGAAACAGATGAAATTCATTTACAAAGGTTAAAGTAAGTATTAAAAAGATTGAGAAATTATAATATTTGGATAAATAAGGAAAAATCATTCTTCATGGCAGATGAAATTAGTGATTGCGGGTATAAAGTGGATAAACATGGTATTCATAAAACACCAAATAAAATAGAAGCAATTGTAAATGCCCCTAGGCCAGTAAATTTATCCCAGGTAAAAGCATTTCTTGGTCTTGTAACTTATTATGCTAAATTTGTGCCAAATTTATCGACAATTGCACATCCTTTGAATAATTTGCTTAAAAAAATGTGAAGTTTAATTAGTCTTATAAATGTGAACAGGCGTTTTAAAGAATAAAAAGAGAAATTACTTCTGACAGAGTGCTTACTCATTTCAATCCAAAATCACCTTTAATCTTAGCTACTGATGCTTCTCCGTATGGTATGTCTGCAGTTCTTTCGCATGTGATGCCAGACAATACTGAAAAGCCTATTGGATTTGTATCCAGAACCTTGAATAATGCCGAAAAACAGTATATAGTCAAGTAGATAAGGAGGCTTTAGCAATTATATTTGGTGTGAAGAAATTTTTTCAATATTTGTACGGTAACAGAATCACCTCGTTTACTGATAGTAAACCATTAGTTTCAATTTTTTCACCTTCTAAAAATATTCGTGTTTTATCAGCAGCTAGAATGCAAAGATATGCCATACATTTACAAACATTCCAGTATGACATTCGTTATAAGAAAACTACTGAACACGGAAATGTCGATGCACTTTCACGTCTTCCATTACGTAGTGACGATTTACCCCACGAATATAATTCAAATGAGGTACTTGATGAATCTGAAATCATTCAAATAAATCAGCTTTCTGTTTTACCTTTAAATGCTAAATCTATAGCTTCAGCTACAAAAAACTGATCCTCTTTTGCGTCAAATTTTTCATCATCTCATTTCTGGTTCAAAAATTCCAAAAAAATTACTTTTTGGCGGAAAACAAGAAGAATTTACTCTTCAGCATGGTTGTATTTTAAAAGGTTGTAGGGTAGTTATCCCGGAAATTCATCGACAACAAATATTAAAGGAATTAAATTTCAGTCATTTTGGTATAGTGAAAATGAAATCTTTAGCCCGCAGTTTTGTATGGTGGCCAGGAATAGACCATGATATTGAAGATATTGCAAGAAATTGCTCTATTTGTGTAAATTTGAAAAATAATCCTCCCAAAGTTGATACACATCATTGGGAATGGTCTACGCTCCAGACAGAGAATTCATATTGATTATGTTGGTCCTGTTAATGGAAAAATGCTTTTGTTAGTGGTTGATGCTTATAGTAAATGGCCAGAAGTATTTATAGTTCCTAGTACAACTTCAGAAAATACGATTATTTGTCTTTCTTCTCTCTTTTCACGATACGGTTTTCCTATTTCTTTGGTATGAGATAATGTAAAGCAGTTTACATCTGAAGAATTTGAGGTAGTCTTGAAAAGTCATGGTGTAAAACATAAGTTTAGTGCACTGTACCATCCATCTACAAATGGGCAGGCTAAGAGGTATGTGCAAACGGTCAAACGTGGATTAAAAGCCTTAGCTTTTGAACCAGGTACTTTACAAATGAAATTGAATAACTTTCTTTTGCAGTACAGGAAGATGTCACATATTACAACGGGGAAAAGTCCTGCATCTTTATTTTTAAAACGTCATATAAGAATAAACATAGATTTGATAGTGCCGAATGTTACAAATTTTGTTCATGAAAAAAAAGTGCATAAAAATCTGAAGTTAAAGTAAAAGAATTTGAAATCAACCAGAAAGTAGCTGTAAAAAATTATACTCCAGAAGCCAAATGGGAAATTGGTCGAATCGTAGCAAGAGAAGGAAAATTACATTATAGAGTTCAAGTTGGTTCGAATATTTGGAAAAGGCATGTTGATCAAATAACTAATGTAGGGGAAGATATTTCTTTAACTAATGATCCAAATTCGGAAGAAAATGTTACAGAAAATTTTAGAAGTGAAAATGTAAATGTGAAGCAAAATGATTTTCCACCCTTACAGCCAAGTTTCACAGATCCGCAACCAGTTGACTCTCATGTTTCAATTGCTTCAGGTCCTACGCCAACTGACTTTCATGACCCTGATTCTTCGAGTTTTAATTCAACTAACTCTGATAACATTCTCCCAAAACCGTCGGTTCATACTAGTTCTACAGTTGATGCTCCTGAACCTGTCAAAACTAATTCTTCATCTTCTCCACAGGTACTTAGACGATCCAGAAGACATAGAAGAGCTTCTGAACGACTGCAATATCAAATGGGGAAGACCTGTGGTATTTAATACTTTTAGTTTTCAGGTAAAACGGTAGATGCCGCCCCTGGACTGATTCCATGAAATTCTTAAAGAAACAGAAATGTACCTGAGTTCGAGAGTAGATGTTCTATGTAGTCGATGTTTGTATGTCGTGTGTAGTGAACGTTCGTATAATGAAAAATGTTTTGTGTTTGAAATTTGTCCACCTCAAGTTATTTTAGTATGTGTTATGATTTAATCTACTATATCTAAACATAAAACTATAAAACAGAAGGTTTTAAAATTCTTTTTATCAAGAAATTGAAAGTTTTGTGAAATGAAGTATTTAGAAAGTATTTATAAAATTTGAATTATTTCAGATCTTCTGAAAATGATGCGTTATGATGAGTTAGATATTATTAGATATTTTTATAAGACTTTTTAGACTGATTTGAAAAAGAAAAAAAAATAGCAAATTTAAATCGTTAACTGGATGTTATTCCAGGTTAAATATATAATTACAAGAAATCCCACATTTTTATTTGATATAAAAATATACAAAATATTATTTACGTCTAATATGCTAAAAAAATTTCAGAATTAAATAGAAAAAGTAATTTTTCTTAACTTTTATCCCATTTCGTTCTCCTTACCGATGTTTATTTTATACATATCTTTGTATTTTATTAGTGTTATTTTATCCGATGCTATAAATTTAAGATTTCTTTCACGGAAAGCAATTTTTTACATCCGAAAAAAGATAAAAGATATTGAAACGCCAAAAAAAAAAAAAAAAAAAAAAAAAAAAAAAAAAATCAGATTATTTTTTGGAACCAGAATAAAGTGGAGAAGACGCGATAACGATTTTTAACACTTTACGGAATCTGCTGGATATTGTGCTAAATTTATTGGATATAAATAAAGAATTGATTTATTTTATAATGCTATGAGATTTCTGTCTACTATCCTGGTCGATTTTTCCAAACGAACATCGAATCAAACAAAGCTGTTTGTAAAAGATCATGGGAAATCAAATTAAAAAAATGTGAAATTATTGTGATTTCTTATTTTTTTTCAAAAGTTTTTTAAAACGATCACAGATTTTGGTGATCCATTGCGTTTAGAATCGTGCATAAATATTATTCATCTTAAAAAATCGTAACTAGTCATATCTTAAATGTGGACGGCAATCATAGATTAAAATCAAATTTTCAACATCGTTCGGGCAGAATGCTATAGGAACCGATTTGGGGATATTGATATTTCTTAGTTTTTGTCAAAAACTTTCCGAACAATAACAGGTTTTAGTGACTCATTGCCTATGGAATTGTACGTAAATTTTTGTTAATCTTAAAAAAGCATAACTTGTTTTGAATCAAATGCAACCATTGACCGGTATAAATTAAATTCAAATTTTCAATATCGGAATGTTCAGGGATGTTCAGGATGCTATAAAAACTCATTTGGAATTTTTACAAATTGGATTTAATTAAGGTAACAGAAAAATTTATCAAAAAATTCTTTCCGTCTCAGAAGAAAAAAATATTGCTTTACTTTCTTTAATAATTAATTTTTAAAACTATTTAATATTTTATAAAATTGTTTAAAAAATTCCAGGATATTATCTACTTACAGCTGAGCAAAATATAAAATTGGATAGGTAAGGACATTAAATCGATATGTTTTAAAAGAAACACAGTTTTTATTTCGCTAGAAATGGAACTTTAATTTTAAATTAGTGAAAAATTAAATAACTTCTTTAAGAATTCCACAGTTTATTTTTAGGTGCGTTCGTAACTGTGCAAATACGTAGCATCTATTGTCATCATTCTGTCCGTCCGTTCATCTGTCCGTCTATCCGCATATAACAGAGCAAAAACTACCCAACCGAATCATTTGAAATTTAAAATATACAATTTGTATATTACTTTGTCGAATCATTTCAAATTTTATGAAAACCTGTTATTTTAATTGTCCCTGTATAGTTTAATTTCAGGGACAATTAAAGTATTCCGATACATTACAGCCACTGGGAAAATAACTTCAAGTGCATTTTAATGATGTTACACTCTTTCGAACACAATAAAATTGATATGAATTAAGAAATATATACTAAAATATATTTTCTGAACAATGTGTGGTACAAAGAATATGTGTTATTAATTTACAAGGCTACACAAAATGATTCCATTGCTTAATGGTATAGGGGGAAACATTGTTTGAGGCGCTTTTTAATAACATTAAGCTATTTCACATTTTACAAAATTGATATACATTACTGAGGTTTAAACAAGTTACTTTCAGCTTAATAGAGAGCAGATAGTATTTACAGGGACGCACATCAGATTTCGGATTCTATATTGAATCCGAAGTTCTGCATTTTGTTAAAACAAGATCTGAATATTTTTTTAATTTTGTTATAGTACGAACGCACCTCATTTGCTACGCATCATGTGCAATTTCCGAGTTCCTGAATTCTAAAATTGATTTAACACAAGACTGATATCAATGGTCATTTTTGAAGTGTTTAAAAACATATATACATCAGGTTACCAAATGCAAATCCTCATACTAATATCTTCCTTAGCTATTATTTTATGAATCGTTAAACATGCTTGAAAATTTCTGCAGGACACTTAACCCTTTCGGGCACAGTGTGTCCGGTCTAGACACACCTAATTTTAATTCCGAACTTGCAATTTGCACGAATAATATTTTAATAAAATCTTACTTTTACATAAAAGCTTAAATTAAGGAGTTCTTGATTTCTTAAAGTCGTTTGTAAAATCCGGGGTCATTCAATAATTTCTCATTTTACTAAAAGAATTTGTCCGCTCTGGGAAGGGTTAAAAGCTTAAAATATCTGTGAAAAAAATTCTCAAATACTCATTGTTTTAGAAATTATTTAAACTCAAACCCAAGAGACTGAAGCTAGGATTGCATCTACAAAGGCATTAGAATTTTATTACTTCAAAAGTTATTTTGAAGTGAATTCAAATTGTAATTCAGAATGCTATTCTTTACTGTGATAAATTTGTTGCAACAAGAACGCAAGAAATATTTTAAATATTATTGAATAAAGATGTGTCAGTGAAATAAGATTAACCCTTTCGGATCTGGTGTACTATTAATAGTGCATCTCTTTTAATGGAGTATTATTTTGTTTTAATACTAGAATCGCCGGCATTTTTACTCAAATTTTACAAAAGATATTTCAAACTAGAATTTTTATTTAAAAATATTTAACTTATTTAATTAGCCTATTTTTTGGGCTGAATGTTTTTAACTTATCTTCTGAAAAATCTTCTGGTTCGAAACAACTATTATCATTTTGGCAGGCGTCAAAATGACCCCCAATGGCGGTTCTAGTGTTAAGAAATACTTTTGCTTCTATTTACATGTATTAATGTTAGTATATGGCTATAAATTTAGTTTTATCCTTCATTTATGTTTAGGCATTAGTAATAATAATTATTATTATTATTTGCTTAATTTTCCATGCGCCGTTAGCGATTGTTTTATTTTAAACATATATTTCACTCTTTAAATTAAAAATATATGTTACATTTCTGAAAGAATCGTGTGTAATAAAGCGCAAAAAGTATTAGAAAAATGTAGTATAGGTAATATATCTCATTCAAGTACAATATTTTCTAAACATCTCTAAAAATTCTTCCTTAGCCTATTGTTATATGAATATTAATTGAATAGTACGCAAAACAGCATCATTAGTTATCTTTCAAACAATGAAATATTTGTTAAACACTAATTAATCTATTTGGGAAGATAGTGCTGATGTTATAAAAGTAAAAATGATCTTTCTTAAAAAATGACAAAATTTCGGACCCGAAAGGGCCAATATGATTACTTGAATAATATTTAAGAGACACTTTTGATGAAAATTAAGAATAATATTCACTTACGGTAGGTGTTTTCTTTCAGAAAATAATTCGTTTCAATGTTCCACATGCAGTATATATATAGTAGTCAGGAAAAGTTTAGACACTGGTGGTTTTTAACCTTTAAATAAAAAATACGACCACGTGAGTTTCACAAATGTCTATACTTTTTTCCAAATATATCTTAAACAATGTCGAATAAAAATAATGGTTATAATATAAAATAATATTTAATTTAGTTGAAAAAGTAAAATTTGCATATTGCAAAAGTTTAGACACTTTTTTTATTCTTAGCCGTTTATGGAAAAATGCAAATTTCCAAGTTATGATGTCACATGTCTAAGTATTTAATTATACCTCGATATAGAATCAGTTAGTGAAGATTCCCCGAGCAAAAAATATTAAGTTAGATGAGGTAATTGAAGTAGGAAAGCTGAAATGGAAAGGGAAGACTGTTGCAGAAATTTCAGCAGCATTGAATCGTCCAAAGTGGTCTGTCTATGAAGTATAGTCTAAGGATGACTCCTTCAAAACAAGACATAATCTGGAAGACTTTGTGTGACGAGAAAATGAGATGAAAAAAGGATCCAGAAACTGACATTTGCACAAATAACAATTGATAATCACATTAAAAGTAACTCAGGACTTTCTGTGTCGACGGACATGATTCGTAGATGAATTAAATAAACAGGTAAATCAATTTACATGAAAATGATAAAACAATCAGCTTTAAAATCTCGCTACAAATTGGCGAGAATGCAATGAACTTGCAAACATACGTCATATAGACCCAAATGGTACGCTATGATATTCAGTAACGAAAAAAAAAGTGGAATTTGAATAGCCCAAACGGGTGGACATACTTTTGGCACGACTTCCATAAAGAGCCTGGGACTTTCTTAAGTCGACAACAAGAAGGTGACTTTTTAATGATTTGGTCCCCACTTTGCTTTAATGCTCGAGTATCTGTGGAGCAACACCAAAGAGACACCCTAGAATTGTGCCAAGCAACACCAAACTATGTATATACGTTGGAGATTAATTTTTAGTCACTTGGGGAACTTTTAGCTCATCTAAAGTATGGATTTTAGCAAGATAACGCGTCTATTCATATTGTATAAAAGAAGAAGAACTTCGTTTAACTCTGAAAATACTACTGATCTCAACTGTCCGGCGTCGGATTGCCATGACCGGACCCAATCGAAAACCTTTGAAACACCATATGACGTAACGATTATGCAAATTTTTGCTATACTTTTCTTTTAATGAGCTTCGAGCTGCTGTTGAACATGTTTGGTACAAAATAGACCCCCAAGTGACGCAGCATTTAGTTTCTTCGATGAAAAGTCACATTTTTGCAGTAACTGCATAAAATATGGATACAACTCTATTTTAATTTGTAGTTATTTTTCATAAATATACGAATTATTTATACTTTTGCCACAATGTTAATTTCATTTTTTTGTCATTATATTTTATGTAAAATGTAAAATTCAAAATTTAATTGGTTGTGAATAAAGGATAAGTCATAAGTAATGTATGACAGATAAATTACAAACATTCGGTACGTACTTCTGAATCTATAAAAATCGATCATTGTCTAAACTTTTGCTGAGCACTGTAAAGCTATTTGATGAATAGAAATTGTTGAATCTGTTTTACCCCCAAATGAAACAACAAAGAAAACTAAATATTTTATATTACTATTTTCATTGCAGTAAATTGTTTTTAACACTTTCCTACATAGTTGGAAGTAGTTTATGAATTCAGTTTGTCTGTCCGTCCTCTGTTGTAAACATACTCCGACTGCCATAAAATTTATATATGTTATTGGCATTTACTATGGCATGTTTGGTATTGAGCATAAAATGTGTAGCCTTTACGGTTCATGTACACCTAATAGAATACCGTTACATTATGTTCTATGGTCACAGTTGCCAAATGGAGGACAAAAAAGTCCCCAGATTGTTTTGATTGTTACGGCTTTTTTGAAATACACTGCTCAAAACAATTAAAGGATATTTGAAGTTTTATATAAAATAAAGATATAAATGAAATTTTTTTTTGCCGAAAATAGGAGAAGAGAATCCCAAATGCAAATTTTTCTAGTTTTCAAACTGTGGAGTATGCAAATTTTGAGTTCGACGTCAAAAACGTCGCTTCAGCGGCCAGCGAATGAAATTTGACTTCCAACTGGATAAAAGAGAATGAAGACAAGGATGATCGGCATTCAGTGATTGCTTTGTTTCGATGAGTACAATGTCTCAGCGAAGTCATTTGACAGATTCAGAAGCTTGGAGAATTGTTGGTAGGTTAGAAGGGGGCCAAACTCAAGCCGAAGTAACGCAAGCCATTGGAGTGTCACAAAGTGTCATTTCCAGGATCTGGAACAGTTTTTTGGAGAGTGGATGTGCAGGCCGAAGACCAGGGCAAGGTCGTAGACGGGCAACAACGCCCAATGAAGATCGTTATTTAACGTTAACAGCTCGGAGACACCGAAACATGAACACTACTCTTCTCCAAAAACACCTTCGCTCGGCTAAAGGCACCACGATTTCAACTCAGACTGTCCGAAACCGGCTCCATGCTGTAGGTCTGTATGCTCGCCGACCGATGGTATGTGTTAGATTAATATCAAGGCATCGTCGCGACCGTAGGGAGTGGGCAATCGAGCATGTCAACTGGAGGAGAAATGAATGGAGCAATATTCTGTTTTCTGACGAGTCCCGTTTTTCTGTGCATCCGGATAATAGGCGTATTTTCATCTGGAGGGATCGTGGCAGTAGAAATAATCCTGCGTTCGTGCATGAAAGTGTCAGATTTGGCGGTGGAGGAATGTTGGTGTATGGTGGCATCTCCATTGACGGGCGCACTGACCTCTACATCATTCGAGATGGAGCTCTGACTGGTCGCCGATATAGGGATGAAATCCTCAGACCTATTGTAGTCCCTTACGCTGCAGCAATCGGAGATAACTTCATTTTAATGGACGATAACTGCAGGCCTCATCGTGCAAACCTGGTGGAGGATTTCCTTTTCGAGGAAGGAATCGTTCGAATGGAATGGCCAGCCTGTTTTACAGACATGAATCCAATCGAGCACGTTTGGGACGCTCTAGGAAGACGAGTTTCTGGCCGCCAACAACCCCCACAAACTCTCCAAGAACTGGAAAGAGCTCTTCTGGAAGAGTGGGGCAGAATACCCCAACTCGTCATTAATAGCCTCATTGAGTCCATGCCTCAAAGTTGTTTAACGTCGCTGGCCTCCCGTGGAAACCATACCCCCTACTGAAAATGATTTTCTTTGAAGAAAACACCTTTTGTTATTCTTTTTTTCTCATATGCACAAATTTTGCTTTTTCCTTTTGTACACAAATGCGCAATAAAATGCATTTTTTTCTCCCAAACATATGTAATTTATTCTCATATAACCTACTATGTCTGTCGACCATGTATCAATCAGCTAAAAAGTTTCCCAGATACAAAATCCACATAAAACTGCAATATCCTTTAATTGTTTTGAGCAGTGTAGATTTTTTTTTTGAATATTCGGCCTATATAAAAATTGATGAAAAATCCTGAAAAGTAAAGCAAATTATACCATTTAAAAAAAGTGGTGTCAGTCAAATATTATGAATTAAAAAATTCTTAATCTGGCAACACTGTTTATGGTCAAAAACCGTTTATGGTAAATTTTAATGATGTTACATTATTTTAAACATACTGAAATTTCTATTTATAAAAGAATATAATGTAAGGTTCTTATAATAGAATATGGTGTGCATAGAATTTATCGTACATTTAAGGGGATACACAAAAGAATTTGGCTAGAGAAGAAAATACTATAAAACCTATATGAACTATTGAAACCTATGAGCAATAATTTTACATGTGCGTTTTCAGTTATGGTATGCGTTTTTAAATTTAACTATTATTTAAATATTACTTATTGTTTATGAATGCTATAGATCATATACAGAGCTGAACTAAATTTCTCAACAAGATCCGTTTATTCGCAGAAATTCGTGCAAGGAACGTTTCAATTATGTAATGCATATAATTAAACTAACTGCTTACAATCTAGTATACATAGATATACGTAGATCATACACAACGCTGCACAATATATATATATAGTGATATGGCCAAAGATGACCGGCCACTTGCTTTTTTAGGCGTTTTGTTAAATAGCTAAACAAATACACGAGGAATTATTCTGAAAATCCAAGTGTGTAACAGAATCGTACAGGTCATATATTTCTGTGAAGGTTTTTCTCGAAATTTCATAGGGGACCGTCAACATATTAAAAAAGAACGAAGATCTTTTGCATAACCCTGTCAAACTAATATAGACAAAACTTACAAATTGCCGATTATGATTGCGTGGCTTTTTGTAATAAACTGTGTTAATTTTTATGAGGAAAGCATGTATACTTGTAGAGAAATTAAGGCAGTAAGATAAACAGTCCCAAATTTTTTCCCGTTTATTGCTTATAATTTGCAGAGTTCTTAATATAAAAAAAATTTCTTTTCAGAAAATACAGCAAATAATATTGTGCATAATACCCTGCAATCAGAATAAAAAATAATAAAAATTACGGAAAAAAATGAGCAGATTTACTAAATAATATTCCACTACGCATGCGTTACCGCATTCAAGATGTAATTTGCATTATGTGTTAGCTAAACGTATAGAGCAACTTTTGTAAAAGTATCAAAAACATACACTGTAAAAACAAAATACCCAAATTGGGTTGAAAGATTTTTGGGTACAGCATTGTTCCCATTTGGAAAGTTCAGTTTGTAGCACAAAATCGTTTTAAAAAAGTCTGATTTTTAATGACATTAAAACAATTAATATATCTTAGATAGTAAATACATTATACCTCAGAAATTTTGATTAATTTAATGTTAATAAAGATCTGCTCTGTTTTGAACCATTTTGGGTTATCTATTTTGGGAACAATACTCTACCATTTTGGAATCCTTACTGTACCATTTTAGGAACATTATTATACCCAGAAATCTTTCAACCCAATTTGGGTCTTCAATTTCTACAGTGTAGCTTGAGATTTCGGAAAATAATCGTCGAGGGAATAAGCTCAAAATTGTTACTCTCAAAATGAAGCAAAAGGATGAGAGGCTGTATCCATATTGTATTATTGAATTTTTGTTTTATTTCATGCCAAAAGTGAGTAAAGCCACCAAATATGGAGATAATTGTTTTGTCCGATGTATCCATTGGGTATATGTTAGGGAACGTATTAGAATTAAATCAGATCGTGATTTGCTTGATAATTGATTGTATACAAGTTGGAGACTGCACGTCAAACGCGGTAAGTGCAGTGCGTTCTTACTATAAGTAGTTTTATAAATATTTAGAACTTATCGAAATAGCTGTAGTACTGTTATGAAAAAAAAAAATGCATGAAAACAAAATCGGCTACGATTATATAAATTAAATTCAGTAATAATGAAATAATGTGACTCTGTGTTAAATAGGACGATATCATCATGGCAAACCTAGAATAATTAACTGTCCTAAAATATCACTAAATTCATTTCGCATGATAGGATTTAGCATAAAGAAGAAAACTTTTATTAATGCCTCTTTAAGTTCTGTTTCGATCTTCATAAAATGTGAATGACACGACAAAACTGTAGAACAATTATACGTAATAAGTATCAAAGCATTCGGTTGAATAATTTTTGTGTTGTTAAATGCGGGCAGACGGAGAGACCAGGTGACATATATAACTGCTACATATTAACATAAATACGACAATTTTCTATAGGCTATAGTGTAACGGAATACTTTTGAATGTCTCCGCTAATAAGCTAAGAACGTTATACATTATTTTCAATATCAAACATAGCATAGTAAATACCAGTAGTGTATATAAATTTCATGCAACTATGCTAACGCAAGTTATAGTTCGAACAGACAGACGGACAGACAAACCAAATTTATAAACACTTTCAAATTTGTTTGAAAGTGTTAAAAACGCATAATAGGTTGAAATTTGATTTTTAAAAATTTATAGCAATAGACGAAAGCATACTTGATTACTTCTATACAGCTTTGTATTTTACTCCATTTTGTATATGCTTGCCACTATTTTGCTAACATATAAATAATACTAACACACGCTTTAAACTAGATAAATCACATTTCCAGAGATTATCTTTCATTGATTGCCATGTATCTAATTTTTACGTGGCTCTAATACATCATGTTCCTATCTTCTATAAGCATATCTTAGTACACACTATTAAAAAAATCCGTTAAATTTACGGCAAAAAATGCTGGCAGTAATGTTGCCATCAATTTTTGCCGTAACAATTTCAGTAAAATTAGCTGTAAATATTTTATTACATCTAATTTTACTGCAATTTTTGCGGCAAAAAACTGCTGGCAACATTGCTACGAGCAGGTTTTGCTGTAAATTTAACCATTTTTTTTTCTACAGTGTACCAAATGAAGTCCAGCGTAAGAACACATAAGTCATATAAAAACCACTTTTATGCTATTTTTTATTCATACTCAGAACATACGAATTCTTTTATGTAGCCCTGTATATGATCATCATTTTTAAACACAACGTACAATGTGAAAATTTAGACATAAAAACTCATATTACACCTAAAAATGCACTTCTAGAAATCATCTTTAATATGCAGTATTTAGATTACAATATAATATCCGAAATCTTTTGTGTGTCCCTGTAAATGTTATGCACTTTTTATTATACAAGAGGTAACTTGTAGCAAACATCGGCAACGCATATCAGTTGCATTATATGTCATATTGTTGAACATAATTAAAATACGTCACAAACAATGCTTCTCCCCATCCCATTATCGAACGAAATTACTTTATGTGGTCCTGTAAATGACTAATAATATTCCTTGCACCCCATATTCTACAAGATGCCCATTTTAGTGCACATTTTAGTGCATATTAATTTTATTTTGTTCGAAAATTGGATATCATTCAAATGTATTTGAATTAAGTCATTTTGTAACAGAAAACTTTTGACTGTCCCAGTAAATGAATTATACATCCGATTTTCATAAATATTTAAATGACTAGACAAAATTTTGCAACAATTATATTTAAAATTTCAAACCATTTAGTTGGGTAGCTTCTGTTCTGTTAAATGCGGACGGACGGATAGACAGACAGAAGTTTGGAACGGACAACGACTATAGGTGCAACGTATATGTATAATTACGAATGCACTTAAATATCACTAGATTTTTCTTGCTATGCAGACGATAAATGTATAAATACTAACAAGGAAGGTCTCCATACGGGCATACTCAGAAAAATCTGAAAAAATACAGAATGTTCTTCTCATATAGTTATATATGTTTATAAAAAATTTTTTGGCGGAACCTCCTTATAACGTCCGTAAAAAAATAATAAGAATTTCGTTTATTTGGCGATTTATCTCCGGTTGGCGAAAAAGCGAAATTTTGAAAAATACGCTTTTACGCTTCGAATACTTTTTAAAGAAAAAACTTTCTATGTTCAATTTATTTAAATAAGTTTAGTTTAAGTAATTTTAGTTTTGCATTTTTACTTTACTTTAAGTGTAATTTTGTCATATACGTTTATATGTACTTATAACAAGATGAAATTAATATATTTTATCATTTAAAACACAATTTAAATTGATTAAAATTGTTCCAAATCGAAAAATACACTGTTAAAAATCTGCTGCATTTTGTTGCAACGCACTCCCTTGCTTGTATAGAAAACGGTTACTTGGCCGTGAAATGGAGCTTTCTCATTGGTTGGAATAGAGATATTATATACAAGCGGTGGAGTGCGTTGCAACAAAATGCAGCAGATTTTTAACAGTGTATGACACGGTCAATTCACCGTGCTATGGAGCATTCTCATTGGTCAGAAGAGAGATATTCTATAAAAGTAGTGGAGTGACGTTGCAGTAAATACTGCAGATTTTTAACAGTGAAGTTAATTAAAATCAATTTTCAGATTCGTTAAAATCGTCTGCTTTTGGCGAGGAAATGCACTGCTCGCCAAATCCCGCGTCGCTCTCAGCTTTTCACGCCAATTATTCCAAACTATTTTATTTTTTTACATATTTAATAATGTAATTCCGCCGCTAATTTTCACTGATCCTTTATCACCTACATGAGTAGTTTAATTCGTATTTTTTTCAAAAAATTCTGAGTATGCCCCCGATGCAGACCTTCCTTGTAAGTATACTTCTATTGAAAGCTTTCATGGTCTCTAATTTTTTTTTTTTTCAGAGAAATACAATATATGTAATCTATTTTCATTTTTAATCGAATGAAATAATGTTTCCACTGTTTAAAATGAAATGGTGTTGTAGTAAATGTTGTGTCTTTTTGTAAAAGTAATTTTAACTTAAATTAATAACTTTACATAATTATTTTACACACACACAGATGTTCACAGGCAATTACACATTGCATGGTGATGGCACCCATGTGGAAAATGTGTAATCAAAATAAACGTTTTAATTTCTCCGATCTGTATTGTAATAAGAGATTAATGTACTGACTCTGTGTCGTATGCAAATTTCCTTCTTGCGCCCCAATCGAGTTTTTCCTATGGGGGGGGGGGATTCGCAGAACAGTTTTTTGTGCGTGCATAACATGTCCGTTTCTTGCGATACACGTACGGTTCCAACGCTCTTTATGGTTTTTGCATACACAGCATTTTGCGATAGAAGAAAACGGGTGTTGCCATTGGAAATTTTCGAGTTTCTGTAACTATAACCGTAACCGTGAGCGCCATTTTGTTGCCGTTCACAGAATGTCGAGCTCATACCTCTGAATAGCTATATGTGGAATTTCACCTCGATCGGTTGAGCGGACTGGCTGCTAGAGCTCCATATATCGGCAAAGTTTTTTTATGACCACCCTGTATATATATATATATATATATATATATTTGCATTTTTTTACTAATTATAATTCAGTTAGCCATAACTTCTTATCCGATAATTATTTACTATTTAATAAAAATGACAAGATTCTACGTTAATCTATGTTAGGATCCCAATTACATACATATCTCAAAACATCGTTCAAAAGAATGCTTGCTATTGTGACAAAATTATTTTCAGATAAAATCAACATTTTATCGTTCATTTTATGGCTTACTTTCAACATTAAGTTTAAAGAGATGAGAGAAACTATGTATTATTGTTGAAAAGAATTTGATCAATGATATTTATGCATTTTTTCCTTGGATTTTTTTTTTCAACACGACACTTTATGTCTTCTTTGCTGGTTTCCGTAATGTTCTTTCATTCTTAATGACATTATCGTTTCATTTGGGATTGAAAAAAATATATGAACTCCCAGTTGAGAAATGTGTTTTTATATTTTCACGCGAAATAATTTAGGCAGAAATGGCACTGTGCAGTACAGAAAAAAAGATGCTGTTATTTTCTTCATATCAACTTTTTTAAAAAAGAAAATTCTTTTAGGAGAATGTAAAAAGATACAAATTTATGAAATATTTCGCCTTCGTTCCTCTTATGTTTCGAAAAAGAAGTCTTTCTTTGTCATACATTCTACGAAATAACGTATTGCGATGTTGGTTACGGGTTGCGTTTAGTATACAGGGTAAACGAAAATAGACATAATTGCATCTAAAATAAAATGAATTAAAAAAAATTAACATAAAAAATAGGAAATATAACTTTATTAAAATCAGCATAAAATACAAAATAATCCACAGGACGCTTTTCAAGGTGGAAATTTTAATAGCCAGTTATCAGCTAAAGTAAACACGTGTCCGAAAGAGCACTAGGTCACAAATGAAGAGAAAGGGCAGAAAGAGGAGCTTACAAATAATGCCATAGATGGCGGTAGCTGAAACAAAACACCAATCACAGAGCAGCAAATTCTTAAAGGATTTCTTTTCTTTTGTTTTTCTTCTGTTTTCTCTTTTTATTTTTATTTTTTCTAATACTCTTTTCATTTTTGTTATTTTTTCTTACATTTCGGAAGCAATTTCTTTTCATTCATGAGCGGTGTTTTCCTTTCAGCTAGTGTCACCTGTCGTCTTTGTAAGTTCTCTCTGCCCTTTCTGTTCATTTGTGATCTTGTCCGCTATCGTATATCCACCTCGACATGAATGCTGTGGGGGTTTCTTTTTGGTATCTTATGGGGATTTTAACAAGGTTTTATTATTAATTTATTGAGATTTATTAGGAGTTTTTGGCTGCTCTGTTTCATTTTTAAAAACTCTAATAATAGTTAATTAAAAATATATAGCAGAAAGTTTCAAACTATATTCAAATGCATAGCGTCACTTTTTTTTCAAATAAAATTAAAATTTTTTAGTTAATTTTGTAGTCAGTCTACTTTCAGGGTAAAAGAAATGCCAAAAAATGTGTACTAACGCTTAAGAGAATTTGATATCAATAAAATCTATCCCCCCTTTTCCGTAGATTTTACTTTTAATGCAACTTTAAATCTTATTTACTTGCTGCTATAATTTTTGTTTATTCTAAATGAAATTATCGTCTCATTTGTAATAGAAAAAAGAAAAAAAAATGTAAATCGCAATTGAACAAATGAGTTTCATATTTTCTTACTAAATAATTTACGCAAAAATGGCACTATGAATAATAATAATTATAAAAGATGCTTTTATTTTCTTGAAATATTAACTATTTTTTACAAAGGGATCTATAAGATTTAAGGAAATATAAAACGATACAAATTTATGAAATATCTCATTTTCTTTCCTGTTTCGTTTTGAAAAAGAAATATTTCATTTTAATAGATTCGTCGTAACTTATGTTTTGCGAAATTGGGTACAAGATGTATTTAATTTGGTAAGACAAGGGAAAAAATTCTTAATTATGTGTTAATAACCAGGGATTTTTTCAAAAGAATTAATATTTAAAAATTATTATTCATTAGTATAATATTTCTAAATAATTTTCGACGATTTGCAATACTTTAAAATTTCTACAAATTCGAAAAGAAAATGCTACAAGTCTTGGAAAAGAGTTTTTCGACTACTCCCTTAACCAAAAAGATAAGAGCACTAATAATAGTAGAGAATCATAAATTTTATACAATTCTAATTATGAATAAACATTATAGAGTATGTATTTATAATAAAAAGAGACCATCTTTGCTCATATTTAATAATAATAATAATAATAATTTAAAAAATACACAAGGAAAAAGATGATCATTTTTAATTATCATAACTGTAAGAGCATAAGCTCGAATAGGCACATTCTTAATAAGAAATGTAACCACTATTATTTGGTGACATCCAAAACTTACTATTCGATATGCTTGAAACAAGTTTCTATAAACATGATATGGATATAATTATGCAAGAATTGCATACAGCTTTCTTAAGATCTCTAACGCATCGATATTGTTTGCCATTTACACAAAAATGTTAATCATTGTTTTCTATTAATTTTTTACAATATTCATGTCGTGTGATGGAGACGGTCAACGGACTAGTGGAAAGTAGTTGTCATCGAGCTACATTTTCGTAGCTTTTGTAGCATTACGCGATGCATTTTATTAATGAATTTTTTCCTTGTTGTAAGCAATCATATGCCAAATTTTGTGCTCTTAAAAGATGCATATTTGATTTTAAGTTCAATTCCTTAGAAAAAAACTTTACTGATCTTATCTCGAGCTGATGCATCACCTCAGAATATATAAATAATCCTCCTTCATTTTGACGGCTCTATGCTACATTTCTATTCCTGTAAAAATTATATTAACGTACATGTATAAACGCACAACTTCAGATGGATAAAAGTGGTTCAATTTTGATGGACCTAGAGTTGTTCGTTAATGCTGCCACAATACAAAAGGAATAGAGACGTCAAAATAAAAAAGGATCAGTCATAGCTTAGTGTGTCAGCTCATGATAATACTAAGCCAGACAGTGATTCTAATATTATTAACTTAAAAGCACACACCAGTATTTTAGAAGCACACATCTTGGAATTTGATTGTTTTTGATCAGGGAAACTTCATTTTCAAACGAGATCATGCTATGGCAGAAAAGCTAGAGGAAAATGGATTTGAGATAACATTATGAAGTTATTTGATTGATTATGTCGATTGCGCGATATGAATACTAAGAAAAATCAATGGAGCTCAAAGGGAACTTTTCTTATATATATGACGAGTAATCATGCATTACACATCTTGGAAAAGCTATTTACTTTCACTGCCTATACCCTCATCATCATTATCAACACTTGTTCCAAACATTCGGAAACTTATGACTGAATGTCTTCAAATTAGAAATGGTCACATGTACAACAATTGCTTACATGCCTTTCTTTTTAACTACCCACTATTAACTTTATTGTTCAAAAATTAGCTTTCTGTGTTTACTGTTCAACTGTTGCACATTAGTGAAAAATTAAATTGTCTTTTCATTCAGCGATTTAAGTTTTATTAAATTAGCTATCTGCATATTTCTGGAATAAGAGAATACTCTATTTTTTTTTCCACAGGCTTCCTTCTTTGTAGTGTAAAACATTGACACTATTTCTCCACTTTTAATTCTTAAGAGATTGGCATTTACACAAAAATAAAAATGTTTTTCTTAGAAAAAATATTTCTGTGAAAATTAACATTTTTCCTTTAAGTACTGAAAGAAGGCTTTTTTTTTAAGAAACGTCATTCCTATTTTGAAACTTTAGTTTGTCAGGTATAAAAACTGATTTTGGCTCTCAAAATCACATCCCCTTCCCTAAAAGTTACAAGTTCATCTTTAATTCTATTAAAGATGAACCACATATATTTTTTATAGCATTTCTTTTTTTCAAAACATTTTCTTTTAGCTATGTTCTATTACGAATACTGATTCAAAAAACTGCTGATTCGGAACTTCTGATCGACTCCATGTAATGAAATTTGTTTCGTTTCAAACGAGGGTTTTGAAAAAATACTAAACTATAGTTGATCGTGTTCGAGATCAATAAACAATTCGAAGAGGGAGAAAACTAATACGTGGCCCATCTTTCATGAAAAAATGTACTCTGATCACAATTTTTTTTCAATCTATTTGAACTTAAGTAATTCTGTTTAAACTCACCAGTTCTTAACACATACTGAAGATAGCAGAGTGTCTTGGGATGGAAACCAATAAATTTTATTTAAGTCTGGGTTTGTTTCTTAAAAAAAGCCGCTTTTTCTGAAATGAGTAAATTTCATCGCCGATTGAAGGTTTTATTTTTCAATCTTTTCCGTCATAAATTTTAGCATTTAAAAGTTTTTTTTTTGTTGTTTCATTAAGTAATTTAGTTTTCTGATATTTTAGGAAAAGAAAAAAATAATAGGATGATTTAGTTGTTCAGCAAAAAGCCTGGAAATGAGCAGTGAACAAGATGCAGCCTCCTTTCTCCCCAAAAATGGCTTTCTAGTTCCTGTTATCATTTTTAAAGTAAAAATAAAGTGATGCATTTCAATTAATTTTTAGTGAGTGTATTTATTCATAAAAAGTATTTATTTTTGAAGAATATGATTTAAGCACTATATCTATTCGATTTAATTGATAATTGTTCAAGAATAATAAGTTCTAGTAATTATTAATGTTATTTTAGTGCTTATTTCGCATGATCTATTTGTATTTCTTTATATGCGGAAATATTTAAGTAATATTCAAAGTTCCTATTTTTCAGTGAATGTTTGGGATAATTTTATTTTAAATGTTTTTATAAGGTAGCAGCATGCTCTTTTAAGCAATGAATGAATTTAAAAGGTATTTAAAGAAAATTAATTTATGTATTACACATTTTTAATAAGTTATCGAGATATATTTATTGAAAAATGAATCAATCCATATCGTTATTTTGAATAATTTATGTACTGTTAAACGGGATACTTTGACACCCCGGGGTTACACGGAGGGCTAATTACTGATTTGTACATTTTTATTCTCTTTCTGGTTGTTGTTGACGTGTAGCCCAACGGCATGAAAGGGTGCTGAAGCTTCTTTGGAAGGTCCAACTGCTAAATAGAAGCCCCAGCTCTAAATGGAGGCTACAGCTATACATCTCGTCCTCCAGACATACATCATCTACAACAACATTTTTATTCGTGTGTATTCATTAATCTCTCTTTTCTTCTAGGTCTTAGGCAGTAAGTGAAAAATGAGAACCTACGAAAAACACCAGAGGTCCGATATTATTGCAATTACACTGAAGAGAATGAGGTATACGCAGTGGCAGCTGTCAATAATGGAATGAGTAAAAAATAGCTACCCCAACATTCAAAATACCACTTTGTATTCTTGTTAATAAGTGCCTTGAAAGACACATCAAGTCTGTGGGTCGTCCGACAATCTTTACTCATGAAGAAGACCAGTTTATTTTCAAGACTTTGGGAGTCGTGGCTGACTGGGTTTTTCTCTTAACCCTTTCCGGCGCACTACTCTTTAAAGTTATAATTTAAAGGGAAAAAATTAGGCAATATATTTAGGCCAAGAGGAGTACACAGGTATTGTTTTGTAAAGATTGCACTAACCACTTTAATTATACAGCTGTTGCCGAAGTGGTAACCTCTCATAAGTAAAGTATTGATAAGCGCAGTGAGAAGAGCATTGTTGTGAAACGCGTATTACAGTAAAACATTTTACCTATTATTTAAAAACAGTAGAGTTTGATCTCTGTGGTGCTGCCATCTAGAACTCATAAGAAAGATTTAAAGTAGCCATTAGAGTAGTTTTTAAAATATTCACGGAGTTTTTGAGTCTCTAAACAGGGGGAACTTTAGGTGTTGCGACCCGGCATCACTGCGCGTTAAGGGGTTAACCAACCACAATATCACAATGGTAATTAAAAAATACCTTAACCTGATGGGAATCAATATTCTTAAATTTACCAACAACATTTTATGTGATGATATATTCAATGCTTTTTCTCAGAGAAAACAAGAAATGGAAAATCATATTTTTTCATAATAAATCCCAAAAATTTAATCGTTTAAATACCCCTAAGTGATAAACTTTAAAAAAATTTTATTTCGATATCTGAGATAACTTTGTCATAAATCGCCTATTGCGAGCATTTAAATCATATTTGTAGTTGATGACAATTAATTAACAAACCCGGGATAACTTTGTTACCAAATTTCTTATTTTTGTTACCCAATACTTCTTGCGTGCATTAGAATCCGCTTTCATGTAGAAAGGAATTATTAGGTCAATACGTATGTATTTTTTTTCACCCGAAATATAATTAAAAAAATACAAAAATATGACTGAAACGTGACAAAGTAACCTCATTTTACGGTATTGCTTTTTCGTTTATTGCTTTTTCGCTCATACGTTCATTGCGAAAGCACAAACATAAAATCCCTGCATATGTTTTATACATATGATTTTGAGAATTTAATTATTATCAATGCGAGTATTAAATACTCATATATAATAAGACGACCTCAGAAGACAAGGAGTTCATGTGACAAAAATTCGATTCGGAGTAAATTGAATTTAAAGGTAATTAACGTTCAATTTGAACATAAGAATTGACTAAATTGAAATAGGAAACTGCCGCTTATTTCATTATGGACTTCGAACGCACATTTTAATAAATGTAAAAAAGTAGCGTACAATATTCTTTAAATTTCTTATTAATCAATATTGGTTATTATTCGGCAAAAGTGGTTTACCTCTAAAACGCAGCACATAATTAAGAAATCACTTATATTTCTTTACCTGAAAAGAAAAAAGTATATTTCCAAGTGTCCGTGTACTTAGTTATCTTTTTTTCAATTTTGTCACTTATACCCCTTGGCTTTTGGAATTGTGATATATATTTTCTTTGACCTTTATTAGATCACCCACCCTCCAACCTACAACTAAAGAAACTCCTTTAATATAAATTTTCTTACATTCCGACCATTAGTTCAGAAGTTCAGAATAGATATATAGATCAATAGCCACAAATATATCTAACATTAATATATTGCTGTAATTTTCGCTTTATTTTTATAGTGAAGAAAGTCACAGCAGCTGTATAACTTTTATTTTTATTAAATATTATAAGTAATATTATTCCATATTAATAATATCGAAATAAGAAATAACGATGGTATGTGAGTATCGATAGATTGCTTATTTCTTTGGGAATTCATGTAAAGATGTTTTAAAAGTAGCTATGTATTTTTTAAATAAATTAATAAGTGTACACTGTACACGCTTAAAACGAAAGAGTGGATTTCAATTTTCAGGATAGAGCTGCAATTTATTCGATCGTGAATGCGTTGTCTTTTAAATATTTTACTCATCTTGATTAAAATTGCTTATTTAAATTAATCTTCATTTAAATTGCTTAAAAATAACTTGTTTACTCGAATTGTTTCAACTCTTCATTGTCTGACTTTCAAGCTGCGAGATGAGTGAATTTCGGCTCAACTTCAGTTATTTTGTGTCTGAGGTTTTAAGAGAGTAAACAGCAGTAAAAGCAGCACAATAAATAAGATAAATTTTATTGTACACACAGCGGTTGACGCCAGCTTTGACGTTATATTCACTCCATTATTTACGACCAGATAAATGAATGTATGAAGGTTCTCGAGTAAGTTTATAAGCTTCCGAAATATAAACCAATACAAGTTGTATGGGATTTTTAAACCCGATCTCAACCATCCAGAAATATACAAACAACGAAAAAGCGAATATAAAAAAAATACAATAAAATTCAAGTTTGTCTCCGATGATACATCTAATATGAAAAGTATTCCCCCTTTACGACCCTACAAGAGCATCTCATTTACTGAAAAAAAAAAAAAAATTAAATGAGAGAATAGAGAAATTTTGGAATAGAAAAGCAGATATGTTTCAGCATTCGATCTGGTAGACAACTTTCTACATCTCGACATTATGATAGAAGCTTCGACATCCAATACAGATGTATTCTAATCGTTGACCCTGTGACCTTGACTATTGAACTTTATCCAACTCAATATTATGGACAATATATGTCCCAAAATAGGTAGATCTCCTCATTCCGATGGACAGCCTGATGGGCGAACAAAGGCTTTCTCATGATCGAACCTTTTTTCTAAATCAATTTCACTATATCTCACGTAAAACTCCGTCTCCAGTGCCTTGAGTAAAAGTAATTTTCGGATAATCGATAGGATATCACTTATTAAGTCATTAGAAATCTAGCCTCTCGTGCTATATTTTCTTGTCTATGGAAAAACTGAATAATTGTAATTGCCTGTTTTTACTCAAGGGTCTGTTTGTTTGAACATCTTTCAGATCGTTGATTAACTGCGCTTACTAATATTGCATAAATTTTTTTTAATGTACTTTTATAGGGAATTATTTTTTAAGGTATAAAATGCTGAAAATTTAAATTGGCATGCTTGATAATCTTTTTATTTGCTGTGATATTGTACAAATCAAACTCAGATTGCTAACAAGGAAGGTCTCCATTGGGGGCATACTCAGAATTTTTTGAAAAAAATACGAATTAAACTACTCATGTAGGTAATAAAGGATCAGTGAAAATTATCGGCGGAATTACATTATTAGATATGTAAAAAAATAAAATAGTTTGGAATAATTGGCGTGAAAAGCTGAAAGCGACGCGGGATTTGGCAAGCAGTGCATTTCCTCGCCAAAAGCAGACGACTTTAACGAATCTGAAAATTGATTTTAATTGACTTCACTGTTAAAAGTCTACAGCATTTACTGCAACGTCACTCCACTACTTTTATAGAATATCTCTTTCTGACCAATGAGAATGCTCCATAGCACGGCGAATTGACCGTGTCATACACTGTTAAAAATCTGCTGCATTTTGTTGCAACGCACTCCACCGCTTGTATATAATATCTCTATTTCAACCAATGAGAAAGCTCCATTTCACGGCCAAGTAACCGTTTTCTATACAAGCAAGGGAGTGCGTTGCAACAAAATGCAGCAGATTTTAACAGTGTATTTTTCATTTTGGAACAATTTTAATCAATTTAAATTGTGTTTTAAATGATAAAATATATTAATTTAATTTTGTTATAAGTACATATAAACGTATATGACAAAATTACACTTAAAGTAAAGTAAAAATGCAAAACTAAAATTACTTAAACTAAACTTATTTAAATAAATTGGACATAGAAAGTTTTTTCTTTAAAAAGTATTCGAAGCGTAAAAGCGTATTTTTCAAAATTTCGTTTTTTCGCCAACCGGAGATAAACCGCCAAATAAACGAAATTTTTATTATTTTTTTTTACGGACGTTATAAGGAGGTTCCGCCGAAATTTTTTTTATAAACATATATAACTATATAAGAAGAACATGCTGTAATTTTTTCAGATTTTTCTGAGTATGCCCGTATGGAGACCTTCCTTGTAAGTATTTCTCTATTCAGAAAAAAAAAATCTACCCACTGTAGCTTTCGCTGTCACCGTCGCGCGTCGCTGACATTGAGTTTTTTATAACCGGGAGTTTTCTTCGTTAATATTAAGAAAACTACTGCACACAAAAATAAGAAACTAAGTAGTATTATAGAGAAATGTTCAATAAAGACGCCAGTGTAGACAATTTTTAAATCGGATTATTATTTTAAGAGATGTTTAATGCTAAAGTTGGTCAAAATCGTTCCATTAAAAAGGTTTTATAGGAGCAAAAACTATACATAGGGATTTAATTATTTTTAGGTCATTTTATATATTAGAATGTCCTAGTGTGCAGACTGCATTTATTTTTTTTATTTGATTCATTTTTGAGGATTTATTTCTATTTTAAGTTAAAAATTTTCAGCATTACGAGAGATATTTTTTACATATTTTAGAAAATAAAATTATTTTAACCTATTGCCAACCATTAAAAAAGCTCAAAGAAAAAGAGTTCCTCCAAATAAAAAAATCACTGACACGTGAATATTATAGATAGAAAAAACTTTCGAATTAAAATTAAGTTAATATTACTTAAAGCAGGAAAATATTGAAAATTACGGCGTAAAATCTGTATTTATCCGTGAATTTTAGACGCGAAAAAAAATTGTAAAATAATAAATTCATCTATATGCGTTAAAAGTCGTAAATGGGGAAAAATTACATCAGATTAAAAAAATTAAGACAGTGCAAATAATACTATTTCCTTTCTAATTATAAAAATATTTTTGTGTGAATCCTTATATATAAAAAACACCTCACGATTTGGAAATGAACCAATGAAAATCGTGCAAAAACCACTTGGAGTAGAGCCCTGTTCTGTCGCCAAATGTCACCAAGTTGTACTCGGTGTATCGCCAAATTTGGCGACAAAAATTAATCGCCTAAAGTGAAGCCAACTTGGAGATAGCTCCACTATTTTGTCAAGTCCAATGAAAACCAATAGGTTTGCTTGCTTGCAGAAAATCAACAAATTGAAGCATTTTAATGCAACAAAAACCAATATTAGCTCAGAGCTTAACTACTCAACTGATTTGCCCGTACGTCATACGGGCAAGAAAATTTGCCTTATTCATCACTTAAAGGTTTTTGACACCACTAATTTTTTTTAAATAGAATTACTAAATAGAATACTATTTAATGACAGAAATATTTAGAACTCACGTTGCGAATATTTTAGCTTAAAATAAGTGGTGTTTATTAAATATTTTCAATTTATTATACGTAAAAAAAAGAAACAGTTAAGTGATTAGAAAGATTAATTACATTATTTTTTAGTACTCCGGAACTACCAAACCGATTTCAAAAGTAATAGTATCAAGATGATGGTGTTCGCCCAGAATCTAACATATTCTACACTGTTAAAACTAATGGTAACATATTGCACCTTTTAGGGGTGAAAGGCTTGTCTCACTGCTGACACCCCTAGGAGAGTCAGAATGGCACCTTTAATTAGGGTGAAAAGATGACATCCTTAATCCAGAGTGCCCAATAATATGAAACTTAAAAATATATAAACCGACTTTTGGCCCCCGAAGGACTCGGACCCACAACGTCTGTTTGCAAGTTTAGCGCTCTAACCGCTCGGCCATCGAGCTCACCTTCAAAATCTCCCTGAAATGTTCAAATGTCCTGAAATTCAAAGGTTGCTTTATATAAAAAAGCTCACCAAAAGTTAGCCATCCGAAGTTCTAAACGAAATTGGGATAGCGCATAGCGGTGATAGTCATCGTAGGGAGAAATTGCTGTAGTTGAAGGGGAAGGATACAAGTCACAGAGCATGCGCAAATGACTAAGGGGTGAAAGTTTTCCAACGGTATGCATTGCCCGACACCCTAATTAGCGTAATCTCCCAATGAGAGATCAAACGGCACCCCAAACACATTTTCAAGCCCGCGGGTATCAAATGATAACTCCTTTTCACCCCTGGGCGCCAAATGCAACTAATTTGTCACCTTTATTTTTAACAGTGTACATCTTATGTCGATGCCCGAATCCAAAGAGGGTGCAAGAGCCAAAAACGTTCTAAAAATGCGACTTTTGTGTTACTGAAGGGCCTAGAAACAGGAAATTTGGCATGCTAATTGCTTATAAGATAGAAATGATCTCTAAGAACATTTCTTAAAAGATACCAAATTAAAAAGGGGTTAAAGTGCATGAAAAGCTTTCTAAAACATTCTAAATTGCGGTTTTAAGTAATCTCGGGAACTAACAAACCGATTTCAAAAATAATGGTACCAAGATGACGGTTTTTGCCACGAGTCGAATATAGGCAAAGATTCGCCAATAGATATAAGATTCGCTTATGAAGACCCAAAGGAAAAGGAGCAAAAAAAAAAAATATATATATATATATAAATAAATAAAAAATAAAAAATAAATAAATAAATAAATAAATAAACGCTCTAAAATGCGATTTTTGTTTTACTGCAGGGCCTAGAAACATGAAATTTAACATGTTAATTAGTTATGAAGGATAAATGGTCTTTAGAAATATTTCCTAAAAATCATGACATTTAAAAAGGATGAAAATGCACGAAAAACGTTCTAAAATTTGATTTTTAAGTTATGAATCATTAGTGGAATCTAATGAATCATGTCTGCTGGAATGGAAATGGTGCATAAGCTAAAATTTAATACCACTAATGGTTTACTCATAGGTTGATCATTGTATTTGCCGTAAATCCAAAGGCATAAAATAACTATTCGGCAAACATAATAATAAACCTTCGAGTAAACCACTTGTGATATTAAATTTTGGTTTAAACACCACTTTGCTTCCAGCAGACATGGATCATTAGATTCCCCTGTTACTACTCTTCCATAAAATAAAGGATTTTTTCTTGTGCTCAATACCTTAGGTTTTTGTGTTGTCAGCTCTTGGACTACTAATAGCCATGGCTAATAATCAAGCATGTGGAGAACATGTGTTTAGAGAAAGCCAAATGAAGTATATCAAGAGAAGAGCTTAAAACCTTCTTTAAAACCTTGTGGTAGTACGTTAATGACTTGAGTTTCATTAACAGCCTTCGAGCCACGTAATATTCACAGGATTAATACAATAACCGTTTATAAAGTTTTCTGTACTTTTCCCTATTAGGTCAAAAAATTGTCAGTAAATAAAAAAATATATTATTCTTTTTAATAATAAGAATTAAATTCAAAAAAGGAAAAAGAAAAAGCTCTAAAATTTCAAAGCTGTAAGAAGGGTAATGCGGGTGGATCATCGGCCCCAGGTCTCGACCTTAAAACCTAACAAACAAGTGATATGTTTAAATACTTCATCGAGATCCTCATTTATCGTTAATGACAGCATTACTTCAGTTACATATGTTAAAATTTTGTTTCATATGCGGCAGCAAAAACGTCATCATATCTATTAGAATAACTGAACGTAAATTATATAAACTTCGTATATAAAATAAAATATTAAAACTTTGATCGAATTTTATAGTTCAGTTTGACTCGATATCTCGGATTTTTTAGGCTTATCTTAGCTAACAAAAACAGAGTAAGTATATAATAAAATGTAGTCTTTTTTTCAAAGTGGTACTTCTAAAAATTATTGATAATTTATAAATACTACCTTTAAAGTTTACTTTACGAGACATCTTGTTACAAACCTTAGTCTTTTATTTCTTTTACTAATATAAAACCTTTTGATCAACTAGTTTCTGGAGAAACATTTCGTAGCTTAAACTTTCGAAATAAGTTTTCTTTTATGAGAACATCTTTTAAGCGGGGAAAATCACGACAGCCAATAAAGTATTTCTTTTCGATGTATTTTTTTAGAAAGCCATTTTACCTTAATTATATTTATCCAAGAACAAGGTATTAACGATTATTACTTGTTCAAAAGAAATGGCCTCATTTTCTAAAGTTTCCACATGAAAAATATTTTGAGTTACATGAGAAATGTATTTTTCAATAAGAACAGTTTTTTAAATTATAGTGTTTTTATATTGTACTGTGTTACGCTTACAAAATTTACATTGTTTATTTCAAGTCAAATAGATTGTTTTAAATAAAAAAAAATAATAAAATGTCTTATTCTGGTAGTAATTTTCATTTATAGAATAAAGTTGCTGGTTCAAAAGATTCATTTTTCACTTGAAAAATAAAAATAAAACATAAAATTTTTCTTTGCGATAAAGTTATATACTAAGAAAGAGTCTGGATAATAGTCTAGAATAACATATATGTATCGCAAAAAAACTCTTTTAATTTCCATAAAAAGAAATTAAATACTATTGTATATTTTACATCCAAAACGTAAATCTGCTTTATTTTATTATAAATTATTTAAAAAAAAAAACTTAGTATCTGTTTACGCTTGTAAACGCAAAATTATAAAGATAAAAATTCGGTTACATTTTGTTTCTTCTGCAGTGTTTTACATAAATATGACTTGAATCCTCGTTGTGAGAATTCTGTTAGAAAAAAGTATTTATCACTGTCAAAACTGGCAATAATATCGAGTACTATATAAATTCATCTAAAATTACGTAAAAAATCCTTTAAAAACATTTTTGAAATCTGGACTTAATTTTATTCCAATATATTATGTTTCGTAAAGAAGGGCAATTGGGTAATTCTCATTTAAGAGGAATAAAATATACACTATGAACCGATGATCACACTTCAAAACCTTGAGCGTCAAATGCATACTGCTGACGCGTACAACAGAAATTTCCACCACTTTAATTTTAGTGTTATCCTATACAACAAAGGTGAACATGTTTATTGAAAGTTTCACACCTCAGTATTTCTACAGTTATTACCGTTAAATATATATATTATTAAGAAAGTTAATGACTGCAGTATCTTTTGTTAAAAACTAATTTGTTTATGGAAGTGGGGGCATGGAATCATTATCGGTAATATGAGCCAACAACACAGGGTTTGTGCAGAAAGTAATAGGACTGAGTCGATTAAAAAAAATTATTCAGCCAATAATTCTTTAAAAACTTTCAAAATAAGCTCCTTCTGCGTCGATGCAGCGCGATTTCCAAGCATTGAAGGCGTCACGGAAGGCATTCTCCTTAATAGCCTTGAAAGCCGCGGTGCATGCTGATTGGATCCCCTCTGTCGTCTCAAAATGCTTGCCTTTCATCGGCCTTTTCAGGCGAAGAAACAAAAAAAAAAGTCCGGGGGAGCCACATCTGGGCTGTAGAGCGGCTGCGGAAGCGTTGGGATGCCGGCCTTGGTCAGGTAGCTGTTCACAAGAAAGGCGGTGTGAGACGGGGCATTGTTGTGGTGCAACTTCCAGTCGGCTGCGATATCTTGTCGGACCCGATTGACCCTTCATTTGAGTCTCTTGAGCATTTCCACGTAAAACGTGGCATTGATGGTTTGTCCAGGTGGAACAAATTCATGGTGGACGATGCCTTTGATGTCAAAAAAGACAATGAGCATCTTTTCACTTTCGATTTGCCCATTCTTCCCTTTTTTGGGCGAGGAGACGCCGGCGTGTGCCACTCGGAAGATTGCCTCTTTGTCTCGGGATCATACTCAAAGACCCATGACTCGTCACCTGTGATTAAGTTATCCAAAAATTGGGTGTCACTTTCACACATGTTAAAATTGTCTTGGCACACTTCCACTCGCCGAAATTTCTGGTCGTCAGAGAGCACTTTCGGGACCATCTGCGCGCACACCTTGCGCATGTTCAAATGCTCCCTCACAATATCATGAACCACAGATTTTGATAAATTTACTATCTGGGTAATTAAACGAATACTTAGTCGACGGGCTGAGTTCAAAACTTTGCGCACACGAGTCACATGGTCGGTGTTTGTCCAAGTCGAAGGCTTTCCAGCACGATTTTCATCGGCGTCCTCTTCCCGGCCTTCCAAAAAGGCTTGATGTCACCAAAACACACCACTTCTTGCTAAAGCAACATCTGGGTAAGCCTGCTTGATCATATCAAACGTCTCTGTCGCAGATTTACCGAGTTTCACACAGAATTTAATAGCATACCTCTGCTCTTACGAACGCTGCATTTTCGGCTTGCAACACTCACAGAAACACACGTCGCGCGAAAATGCCTGTCCTGACTCTCCAGGTGCTCGGAGACAACTGAACAACCGTTCGTTCGTTAGCTAGGAGCGCCCTCTACCGAAACCAGTCGGTGTTCGCACGCTCCGAAGTATAGTAGCGGTGGAAGAAAATCAGTCCTAATACTTTGCGGACAAACCCTGTATATGTATGATTTCACATTTAGGTATGTTTTGTCGCCTTTACGGTAACTAAAAACGAAATGACACATTTAAAGTCCCTAATATTTCAGTATATTTTATACATGGCATTTCGTTTTAAAATATTCCCTTAATTATTATAATTTTTTTAATTATTTAATAAAAAGCTGAAATACATAAAATTGGAAATTGAATAACTGAATTTTATTTAATTCTAACTTAAATAACAAAAATTATTTTGAGATGCATAATCTAGAATGTATTATAATTAAATAATATATACATCAATATCCATACTTTACACATTTTAAATTTTGAACATGGAATAATCAAGAAAAAATAGTTAATAACTGATATGACAATGTTTTTCGTATAGGATTCAATTTTTTCTCTTTCAAGATTCTAAATAATATTAATTTTAAAATTATTGTTAAATTTGAGGTTTAGGCTTCTTCATAACTTTTGCTTTTGGTGCACATTTACTTCCACATTCTTTTAGAGGCTGTCATCGAGTTTTTGTTAAAATTTGTTTTTGGAATATTGTTCTTCTTTTTAAAAATTTTTATTGTCTTTCTTTTCAAATACCAGTTTTTCTTATATTTTTTGCTTCATTGTTCTCTTTTATATTTTTCTTTGTATGCTTCAGTTGTTAATCGCTCGGGAACGAGCTACCGGTATACGCGCCACTAAAGACACCCAGAATCCTTTATTATTCTTACCAATTATTTTTTATTATAAAATTTACTTTATTTAATCAATGCATTTTTGCGATTCAATTACAGAAAATTTTCTGTTCTGTAAAACCTGTGGTTGATTTACTAAAAATCACGCAAAAAGTTCTGGTCGGGGATTAAGCCACAACTTTACACAGCTCATGGAGCATTCCCAGAATACCTCCACAGATTCAAGTAGGCGCACACACCGGACTGTGATTGCAGTTCGGGGGGTACGCCCAAACACTACCTGCTACACTGCCCACTCACACAAGCAAATCACCTAGCAAACATAACAGAAAACGAAAAATTATGGCATAAACAATTAGCAAAAAAAAAAAAAAAAAAAAAAAAAAAAAAAAAAAAAAAAAAAAAACACGTACAGAGAAAGGCAAAAATCATAATCAGGTGGCTCCAAGACAACTGCGACAACATCACGTCACCAGACAGTACATCAGAACACATAGACAAATGATCACAGTTAAAAAAAAAAAAAAAAAAAAAAAAACCTCGCAATCCTTTACTACAGCCACTAATCCTTCATGTACCCGCGCGCATTTTTGTGTTATATGTTATTATATGTTTAAAAAAAATAAAAAACTTTTAAGATGGCCTAGGATTCCTATCGCCACAAAAAAAGTGTATTTTGTCTTATGTCCCAGCAGTGTGCGGTAGTCGTGCGATATAGGTAGTATCCAAGGCCCGAAACAGGTGGCACGCAGGAACTTTCTGCATGCACTTCGCAAGACATCACGGATCTGTAAGTCGCACACCATGACACAGTAAAAAGCTTCACCCGCCTCCGGCACTGCTTGTTCTTCCTATATGTTATTAAAGGAAAAATGGCCTAACAATAAAAAATCATAAAATGCTAAAATAATGATATGTCTTATGATCTCAGCAGTGAGCGGTAGTCGTGCAGTAACAGCAGTATCCACGGCCCGAAACAGGTGCCTCGCAATAATACCATTGCAAGCACGTCGAAAGACATCTCGGATCTGCAAGCTGCACATTATGACAAATCAAAAAGCTCCATCCGCCCCCGCCTAACTGCTTGTCCGTCCAGATCTAAACAACATGAGATATATATTTTAAAAAAAATCAAAAGGGAATTTACGGGGAGTGCTTGGGTTAAGTGAACTCTCTGGTTAATTTTAGGTTAGTACAAAGGTTATCCAAACTGACGGCAGCTTGTGGCAAGAGTGATAATTAGTGTAATACTTTTAAGTATATCCCTTCTCAATTCAACCTTTATTTTTAATAAATTTATTAGCCTCTCTTAACATCCATATATGCTCTCGCAGTAGTATTACTCGTCATAACGTTTACTTACTAGCTTCATCAGCTCCCCTTTTACCAGTATTAGATGTTAGGACAGATCGACGCAGGGAGGAGAACCATTCCAACATCTATCACTTTTAACTCCAAGGACTCAGGAGGGCTGGAAGGGATGCTCATGACCGGGCAGCGCAAGCCGGACGCTGGTACTGCGAAACACCTAGTCCGAACCCGCACCAAGCCGGCCCAAGGGCTAGACAAGGTAGGGAAGGCTCGATTACGGGCATCATGGAAGGCCTGACTGGAGATATGTTCTCCTCAATCCCCACAACAAACCTCTCAACATCCTTCCTATTCTTCTAGTGCCATGCACACGAGGCGTAAAGCCAGGGACGGGAGCTAGAAGGGACTCCACGGTCGGCTGCCAAATGAGAGCAGTCTCAGGCGGCAGCTCGTGTGCAGGCACACAGCTTACTATACTGTACTAGTGAGTACGTGTGGCATGCAGCCAAGGGTGGGGGTATGAAATGAAACCCAGCCTGTCACCCCTAGGGGTGGAGCCCGTGCTCACATACTTTCACCCACCTATAAATAGTCTCCTTCATCTCCTCCTAGGGACTCGGCAATCTGTCAGTTTAATATGATTTCTACTTAAATCCTATTCACTCCCCCAGCTAAGTTTGATTAATTACTCTCTTCCTTATTGTTAGTTCCTAATCCGCCCCCTAGCTAATAACTAGTCTAATTTGATTAACTTAGTTAGTCGTCTAGTCAACCCTCTTAGTCTAATAGGTTATTTTCGTTAATGCGACTTTTATTCCCTAACTTTACTTAGGTTTTTATTTATTAATCCCATCTTAGTAACAGCCCTTAATAATACTAGGCCCCGTTAATACTATTTATTAAGTCCATTTGTAATCTTAGCTTAGCCACTCTAGCCATAAGCTCAGCCATTCCCCCACCTATCAACAGCCAATAAGTTAACTATGTAATCTTCACCTCCATAAAAGCCAAATAGACAGCAGTTACAACTTAAAAAGTTTAACGTTTACAGGTTTCTCAAATAAGCAGTACAGTAAACAATAGTATTGTTACTAACCCATTTACCTTCCAGGATTCCCTCCCCTAGGACCCCCGGCTCCCGAAATTTTCAAGTTGACCTAATCGACATAGGGACCCAAGGGACCCTGTGCGGTCCGAAGAGATTCGGGAGCACCAATCATGTCCACTGCAGCAGAACCGTACAGGTTGACCTCATAGACGCAGAGACTCAAGGGACTCTGCCCGGTCCGACACCGTTCTGGGACCCCCTCCCCCTAGTGGGCTAACGCCTCTCAGGCTTTCAAGTTGACCTCACTGACGCAGGGACCCACGGGACCCTGTGCGGTCCGAAGAGCAATGGGAAGCAACCTACTAGCCCGCCTACCCCGAACCGCCACGTTGACCTCATTGACGCAGAGACCCAAGGGACTCTGTGCGGACCGAAACGTGTTCGGGTTTTTTTTTCGTTTTTTCGTTTTTTCCCTTTTTTTTCTAGTGACAGTATGCCTCTTTAGAAGGTGCATTTGGACTCTGTCCGCACGAGCCACCGGACCCGCTCCGATGGGACAGCCCATGAAACACTTTTTTTTGGGGTACGGTAGAAAGGCGGTATCTCATCACCACCAACAGCGATTCGACTGCCTTGCATTTCGGCCCAAAAATTCTCCCTTCTCTGGCACTACTTAGCATTTCGGCCATTTTAGTTTTGGTTATTTATTTTTCTAAATCTCCCTCAAAATTGTCCTCCCTGTTGTCTTCTAAGGACATGCCACCGTCTCGGCTCAAAAAATTTTAGCTCCAGCACCATTTAACCTGGCCCGGCAGGTGGGAATGATGTGCGGTCCCAAACTCAGTACTTTCACAAAGGCATTAAACTACTAAGTCCAGCAACCGTTAGCCACAATCAGCCGACCTCGGCACTTGTCTGCGTAGATCGCCCCCACTCTGCCGGCTAAAATTCCATCATGTACGCTAATGACGCCTGGTGCATGTAAAATCCGTCGTGGGTGCAAAGTCCTCCAAGTTACTTGTGAATTATACCTCTGGAGGTGCCTTGCCAGGTGAAGGTCTCGTCATCTGATTGATCAAGGCTCTAAATTACGAGACCATCATGCGAAACCATTTGCAGTTCAAACAAAAGGTTTACCTTTAATTAACAGGCGAAACAAAGTATGCTCAACGACAAGCAAGTACTGCAGAAATGATGGCACGCAAAGCAAAATTTATTGCCGCTTCGCGGCAATTAGGCGGTATCTACCCCGATACCAGGTACCTAACCCGTTAAGCTGAGATAACTTGGCAGATAGGGGCCTGGTCATCGGTTAGAAAGAAAGAAAGCATTCGGAAGAGTTTGACTCAACTATTTTTCGCTGCATGGCATGATTTTGATATGTTCGTGAGAACTGTTTTTTAAAAAACAACTCTCTGAAGCATGAAATGGATTAGCTTCAGTCACCTAAAAGCGTTGAATAATTCAGAACTCAAAGGGTCTAGCGGGTTAAGCATAGCGAAATGGCCTAAGTGGCCGATTGTTCATGTGTAGTAATATAGCTCACCATGAGAATACAATATAGAGTGTTCTTAGTCTCTAACCTTGAATTATCCTTGAATTAATCGGAGATGTGTGCACCAGCGTTAATCTTTTTCAAAAGCGTTTTTCTCAAAAAGCACAAATCTTAAAATATAGATAAATAAATAAATAAAACCAACGCCAACTATTGAAATATATTTTACTTCAAATTACATATTTTTTTCACATTTTCGCACAAATTTTAACGTTGAAAAATAAACAAAAAGTATATTTTCTAGTAATTTTACATTTAAATTAACCGAAAAGTTACAAAATAATGTTCAATATACACTGGTGTCCAAAAGTTAAGCATAATTGGTAATTAAGTAATTATTTTTAAGTAATGAAGGAAATATAAATCGAAATGTGGTGAAACTCCATGTGTGTAAACAAAATAGTACGCGTCATATATTTTCACGAAGAGTTTTCCCCGAAATCAAACAGGGGACCGTCAACAAATTGAAAAAGAACGAAGATCTTTTGGATAACCCTGTCAAAACTAATATAGCAAAAGTGTTCAAACTGCACATTATGATTAATTGGCTTATTGCAATGTACTGTGTTTATTTTTATAAGGATAGCATGTACACTCGTAGAGAAATTAAGGTTTTTATAAAACAGTCCTAAATTTTTCCAAGTTTTTTGCTTATAATTTGCAGAGTTCTTTTTATAAAATAACGTTCTTTTCTGAAAATATGACAAACATCATTATACACAATACCCAGTCATCAGAATTTAAAAATAATAAAAATTGTATGAAAAATGAGTATGTTTAGTAAATAATGTTTCATTGCGCATGCGTCAACTATATCGAAATATCATTTGCATATTGTGTTAGCTAAATGAATAGAGCAACTTCTGTAAAAGTTTCAAAAACATAGCTTGAAAATTCTGAAAATGGTCGCCTATAGAATCAACTCAAAATCCGTTATTCCTAAAGGAAGCAAAAAAATCAGGGGTTTTACCTAAATATAGTTGTACGTACAATATTGTGTAGGCACTAAACAATGGAATATGGATACAGCCCCTCATCTTTTTGCTTCATTTAGGGAATAAAGGATTTTGATCTCATTCTATCAACGATAATTTTCAGAATTTTTAAGCTATGTTTTTGAGACTTTCACAAAAGTTGCTCTATACATTTAACTAACATAATATGCAAATGAAATTTTAATAGCGTTCACGCATGCGCAATAAAAAAAAAATATTTAGTAAACCTGCTCATTTGTCATAAAATTTTTATTATTTTTTAATTCTGATGACAGGGTATTGTGTACAATGATGTTTGTCATTTTTTCAAAAAAGAACATTATTTTATATTAAGAACTCTGCAAATTATAAGCAAAAAACTTAGGACTGTTTTTATAAAAACCTTAATTTATCTACGAGTATACATGCTATCCTTGTAAAAAATAACACAGTACATTACAATAAGCCAATTAATCATAATGTGCAGTTTGAACGCTTTTGCTACATTAGTTTTGACAGGGTTATCCAAAAGATCTTCGTTCTTTTTCAATTTGTTGACGGTCCCCTGTTCGATTTCGGGGAAAACTCTTCGCGAATATATGTGACGCGTACTATTTTGTTTACACACCTGGAGTTTCAGCCCATTCCGATTCATATTTCTTTCATTACTTAAAAATAATTACTTAATTACCAATTATGCTTAACTTTTGGGCACCAGTGTATGTACGTTTAAGAAAAAAAAAATTCGCCTAAATTGAAAATGCGCTTTTTGAGTTATAACAAAAATAATGGTAGTAACTTACTAAAATATTCGTAACTTTCTATTGTTCTATTTGCAGAAAGACGCTGCTATCAATGCACCTGTGTATTCGAGACATTTGCGCTTAGACAGGATGCTGAGACCGCCAAAATAAGAGAATGTTTTCATACAAACTTTCCACTCCCCTATAGGTTTGTTTTGTATTTGTAAGCATTCTGTGATTTTGGGATTACTGTGCATCCTTCTTATGCAGTAATATTAAGAACTGACAAACGAAATGGTAATATTTACTTATTATGGTTTTCACATAGAAGATGACTGTGGGGCTGTAAAGTATACATAAATAGTATATGACGTTTGGGAGAAGAATGGAAAAGTATCTGGCTCTGTTGGGGGGAGTTATAAGATTCACTTTTTTTTTAATTTTGTCTTTACATCTGTAATCTTATATTTTTTCATCTGTTTTCTTATTTTAAACCGGGAGGACGCGCTCAGGGCCTAAAAGTCCCGGAGTGCGTGTGGTTTTTACAATTGCAACCACTGATTTTTTAAAGTAATCTTACACTTATTTTATCGCAAAATTTGTAAGAATTGTCTCCGTCTAAATAAAGCGACTGATTTAATTTGATTTTATTGGTGATAAAGTTAAAACCATTCATACCCTGGGTAAGCAAGCGTTCTCCCGGGTTAATGAAAATACAAAGTTATTATTAGAACCATTGCATGATTATATAGTAATTTCATTCAAAATATGGAATCACCCAACGTTCGCCATTTAAATTCTTCTGCCATATAAGTATATAATAGATTGTTAAATTACGTGAGATAACTAATCAGATTTTCATAAGGATAAAAAATTTTAATTCACATTTTATGTTTATTTGTCCTAAAGGAAAATAACATGCTTATTGCATTGAAAAAGTAAGACAAAGAAATTCCACTTTCAATCGATTGATTTTTTTAAAAAGTATATTATTTCAAGTAGTAATTTGCATGGCTTGAAATCTCAAAAAATTCAATCATCAAAACATTTTTCTGCAAATTTCGCTTAAAAATAAAATATATTGTTAGTGGACACCGATATCCTGATAGAAATAGCAGTCAATAGTTTTATTGAGAATATTAAATCATGGCTATGTCTTATACTTTTAAGAACCTGCAGATTAAATAAAATAATAAATTTTGAGATATAATTAGATGTCGATTGGTATTGCTTTGCGATATCAATCGGTATCACGAAGCGATTATGCGAGGAGTTGGGGAGCGTAGCGAGCAGGGAAGCGGAACCTCCCTAATCAACTAAAAAATAGCTAAATATAGTACTTCAGTGATTTTATATCTATTATATCGCAAATATCTACTTTGAACTCGATAATATAAGGTTATACGTATTAAACAATAATTATGAATATTGGATTAGTTGTTAAGAAAATGTGTTTTTTTTTCTAATTTGATCTTTTTTTAGCTATATTTAAGATTCTCATTTAAGATTCTTTTAGAGAAATCGACCAGCGGTTCGTGATAAGAATGCTAGTTCTTAATGAAATTATTGATTGCAATCTCTATAAGAAAATAGGTGTCCACTATAAATAAATTTGTTTTTTAAGCAAACTTTGGAGAAAAATTCCTTCGACTTACAGTTCAAGCCATGTAAAATATTATTTGAAGTAAATTATTTAAGAAAATCAATTGATTGAAAGTGAAATTTCTGCCCTTAACTTCTTTAATGCAATGAATCTGTGACTTTCCATTATGACGAATAAACATAAAATTTAAATATGCTAAATTTGAATTAAAAATTTTCATCCTTATGAAAATCTGATTAGCTATCACACGTAATTTATCTGAAAATGTAAAGTCTTCACAATTAAAAAAAATACAATTTTTTAGTGATAAAATAACATGCAGTTTTATTCTGGAAACCTATAGTATAATATTTATAAAAGGTTAAAAGTTGTGCAAGTAAATTTCGTCAAAACTTGTATTTATTTTGTCCTCTACAGCAAAAAGATTTGGATATGTTTGCTGCAGAAATCGTTCATGCGTAAAAGACTCTAAGAAAAGAACCTATTGTATGGTGATAAGATTCTGAAATACTATTGGATATTTTTACATAGTTTTTAAAGAAATGGGTGTTAATATTTAAAAACTTTCAATTTCACTTTAAAAAGACAAATATGCAATAATTTGTTCCGATTCAATGTAATCTGACATTTAGAAGTAATTCAATGGAATTTCTCATTCAAATAATACTCGGTGACATAAAAAATACGGAATATCCTTTCTTACCGTAGACCAAAACATAATCCCTAAACCATTAGTTTCAAAGGTACATTTATAGTTTTAAAAATATTTCAAAAGTTGGCCCTCATCATATGAAAGTTCTTTTACATCGAAATTTTAACTTTTATACTTTTCTCAGATTCTATAAGTTATATTCACAAAAACTGTTTTTGTACTTTAACAAAGAAATAGTAAAATTTTCATTTCCCTATGACCAAAATCTACTGAGTTAAGATACTTTGCATCATATGAATTTTTAGATCTTTCTGGCAGTGAAAACGTAAAAGGATTGCTTGCCTGTCTTTCATATATGAGAGGTTCATAAAAATAGTAGATCATATCCATTTTGAATTTAAAAAAAATTATATCGTCCATTTAGAAGCTGCATAAAATGCGTTTTATTTACTCCAACGATGCACCAAGTCCATACACAGATGCAGGGCTCGCACCGTTCCTAAAATTTTCGCACTTTGCTACCAGTATTTTAAATAAAAAATCTTTGTGGAACGATCCTTTAACATCTATAAGAGAATTATACAATAAATATAACCGTTTTAAAATTGTGGTACGAAAGTATGAAAATTTTAGGAACGGTGAGAGCCCAGCAGATGTCATAAATGCATGGGTCTCAGCGTCCGTAAAAATGTTTGTATTTTTTTACTAGTATTTTAAATCAAATATCTTCGTGTCAGAGATGACTTTAACATTTGCAATTAAATTCTACAATAATAATTATTAGCATTTCAAAATTGTGGTAGGAAAGTGTGAACATTTTAGGGACACTGCGACCCTTGTAAATGACAAAGTATGTGATAGCAGGCTTGGTTCACTGTGGGAGTAGATAAAACAGATTTTATGCGTTTTTTAGGTAAGCGCATGCGTGAGTATTGTTATTTACTCGCTTCAGGTGCCACATAAACAAAATGACGATTCCTTACCAAAAGCGTTATTACTGGTGTGACTATTTAGATGCTATTTACAGATATTTGTAATTTTTCTTTGGATTTTTTTAAAATCATGCCTACGTTCTGCCGTTACTTAAATATTTGCCATATTTGAGACATATAATTGAAGATCTATTGCTTCCATTACTCCGGAGTTTTCAACCGAAGTGTGGGAAGAATTTGATTTTGGGTTGGATGTGTGGCTTGTAATTAAAGGGGCCCATATTGAACATTTGTAAGAAAAACTGGGTTAGTTTATCTACAGTTTGATGTATGATTTATTCTAAATAGTCTAAGTTAAACTTTTATAATATACCAATGAAACTGGGCATTCTTTTATGGATACCCCGTATTATTTTAGTAAAATATTGGGATGTTGATATTTTTGACAGTTTTTGTTGCTGATTCTTTTAAAAACATATGTAACACCAAAGAGAGATATGAAAATACATTTTTTTTTACATTCATATAAAAATACGTAATCCTTTAGATTTCCTCTTTCTTTTAAGAAAATATTGCTAAAAAGAAAATGACATCATTTTTTTCCTTTTTTCAGTTTATAAATTTTGTCTTCCTTTGTGAAAACAATTCACCGAAAGAACTTTACAGAGAATTGTTTGTACAATCTTGAAGACTTGTATTTAGATTTATTTAAACCAAATTCGACGAAATAATGATACTAAATTCAGTAATTTTCTATTAGCATGCAAGGCAAAGGCTAATGCTGAAAAACTCATTCTCAGTATAGAATAAGTCTTTATTAAAATATTTAAATAATAATATTAAATACTTGCTATTTTAAATGATACGTATATTCTCAAGCTGTGAGATTTTATATTGATTTTCACTGCGTAAAATATTAGAGAACACTGATTTAAGAAATATATTGCAAGTTATTTCTTTTATGGGCAAAGTAGTAGCGTGGCTGTAGGGAAAAAAACCTTACTAGGGTTACGAAAATTTAAATCATTTGAAAAAAAAAACTAAAATACGTTCTTTGTTATGTTATTTATATAAGCAACATATTAAATTTCTGGTGGCATATTTATTAGTTAAAGTTTTTTATCAGTCTTTTTGTCACCTTGGAATTTATTCGCTGAACATACCATAAAAAATACATAAAACGTACCATATAAAATACGTCTTATAAAATTCTTTTAGTACGTCGATAAATTGTAATGCAGTTTAGAATGATTTACGCATACATTACTTTATTTTGTTCCAAAAGCATTATTGGTTACACAAAACAAAAATACTTTTAAAAGGATGATTTCTTTGGCCTTTGTATCTTTTTAGATTTCTTGGCGCTGAGGGAGGGGGAAGGGGATTTTTCAATTCAAAAACATTTCTATATTTATATTGTAAGACCATCCTAGTTGTGCATTTTACAATTCTATAAAATACCAAGAAAACAATTTAAAATAAAAATTTGAGTGGGGGTTATAAATATTGCACAAAATCTATGTAAATTCAAATTTAATTAATCCTTTTAAAGTCCTTCAAAAATTTATTGAATGATTATGGAAATCTTTTAATTTAGTTTAAACAATTTACGTAAAATCTTTTACAATTTTCATGAATTCATAATGCATTAGATAAAAGGTTAATATTGAGTAAGATAAACCTGTTTTCCGGGCAGAATTTAAGATTGAAGAATGCGGAAAATAATCAAATTAATTTACTGTACCTCCATTTGAAGTTCCATCCACACTTACTATGAAAATTGTGAAATCAAAATATAAAGTTTATATTAGGTTTGCGATTCAGTCTGAAACTGATGAGACTTCCAAGCTAACTGCAGTATCTCATTACCTTCTCGTAGTAATGATGTTTGTAATGGAAAATAGAGTCCGTATTAAAAAGGAAAAAAATAAATAGTCGCTTTATCCTTATAAATGTCTTTAAAGCGCAATACAGAATTTTAAATATTTAAGGAAAAGTGGTCTCTCACTAGAAAATGTTTAGTTCCAAAGAGAGTAATATTGGTTGTTGTATATATTAAAAAAGAAATTCTAAATATAAGTTATGGGAAAAAGGAGCTGTATAAAGAATTACCTTTCTTTATTTATCTTGTATATGACTCGCTTTAAACTAAATGCCATACCTAAAAAGTAAATTTGATTAGAAAATACTTTTGTAATCGGCAGTAACTTTCTATAACCCGAAAATTATGAAACCTGAAACACGGAAACTATAACATCCATTTATGGATACCCTGTATTATTTTAGTAAAATACTGGAATGTTAATAATTTTGTCAGTTTTCGGTGCTGATTCCCTTAAAAACATGCATAAGACAGAGGGAAATACATTGAAGGCATATACAAGATATGAAAAGACATTTTTTACATCTATATAAAAATATGCAATACTTTAGATTTTCCCTAACTTTTATGAAAATACTGCTATAAGGAAAACGACACCTTTTATAAATTTTATGTCTTCCTTTGTCAAAATAATTCACCGAAAGAATTTTATAGAGAACTGTTTGTGCAATCTCGAAGACTTGTATTTAGACTTATTTAAACCAATTTGAGAAGCCAATGATACTAAATGTAGTAATTTTTTATTAGCATGCAAGACAAAGAAACTAAATATCTATACAGAATATATTGTTACAAAAATGTTTGAATAATACTAATTACTTGCTATTTTAAATGATACACATGTTCTCATGCTATGAGATTTTGTACTGAGTTTCACTGTGTAAAATATTCGAAAATACGGGTTTAAGAAATATATAGTAAAGTATCCTTTTTATAGGCAAAGTCGTTGTGTGACTATAACGGGAAAAAAACCAGGATTACCAATACTCAAATCATTTAGAAAAAAATTAAAATAAGTGCTTTCTAATTTTAATTGTATAAGGAACATATTAGATTTCTGGGGGCATATTTAACAGTTAGTTTTTTTTATCAGAGCTTTTGTCAGCGTGGAACCTATTTGTTGAACTACCTGTCCTGTTTTAATATTGAATGAGAAAAAACTGCTTTCCTTGCAAATTTTAGGCACTTTAAAGATGCCATAATGGGGAAAAAATGTAACCTCATTTGAGGTTCTATCCACAGTTTCGATGAAAACTGTTAAATTAAAATGTAATATTTTTATTAGATTTACGACTAAGTCATGAAACTGATGAGACTTCCAAGCTGACTGCAGAGTCTCATTATCTTCTCTGAGTAATGAAATTAGTGGGAGAAAATAGAATTTGTGTTTAAAAGAAAAAAACGGTTGCTTTATCCTTTTAAATGTCTTTTAAGCGTGATACAGAATTTTAAAAATTAAATGAAAAGTAGTTTCTCACTATAAAATGCTTAGTTCCAAAAGGGAGTAAAATCGGCAGTTGAATGCATTTAAACATTTTTCTAAATATAAGTTATGGGGAAAAAAGAGCTGAATAAAGAATTACATTTCTTAATTTAGCTTGTACGTATATGGCTCGCTTTAAACTAAATAGCATACCTAAAAACTATATTTGATTGGAATATAGTTCTGTGATCGTCAGTAAGTTTCTATTATTAGAAAATAAAGAGATAAATGCTTTGATTGGTATTTTGAATTCCCGATTATGGATCTATCTATAATTTATTACTTCTTAATGAGTAGTTCTAAGCTTTTTGAAACAAAAGCTAATTGCGTTAAATTTTGGATGATTGATGGAATTTTTAATTATGAGTCTATAAAACTAAGAATAATATTTAATATAGTACCGAGAAGATGAAGAATAACCATTCTTACTTTAAGAATTCCAAGCTTCGGTTGAGCTTGTCAACATAACATTTAACTTACTCATTAGATTTAAATTTCAGTCATGAAACTGATGAAATTTGCAAGCTGAATGCGTTATCTCTTTACTTTTGTCGGAGAAAATAAGAGTCCATATTAAAAAAGGAAAGTAAATGATTGTTGTATCATTATAAATGACTTTCAAGCGAGATACGTAATTTTAAATAATTAATGCAAAACAGTCTCCCGCTTGAAAATCTTTAATTCCAATGAGGATAAATTAGGATATTGCAAACATTTAAACATATTTCTTGATATAAGTTATAAGAAAAAAGCGCTGACAAAAATTACATTTTATAATTTAATAAGCATATTACAACTAAAAGCCATATCTAACAGCTATATGGCCATTAATCAACGGACACTTTCAATTTTATTTTGCAAATCATACACGTATGTCAGGAGTGGGGTTCGAACACGCGATTTCTTTCTTCAAGAACCAGAGCTTAAATCGGGTGCTTTAGACCGCTCGGCCATTTGGTCCTCATCCTATTCAGCGAACTTCTTCAACACTTTTAATTAGCGAAAAATCACTAACTAATAGTTTTTGCCTAATTACTAAAAAATACTGAATCAATTTCGATGAAATGTGAATCTAAACCATTCTCGAATCCACTGGAACGCACACACAAAATTTCATTAAAATCGGTCCTGTCGTTCAGGAGGAGTGCAACCACAAACACACGCACAGCAGATTTATATATATAAAGATATGCTTGATCACATCTTTTTCAACGGCGATTTGACAAGGAGGATAATTAGGGGGGGGGGATCTAAAAATCAAAGGCTAATAATGTCATTTAAGATCACACTGTAAATTTAAATGCACAAAACAATCTATAGCTGCGGAATATAAATATGCGGATATTTAAAAAAAATCAAAGAAGAATAATGACATTTGAGATCACCTTGTAAATTGAAAGTCACAAAACAATCTATAGCTGCAGAAAAAAAAGCATGAGAATACTGTGCAATATGTTTACTGATTTGTGTAAGAATAGTACGCATATTCATGGAATTATAACGATTTATTTTTTAAAGCTCAAAATTTTTGCTGCATATTTTTTAGCTTATATCATGCAAACTTTTCAACCAAACTTAACGCCAGTTTGAAACGAATTAGAAAAGTGCAATCGAAATAATGTCATGTAATTGGAATATAAATATATTAAATATTTTATGAAATATGAGTAGTTGTCTGAAATAATTTTCATCTGTGCATGCACGGACGAAGCAATGATCTTACATAATTTAATAGTCAACTCTATGAAGCAACTCATAAAAAAGTCCAGTCAGAAATCATAAAAATTCAAGATATCGGCAATAGAATGGGCTGGTAGATTTTCTATAAATTGACAACTCAAATTTTAGTTTAAAAAAAAAATTCCATTTTTTATGATTTTGTTCTTCTTGGATAACCATCAGAATGAGTCTAAGTTATGGTAAAGAGAAGTAGCAAAATCAAAGAATTAGTTCCAAATCCACTCGTTGATATTCATTAAATACAAACTCCTTTGCTGATAGTCGATTAAAATAACAATTTTGCAAAACCCGTTATCATTCAGCAGCTTTTACAGAGCAACTAAAAATCAGCTCACTCTATCAGAGATATCTTTCTGAATTTTCTAGATACTTAAGTGATTTTTTTTAATGGCTTGCTCTATGGAGTTGATTATTAAATTATGTAATTATGTATGATATTCTGCTACCTTTCACCTATGCATAGATAAAAATTATTTCATACAACTGCTTATATTTAATAAAACACTTAATATATTTATATCAAAATTGCACTATATTGTTTTTACTGCAATTTTCTAAATTTTGAAGTTAAAATTGGTCAAAAACCTTGTATGATGTAAGCTAAAAACATGCAAGAATTTTCCGAACGTAAAAAATACTATATCTCCATGAATATATCGCTTATCCGCAATAAAAGTGACACAACTCGACAAAAGGGAATTTTACAGGACAGGCGAAAGACAATTTGCATGATTTTACTGTAACATAAAATTATAGTATTTAGCTCCCCATTCAAAAAAGAAAAATTGAATAAAATCATATAATCCTTCAAAATGAAGGCGTAGATGAGGTTGCATGTTTGGATTAACTTTACTTCTACACACAATTGATCTCTCTACTGTGGTCATAAACGGACATATGGTATAATAAAGTGATTTGTTGCATAGCTACACTTATGAAACTGTTTGTGAAGCAAGAAACGCTTATGACAGGCCTATTAGTAGAATAATACGCAAAGAGAGATTTTGCGAGACGCGTCACATTTCTTTGGGTGAGCGATATGGGCTATTCTTATACAAAATAGCGAACATGTTTTACAGTATCCACATATTTGTATTGTGCTGTGAAACATCATTCCGTGCATTTTAATTAACAGGGTGATACCAAATATTATTATTTTTCTTTGACTTTTCCCCCCACTAATTGTCCTCCTTATCAAACCGACTTTGTTGAATATGAAGTCGAACCTATTCTTTATAATCCTAAAGTTTCAGAAGAATTCGACAAGTATATTTTTAAATATTCGACAAAATGCCTAAAATTATCAATGTCCGGTGATTATTGACTATATAATGCACACTTAATTGAATAGTTTTCATAATCAGAAGTAAGTGTCTGTCATCCGTTGTTAACCCCTTGCGGCGCAGAGCAATTTCATCGCTTAAGTGTTAAAGTTGTGAGGGAGTGACCTTTGTCATAAAGGCACTTTACTATTTCTGAGATCGTGACGTCAGTAATTTAACATATGTAAGCGTAAAAGCGACATCTATCCTCTCTTTTACTTTAACTTTCTAGCGTGTGTGTGTGTCTCTTTCGGATTCTGCAGTTAGGCTCGCGGTTAGTAGTAATATGTTAATTTGAAGTATCTCAGTTTGCAGCATATAAAAGCGTAGAGTTTGAGTGTGTGTGAGTGTCTCTGGCATTAGCCAGCCAAGACTGAGTGTGACTAGCGACATTAGATAGCGAAATGAATCACTGGCGATAGCCAGCCGAGTGTTCTGGAGATATTAGTCAGCGAAGTGTGTTTTCCGCTGGTAACTAGCAGATTGAAAGTAGCATCGAGCCTCCAGTGAGTTGTGAAGGAGTTTCGGTATTCGAATAGAGAAGTTGGCCGTGGTAAGAAATTTAATAGTAATTGCATTTGATTATCTCAAGGTAAATAAAGGACATCTACAGCCACGGGCTGTCTAATTAACTTTTATCTAGCAGCTTAGCCGAGAGATAGTGAGAAGTAATCAGAGTTGCCCCGATTGAGCTAGTTTCCGGAGCCTGTGAGTATGCGTCTAGTCTTTTCGTAGTATTCTCAGTTGTGAAAATTAGACTTGCTCCACTTCCCTTGAGCCCGTATAGTTTTTAATAAACTGTGTTTTTTATCTTAATTCATGAGTATGTCTGCATTTAACTCCCAGCACGAGCATCCAACCGTTACAAAGTTAATGATTGACACTGGAATTTGAAAACAACTTTATCTGAAAAGAAGAAAAAGCGATATTTCACACATCTAATAAGCCGAAATTATGCTTACCAAAATTTTGGTGCCAATGTGGCCTTTGGGAATTCAAATTAAGTGATTTCATAGACATACTACTGCCCCTCAAGGGGTTAAAAGGATAATTGACGTAACTTATATTTTGAACTCTCCGCAATTCACCTACCTGTAATTTATTACTTTTTAAAAAGGTCTGAGCGTTTTAAACAAAAGCTACTTAAGTTAAATTTGGACGATGGCGAAATTTTTAATCGAGCTTAGCAATGTAAGAATAAAATCATATTTGGCAAGAAGAAGAATGACCAGCCTTACTTAAAGAATTTAATCTGCGATGGAGCTTGTCAACTTATAAAATAACCTTCTCATTATATAAAGCATTCATTCATGAAATTGACGAGGCTTGCAAGCTGAATATTATGTCCCTTTACATTCTCTGAGTAATGAAATTATAGGAGAAAATAGAGTCGGTATTAAAAAGGAGGAAAATAAATGATTGTTGTATCATTATAAATCTCTTGCAAGCGCGATACAGAATAGTAAATACTTTAAGAAAAGTGGTTTCTTAGTAGAAAATGCTTAATTCCCAAGAGAGTAAAATCGGCAGTTGTACACATTTAACCTCTTCGCTACTGACGATTATTACAGTACTTTTAATTATTACTGAATTATTTCTTTTCTCGTTTGACTTCAGAGCTAGATTTTTGTTTTATTTTCATTAGCTCGAATCTTAGAATTCGAAACATATTATTCTTATATGGAAATTTCATTTATATTTGAGTATCATTAATAAAATGGGACAAAACTGATGTACCCATTTGGGTACTCAGGGACTGAAGAGGTTAAACATTTTTCTAATTGTAAGTTATGGAAAAAAAGAAAAGTTTGCAGTCGGAAGTAAGTTTTTATCGTTTACAACTTACGAGATATTTGCTGAAATTAAAATTTTGAATTCCCAGTTATTCATCTATGTGTGATTTCTTACTCTTTAAAAAGTCTTCTAGGCGTTAAAAAAAAAGCTATTTAAGTGGCGAAATTTTAAATTGAGCTTTAAATAGAAACAACAAAATTACATTTCGCAAGAATAAAAATGACCACCTTTACTTAAAGAAATTAAGCTTCAATGGAACTTGTTAACTTATAATGGAACCTTCTCATTAGATAAAAGATTCATTCATGAAACTGACGAGAGTTGCAAGCTGAATGCAGTGTTCCTTTACATTCTCTGAAAAATGAAATATAGGAGAAAGTAGAGTCGGTATTAAAAAGGAGGAAAATAAATGATTGCTGTACCATTATAAATCTCTTCAAAGCCCGATACAGAAATTTAAATACTTAATGAACTGTGGTTTCTCACTAGAAAATGTTTAGTTCCAAAGAGAATAAAATCGGCAATTATATACATTTAAATATCTTTCTAAATATAAGTTTTGGAAAAAAGGAGACTTTTGCATTCGGAAGTAAGTTTTTATCGTCTGTAGTTTAAGGCTACAATGGACTCTCAAAATTATTTTTTTTTAATTTTCAATGAATTTTTTAAAAATTTCTGGAAATAATCATAATATATATATATATCTCTTATTTCACAATTTTTTTAAAAAATATATTCAATGGTTTTTGAGATACAGATTATTATTTTTTTAAATTAACAAAAAATGGCAATATTTCAAAATGCTCCATGCGAAATTCTTTATGTCCAATTTTTCTGATTTTATGTTTAAAATGCTCTCTATGTATGTGTTAACAAATGTTACTAAGCATTTTTAGCATATTACTTTTAAAACATTTAAAAAAATGATTTTAACTTAATTCTTTTGTATTTTCCGTTAAAAAATCATTAAAAATTTCATATAACTGAAATTCAAAAAATTTACATGCATCTAAAAAAATTTCTTACTAATATTATTTGTTAACATATACATAAAGAGCATTTTAAACAAAAAATCAGAAAAATTGGGCATAAAGAATTTCGCATGAGCATTTTGTAATCTTGAAAACGACGAAAATATTCATTCTGAGAAAAACAGGATTTAGTAACTACAGTGGTTATAATTGCTTAATATTTTCCTACTGACACAATTTCAGCTATTAAGGGATATAATATCATTTCTAGCTTATATGTAAGTCTTTTTTATTTTTATGGTAAATTCACATAAAATATGTGGCTTCGACAGTAATTCATGCAAAGGACGTGAAGTATCTGAATTTTAAAAAAACTTCTCAAAAGTAACATTTTGTATTTTCTAGTGAAATTTTTTCAAATTTTACTAGAAATATTCATGGTATAAATACCTCTTATTGTACAAATTTTTGTTAAATATATTAAATATTTTTAATATTTTAAATATATTGATATTTTTTTATTTACACTAAAAAGATTGATAACAAAAAGCAATTCCTCTAAATACATTGTAAACAAACGCTTAAAGAAACAGTTAAAGTATTGTTTTGCGAAATCACAAAATTAATAATTTCAGTGCAAAATAATAACATTTTGTATGGTAAAACTAAAAACTAGGCTACATTTTATGGATGTGAATCGGCAAAAAAGTAAACAAAGGGGCGTGGCACAATCAGCTGATTGGACAAAAATGCTTCTAACTAAAGTAAAAATAGTCGAAATTGAAAAATTATTTTTGTATTCAATAGCAGGGAGTTCATATAATGTTATTATGCTAAAAATGAAAATTCGACAATTTGATGATTTTTTACGATTTTGAAAGTCCACTGTAGCCTTAAGAGACAATTGCTGACACTTAAATTTTGAATCCCCAGTAATGTAACTACCTAAAATTTAGTACTTTTTAATAAGTATTATTTCCAAGCATTTTGAAACAAAAGCTAATTACGTTGAATTTAGAATGGGGAAATTTTTAATTTAGATTATCAATGTAAGAATAAAATTATATTTGGTAGGAAGAAGAATGACCACCTTTACTTAAAGAAATTAAGCTTCGATGGAGCTTGTCAACTTATAATGGAACCTTCTCATTAGATACAATATTCATTCAAGAAACTGACGAGACTTGCTAGCTGAATGCAGTGTCCCTTTAAATTATCTTAGTATTGAAATTATAGAAGAAAGTAGCGTCGGTATTAAAAAGAGGAAAATAAATGATTGCTGTATCACTATAAATCTCTTGCAAGTGCGATACGGAATTTTAAATAATTACTGAAAAATAGTTTCTCGTATAAAAATCTTCAGTAATGCGATAAATTAAGAAATTTTAAACAATTTTCTAGATATTCTAGAATTAGAAAAGGGTGCACTACAAAAATTACATTTTATAGGGTAGCATAGGTACAATACGTGTATCACATTTGTAGAGTACAATAGGTATGTCACAATTAAAATCTATATCTGTTAATATTTTTACTTTTTTTTTTTTTTTTTTTTTTTTTGTTTTTTTTGCATAGGATAGTTGAGCACGATCTACAACCGGATTAGTCTTTACTTTTTAAATTTTGGTTTCAGATTAAACAAAAATAGTTTAATTATCGGAACCGGGTGGAATTGGTTCTGAAATTGGAACTATCGTAATAAAAAAAGTAAAAACTATCCTGGTTGTAGATCGCTCTCAGCTATCCTATGCAAAAAACATGGAAAAATATTAAAATCTGAGCGAAAATTTTGAAAATAACGCCTTTCATAGACTTAACATTATCATGTGGATTTTTTTGAGTGAGTTGAGTGGCCTCTTGAGTTGAATTTTAGACGATGACGAACTTTTTAACTCAGCTTATTTAATTAATACTAAAAGTATTTTTGACATAGCAGCAAGGAGAAAAGGAAAACCACCCTTACTTAAGGAATTCAAGCTCTGGTGGAGCTTGTCGAGTTATACTGTAATCGTCTCATTAGATAGAATATTCAGTCATGAAACTGACGAAACATGAAATCTGAATGCAGTATCCCTTTACATTCACTGAGTAATTAAGTTAGAGGAGAATATAGAGCTCGTATTAAAAAGGAGGAAAATAAATGGTTACTGTATCATTATAAACCTCTCTCAAGCAGAATGCAAGATTTTAAATATTTCATGGAAAGTCATTTCTGGCTAGAAAATGGTTCTTTCCAAAAGCATAAAAATCCGCATTTGAACTAAAGGAAACGTGTGATACTTTTCCATGTTTTGTAGCTGGATATCTGAAAATATTAAGCTGTAAAGATACAGTAAACTCTGGATTATCTGTGCGTGGATTATCCAGTTTGCAGATTATTCATGCTCATTACGAACTTAACCCGAGAATACACGCGCCGGGTCTTTTTGACCCGGAGTGCGTATGATTTTTGCAATTGTAACCACTTATCTTTTAAAAGTAACCTTCAACTTATTTTATCGCAAAATTTTCTTTTTCTCCATTTTCAGTAAAGCATTGTCGTAAGTGTCTTACTAAATCTGTTCAGACGGTAAATGGTTTTTTTGCGTCAAATTATCCAAACTTAGTGAAATGCACTGAAATGGATAATTTGACATACAAAACATTTACACAAATAATACTTACAATTTTGAATAACGTGACACATAAGATAAATCAAATATTTCAAATAAATGCATTTTAATGCATAGTATAGGTTCAATGAAAATTATATATTCAACAACGAATGGGAAAATTAAAAGTATTTTTTAGATGAGTAAATATATTTTGCCAAATCAAAAATAATTTAAATTAAACTTTAAAAAGTTCTTTTAAAGCCATATTAAGGCGTCACTTACGTTTGATATCACAACTTTCAAAACTCATATTCTGAATTTATCAGAGATGTGGATGAAAAGCATCAGTGAATGAAGTTTTACTCATCTTTTCATGAAATAATTTTTGTGCATACGATTATAATTACAACAAATATAAAATGATGAAATAAATAATACAAATATGCATTTTTTAATTAAGAGTATGGCGTCATTCAAAATGTTATACTATTAGTTTTGAAATGCATATTCAAAATTCTTAGAGTTATAGCATAAATTGCTGTGTCAAAACGTTTAACCAGTTGGTATAGTTTACACAATGCGCCGTTTCAGATAATAGTATAGGAATGCAATAAATTTTTCGAAATTCAAGGTAAAGAAATATTTCTATAATCAGAACAAGTAGAAAGTGATTTACATAGGAAATATAATAAATAAAACAAAAATATTATTAATTAGCGGTAATCTTAATTATTCACACGTTCAGTAACGTCAAAAACAAGACACAAGCTTTACTGACTTACAAGCTTAGTGTCTTCCTTCTATCTTCCCAATTAAATTTCATTTCTCACAAATCGTTGGTCTCCTCAACGACATGCAAAAATTTTATCGAATTTCTTCATTGTAGCGAAGGTGAATACCACTAGAATACATGAAAACTTTAACATTGAATTTCCAACCTAATACTTCTAATTTGTTTTCAATTAATAGATTTAACATACATTTATTTTCGTATTTGTTTATTTTTTTCATTAGCAATGCATTTCACATAGTTAGTAGCTGTTTTTTGACTAGAAAAAAAGTTCTATAATTATAGAGAATTGCAAATCCGCATTCATTTCGTGCTTAACTGAAAAACAAACAAACAAAAACAATATCGTTGCTATCAATCTTAATTTGTCTCTTTTAAGTTAATGATTTTCTGTCAAATTTTAATAAAAGAAAAAACAAAAGTCTTTTGAAAACAAAGTATCCATGTAGGACATATCTGAATTGATTTCGTCAAAATATACTGCTAAAAATTTAGGGGAGCAAGCAAAGAAGTGGAGAAAACAATGCGAGATACCCATGTAATAGCATAAAAAGGATAATGTACGCATATCAATGCATAACACAGAAAAAAAAGACGTAAAAATTGATTAGTTAAGCTTTAATTCTTTGAAAAGATGGAAAAAGCATGAAAAGATGATTTAGGTTAATAATTTGATTGCATATAAATTATAAAAAAAAGTATTGTTTAGAAATGATGCAAGATTTTTAATATGGTGTGTGGTCTCAACAAACAGCCAAGTCAGCTACACACCTGTTTTCCATGGATGCGATGATGTTATCGATAAGACATTGGGGAATACGGTTCCATTCCTCTAGAAGTGTGATCTCTAAGTCTCGGACAGTAAAAGGAGGCCTTGGTCTCGCAGCAATGATTCGTCCGAGCATATCCCAAATATGCTCGATCGGATTCAGGTCAGGAAAGCACGCTGGCCATTCCATACGCTGCACAGTGGGACAGAAAGCCTTCAAAGTTGGCAAAAAAAAAAAAAAAAAAATTATGGATTCTTTTGCAGACTAAAAGTAGTAATACTTTAAACTTTTACATATGCTTTAAAGTAATTTATTAATTAATTTACAAACCTTTTTCAATATTTTTTGTAAAAAAATGAGTAAAAACAAGAATTTAAGATAGTTTTATACAAATTAAATATTTATAAATCATCTATAATATCGCATTTAAAATTTCAAAAAAAAGATAATTAATAATTTTAATGATTCTTAAGCAAACCTTGAAGTGAATATTAGCGACTCGTTTTGAAGGAGTGAATCAACCTTTCTCAGGGAAAATGCACACATTATTATAAAGACAGCAGAAGCAAAAATGTTTCTGCTGTTTTAATGCTAACACACACTTTTTCTTTTCCTGTCTTTAAGATCTTAAACCCATGCATGTCACTTACAATAACAAAGATGTTGAACTAGAATTGTGTAACCGTTTTGCTCTGATCGTCCAGAACAAAATCAAACGGAATATGAAGACGAAGACGTTTGCTTTTCATTGACGCTTTTGTTTGCTTTTCAAATCGTGGAAAGGAAAGCGATTTGCCAAGCCATTCTTTATTAATCGTAAAGCATTTCCCTTGTCTCGCCAGGCTTTTGTCCATCGGAATTTATATTAAAATTTAAAACATTTAATTTTATTTTCATTTAAACTACTTATTCGTAGTTTCTCCAGTTATGAAGCTCTTATACCAAAAAAATATTATTTTTCAAAAGTTTTTTTGTTAAAACGTTTCATGATAGTCAGTTTCATTTAAATATATTATTTTGTTATAAATAGTGCATTTAAATTCGTCTTTAACAAAGAAACAATATATATTCATATTTGGCACACCCGTACACTAACAAAAATTTAAGGATGATTAACTATAAAAATGACCATACAATTAAAATAAGTAGCAACAAGTACCAAGATTTTCTGACATATTTACCCTTCTAAAACTCAAACTTAATAGAAAAAATTATAGGTAACAATAATATAACAATTATAGGTAATTCGCCTTAATTCATATTTAAAACCTTCAATGTTTGTAGACACTGTTAATTTTTTTTTTATAAATTTCACAACTATATATTCTAAGTATCTGTATTCTATAAAAATCATATTAAAACAAATTGAAAGTTAATGAATTATTGTTGCATACTTATAGTTAAAGGTTCCGTAGTAAAAAAAAAATATTTTTTTACTATTACAGCGAAATTAACAAACTAATGTTGAAATAATATTACTGATTTTTTTTTCATTTATTATGAAAGTACAATATGCTGCTTCACTTCCTTTTTGAGTGACGACCTAAATAACTTTGTGCAATTTTAATACTAGGCAAATGTGTACTGACATCTGCTCTATTAAAGTGACGTATGCCGATAGTTCAAAATAAAATTTCATTTTTTCGATTTTTTATGCATCATTTTTTTAAATCATTTTTTCGATATGCAGGTCCGTATGTCCACCTATGCTGATTCCACCCCATACCATCAAACCACCTCGTCTGTATTGTAACCTTTCACAAACGAATGTGGGGTTATTTCGATTGCCCCTTTCCCTCCATATCAAGAAACGTCGGGTGTTACGCTCCGGACTGAAAAGGGACTCGTCTGTAAACAGGACTTGGCTCCAATTATGTTGTTCCCAATCTCGATGTTCAGCAGCCCATTTTCTTCGTGCCGCACGTGGCTAGAAGACAACAGAATACAGACCATTGACCTTCGTCCATAGAGACCTCCCTGATGAAGCCTATTACATACTCTTTGGCTGGACACTCTTCATCGTGTTACCAACTGTCTTTGCAGCTGAGTAGCGTTGTCTGTTTTGTTCCGACTAGCTGTTAACATTATATACTGGTCATCAGTTGCTGTACTGGTGAGTAGCTGGCCTTGTTGTCGTACAACATTCCTTGTTTGTTGAAATCGATCTCAGTCTTGTAACGACAATTTTGGCGACTTAAACAGCGTCCGCGACATTTTGTTGTGTTTGCTCGGATTCAAGGCTGCCTATATGTCATGGATTCTGGTAAATCACGTTGTTGAGACATTTTAAAGTCACCCTTTCTCAAAAAAGAAAAATAATAATAACAATAATACTAAGCTTAGAAATCGAATTTCACAGTTAAGACAGTGAAACATATGTTTCTGCAACATCCCGATTTCTGCTTTATGTTCGCTTTCTGATTTTTGACTTCATGAACTTTGATTTGCAGACGAAGTTATCTTCTTCTGTTTCTTGATAGGCTTTAAATTATGGATGATATATTTTACGTTACTCACCGGTGTAAGTATTTGCGTAATTTTGTTAAAACGACGTACTCCCCTAATTTTTTTGAGCAGTGTTGTATATATTTGCTTACTAGATAAAATTGACAATAAGCTTTTTCCATTTACGGGTAATTTTTAAGGCCATTTAGTTGTTTGTTTCTTGTTTCATTTATGGATTTTATAAAAAACAAGTTTTAGGGTTCTTTTTAATTAAACTATTTCTTTTGAATCTGAAGGGGTTTAATGTAATATTTAATATTTTTTATAAAAATGCATTGCATTTTAAGTACTTTTAGATACTATTTATTTAAGAAAAATTTTGTGAAACTTTTTTCTGAAATTATTATATTATTCATATTATGACAGTTTCACTTGCATTCTCAGGACAATACTATCTATGTTGCAGAAAATAAATTACCTTTTTATTTAAATTAGTTATACACAATTATTATGTGTTTAAGAAATACAATCATAAAATAAATTCATACTTATATTGTTTTATTGCATGTAGTTTTTTTTTTAACCTGTATGATTGGATGTATTACCTATACAGGGTGTTTCGCTACCAGACCGATAAACTTTGAGGGATGATAGTAGACATGAAAACAAACATTATTAAATAGGAAACCATGGGGCGCAAACGTCTTCTATAGGAGCTAGGGGCCATTAAAGTTTGAGGTCCAAAATTTCAAACGATGATAAAAAACGGAAAAAAGGGTCGATTCGTTTGCGGTTTTTACTAAAATCATTCTTTATATCACGATTTTTTTAGAAAAAATTTTTAAAGGTTGCGTTCAAAAATTGTCGATAGAGGGCGCATTGGACTTTAGAGTAATGAAAAACTACTTTTTACCGTTATTTTGTGCATAGAGTTGAAATTATTCTAAAGTTTAGACTTTAACTTAAATTTTAAGCCCAAAATCGGAAACTTGGGGATCGAGTTACTAGCGAAAATTAAACTGTGAACAGAGGGGAAAATTTTAAACGCTCATAAATATTGGACAAACAAATCGATTTTGTTGCAGTTTGCGTGTAAGTCATTCCTTTGGTAATTATTTTATTCAAAATGACGTACAGCTTTGGTGCCCTGATTTTTTGATAGAGGGCGCTTCTGACACATCTCTGACATTTCAGTGGCATTACTCCTGGCTGTTTTACTACCAGACCATCATACTTCCAGGAAGTGTTAGGGATACAAAGACGACTTGGAATCACATAGGAATGTAACATTGGAAATGTATTTTTTGCAAGTTACGGTTAAAGAAAGCAGAGAAAAAAAGTAACAGAAACAGCACAGAAAGAGTGACATGTTAATGTGACAGAAAACAGTTTATTTAAAGGTTTTACTAGAAAAGGTGTTCAAAATTACGACCAGAAGTAGTCCAGTATGCTTGACAGCGGCGTCACGTGGAGTTCCTCACTCCTTGAAAGATTCCTGATATCTCTGATATTTTTCTGGCAGCTACAAAAATACCAGCTGCGAAGACTTCAACTGATAGTACGGGAACCTCATACGAATACACCATATTGTTCATTTGGCCCCAGCAAAAGAAGTCCTACATGATAAGTCCGGCGATCTAGCAGGCCAATGAACCGGGCTACCACGACCTATCCACCACTGTCCATATGTTACTTTGAAGTGTCGGCAAACATCATTGGCAATGTGGAGGAGCCTTATCGTGCTGTTCATCGTTCAAATACTTCATTTGCTACCTTTGGAACTGGTTCGCGAATGATCACTTCAAAGTGATCTCTGCGCAGGCGTATTACTGTTTAGCGCCATCTACCGTCACTGTCAAACTTGCCGGACTACTTCTGATCGTAATTTCAAACACCTTTTCTAGTAAAACCTTTAAATAAACTGTTTTCTGTCACATTAACATGTCTCTCTTTCTCTGCTGTTTCTGTTACTTTTTTTCGCTGCTTCCTTTAACCGTAACTTGCAAAAAATACATTTCCAACGTTACATTCCTATGTGATTCCAAGTCGTCTTTGTATCCCTAATACTTCCAGGAAGTATGATGGTCTGGAAATAAAACAGCCAGGAGTAATGCCACTGAAATATTAGAGATGTGTCGGAAGCGCCCTCTATCAAAAATGAGGGCACAAAAGCTGTACGCCATTTTAAATAAAATAATTACCAAGTTAATGACTTACACACAAACTGCAACAAAATCGATTTGTTTGTCCAATATTTATGGGCGTTTAAAATTTTCCCCTCTGTTCACAGTTTAATTTTCGCTAGTTACCCGATCCCAATGTTTCCGATTTTGGGCTTAAAATTTAAGTTAAAGTCTAAGCTTTAGAAAAATTTCAACCCCATGCGCAAAATAACGGTAAAAAGTAGTTGTTTGTAACTCTAAAGTCTAAAGCGCCCTCCATCGACAATTTTTGAACGTAATCTTTAAAAAAATTTTCTAAAAAACTCGTGATATAAAGAATGATTTTAGTGAAAACCGCAAACGAATCGACCCTTTTTTCCATTTTTTATCATCGTTTGAAATTTTGGACCTCAAACTTTAATGGCCCCTAGCTCCTACAGAAGACGTTTGCGCCCCATGGTTTCCTATTTAATAATGTTTGTTTTCATGTCTACTACCATCCCTCAAAGTTTGTCGGTCTGGTAGCGAAACACCCTGTATATATTTCAAAATATGTTGCAGTTGTTAAAGAAATCAAATTTAATTTAAAGCTTTTACATAAGCATAAAAGTTACAATATATTATATGTTTAGAGAAACAAACATTACTACATTTACAATTTAAAAATCATACGCGAAAAATTAATGAGAACTCACGTTTATGTTACATTTGTTTTATTACACGGAAAGAAAACATTTAAATTCTCATTTAATTCAGTTTGAATTCTATTTGTCTGACCTTTTAATTATTTCGCAAAAGATTTTAATGAGAACTTTTTCAAAAGTTATTATTAAAACGAAAAATATCATGGATTCAAATATTATTCTTAATCAGGTATATTTTAAGAATAATTTTGCACTTGAATAAATTAAGATGTCAATCATCTAAAAGAAGAATACGAAAGCATCGTAACAAAACCTAAAAAAAAATGAAAAGCAAAACTATAAATTCACAAAAAGTAAATGCTATTTGCAGTCATAATGGATTCAATTATAACCATGTGTTGCTCTTTTTTAGCACATGTGTTAAGAAATATTTTAAAAGTAGAAGCAGTTGAAATGAATAGGGAAAAATGAACGACGAATGCGAAGTATTGAGAATGGCTCCATAGAAAATTCCTTTTCTGTAGCAATTTGTGTACAGCGAATCTCATATGCTTTAAAAAATATTTTGCAAAAAAAGTAAAAGTTAAAACATATTAAAAATATTATTTAAATTAGAAGGAAAAATACAAATTAAAAAATAATTTTTAATAATCGACCAAAAATTTGGATTTGTTTTCGCTTTCGACCTAAAATCAATTCGGCCCAAAAATTTGTTTCTGGCAAAAATGTGGCTAAAACTTCGACCGGACCGAAACTATGACTATTCCAAAAATCTCATTTCTTCCTTCGGAAATTTTCAACATTATTCATCGATTTGAGCTGTATGGACTGAAATGAGACTATTTATTGCTATTAACTTCACCTGTTTATAATTATCAGTCATGACTGATTCATGACTTAAATGCAAATTTTAAAGCAAGCAAGCAAAACATAAATTACTAAACTTCTTCACGCGCTCATTAAAAGCTGCATACTGAATAGAAATAGAAAGTTTTTAGTTTGAAATGACTAGAGTGTTTCGAATATTTATTGAGAAAGTTATTGTACAACAAATGATTATTTATAAAAAAGTATTATAAAAGATAAATCGAGGTGTGTATGCCTAAAATAAAAATATTTTTTAATCAAAACAAAATTCGCATTATTAGAAAACCTTTTTATGCCGTTGATGAATTAATTACTTTTCATATTAAAGGAAAATAAAAGATTTAAAAAGGAGAATAAAAGCCACCTTTTTTTTATGAATTCTCAGTTCAATGTTAAGTGGACCTCTGGTTACTTTATACTAAGATTTTTCTGTGCTTTTTGTTACACTAGTTCTTTTACATACTTCGTTACTTATCTACGCTAGTTGTGGAAGGGGCATTGAAGTACAGGGCAACCAAATTAAATTGCACGCTGTGTGTGACCTATTTTTGTAAGTTATATTTAACTTTGTATTACGTGACTTAACGTGTATCTAACTTTCGAAATGTTATCGGGACTCCACCAGAGTTCCGAAAATTATAAATTCATATCTGCCAGCTTACACCGATTTTTCATACCACTAAAATTTAATAAAAAATTTCATCTAAAACAATCGCCGAAATCTACTAATTTCCAACGATGAAACAAGACAAAAATTTGTTTTTAATTTTAGTGGTAAGAAAAATCTGTACAAGTTGACAGCTATGTGCATTTTAAGTCATGTTTTATTTAGAAATTTATTTTTATGTTCCCTTTCAACTGTGTTGGATGTTATGCCCGGCGGTTTTCAGGCCACGTTGGTTCTTCGTACCACGCGTCAAGAAATTCTAGTTTAGCAATCTCATATATATTTGAGATGGTAAAAGTTTAATCAGCGGAAAAAATAATTGTCTGTAAATAACTTTCAAAATTAATATTTTGCATTTGTCATAATATTCGAAGACAAATTATGCTCATTTTTCTGATAATAAAGCTAAAGAAGTACTTGTGGATGTAGTGTAGGGATAGCACTTAGCGCTTGGTGTGATGCATATGTAACAGGAGATCTGTCTTTGTAATTCGCCAACAGGTTTTCCAGTGGAAGGATACAGTGGCGATAGTTTTAATCTATATTCATGGAAAATAAGTTGTTAATCTCAATGGCTTACATAATTAAAAAAGCGTTAATTAATTTAATAAGCTTGTGTTAATTAGAAAAGGATGAATTAATGTAATAATAAATCTGATCACAGATCATATTGACTATGCGGAGATCTTTTCCCCTCTGTCTTGTATGCTTCATGGTCTTGCAATCTTCTGACTGCAGATTCAGATCTGTTATGTATAGAAATCAGTACCACCCGCATCACACCCGCACCTTTGTAGTGGGTCTCAGGAATCGTAATTGCCCCATGATGGGTAAGGCTCAAAACTATGCTCAATGTGTTCTTGATATGCAAATATAATGACTACTAAGTTCTTCAAGTAGATATAACTTGAGGACCATGTTTAGTTAGCTAACATTCCAGTCTTAAAGGTTTTTTTTTTTTTTTTTTTTTTTTTTTTTTTTTTTTTTTTTAACTGGAATTTGAATTGTAAGATTTTAGCTTTCTGTATTGTATTTTTTCATTTTTTTTTGTATTTTTTACATTTTACTATATTGTTTTTACGAGTTCCTATTGCTGTATTCCCGGCATTTTTTATAAATCATATCTTTTTCATTTTTATTTTCTGACGTTAAATAGTCATCTTCGGCTGATGATCTGCAAGCAAATTTGAATCATTGAATTAGAGCAAAATAAAGTATAAGGCATGCATATTTAGTGGTTTCAAAGCATGAAAATGGAAATAAGAGCTTCATTCCTAATAAACAATTCCTAAAGTTATATCAATAAGTACAAGTAATACCAAATAAGTTTTTCCTATAATGAAAATAGTTTATACTAATTGAGGAAAATAAAAATAAATTATACACGAAACTCAATCAAAATTTATTGTTTCTGGGTATAAAATGATTTAAGGATCTCTGTTTTCTCTCTTATTAATCTTAAGAAAAGTTAAAATATATTTTATAATATAAAAAATCTGAACTAATACAAAAATATCTCCTTTATTTTCCCTTTGCAAGTTTCTTTCATAAGATAACGTCCATAGAGGCTCATTCTTCTTAACATCTTTGCATGACATAATAATTTCGTTAGAATGATAAACTTCCATCAGTTATCTATATAATTAGGCAATAATTTTCCCCCGAACTTTCTAAGAATTCTTTTCGTAAGAAGGGGAATCTTAAAAATACTAACAGGTGAAATATGGAAAATAATTTTTAACGGTGGTCGAATAAGTAATGAGAAGGCAACAACATTTTTAGGTCAGATTGTCATTATATAAATAATTAGAAATTACATAAATAATTATCTGGTGATCTGGTTCGTCCGACTGTCTACCCGTATGTCCACATATAACCGCGAAAAAAGTGCCCAACCGAATGGTTTGGAATTTTACATACATAATCTTTACAGAATTTTGTCGTGTCACTTCAAATTTTATAAAAATCGAATCAAAACTCAAAAAGATATTAATAGAGGTTTTCTTCATTCTGTTAAATCCTAGTATACAGAACTAACTCAGTTTTATCCCATAATAGGCAATGATTCTAGGCTGCCATGGTGATTACGTTGAATTTAAGATGGAAGCATATTATATCCGTATGATCGAATTTCATATATATATTTGAAATACATTTTTTATTCGTGCATTTTTCATAAGAGAGCAACAGCTATTGCACCAAGATCTGAGTATCATTATTATTATCTGAATATATCTATAAAATTTGTTATAGTACGAACTCACCTCATTTGTCACGCTTTACATGCAATTTCAGACTTTTTCTTCGGTAATCGGGATAAAAATTAATACTAGTGGTATGGACAATAAATTACTCTAATGCATATGAATGGAACATATATAATACCTATTTTTGAAATCATTATGATGCTCCTGCTCACAGTTACACCAATTTTACATACACTGTAAAAAATAGATTTTTTTTTTCTTGATCTAGCATTAATATTACGAAAATATATTGGAGCATTTTTGAGTATTTCATGATTCCGAAAATCTTTTTTTCAATCTTCAAAAATATTAGAAACCGGTAGATTTCGTTGATTGAAACCATAACTGAACCAAGCTTTTTTTTTCTGCTGTAATTTCCGACAGTCGCTCTCAAATATTGTTATTTCTTCTGTATATTAATCAGTCTTCTCCATTTTGTATCCCCACGAAGTAACAGTTTTCACATACTTTCCATTCTCAAGTAAACCTTTTCAGCAGCGCAACAGTATTTATACACTGAAAAAAAATTCTGTAAAGTTACTAAAAGTTTTCTAGGCTACTGGGATTCCTAGAAATTTTTATGGAACGGCAACAGCAAAAATTCATATAACAGATACAGATTTGCTCTGAAAATCAAAAAATCTGTAAGGTTACTAAGAATATTTTAGGAAACTAGGATTCCAAGAATTTTTCATGTAACTGCAACGCAGGCTACAGATAAAATTTTAGTAAGATAACTGTCATTTTAGTAGACTCATTTGTATTGGTTAAATAGACTCGTGAGATTTCTATAACTTTACAAAAATTAGTTTTGTACATTTACATTTTTTCTTGTACAGTGTACAGATAAAATGTTAGTAACCATACAGATTTCGGCAACTTTGCATCTGTATGATTACAGTTTTTTGTTACAGTGTATGTAAAAGAGCAATAAAACAATGTTCAATATATGCTGTTAATTCAGCATGCTTGTCTGTTGTATATATTTCTAAAAAACGAAAATATTTATTTGAGATCGGCTTACACATGCTAAATTAACAGCATAGAATGAAACTGAATAATTTTGCATTTACAAAATTCTGTTTCGCAGATCAAAATGTTTATTTGAGAATTGATCGCGGCCTTAGAAAAAAGTCTTCTGTTCGTACCGTGAAGGGAAAACTTATTAAAATATAGTATAATCTACCCATAATATTTCGGAAGATAAGGAAGGTATTTTCAAACGCATGAGTATTACTAAGTGGTTATTTTATAGTTACATAAACTTTTATAGGTTAATAAACATTATTTTAGTGAGAATGAATATATTAGAATGTGTTTTAAAATGCAAACAAAAATAGATTTAAATGCATATTATTTAGAATGAATGGTGGATTTGAAAAAAATGAAGTTTTTTAATTTTTATGAAAAATCATTTGTTTTAACCAAAATGAAAATCTCCATATTTTCAGTAATTTTAAGCTTTGAAGTAAAATTATAAATGTTGCCTAAATGGATGCAGGAAAAATAATAATCTGAAAAAAGTGATAATAATACTAAAATTTTTTATTTGTAAACGTCAGAACTTTTATTTTATCAAGCATAAACAGCTATCTGCAAAACACTTTATCTATGAAGCCAGAGTATGTATTTTTAAAGAGGAACGAAAAAGAATAAGCCTGAGACAAATGAATATGAAGAAATATGGTCAGTAGATACGGTAAATTATGTGCAACAAATTCTGCGTTAGTCAAGGGAAAAAGGAAAAAACTAGATGGAAAAGTACTACTAATAATGTTTTCATTATAAAATGCACGAAAGGATGACATGTATGAAATAAATATGATATAAAATTAAAAATAGTAGAAAAATTATAAAAGAAAATATTATAAGATTAAAACGAAAATTAAAATGATAAACTTCATAAGAAAAAAAGGCCATTGTTTCAGAAAAACAGCCATACAGCTATAAAACGTGTAATCTTGAATATGAGAAAAATAAAGTTATTAAAAAATAAAACTAAATTTAAAGGGGGAAAATGCTTATAAAAATTTTCCATAGAAACAAGAAATAATAATAAAATAAAATTTTGGCATTTAAGATTTAAAGTGTTATCTGAAGTCCATCAACACTGTAAAAAAATCTGTCACGTTACTAATCTATTTCTAGGAAACTGAGATTCCTAGAACTTTCTATGTAACGTCAACAGCAAAAATTCCTGTAAGCGAATTGGTTACATAAAATTTTCCTTTTACCGTTACATGAAAAGTTCTTGGAATCCCAGTTTCCTAGAAAAAGTTTAGTAACTTTACAGATTTTTTTTTACAGTGAACGAAAATTTGTTTCTCAGATTTATTTATTCTCCTACTAATTCTTAAACATTCTTTCTGATAATAATTGAACTTCATTAGTTAGGTTTTTTACCCTCTGAAATGTTAACGATTATTGATTTTTTTAATGTCCGTATGTGTATACCAGCTTTATATTTAATCTTCCATTCCGTTAGCAACCGCTAAAAGTACACAGTATAAAATTTATTAATATTATAGACAAAGTCTTTCAGACGGAATAACATAAAAAAAAACTGTTTATTTTACGGAAATAATATTTATTCTTACAAAGTTTTTGTTATGTTAAGAGATTTTATCAATAAGTTCGTAATAACACATTATTTAAGTACAATAAACATATTTTTTATGGATGACTTGGCGAATAGTTTTTTTTTTTTTGCAAAATAAACTGCATTTTTTCAAAGTAGTTCTTTTGCATTGTAAAAAAAATCTGTTGATTTTACAGAAAAAAATCTATCAACTAGGACACCGGTAAAATCTGTTTATTTTTCGGTACACTGCAAATTTTCAACATACAAAAATAAACATATTTTAGAATACTTTTCGTCATCGAATTTACAACATATTAATGTGTTGTAAATTAGAAAACTTCAGAAATAAAACATTTTTTGTGTTGTGATTGTGTTAATATGTTGTGAAAGCGTTGCGAAACAGCAACGTGTCTTCAAAAAAGCAAAACGTGTTCAAAAAATACTATTTTTAATTGTGTTAAAATAGTGTAGTAAATAGTGTGATGAAAATATTTTCTATATAATAGTGTTGTGCTGCACAACACTTTGTCACCAAATGAACAACGCATTGTAAAAACCACACAATTCTGAACACTATAAAATAACACATGTGAAACATTTTTAAAACACTTTTTACATGGTTCCTTTAAAATTACACAATCTTATAAAGAAACAAAAAAGTTGGCTTTATAGAAAAAAAGTTGGAGGAGATTACTGAGTGAGTTGACTAATTTTAGCAATATATATCAATAACTACATTTCTGTAAAAAACAAGTAAGAAAAATCATGCGTTAAGCATAGATTATGAAGCACTTTCCAACACTTAATGAAATCTTTAACAAAACTTTGTTATTTAGGGAAATAATAGTGTATAGCCAAATATACCCAAATATGTATTCCAGTACATTAGAACAACCCTGTATTTCATATGTCAGTTCATATAATGGGAAAATTTAGCTTAGCAAGAAAATACCCAGTAGCTTGAAATTTCTTTTTCAGCAATTCATACTATTAGATGGAAACATACTTGAATATTTTTGTTCAGCCCTGTAGTTTACATTGTACCTTTATTACACGTCAGCATTAGGCTAAAATTTATTGTAAACTAAAACACTTTTAAAACAACTGAAATCACATTCTCATAAATCATCATTCATAGGCGTCTATGTACCGAATTCTTTGCGTGGCCCTGTATATCCCTTTATCTATATTCTCCAAACATTTCTCAATAAATTAAATGCAGCTCAGCGAACAAATGCATAGCTTATTTGAGAACCATGTTTAAATAATTTACGCTCATATTCAGTAACGTTGGTGAGCTCTTTTGGGGAGCCCTGTCTATCAACTATAACATTTATACGCACCATATAATGTGCATATATTTAGCGAAATATAAACGCGAATATCATAATTAAAATGCATTTCATCATCGGACACATATACGGTACTTCGAAAAAATATACTATTTGAAATCTTTTGTATGGCCCTGTAAATGCTATGTACTTCATATTATGCAAAACAGTAGCGTATAATTTATATTAAGCTTCAGTGACATATATCAATTTTATTATACATGAAATATCTTAATATATTTAAAATATGTCACACACAATTCCCCCCTTTTACCATTATCTAATGAAATTCTTTTGTGTGGCCCTGTAAATGAATAATAGCTACATTTTCACCTTATATTTTATAGAATGCATATTTTAATATGTTTGACAGGGTATAACATCTTTAAAATTCCTTTGAAACATTTTTTTCCCATAGGCCGTAATGTAATAGGAAACTTTTGATTCGCCCTGTAGATAAATTAATCATGGTAGAATCTTCATTTTCGATAGGACTTGTGCTAGGGTAAACGTCAATAACGTCCTAAAATTTCATGGCAATCCGAGTATATTAACGATTTTTCCCCATGGGCCGTAATGTAATAGAAAACTTTTGATTCGCCCTGTAGATAAACTAATCATAATGGAAACTTCATTTTCAATAGGGTTCATGCTAGGGTAAACGTCAATAACGTCCTAAAATTTCATGGCAATCCGAGTACATTAACGATTTTTCCCCATAGGCCGTAATGTAATGGGAAACTTTTGATTCGCCCTGTAGATAAACTAATCATGGTAGAAACTTCATTTTCAATAGGACTTGTGCTAGGGTAAACGTCAATAACGTCCTAAAATTTCATGGCAATCCGAGTATATTAACGATTTTTCCCCATAGGCCGTAATGTAATGGGAAACTTTTGGTTCTCTCTGTAGATAAACTAATCATACTTCATTTTCAATAGGGTTCGTGCTAGGGTAAATCTCAATAATGTATAAAAATTTCATAGCAATCCGAGTATATTTACGGGAGTTAGAGCGCGGACAGACGGACAGACGGCCAGACGGCCAGACGGACAGACGGACAGACAAACCGAATGCATAAGCACTTTTCAACTTTGTTGGAAAGTGCTAATAAAATTTCATGGCAATCCGAGTATATTAACGATTTTTCCCCATAGGCCGTAATGTAATGGGAAACTTTTGGTTCTCTCTGTAGATAAACTAATCATGGTAGATACTTCATTTTCAATAGGGTTCGTGCTAGGGTAAATCTCAATAATGTATAAAAATTTCATAGCAATCCGAGTATATTTACGGGAGTTAGAGCGCGGACAGACGGACAGACGGACAGACGGACAGACGGCCAGACAAACCGAATGCATAAGCACTTTTCAACTTTGTTGGAAAGTGCTAATAAAAACACTTTTTTGAGCAACACATTTTGCACAATTTTTTTCTTTTTCCTGGCATAACACATTCACAAGACAGTTAAAAATGATTTTAATAAGAATTGTTAATTATTATGTTTAGATATTGTTGTAAAAGAGTTTCACGTGTTTGCAGTGTAAGGTATATGTATTTACTACACTGTAAAAAAAAATCTGTAAAGGTACTAAATATTTTCTAGGAAACTGGGATTCCAAGAACTTTTCATGTAACGACAACAGGAAAAATTCATGTAACCGATTCTGAAACTTGAGTTTTTGCTGTTACCGTTACAGGAAAAGTTCTAGGAATCCCAGTTTCCTAGAAAAAGTTTAGTACCTTTACAGATTTTTTTTACAGTGTACGAACTTTCTCTCATATTAACAGATTTTGTCCATCGCTTGCAATAAATAAGTCATTAGAAAATTAAATTCGAATTAATGCAGATTTTACATTTTGTTTCTGGCGACTTGGTAAGTTTTTTTTTTTTTTTACAATGTGGTTTTTGTTAATGAATAATAAACACTAACTTTTTCCGTCTTAGGAAACCATCATAAACTTCGCTTTTGGCTTTTTAAAATCAAACAGTGTTACAGTTGATACGTACTTCTAAGTGTAGATTCCTACCGCTGATAAAGCAGGTGGAAGACTTCCATTTATTCTTGTAGAGGCAAAATGTCTTTTGTTCTACACTGTAAAAAAATTTTTTGTAAAGGTACTGAACTTTTTCTAGGAGACTGGGATTCCAAGAATTTTTCCTGTAACGGTAACAGCAAAAATTCAAGTTTCAGAATCGGTTTCATGGATTTTTCTTGTTGCCGTTACATGAAAAGTTCTTGGAATCCCAGTTTCCAAGAAAATGTTTAGTACCTTTACAGATTTTTTTTTACAGTGTACGAAAAATAAAAAAAGGGTAAAAAGAAAATATTGTTTCTTATGCGTTGCGTTAGCTTTTTATTCATAATCGAAAGAATCTCTTCTCATAATATTGTAAAACAAAATTACAAAAGTCTTATACTTGACGTTTTTATAATATTCTAAAGAATGATGTTTAGCTTCAAAATTTAAAACAACGTGGTAATGAAATTAACTATACTTATAACTAATTATTATGCGATCAAAAATGTATATTATTTAGATAAAACTATGATTATAAGTAACTCATCTCTGACTTATTTGATTTTGCTAATTTATACAATTATATATGAGTACTAAACAAATATACTAAATGAAATCTGAATTATAATTGCACTTGATGAATTAAAATTATGAAAAATATTTCAATTTAAATATTTCATTTCATAATAAAATATTCGATAAAAAAACTAACTGATGTTTTATTTTTTGTCTTATGTTTTATCTTTTTAATACATCGCAAAAAATTTCACCCAATATTTGGCATAAAGCTTTAAATATTCTAACTTTTGAACAATACAGCTATTCTTATAAACTGGTAAGCAGCAGAGAAAAAATCTAAGTTAAAAATGCAGTTTTCATTTAGTGACTTGACATTCACACTATTCCTTTCTATCATAGAAAGGCAATACTAGACAAGACTATAATTCAACGAGCTTCTTTCTTGACCCAACATATTGTTACATTCCTTTTCCAAAGTAAATTTATTCGAGGGAATATTTTATTTCCAGAAAGATACAAGGAATAAATGGTATTCTTTCTGTTCTGATTAAATGGTAATTTCTTTTATTTGGCAGAAAGGAAATAAATGGTATTTCAATTGAAATGAAAACGATTTCGTTTCTGCAAGATATGATTTGCATTCTGTTACAGACGTTCATTTTTTAAGAACAAAATCTATTTCATATAAACTATATACCACAGTTGCTCATGTTGTATGAGAATTAGTAAATAAATTATATTTAACCCTCCAAGCGTCTTGCAAATGGGTAAAATTGTAATGTTGTTTTCTTTGCAATTTGTTGCAAATGTTTAGCTAATATAATTATTTCAACATTATAAAAAACTTAGTTACAAATATGAATGTAATCCTTGATAGTATTATTCATTCCAAAAAATAATTGAAAACTCGTTATATGTATAGAATTATATTATCTTATATATTGCGTGTATTGCAGTGAAACCGGGAGCTTAGTGAACGGAATATTACTTTCCAAACACTTAGAGGGGTAAGGGATGCAAATGCATAAAAACCGTGGAAATGAGGAAAATGTTTAAAAATTTTTTTTAGTTGCGGTAATTCCAATAAATTAGAAGTTCGGAAATTATACATAAATTTAAGCTGAGATAACTGGATACACGAGGCAAGTGGGCCATAGGTTAAAAAAAATCGTTCATGTCTCAAGTTTTAGTTTTTATCAATATGGCTGGTATTAGGTGTAAGGATTAAGAAGCAGAAATGGGGAATCTCTATTTTTTTAATCTTTTCGGCGCAGGGCACTTCCATTGGGAAAATGTTGAAATGACTGAATGACACAGGAATTTACGTACAGTTGTCGAAAAATAAAACAAATAAACGTCCCCCACTAACTCTGCAAAAAGGTATCGTAGAAGAAAGTTATTGATACTAAACGACTGGAAATAAAGTATACTTTTAAATTATGCATATAAAATTCGCTTGGGGGGGGATCTGTATATTTCAAAACGAACCCTAACTTTGTTCTTTTCAAAAGCAGTACCCAATACTGACAGCATAAATGAACTCTACGCTCTTCAAACAGGATAAAAACACATTTTGATGCTTTTTGTATGATACGTTTTCGATAAATTAATTATTTTAAAACGAGTTTACCGGTTAATATCCACACGCGAATTCAGCGAACTTTAAATGTTTTCCGCATGAATTGACATTAACCGATGTTAGCGGTCTCACAGACCTTTTAAAATTGTCAAGGATTAACTGGAAAACTTCAGATATATTTCAAAAATAAATAGAATAACTAACTATGCTTTCAATTATCAACAATGTAAAGAAAAAAATACGTTTATATTTTTGGTTATATAATAAATCTGTCTGCGCAATATTAATTTTATAAAATTTCCGTAGTGTCATTTTTAATTTAACAGAAAAGAAAATAAATAATTTGCAATTATTAAATGAATAATTTGTAATATTTTTTACACTTCACAAAAATTAAATAAAAATACTTTTCTTTTATGAAAACCAATCTGAACAACGGAGTAATGTACAATTTTGATGTTTAAAATTATTTGGTTGTAAAAATGTACTGATTTACTATACGAATAAAATTTTAGAAGGAAATAGGGTAACGTTAGAAAGTAAACACAGTAAAATAAATCTTTTTTATCCCAGTTTTTTCGCCTTTCTAGTCAATCTTTATTATGTTTTATTCATTTCTGAGAATTTTATTTATGCATTATTTTATTCGATGCTATAAATTCAAGATGCTTTTCCTGGGATAAAGATATATTTTCTTGCGAAAATAATATAAATAGTCCAAACATTTTAGCATTTCGAACATGCAATATATCCTAAGAAATTACTAATATTTTGTTTAATCCGTTACTGGCTGATGTATCCTTGATGTCGGAAATATATATGTATGCAAATCCTTAAATAAACAACCTAGATACCACTATTTAAGAATTTAAAATATTGCCTTATTCACTTGATTCTATGCTGTTAAATGAGACGATGAATATTTTTCGGAATTTCTGGGGACAAATTTGTTTCGGTAACAAAATCGAAACAATAGCTTTGTGTGTGGATCTTTTAAGGGGACTCAGAACCTGTCATTTTGATAAAAAATGACAAAAATGTTTAATTTAAGATTTTGTTTTAAAATGTGTGTAACCAACTTTCGATATGATTCGATAAATAATGAAAGATATATACTTAAGTCATAGAGATGAAATTTAATATCTTTTATATGAAAGTGAAATATTTAAATTCCTTTTTTTAGTTCGCAAATTTTATATTTTCTTTTTAATTGAAATGCTTATGTTTTTACAATAATTATGCATTTTTTTTAAGCATCTTTAAATTTTGTGTTTCATAACTAAATATCGGATTTCCACATGTTTTTTAAAAGTTTTTAACTTTAAAAAGTTATGAAATTAAAAATGTGCAATTTTAAAATTTTTAGGTGCGTTCGTAATTATGCAAATACGTAGCACATATAGTTGTCTGTCAATCCATCCATCTGTCCGTCTGTCCGCATATAACAACGCAAAAACTACCAAAGTGAATCGTTTGGAATTTAAAATATATAATTATTGCATAATTTTGTCGAGACATCACAAATTTTATGAAAATCGGATGCATAGTTCAATTACAGGGACAATCAAAATTCAAAAGTATTCCAATACGTTACGGTCAATGAGAAAAAAGTTTCAAATGCACTTTAATAGTGATACAATCTTTCGAACAAAATAAAATTGATGTGCATTTATGAAGTATATACTATAATATACATTCTGTACAACTGTGGAGTAAAGAATCTTTGTTATTGATTTAGAGGGCCACACAAAAGTATTCGATTACATAAAGGCATAGGGAGAAGATTGTTTAGTGCGCGTTTTAATTGTATTAAACTATTTAACATTTTGCGAAATTGATATACATTGGTGGATTATTACAAGTTATTTCCTGTATAAGAGAAATCAGATGGTATTTACATGGACGCACAAAAGATTTCGGTTATAATACTGTATCCGAAATACTGTATACCATAAGAGCAATGTATAAATAATTTTGAAACTTCGTTTTAGTAAGAACGCACCTTATTTGCTACGCTTCACGTGCAACTTCCAACCTGTTTCTATATATATTGACTAATTATATTTTTATGCAGACGGGTTAATTAAAAATCCAATACTCATACTTATAGAAAAAAGAAAAAGTATAAAAATATAAAGATTAAAAGTGTAGTTGAATGAAAACCCTTAAAAATTGATAAAGTATTTAAAAAAATCTATTTCCAAATATGGACAATGAAAAAGAAGAAATCATTTTAAAAGTTGTTTTTTAAATTCGACTTTTTAAATTTATCTCTAAAATGGGAATTCAACACTTTTTATGATATACACTATATGGCCATTTGACTGGACTCTTGCAATTTTAGACATTTTGTTAAATAACTAGAAAATTAGATCAAGGAATTATTCTGAAATTCCAGGGGTGAAAACAGAGTAGTACATGTCATATATTTCTGCGAAGATATTTTTTCGAAATATTGTAGGAGACCGAAAAAAATTAAAAAGAAACGAAGATCTTTTGGATAACCCTGTCAAAACTAATGTAGCAAAAGCGGTCAAATGGCAGATTATGATTAAGTGGCTTATTGGCATAAATTATGTTCATTTTTATGAGAATATTATACATACTCTTAGAGAAATTAAAGATTTTATGAAAACAATTCCAATTTTTGCGAAGTTTTTTTGCTTATAATTTGCAGCGTTCTTAATGTAAAAAAAAGTTCTTTACCCAAAATATGACAAACAACATTGTACTTAATACCATGTATTTAGATTTAAAAAAAAAAAATAATAATATGACAAATGAGCAGGTTTACTAAATAATGTTTCATTGAGCATGCGTGAACTTGATCAAAATATAATTTGCATGATGTGTTAGCTAATTGTATAGAGCAACTTTTGTGAAAGTCTCAAAAACATAGCTTGAAAATTCTGAAAATTATCATCGACAGAATAAGCTCAAGATCTGTTCTTTCCAAAAGAAGCAAAAATTTTAGGGACTGTATACAAATATTAAGGGGCAATATTATATTCACTATATTGACACTAATCATTGAAATATGGATACAGACCCTCATATTTTTGCTTTACTTTGGTAATAACGTATTTTGAGCTTATTCTATCAACGATCATTTTCAGAATTTTCAAGCTATGTTTTTGAGACTTTCACAAAAGTTGCTCTATACATTTAGCTAACACTTCATGCAGATTATATTTTGATTGCGTCCACGCATGCGCAGTGAAATATTAATTAATAAATCTGCCTATTTTTCATACATTTATTACTATTTTTATTCTGATTATAGGTTTTTATATGTTTTTCATATTTTCTGAAAAGAGCATGGTTTTTTATTTATAACTCTGTAAATTATAAGCAAAATACTTTATGATTGTTTAGTACAGGTCAAAATATATATGACCTGTACTAGTTTGTTTACACACCTGGAGTTTCAGAATAATTCCTCATGTTGTTCCAGATATTTAACAAAACGTCTAAAATCGTAAGTATCCGGTCATTAATGTCTATATAGTGCATTATGACAATGCTTTATTTAAATACGAACCCAAAAATATAACAAAGGTTATAGTTACAAAATAAATACTTTTGGTACCGAGTCCCTTTGACTAATCGAAATTTCCTGCAGGTTATTTAAAATGGATTTAACATACATTAATATTTAAATATTTCTGTCACATAAAAAATTATATTTTTTAAAAAACGTTGGAAGTATTTTGTACTGAAGTTTTATTTGCGTGTTTTTCGTCTGACAAATCGTCCGTTAAAATGAATAATACTGAATATTAGAATTATTATGATAGGAACATGGATCAATAAATTCTGATTACACAAATAAGGTAAAGGAAGATTACGAATTTAATTCTTTCTAATCCGTAATATTGGTAAATAGATACTTATTAGTTTTTCAAACTAAATTTCTTAAAATGAGAAATAATTTTCAACATGATTTCCAATGCAAAAATTATTTCTAAATTGATTATACCATATTTTAAAGGTAAGATAATTTAAAATGTATCATTAAGAACAAATTATTTTAAATAAAAAAATACATTAAAACAGCGATGAAAACGTTTAGGCACCAGCAGGCAGCCTCTCACCACTAAATTTTTTCCCGTCTAACATTTTGTGTAAAATTCTTTCTAGAATGCTATTAAATTTTCAGAAAAAAAAACTTTTAAATTTTAGTGGTGAGAGACAACCTGCTTGCTGGCCCCTAGTTTTTTAATCCCTGCATTAAAAAAATTAAAGTAACTCTGTTGTAACGTTTACATATTCAAAATATTACTAAGAATTTTAGATTTGTATTTTGTGATAATTTAAACTTGGAAAATATCAACAGAATGTAAAAGTAATGAAATACATTTAATTTGGAGTTTTAAAAACAAATAATATAGATAAAAAAATACATTATAGAATCACAAATTTACAAAAACGTTCCCGTTGTAATGTCTTCAAGCGCTTAATATTATTAAGAACTTTTTAATTTACTTTTTATAGTAATTTTGACTTAGGAATTCTTAAATAAATGAAAAAGTAAAGAATAAAAATAATAAATAGAAACTTGGTTTTGTTTTTGTTTAGACTAAGAGAAGAAATTGTTTGAGAAATTTCCTTTATCTTGCAGAACAACAAAAACAACAGCAGAAATACAACAAAAGCGGATTTTCCAAATGCATATTCGAAAACGTATAAGCTCTGCTGTCTATTGTTTTATTTCACAAGCATTATTGAATTTATGGGATAGAGGAATAAATATAATAGATGAGGATTTATGGGTCAAAAGAAAAATATAATACAGTAAAATCTTCAAGAGGAACACCTCCAAATATCCAACACCTTTATTTAATGAACGCCTTTTAAATATCAAATACCTATTAACTGTTTATGTTTTTATTTATGATAAGATGGAAAAATCCAAGCTCTCAAAGTGTCCACTTTTTACAGCTTTTCCTGCATTTGTACAGCACGCGTTTTTTTAAATACATAACATCATATGAGCTTTGCATGCACATGAGAGAGTAAAATACATTGGCCTCCAAAAGTTAAGATACAACCGGTTTTTTGCGTCTAATTTGCAAATGAATGAATACAGAAATAATAAATTTGGAGGAAATGTGCGCTAAACTGTTATTTCTTAAATGCGAAAAAGATATTTACTGAAGTTAAACGTATAAATCGTATTACAACAAAAAAGCGCGCTTGGTGGAAAATTCCATTCTTGGAGAAATCAGTACATCGCAGTATTATGCAGTAAAATGTGACAGAAACATAAAAAAACTGGTTCTAACACGGAAAATGTCCACCCTGGACGTGAATGCATTAGCGGCATCGACTTCCCATGCTCTCAATTAAATTGTTGGACACCGAAATAGGTAGCGCTGACCAGACATGGGGTAAGCCTTGTTCCAGCTCATTTTATGACCTTGAAGAAGGATTTAAAGCTGCAACCTGTCTTCCAAGATAGTTCCAAAGATGTTCTATCGGATTTAAGTCTGGAGAGTGAGCTGGCCATTCCAGCCCCTCCAAACCATGATCCTCAATATAATCCTCAACAACCACAGCTCGATGTGGTCTCACATTATCATCCATTAGAATGAAACCACTGCCAATAGCACCGGCATATGGGCGCACATATGAATCAAGGATCTCATCCCGATATTTTGCACCAGTAAGAGTTCCTCCATGGAACACATGCAGGTCAGTGTTTCCTCCGAGTAGGACCCCTGCCCAAACCATGATTCCACCGTTTCTGTACGTGTGCGTTTCGACAGTGTTTGATTGATGGTATCAAGTGCATTGTTCTTTCCAGATCAGAAGACTTCCTGAATCGCTCTCCAGTGTGAATTTGGACTCGTCTGACAAGAGTACAGAAGCCCAGTATTCTCTTGTCCAGGAAACATGTTCTCTTGCCCAACATGCGGGCCCTTCCCTGTCGTCTGTTGAGGGGGACACACACAACTGGTCGTCTTGCATAGCGACCTGCATTGTGAAAACGTCTTCGCACCGTAGTAGCTGAGATTTTTCTCTTTGATGTTGCGGTCTGCAATGAGTTGCGGCGCAGTAGTGCGTCTTATCCTTCGAACTGAAAAAGCTAGAAACCAGTCTTCTGCAGGTGTTTAACACGAGGGTGGCCTAGAAGATGACTTCTGGACACAGAATCTTTGGATTCATACACATCCCAGAGTCGTTGGACTACACTGCGAGACACATTGAGCAGTCTAGCAGTATCAGCCTGTGACAATCCCATTTCCATCCATCTTACCGCCCGCTACCTTAATGAATCGGGAAAACGATTTCTTCTACACATTTCTAGACTTTACTGACTATTGTGAACAAAACTCACAACAATAGCTCTAATACAACAAAACTTACACGTGAAATTACGAAAGCTTCGTAATAGCATATTTTCCTCTCATTCACAAATACCTATTCTTTTCGAAAAATAAAAGTGGCATCTGTAATTTTTGAGCACGTTTTTTTTAAAGCTTATTATTGTCATTCATATAAACTATGAAGTTTAATCCGACTGCCGTTTTCTTTCTGGTGAACTTCGAAAAACATGTTGTACCTTAAATTTTGGAGGCCATTGTAATACAATAAAACCTCCCTAGTAGACATTCCTTAAAATCGGAAACGTCTTTTTAACCGCTTCCATTATTTGTCTGTACGTCATGCGGGCAACATGTTTTTGCCAATCATGATTTATTATTCTCACCATTAATTTTTTACTGTAAATTTTGCATTATTTAATCTGAGCATTTTTCTGATTCAATTAGGCAAAAATTTCTGTTTTGAACAACCGGTGGAAAAAGAATAAAAATTCTGTACAACCTGCAGAAATAAGTATTAATTGAAAGTTTTTTCTGAAATATTGATCAGCTAAATGGTTAATAAACGCCTTTTCAATCGTGTACACAAATTTTATTTATATGTATTTAACTCTGAATTGCAGACATCTTTGAATGATGAGCAGGTTCGATATATTTGCGTTATTTAGAGCTTTTACTGTCGTAGAGAAGTACCTTCAAAAATCAAGATTACCATAATACTTCAATGATTATCACTGATTGAGAAAACACATATTAATTTAATTTAATATTAAAATTTTTATTTTTTAAATAAAACTTAAAAGCATCGTTACAGATTATTCAATAGAATTTTCAAACTTTCATTTTCATTACCAGAAATTCATCTTTCAATGCGCAAGTGCAACGTTTCAAAAAGTCGTCATACATTTTATTTTACTGCTTTAAATATAAAAAATGAAACTTTCTTCAGTTAAAAATTCAAAATTCATTGCCTTTTTATTAAAATAACTTTTCACCCTTTGAAAGGCGGTGGCATATTATTTATTTTACTTAATTTTATTTTGAAATTAGGAAGGTCACCATACTGGGCATACTCAGAATATGTTGAAAAAAAAATGCTAGTTCTACAACTTACGTATGAAATGAAGGATCAGTTAAATTTAGTGGCGGAATCCCAGTAGAAAGTCTATAAAAAATAAAATATTTTAGAGCATTTGGCGCTAAAAAATGAAAGCGACAGCCGATTAGGCAAGCAGGAAATTTCCTTTCCAAAAGCAAACGATTGTAATGCATCTGAAAAGTTCTTTTTAAGTATAGCTGAGAAGCCTTCATTATTCCTACCAGTTATTTTTAATTGTAAAGTTTACCTTATTTAATCAGAGAATTCTCGTGATTCAATTTTTAAAAAAAATTCCGTTTTAAAAATCCGGTGATAAAAGATTAAAAATTAAGCAAACAGCATTTGTCGCGAAGAGGTTAAAGAGTATTCGACATGAAAGCGTATTTTTTAAAATTCTTTTTCATTGCCAACCGGTGATAAATCGCCAAATAAGGAATTTTTCATATATTTTAATGGATGCTGTATGGAGTTTCCGCCGAAATTTTTTTTAAAAACGTATATATCCTCTGGAGAAGAACATTCTGTATTTTTTTTGGATTTTTCGGTGCATGCCCGTATGGGGACCTTCCTTTTAAGTGTCACTCATATTTTTAAATTAAAGTTTGCTTTTATAATGTACATGAGAAAAAGAATTTGTTTATCTTCAAATCAATTTGTTCATTAATTCTAGTGACATTTAATCATTTCAACAGTTTAGCAACAGAATTACTTTGTCCTTTAAAGGCTTAAGAGTAAAAAAATTAAAAAAAAAATAGTCACATGTAGCAATCCCAAAACTTTCTTTTTTCTCGTACATGTTAACATTTCGAAATTTTCTATCTTAGTGCCATAATTAAATGGCAATCTATGGCCCTCTTGGGGATTTTAAAGTAGTGAAGTTCTGTGCATTAGTTCTTAAGATATGACTATTGCTAGAATCGTATAAAGCTTTTAAAATTCAACATTGCAGCTTCACTAGTGCGACGATTGACACAAAAATGTAAATAAAGCCAATTCACGTCAAAGATTAACTGAATCTGAAGTTCCAAATTGAATCTAGAAATCAGTGCATTAGCTTTTGAGATAGAGCTGTTACAGAAATCGCAACAAATACAGTATAACAGTAGAGCATCTGTAGAGCTATTTACAACAAAATATATACAGCATCAATTCATGTCAGAGACTAATCAAATCTAAAGATTCATAGAAATTCACGCATACATTCTTGAGAGAGCTGTCGCGGAAACTAAGAAAAAAAAATGCAGCATAGAAATGAAAAATTTTGAGCGGTTCACACCAAAAGTCAATTTATGTCAAAGACTAACCGAGTCTGAAGTTTTTGGAAATTCCGTGCATTAATTCTGAACATAAAGCTATTGCTAAAATCACACAAAAGGCAGCATAGCAGCTCCACCTGTTGAGCTTTTTACACGAAAATATAAAGACATCATTTCATGCCAAGGACTAACCGAATTTGAAGTTTCATGAAAATTCGTATATTATTAGTTTTGAAGACTGAGCGATTTCAGAAATCTTAAATAATGCTGCATAACAGCACCACCTATCGAGCGATTTATACTAAACTGTAAACAAACGTCAATTCATGTCAAGGAATAACTGAATCTGAAGTTTGATGAAATTTCGTGCATTAATTCTAGAGTTATTACAGAAATCGAACAAAAGATAGCATATCAGCGCTACCTGTTGAACGGTTTACACCAAAAACTAATTAGTCCCAATTTATATCAGGGACTACCTAAATATAAATTTTAGCATTAGTTATTGAGATAGAGTGCCCATAAAATTTAAGTCACATACAGACTGAGAAAAGGACAGAGTCACAGACAGACATTTCGTAAAAGCATGCTCTTGGAGTTCCCCAAAACATGTGAATCTGTCGAAAATTCGAATTCGAAAATTTTTAGGAATATAGTACTTTCTTAATGTAAAGATAGAATAAAGTAACTAATTAAGTAAGTATTGGTTGTTAGCTTTCTGATTGGGAGAACCAAATTTGGGTAATTTGTTAGGCAATCGCTAAATCTGCGTTCAATTTTCATCATGTATTAACACAGGGTTTCGCAATCTGTGATATGGGAAAACCTAATTTTAATAAAATTTAGAAATAGTACTTTATATGTTGCGTGCGGGCAAGTGTTGCAAATTCAAATGACCCATGGATTTATTCATTAAGTATTGTATTGCGATTACGATTATTTTTGTTATTATCTGTATGTAGCAATGACAGTGTATGCCTAAACATGAAATATTGTCTTTATTTATATGTCAGAATTTAGTATTAATCTATTCGGGTTTGGCGTAATATTAATAGAACATATCTTTAACTCAGTATTATTTTGCCTGAAAGGCGTCTGGGACATACTTTAAAAAAAAATTTATTTATTGAGTTAAAATTTTGAATTTTTTGTGATTGTTAACAAAACTAACAATTTGTAAACAAAATCACATGATTAATCTTCTCACATTTTTTTTAATTTAAAATTTAATTTTTTTTTTATATAAGGGAGGTAATTTGAAATCTATAACTCGAAATATTATTTGAAGAATTTATCTTTTGATTTTCATTTAAATAAGTAAAAATATAAAACCTTTAATTTTGATTCAGTATTTAAAAAATATTAATTTAAATAAAATTTTAAAACATTTAAAATAAGATTTGAAAAAAAAAATTGTAACTTAAAAAATAATATTTTCAAAAGTAAATATATATTTTTTAATTTGTTGAACCCAAATTAAAGTGAAACAATGGAAAATCGTGTTCTAAATTTGAACTATTTAACATTAACGGTTCTTGATTTATAACAATTTAAATGCGAGAAATGGTGAAGAAAAACATATTTTCACAAGGAATCATATCCACGACAACCACTGCTTGAAAGCTAGTTTTTAAAAAGAAATCAAAGGGAAACTATTAATATTTCCTGTTCCAGTTAAAATAGAAATAAGAGTTAAACATCTTTTTAAGCAGCACAAAATATGAATTTTTTAACGCAGTAAATATATACATTTTTTTGAAAATTTGAATATTTTTATGTAAAGGACCCCCTTATCATTTATTTTTGTTACTATCTGCATGTAGTAATGATAGTATTTTGTTTGTGCTTTTTTTTCATGATTTTTTTTATGTGTTGTCATTTAGTAATAATAATAATGCTGATAATATTAGATTAATTTTAAACACGATTATTCAATCGGTAAATTAATTATAACAGATGTAAATGGAAAATTTACATCTTTTATAAAATGAAAAATTTACAAAATGAATAATTACGTGAAATTTAAATTGAAACTTGAAAATTACGTGAAATTGAAATTTACGTGAAAAATGGAAAATTTACATCTGTTATGATGATAATAGTTTGCTTATTTCTTTTTGCATCGATGTTAATACTTTTATTTTAATCATGTATGTCACTCTTTAAATTAAAAATGTTGGTTATTTTTCTGAAGGAATAACGTGTGATAAAAATTGTAATATCTGTTAAAATTTATTGTAATTTGATATTTTCCAAACATCACACAGTGGAGTATTTGACCAGAAAATCTTGCCAAAAATGCAAAAATTAAAATTTCGTCAACAATTGTAAAAGTAATTTTTTAATAGCTAATTGTCCGCCGATATATGCCTGATTCAGAAACCTAATATATGGCCGATGGTTACCGGCCTGAGTTGAAGTGAAAGTTTCTTTAAGAGAAGACGTGTTTTTTCCCTTTTCTTTCTGTTGATTTTTAGCATTGTTGTTATGTTTAAATATTTTTTTATGGCGAGATTGTTAAACTGAAACTAAATAAGGCGCACATTGAACCCCTTGCGGCGCGGCGGCATTTTTATGAAATCACTTAATTTTAATTCTCAAACGCCACATTGACACCGGAGTTTCAGTAAAAAAAAAATTACGGTTTATTGAATGTGTAAAAATAGTTTTTTTTTTCAATACAAAAAAAAAAAAAAAGAAAAACAAATGTTGATTTCAAATTTCGGTGTCAGTCATTAATTTCATCGCATAAACAATGAATTTGCCCAGCGCCGCAAAGGGTTAAGAAAAGTTACAGCATAATGTTAAACTATATGTTAATTTAAACAGTTTAGTTTTAAATCCAACAAAAATATACTAAATTTGTAAAACGGTTTTTTTAAATGTTTTGAGCTCTTATTTAAACATATCGAAATTCTTTTAAAAGTGTGAGTTTTGTCCGGCCATTTTTAAACTATGATCGTTTAGTTTGTAGTGTTGAGTACCAATTTACACAAAAAAATCTTCCGCTTATTGTGTCCATTTTTATTTATACATTTTTTTTTTTTTTTTTGGAGAATTATTTGAATGCTCTTTTTTGTGGCTACTGAATAGATAAAAAAAAATTTACTAACGTAAGCTCACAGGATATTACTTGAGAGCTTTTGCACCCACATATTCTGCATGTATGTACTTAAGTACGTATCTAAGTATGATCATGCGCAAGCAACTCGATATCAAACAATAGAAATATCTAATCGGCTTCATAACATGGAAATCCCAGAATATTTACAGTAGTTAAAACATGAAAAACAGGCGGGCAGTGAGACAGATGGACAAACAAACGCAATTCATAAATACTTTTAAACTATGCTGGAAAGTGTTAAAAAGAAAAAGTTGAAGGATAATTGGTCAGAAAAGAGTGGTGCTGTTTTTATTTAAAATTCACACATTCGATTCGTAAAACAATAAAATATCGATTTTTGCCCGAAAATGTATTTAAAGAATACATGTCTGAATTTTGAAATAAAGTAAAATAGATTCAATTGGAATCTGCAGTATGGATGTTCATTTTATGAAAGCTAGCAAAATCATCATTAGACTGGAAATCAGAGAAATCTTTTATTTAATGATTTTATAGAAGTTGATCTCTAAATATGTAATTAATCTTGCTTAATCATTCCGAAAACAGCTGTGAGCTGTCGTTACGATCGCAGGTATCACACCACTCTCAAATTCAAGGGAAATAAATACTCCGGATCAGCTCAGACCAGATAAAGTGATCGTTGAGGTTAATTGGATGAGATAGTCCTCCAGTGTTCGTGTCAAGGACGGCTCAGTTGGAAGAGCATTGGCGGCTTCAGCCAATACATCCCTGGTTCGAATCCTGGCCCGGACTTTTTTCACACAAAAATGGAAAATTTACATCTGTTATAATTAATTTACCGATTGAATAATCGTGTTTAAAATTAATCTAATGCAAGATATTAACGCTTCTCATAAAAATAAGGGTATGTTTTAGAAATATTTTGAAAACTAAGAAGTAGTTGGATGCGTCAATTCCAAAATTTTCAGGACCTTCTAAAAAGTATAAATCCGTCGAAAATCAGAAGTCAAAGTTTTTCACGTATCCAATATTTTATAAAAATCGAAAAAAGTAAAAAAAAAAAAAACGCTCTTTTATGTACAAATAGAAGAATGTAAAAGCACAAATATGTTTTTCTATACAAAAAAAAGTTAATTTGCCCAGGAGATGTTTTAAATATGCGAATTCATAATATGCTCTTAAGTGTATTTACTAATAGTAAATAAAAAAATGGTTTTAACTTTATAAGCATTTGAAAAATAATTTTGACCAGGATTTAGGGTCAAATACTCCACTGTGCGTTTGAAAAAAAATTCGGATCTGAAAATGTTAATAATAATAATGAAATTTGCTGAATTATTTTTACGTTGTCAACTTAAAATAATTGTTTCACTGTTTAAATTTAATTTGGCCGCTACTTTATCAAACAGAAAATTTGTTATAGAAATTAAAATATTCGAATGTTATTATTGATTGTCAAAACACAACTAGAGGATTGAAAGAAGACAACAGGATTTTTCAATTTTCTTCATTTTTCATTTTTCTGTCTATACGGTTACGGTCAAAAACAGTTTGCTTGCTGTTTTACTAAAAGCTTTTTAACACCACATATTGTAAACTTTAACTTTTCCTTTATTTAATAGGGAGCCATTTTTTGATTATATAAAACAAATATTATTGTACTAAAAAAGTGGTGTTACGTCCCTATTTTAGTTTATTGAAGAAAAAAAATCCCGTAAATAGACAAAGAAATATATTTAATTTTATTTATTATGACACATGCAATTATGCACGCATTTCAAATATTTATTGCATCGCCCACAATGAAACAGTCTAACAGATTGCGAAATTTTATTCAAATTTGTTGAATTTTTCAAAGGCATTTTAAATTAAAATGGTTTCTTCGTTTAATATAATATACTTAATTGGAGCTATATAATAAAAATACTATCCTTGACTTGATATAATTGAAGATTTCAAGATTAATTTAATATTTTTAATTTATAAAAAAAAAATCAGAAAATCATAGATGAAAAACTGGGTAACGTTCTTGATATATAATGTTTTATATCCAGCATTTTTTTGTGTACGTGCTAGAGGATAGATACTTAAATGCAATTACTTAAATCTAAGCAAACATAAAAATTGTTAGATGTATTTTTAACGAAAGGTCCAGCACGTATTTGTGTTATTTTTTGGTCGGATTATTTTTATTCTAAAATGCTGTCCACAGCTGCCGATTTTTAAATATTAGTTTTCGAATGGATACAAATTCAATTATATTATATATATTTTTTTTTCTCCAGCAAGTGTATTTAACCTTCATTATTGGGCTATTTTTTGATTCAATTTTTCGTAATGTTTAATTTTCAGAACTAAATATATTGATTTAAACTAAATAATATAACTCCAAAATTTATCAGTTTTAAGAATGAGTAATAAAACACCGTACCCCCTTTCGAAATCAAAATCTAAAGAGTTATCATTTCGTTTGGCACCGGTAGAGGTAGAGTTATTTCCATTTCATACAATTATTAAGTTAAATTAACTGAATTATAAATGTTTTGTTAATGTTCATATTGATCTCATACACATTATTAGTTTCAGCTCATTAATAATGTCGGAAAAAATTAATTTAGATTTAAAAGCTTTAGTTTGCATTATTCGTGTAACACAAAATTAAAATAAGCATCATCAGTCTTCAAAATCTAGTCACAGAGGGAAATATCGATTGACATTGCTATTGAAAAACCGAGCGCAAAAAAAGCTAGCATAATCCATAATAAGGAATACTCTTTTATGATTTGAAAGAAAATAATTTATGCCTTGTTTTGCTTTAGTTATTTTATGTTCGAGGGTGCGGCTACATAATATATCTGAAAATTTTTAATATTTTTTTTTATTTTCGTGTAAAATAATTCCTCTGCAACTTGACATAAAGTATAATGTTTATTTAATATAATTAATAAATGCCATCCTAAGCAAAATACAAATTTTAGATAAATGCAGCTAGTTGTTATAATCAATATTAAATTAACCCCATAAAATAAAATATTTAAGGCATGATTGTGTTGCTTATAGTTTAATGCAAGTTCATTCTTAATTTATTTAGAAAACGAAATTATAATGGTTTTAGTTGAGATCTTTTCTAGAACATTTTAAACTTGAACACCTCGAAACACATTTCATTAGTTGTTCAATTTTATGCCCAAGTTCATTTTTTCTAAATAACAAAATCTCCAAAATTAAGAATATTTTAGGCAGCAATGTTTAAGATATGCTAGAAAAATAACAGAGATACAGTTTAATGTATATCAAACAGTCCACTGTCCTTCGACCATTCAATAAATATAGATCATATGCCACTCATATTTAGCGAAAGAAATGATGCTTCATTAAATTTAACTATTTTTAAAGATATTTTAAAAAGGAATTTTAAAAATAGTTAGTGTCTACATATTTTTAGCCTTTTCCCCCTTTCAATCATTAGACTTGAAAATTCTAATAGTTTCCTACTGTTAAAAGGCCACCGATTGGTTGCTTACTCATCATATCTATACAGCCGTAGGAGAAAGGTTAAATTACATATATGAAAACCATTATTTCAAGAAAGTTGTAAAGTAAAACATTTTTCTCTTACTCCGGGGCGATGAACTAGACTTATGACGTATCGAGGTTTTCGAAAAATCAGAGGAAGGCAGTTTTTTGTCCTGTTATCGTTATAAACTTAAGTGCCATCTCAGCGGAAGAAAATTCTTGTAAGCTAATCGCAAATCCCCGGAGGTACTGCAAAAGAATAGAAAAAAAATGCTCTAAGAAATACTTTTAGAAAATTCAAGTATTCCGTCGCCTTTGAAGTACAGAGTATTGCTTTCAAGATGCGCTAGATCAAACGTCTTATTTTTTTAGGATTTTTATTTGTTCACCCCCCGATTTGTTTTCGAGATAGAAATGGAAAAATGGGATTACAATAAAACATGAATGTTTTTTGTCATTCTAATAATTTACGTTTTTATATATCTTCCGTTGTATACATTTGATTCTCTTCAAATTTTCTGTAAAAAGCTTACGTGTGTAATCTATTTTCTGCGTAAGTCAATTGAAATTAATTAGTGCTTTTCATCAAAAAAAGAAAAAAAAATGCCTGAGTGATATGGAATGATCTGAGAAATCTTTTAGATATTTAATGAATTGGAAATGTTATTTTTTTATTATTTTAAATTAATTTATTTCATTTAATGCTGTTTCAGCATTTTGAAATTCTGAAAATTGTTTTTTTATGTCAGCTGTAAATAAAAGATTTTCTAAGAAAATTGGGAATAAAAATAAATTGACAAACATGTATACGTTATTTTTGCATTCTTAAAAAGTAACCTTTTTTTAAATCAAAATTTTTACAATTAACAATTTCATAAATGTAAGTAGGAGCTGTGGGTAATCAGAACTGAAAAGAATTGGACATACTAATTAACAAATGTCTATTTTTAACAATATATCACAGATATTCATTTATTTAGTTTATAAGGATTTCTTTCTTCCACACATGAACTTGAATAATTTGGACTGTAATGTATTTATAGAGCTCAGTGGAAAAACATGTTATGATAGATCTTCTCATTTTTTATGGAGGAAAGATTTTTGAGATATTATACCCCATGGAAAAAATAAAACAAAAAAATTCTACCAAATATTGAAGATATAAAACAGTACCTTTTAACATTTTATCTTTCTATATACAGAGTGTCCCTAAACTATTGGTATATTGGGGGTGATAGAACACATCAAGACGAGTAATAGTAAACAGGAAACCAATGTCCTTAAACGTCTTCCAAAGGAGATAGCCGCCATTAAAATTTGGAGTCCCAAATTTCAAATACACATAAAAAACGGAAAAATTGGCCGATTGATTTACGGTTTTCACTAAAACTATTCTTTATGTTGGTATTTTCTTGAAAGTAAATTGTAAAGACAAATTTCGAAAAATGCCGATAGAGGGCGCTTTAGACTTTGAAGTAATGAAAAACTATTTTTTGCCGTGATTTTTTTGCATCTCATTAATTGGTTTCGTTAGCTTAGACTGGTTAAAATTTTTTGTAAGCTAAGACTTAAACTCAAATTTTGAGATCAAAATCTGAATAGTTGGGAGACGTTAAGTAGCACAAACTTAATTGTGTTCAAAGGGTTTAAAATTCAAATGATTATAAAAAACGGAAAAATTAGTCGATTGATTTGCGGTTTTCATTAAAACTATTCTTTATGTCGGTATTTTATTGAAAATGAATCATAAAGATAAATTTCGAAAAATGCCTATAGAGGGCACTTTAGACTTTGGAGTAACTAACAACTATTTTTTACGTTATTTTTTCATCTGATTAAATGTTTTTGTAAACTTAGACTTAAACTTAAATTTTGAGCTCAAAATCAGAATAGTTGTGAGCGGTTAAGTAGCACAAACTGAACTGTGTTTAGAGGGTTTAAATTTCAAACGATTATAAAAAACGAAAAAATTAGTCGATTCGTTTGCGGTTTTCGCTAAAACTACTCTTTAAATCAGTGTTTTCTTAAAAATAAATTTTAAAGATAAATTTTACAAAATGCCGATAGAGGTCGCCTTAGACAATGGAGTAGCGTACAACTATTTTTAACCGTTATTTTTTAAAATTTCATTAAATGCTTTCAAATGCTTAGATTTAAATTTTGAGATCCAATTCTGAATCGTTGCGAGCGTTTAAGTAGCGCAAAATTAAACTTTGTTCGAGGGGGTGGGGGTTAAATTTCAACTCCTGAACAAACTTCAGTTTGCGCTTCTTAACCCCTCCCAACGATTCAGAATTTGAGTTCAAAATTTAAGTTTAAATCGAAGGTTTCGAAAACATTTAATAAGTTTTAAAAAGCATTTAATTAGATACAAAATATAATGGTTAAAATTCGTTGTTGGTTACTCTGAAGTTTAAGGCGCCCTCTAACGGAATTTTTTGAAATTTATCTTTAAAATTTATTTTCAGGAAGATACTGACTTAAAGAATAGTTTTATTTTAAACCGCAAACGAATCGACCAATTTTTCCGTTTTTTATAATCATTTGAAATTTGAACCCTCTGAGCACAGTTAAGTTTGTGCAAATTAACGACTCCCAACTATTCAGATTTTGAGCTCAAAATTTAAGTTTAAGTCTAAGTTTACGAAAACATTTAATCAGATGCAAAAAATAACATAAAAAATAGTTGTTCGTTACTCCAAAGTCTAAAGTGCCCTCTAGCGGCATTTTTCGAAACTTATCTTTATAATTCATTTTCAACAAAATACCGACATAAAAGAATAGTTTTAGTGAAAACCGCAAATCAATCGACCAATTTTTCCGTTTTTTATAATCATTTGAAATTTAAACCCTTTGAACACAGTTAAGTTTGTGCTACTTAACCACTCCCAACTATTCAGATTTTGAGCTCAAAATTTAAGTTTAAGTCTAAGCTTACGAAACTATTTAATGAGATGCAAAAAATCACATCAAAAAATAGTTTTTCATTACTTCAAAGTCTAAAGCGCCCTCTATCGGAATTTTTCGAAATTTATCTTTATAATTTATTTTCAAGAAAATACCAACATAAAGAATAGCTTTTGTGAAAACCGCAAATCAATCGACTAATTTTTCCGTTTTTTATGTGTATTTGAAATTTTGGACCCCAAACTTTAATGGCGGCTATCTTTTTTGGAAACGTTTGGGACCTTTGGTTTCCTATTTACTATTACTCGTCTTGATGTGCTCTATCACCCCTTAGCGTATATACCATGAGTTTAGGGACACACTGTATAATATTTTATATTTAATAATTTAAATGGTGAAAAGTATTTATAATATTTAATAATTAAATGTTAATATTCTTTTCTGGGAGAGTTTAGTATTATTTATTAACACTCAAACATCTACTACTAAGAAGGAATTAAATAAATGGATTACAACGAAATATTTTCAATTCAATTTTTTTGAATATATTTTTGTTACATGGTATCTTCTTCGACCCAGTCTTCAACTGTATTATACGCGTAGCAGTAAAAATTATAGTTACTATCTAACCCATTTAGTTTTATAGAAATAGTACAATATTAAGTAATTTTTAAAGACAAAGCAAATTTAGTATGATGTATAAAGCCATGTAATTTCTTTATGAATTAATGTGTATGATAATCTCTTTTCCCATCTAAAATATTACATATATTTTAGTTTACTTGTTCAAATGTTACAAAATACACTGTAACTATACATAATTTTATTTCTTATGGATATATTTATTAATTTTATTTAGTATTTTCGTGTAAATTAGTTTAGTACTAGAGACCGCGGCAAAATTTCCATAGGGGCAAGTTTTTCAACTAGCTTTCTTTTTTAAATGAGCCGCTAGATGATATTAGTCGGTGGATTGAATGAAGTGGCAACAATATATACACCATCTGCTTAAGTTATAGTTTAGTAGCTGCTGTCACTTAAAGGGACATTTTTTTTCCCTTTTATTCAACGCGGAGTAAAATTTTCGGTCTTTATTAAAACATAAAAAAAAAACGTTCAAGCGTTCAACTTATTGCTCTGACAATGCATGCACTAAAAAAGGACTTCTTTCTTCATGTTACTGTGTATTTGTTTCTGAAATAACTTACATAACTATTCGCCCAAGAAGTGTAAATATTTAAATATAGCGACGAAGCAAGTTTTCCTGCAACATACAGGACGTACTTCCCAAAATGTTTCTCATTGGTAAACATACCCTCTCTGAAATCAGGCAGTTTCATTGTTTAACAAACGCATTTAATATATTGTAAAATCAGACAAATAACTATATGTACTACGAATCCGTTTGTAAATTTAGTCATTTCAGTAAAAATATCAGTATAAAAACAAGATAAATTCACAAATATAATAAAATGCGAATTTTTTTTTTTAATGAGTTCATTCATTTAATCAATTTTATGTTAATTATGCCTTTCTAGACATAAGATACAATTGTGTTAATTTTGTGTTAACACTGAGACCGTAGTGCATATGACCCCGCAAAAAGCAATTTGGCAATAATTAGAACTCTTTCACTTGCGTTAACACCAGTCAATATCATTGCAGTTTTTGGACATTCGGGAAATTTCCCACTTAATACAGAAATATTTACAAACTCTTTGCCATTCTAGTTTTCTGAGAGACCATCTCCTGCCGCATCAAATTTTGAAAGCATCAACAATCCTAAAAAAATTTTAAATTTTCCTCAATAATCAATTGTACTCTCTTTTCTTTCCCTCCAAGAAAGACTAATATTTCCACACAAAATTCAGGCTAGCACTTCCAAAGACGCTGCTCCTTAAGTTCTACTCAAACTTTCCTTGTTGCTTATAAAGAAGACTTCTTTCTATATTCAAACAAATTTCACCTAATCAAGAAGAAGTTAAGCCATTTGCAAAGGCAGCACTGAGTAAGCAAACACGGCTTGGAAAGAACAATAGGAAGTCATCTATACTGACGGTTTCTCCTCTTAAAAATCAACTGAAGTTGGAAAAAAAGATTCATCTAAAAAAGAGAATCTTAAAAAGGAGTCAGATAAAAGAGGCGAGAAAAAACTTAATCCAATCGCAGACAGGACGATTTTTGGTCTATAGTCTTGAAATGTAAAACGCGTTAAGACATTTTTTTATGTTAGTCTTATGTTACTCTGTGAATTTTGCTTACAATAAAAAATAATTTTTATTAACAAGCAAGATTTATTGCCCATGTTATTCTATTCAAATTATAGTTGGAAAAATTTTCCCCTGCATATTTTTAGTAGGCTAGAAAACCTGCCCGCCTACGGGAAATATTTTCCAATGACATGGTTAGACTTAACCATTTTCATTTAAAAAATATACTTTGTTTTTTGAAAATAACTGTGCCAGTTTGCAGAGAAATGCCTAGGGAATGCAATAACATCCTATAGATCTCAAAATAGATAAAAATAAAAAATGCAAAAATAAAATGGCAAAAAGTTGGAAAACTTGCCCCGGACTCCCGTACAATTTTCTAAAATAGCACTGCAGATAAAAATTTTAAATTTCACATGCAGATTAAAACACACCTAATGAAATAATAATAGAGGTCACTTTTCATTTTCTCATAAAGAAGTAATATTTAAAAGTGATTATTGAAATATTTACAAAATCGTAAAAAAATATTAATGTTTTCTTGTATATTTGTTGAAATTTTACAGTTCCTTTCATAATTTTAAGTAATTAGTTATACAAACATGCAAAATTTCAACAGTGTTGCTTTAAAAGCTTTTGTGAAACTGTAAGCAGATATGTGAAAAGTAAATTCTAAGAATGATCATAAAAAGATTTACATATATATATATATATATATGTATGTATATGTATATATATACATATATATATATACAGGGTGTTTCTAAATTCATGGTACAAACTAAGGGGTGATAGTACACATCAAGACAAACAATATTAAATCGGAAACTAACGGTCCCAAACGTCTTCCGAAGGAAATAGGCGCCAAGATTAGGGTCAAAAATTCAAATGATTATAAGAAACAGAAAAATTGGTCGATTAGTTTGCGGTTTTCACTAAAACTGTTCTTTATGTCAGTATTGTCTTGAAAATAAATTAGAAAGATAAATTTCGAAAATTGTCGATAGAGGGCGCTGTAGACTTTGGAGTAACGAACAACTATTTTTTACCGTTATATTTCCATCTCATTAAATTTTTTTAGAAGCTTAGACATAAACTAAAATTTTGAGCTCAAAATCTAAATCGTTGGGAGTGGTTAAGCAGCGCAAACTGAACTGTTGGAGGAAGTTCAAATTCCAAACGATTATAAAGGATGGAAAAATTGGTCAATTGATTTGCTATTTTCACTAAAATTATTCTTTATGTCAGTATTATCTTGAAAATAAATTATAAAGATAACATTTAAAAAAATGCCGATAGAGGGCGCTTTAAACTTTGGAGTAACGTACAACTATTTTTTTCCGTTATTTTTTGCATCTCATAAATTTTTTTTAGAAGCTTAGACATAAACTTAAATTTTTAGATGAAAATCTGAATCGTTGGGAGTGGTTAAGTAGCGCAAACTGAATTGTGTTCAATGGGGGTGAGGAGGTTCAAATTTCAAATGATTATAAAAAACGGAAAAAATGGTCGATTCGTTTGCCGTTTTCGCTAAAAATATTCTTTATGTCAAAATTTCCTTGAAAATAAGTTTTTAAGATTAATTTCAAAAAGTACCGATGGAGGGCGCCTTAAATAATAGAGTAACCAACAACTATTCTTAACCGTTATTTTTTTGTATCTAAGTAAAGGCTTGTATATTTTCAAACTTAAATTTTAACCTCTTCAGTCCTGATGTCGCCTGGAGGCGACACTAAAAATCACCATTTAAATTAATTTAATTTCTTCTAGAATTGTTAAAATTACATCTAGACTTTTTTAATAGACGTGTGCACGTTAAAAGTATCGATATACAAATTAATGTATATTTGGAGATGCTTTATAATAATTTTAAACTGGTTTTTGTAGTGCCACGTAAAATTTATCTCAGGACTGAAGAGGTTAATCTAAAAATCTGCATCGTTGTGAGTAATTAAGTAGCGGAAAATTGAAATGTGTTCGAGGGTAGGGGAGGGTAACATTTCAACTTCTGAACACAGTTCAGTTTGCGCTTCTTAACCCCTCCCATCGATTTAGAATTTGAGCTCAAAATTTAAATCTAAGCATTTGCAAGCATTTAATTAGATACAAAAAATAACGATTAAAAATAGTTGTTGGTTACTCTAAATTTTAAGGCGCCCTCTAACGGTATTTATTTAAATTAATCTTACAAATAATTTTCAAGGAAATATTGATATAAAGAATATTTTTAGCGAAAACGGCAATCGAATCGACCAATTTTTCTGTTTTTTATAATCATTTGAAATTTGAACCTCCCACCCCCATTGAACACAGTTCAGTTTGCGCTACTTAACCACATTCAACGATCCAGATTTTCATCTTAAAGTTTAAGTTTATGTCTAAGCTTCTAAAAAAGTTTTATGAATTGCAAATATAATGGTAAAAAATAGTTGTACGTTACTCCAAAGTCTAAAGTGCCCTCTATCGGCATTTTTAGAATTTTATCTTTATAATTTTTTTTTTTACGGTAATACTGACATAAAGAATAATTTTAGTGAAAATCGCAAATAAATTGACCAATTTTTCCGTTTTTTATAATCATTTGAAATTTGAACCTCCTCCCCCCCCACAGTTCAGTTTGCTCTACTTAACCACTCCCAAAGATTTAGATTTTGAGCTCAAAATTTAAGTTTATATCTTAGCTTCTAAAAAAAAAGTAATGAGAGGCAAAAAATAACGGTGGAAAAATAGTTGTTCGTTACTCCAAAGTCTAAAGCGCCCTCTATCGGCATTTTTTGAAATTTATCTTTATAATTAATTTTCAAGACAATACTGACATAAAGAATAGTTTTAATGAAATTCGCAAACGAATCGACCAATTTTTCTGTTTTTTATAATCATTTGAATTTTTGGACCTTAAACTTTATTAGCGCCTATCTCCTTCGGAAGACGTTTGGGACCCTTAGTTTCCTATTTAATATTGTTTGTCTTGATGTGTACTATCACGCCTTAAAGTTTGTACCATTAATTTAGAAACACCCTGTATGTATAGGGTCATTCTAAATTTTTTTTACAATGAAAGAGGGGTGATAGTACACATCAAGACGGACAATATTAAATGGGAGACCAAGGGTCCCAAACGTTTTTCAAAGCAGATAGCCGCCATTAAAGTTTAGGGACCAAAACTTCAAATAAACATAAAAGACGGAAAAATCGGTCGATTGATTTGTGGTTTTCACTAAAATTATTCTTTATGTCGACATTTTCTTGAAATTAAATAATAAAGATAAATTTCTAAAAATGCTGATAGAGGGCAATTTAGACTTTGGAGTTCGAACAACTATTTTTTGCTGGTAATTTTTGCATCTCATTAAATGTTTTCATAAGCTTAGACTCAAACTTAAATTTTGAGCTGAAAATCTGAAAGTGGGAGTGGTTAAGTAGCAAAAACTGAACTGTTTTCAGAGGGTTCAAATTTCAAATGATTATAAAAAATGAAAAAAATGGTTCATTGATTTGCGGTTTCCACTAAAACTATTCTTTATGTCGATATTTTCCTAAAAAGAAATTATAAAGATATTTTTCAAAAAATGCCGATAGAGGGCACTTTAGACTTTGGAGTAACGAACAACTCTTATTTGACGTTATAATTTGCATCTTATTAAATGCTATCGTAAGCTTAGACTTAAACTTAAATTTTGAGCTCAAAATCTGAATAGATGGGAGTGGCTAAGTAGACAAACTGAATTGTGTTCAGAGGGTTCAGATTTTAAATGTATATAAAAAACTTAAAAATTGGTCGATTCGTTTGCGGTTTTCTCTAAAACTAATTTTTTAATAAGCATTTTCTTGAAAATAAATTTTAAAGGTAAATTTCACAAAATGCCGATAGAGGGCGAACTAGACTTTGGAGTAGCGTACAACTATTTTTAACTGTTATTTTTTTAATCTCATTAAATGCTTTCAAATGCATAAACTTAAATTTTATGCTCAAATTCTGAATCGTTGGGAATGATTAAGTAGCGAAAAATTAAATTGTGTTCGAGGAGGGGGGAGGGTTAAATTTCAACTCCTGAAGACATTTCAATTTGAGCTACTTAACTACTCCTAATTAGTCAGATTTTGAGCTCAAAATTTAAGTTTAAATCTAGGCTTCCGAAAACATTTAATAAGTTTTTGCAAGCATTTAATTAGAACAAAAAAAAAAATGGTTAAAATTAATTGTTGGTTACTCTGAAGCTTAAGGAGCCCTCTAATGGAATTTTTTGTAATTAATTTTTAAAATTTATTTTCAAGAAGATACTGATTTAAAGAATAGTTTTATTTTAAACCGCAAACGAATCGACAAATTTTTCCATTTTCTATAATTATCATAAATTTGAAGACCCCCCCCCCTTTAACACACTTCAATTTGTTCTACTTAACTACTCCCTACTATTGAAATTATAAGCTCAAAATTTATGTCTAAGCTTCCGAAAATATTTAATGAGTTGCAAAAAATAATGGCAAAAAAATAGTTGTACGTTACTCCAGAGTCTAAAGCGCCCTCTATCGACATTTTTTGAAATTTATCTTTATAGATAGAAAACCAACGATTATAAATGCACAAATGAGAAGGTAGCAAATAGCTATTTCGAATCTACTATCGAGATTCTTCATCAGTGCAAAACTCAGCGAGCTAAAAAATAGCAAAACTGAGCAAAGAGACAGAGAGACGCAGGCTTATATACCCGCTATGGGAATGGCCCCGCCTAAAGAAAAGCAACCAATGAGAAGAAAGCAGTCAAACAAACGTGTGGACAAGTAGCGACATCTATCGGAGAACAAGCAAAACAAAAACTAAAAAGCGAGTGAAAGAAAAAGTATTAAATTAAAGATTTCCAAATATTTGGAAAATAAGAAGTACTAGATAAGTCATTGACTAAGGAGTGAGAATTTTTTATGATGTGGTAAGCTTCCCAAAAATCAAGATCAAGAATGGATGGACATTTATGGATGATGGTGGCTGAAGAAAAGTTAAACTTATGTTGTGAAGACCAACAATGTTGAGCAATAGAGGAACGTTTAAGCTCTTGATTTTTGACATACCTTTTATGTTCCATTAAACGAAACCTGAGAGCACGTTTAGTCTGACCAATATAAGAAAGACCACATTGGCAAGAAATTTGGTAAATACCCCAGTTATCTAAGCGATCAATGGGGTGCTTAAGATTTGAAAACGCAATTTTATTAAAAGGAGAAAAAATAAAATTGAAATCGAACTTTCTAAAAATTTTAGAAACTTGCTGACTGATTTTGGGGAAAAAAGGCAAAACAACCAAAGCATTGGAGTTCGAATTAAAGTTTTTTCTTTCAGAAAGGGTGGATTTTGTCAATATTCTATGAATTGAATCTATAATATTAGGGAATAACCACGATCAACAGCAATAGCTTTTAGATAATTAAGTTCATCACTGAGTGACTGAGGAGTTGAACAAATATCGGAGTTTTTTTTTTATAAGAAAATACTGGTACTGAAGAATTTCCTGATCATGAAATTTTAGTATCAGTACTAACCCCTATGAGAAGATCAAATACTTTTTCTTTGCAATTGTTTATTTAATCTAAAAACATAACAATGCCTATCCTGAATTTAATTTTTATTTTTTAATTAATTGTTATTATTATTGTCGTATATCTATAAAATATATTTAGTAGTTTTGGCCATTTTTATATGTACCTATAAGTTACTTTATGATTACATAATTAGATTTTTTAACTCTTTTACCATTAAAATTTCTCGCATAATTAAATTAAAATTCTGATAAGCGTTTAAAACATTCTATTTTTAGTTCAGCGTTTTCTCACAGTGCTTCAACACAATTATATGGTGTGTTACGTAAAAACATTTCTCATCCATTTTTATTTACAATTTTTCAACAACATCGCATAGTTAAAAGAAAAATGCAGAAAACTAGCATGTTTTGCTTTAAAACTACGGAGCCCTACAAATTGAATATTATTTCAAATTTTCCTTTAAAATTTATTTTATTCATTCCTATCTGTAGTAAATATCAATAATAATTTTAAAAAGAAATAGCTGTAATCCCTCAAAGAATTATTACCCCCTCTACCTCAAAAAAAAAAAAAAAAAAAAAAAAAAAAAAAAAAAAAAGTGAGTTACATTATACCTTTTAATACCGAAATTTACCTGGAAAACAAGGAAAAAGTCATCCGGCTGAAAGTTTTGTAAAAAAAAACCTTAGGCATTGTCTTTATTCCGAAATTATAAGAAAATATAAAATTGTAAATACGAACACATTATTTCGAAAGTATATTTGTTTATATGAATACTGTTAATAGTAATTAGAAAATGGAAATTAGTCGTTGAAAACCTTTGAAGCTTAAAAATTTGGAACACCTAATGTTAATTTCATTCCACTCAAAATAGATTGCATTACATGTAGTTTCTGAAAAATAATTCAAAAAGAACTCCTCGGAATAGTCTCTAAATTTTATTTCCACATTTAAAGTGTCAGTCATGCATTCCAGTTAAATTTTTCACGCATTACATTTAATATTTCTTTCAAAAACAACTTTAAATTAGTTCAATTTTTGAATTTATATGGATTTTTTATTTATTTTCTTTATGGAAACCGATTTCTGAAAGCTTTAAATATGTGAATACAAAATTATATTTTATCCCGTCAAGTAGCTTTTGAATTATTCTTTAAAAACTAGCCGCATTTTAATCTATTTCCAATGATTAATATCGAATTTAACATAAGAATTTCTAAACTTCAGAATTTTTCTAAAGTCTTCAGAATTCTCAAATTATTTGACTAAATGGATTTCTGTCAGGTAAAATATTAAAATAAAAGAAACAAATATGATGTCAGAAATCAATGTTCATATTAAAAATAAATTAATCTGGAACATATTCATATGACTATTATTCCTAAGTTTAAAGTTTTAACATAAGTGAAAGAAAATAAAATTTCCAGGAGCATGAAAATTTTCTTTTCTACAGTTAGAATTTTGGTAATTAAAATTTATTAGGTGACCTCTTGCTGTCTTTCTCTCTCTTTTTTGCTGTTGCTGTTGTTGTCGACTGTATCTTTTTCATATAAAAACTATAAAAAAATAATTAAAGTTAATCTATTAAGATAGGTTCTTTTACTATTTCAAATACATTAAGAATGTAATGTAGCATTGAATGAAATCTATTGTATTTATTCGTTCATTATTAGCATCCTGTTTTTGATATGATAAAATACTGAAAAATTTTCTCCTGTGCAATGTGCACCATACTATTTTAGCTCCAGGAAATATGATAATTTCAGTTTTTTTATAACTGGGTTGTACTAAGGTCCCGACAAATAAGAAATACCGTATCGTATCCTATAATATATTATAAAGAGTTAATTAGACATGTTTTTAATTATTAGGAGTGAAATGTTTCGCTTAATTTACGTATCGATCTTTTTTTTAATGTTCCTTGAAAGACTTCACGGATAACTGTCAGTAATTTCACAAATTTAAGGTGTCTACAATATGTATTTTTCTTTGATTCGAAAATTTGTTGCGAACAGATATATCCTGTAACTAAGCTGTAGGTTTCACTGCAATAGAAGCATTATTTAAATTAATGCAATGCTACAGACGTAATTCACTTTTAAGAAATTAAATTATGATTAATGCTCTCAAGGCTTATGTGCCCATATATTTTTAAAAAAATGTTTTTTTAGCATTTAAAAAGTTTAGAGAGAAAACAGCATTATAATTTTATCCATTTGCTCGGCGGTCCGGGTATTTTAAAACAGTTAAAGACATCGGAAATCTATACCATATAATTTACTTTATCCCTTTAAGACCTAACCCGCACGATTATGTGGGTTAGACATTCATTTAAATTTTTGCTTACGAGTCGTACGTAATTAAAACCCGAATTGAACTATCACACTGGTTTGCAGAAAGAGTGCGGTATCATTTTTTATCAACAGATAGCGTTGTAGTGCAGGTTTTACTTTCAGATGGCATGAAGCTATCATTGTTTAGTACAAGGGATACTGCTCATCGAATATTAAAGGGATAGAAAACTTACTATGCCGTTTAAAAGTGTAACTGTTTCACTTTTTTTATTTACTATTTTTACATTTTGCATAAACATTACCTGGAATCAGAAATAAAACATAAAAAGTAATTCATTCATCGAAGATTATTTATCCCCTTCAAATTGGGCTTTGCTGATTTCAATACAAACCCTGTCCGAGCCGCCCACATTCTTTTCCAGAAACTAGCTAGCGATTTTTCTGTTATTACCTCAATTCATTCAAACTGTCTTGCTTGAAGCAGTAAATTTACCTTCAAGGACAAGAAAAAATAATACGGTTACATGTGAAATGAGAACAAAGCTTGGCTTATGATATTCGTTTTTGGCCAGAGATACTTACATAAGAACTACTTTATACGATCTGCATCATCGTGGTGCGAATTCCTTATTTGGCGGAAATATTCCGAATGTACTGCCCAGCATATATTTTAGATAAATCAAATTGAGAGAAAGTTGCGCATTATACGCTAATAGTTCTCGTACCAAACCTGAATCCCAAAAAGTGAGATAAAATTCACCCAATCATTATCTTGATTAGGGGTCATTCCATGTCAATTCAACCAGACCTTGTAACCCGACCCACAGGGATTTTGATGAAACTTTGTGTACACACTAATTCTATCATGAAATGATTCCATCAGAAATTTTTCCTTCCCAGACCTCATAGTTTCTTAGATATGGGGTGTCCAATTCTTGGGGTTTTCTCAAATCGCACATTTGTGAGTCTGTATTTTGAGATTGCAGTTCCCTCTTCAAAAAATTGTTTCTCTGGATCTCAAACATGAATCATCGTAAAAATATCACTGTAAGAATATAAAAAAATGCAGATTTTAATAAAAAATATTTAAAAAATTTACTTGTAATATTTAGGATAAAAGAAGTCAGCCAAAGTTGAGAGTTTTGGCTATTTTTCCAAATTTTTGTGACTTCACGAAAAAGGCTGTACACAAAAAGGCAAATTAAATTTCCAATTTCTTTTTGGTTTAAATAAAAGTTTACACTTTGGGCTTTCTTTCTATGAAATAAAAATGATGTCTTTCGCATGGCTTATGCAAAAATTTTGGGTACTTTCCAATTAGCCGGATGCGTGTTTTATTTTTACATATGTACATATGCATAGATCTGTATAAACACAGATGTATTATACATGTACATATGTATGTATATATACAGTATATTGATATATATATGTATAACACTGGTGCCCGTCTAACCGAAAAGTACCAAATTTTGTCTTGTTTTGAGAATCTGCACCAATTAAGAGGGAAAAAAATCTGACTAAGTTTAGCTGTGGTACTTAAATAATTACTGGAATTTCTATGAGTTATTGAATTTAATGTTATTTGATACTTTCTTTTTTATTTGCAAAGTAAAGTTTAGGCTTTGTTTTTCTGATAAAAAAAAATCTGATTGTAATATGTTTTCCCATTAAATTTAGGGAATGGTCTATATATTTCATTTCGTTATTTAATAATGGGCATTTTGCTAATCTAAAGAATCTCTCACTTCTATTTTTAATAGTTAAACTCAAAACAGATTTTTTTTTTTGTACAGTATAAAATAAATAATTTTTCCTCCTCACATTTCTATTCTTCCTTTTGAATGCTTATATATTAATTATTTGTGTCTAAAAATGTCCAAAACCTTGTATTTCCTTTCCTTGGGTAATTTTAATCAGTTTAAATATTTATATTGGCAAGTTTAAGTACACAAATGTTTAACAGAACTTAAATTTGTTTCTATAGTCTGAAAGATTTAATTGCACCTGCCTTGTATAAACACCTTCTGATAAAGGTAGGGTAATGTTCGTTAGTGAAAGCAGATGTTTTGAAATCAATTTAATAAAAATATTGTCATTCTGTTGTTCCTTATCACAGAAGAACGATCTAACTTTTATTGCGCTACTAAAAATATATTCTGATTTTTACATATTTTATAGTTTGTGATATGTATAAATATTTTTTTGCTTTATTGTTTTAATATGGAGCCTGATATTAAACCTTCTACTAGTCTTCAGGCTTGCAGTATTGTAATCTTAACTGGTTTGGAATGTCACAAAACTAGCTATACAAATAACAGAGAAATAGACTACATTGATAATCTCTGTGATTCAGAAAAAGAACTTTTATTACTTAGGACTATTGCATTTATAAAACAAAAATTAAGTGAAAACCGTTTGATTAATATATTTGAGCATCATAGAATGTGACTCTTAATAAAATATGAATTTTATCAATATAAATGTGGAGATCCATTTAAGCGGCATAAAAAGCAAGTGAAAAAAGCAATTAGGGCGCAGTTAATAGAGATTTATATACGGCCGAAAAAGTAAACTAAAGTTGAAAGTTATGATTATTTTTTCGAAATTTTGTGACTTTATGCAAAAGTCTCTGCACAAAAGGCAAATGAAATTTCCAATTTGTTTTTGTAACAAATAACATTAAATTCAATAACTTATAGAAACTCCAGTAATTATTTAAGTACCACAGCTAAACTTAGTCAGATTTTTTTCCCCCTTAATTGGTGCAGATTTTCAAAACAAGGCAAAATTTGGTACTTTTCGGTTAGACGGGCACCAGTTTTATACATATATATATCAATATACTGTATATATACATACATATCTACATGTATAATATATCTATATTTATATAGCTCTATACATATGTACTGTACATATGTAAAAATAAAACACGCATCCGGCTAATTGGAATGTACCCAAAATTTTTGCATAGGCCATGCGAAAGACATCATTTTTATTTCACAGGTAGAAAACCCAAAGTGTAAATTTTTATTTAAAACAAAAAGAAATTGGAAATTTCATTTGCCTTTTTGTGTGTATATGTAATATGTAAAAATAAAGCACTTATCCGGCTAATTGGAAAGTACCCAAAATATTTGCATAAGCCATGCGAAAGACATCATTTTTATTTCATAGATAGAAAGCCCAAAGTGTAAATTTTTATTTATACCAAAAAGAAATTGGAAATTTAATTTGCCTTTTTGTGTACTGCCTTTTTCGTGAAGTCATAAAAATTTGGAAAAATAACCATAACTCTCAACTTTGGCTGACTTTTTTTATCCTAAATATTGCAAGTAAATTTTTTAAATATTTTTTATTAAAATCTGCATTTTTTTATATTCTTACAGTGATATTTTTAGGATGATCCATGTTTTAGATCCAGAGAAGCAATATTTTGAAGATGGAACTGCAATCTCAAAATAGAGACTCAGAAATGTGCGATTTGAGAAAAACCCAAGAATTGGACCCCCCATATTTCACAAACTGTGAGGTCTGGGAAGGAAAAATTTCTGATGGAATCATTTCATGATAGAATTAGTGTGCGCACAAAGTTTCATCCAAATCCCTGTCGGTCGGGTTACAAATGGAAGAAAAATTGGTTGAATTGACATAAAATGACTCTTAGGTGGCTTTGCGGAAAGTTTGTTTATTACTTCTTAAAATTTTCGTATAAAAAGTTTTAATGTACAATTTTATCATTTTATCATTAAGTATAAAAAGTAAAATTTCCAGAGTTTGTGCGCTTCAAGGACTTTCTGGCACTTTTAACTGGGATTTTTTAAAAGTAATATTTGCCTTATTTAATGAAAAAAAATCTATCTCTAGATATAGCGAACAGTACTTTAAGAAATTTCTGATACTAAAACATCCAAAATCCATCGTATCCCTTGACGCGTGACAAAATTCAACTTTTCGGAGAGTTTGTTTATTAGTTTTTAAGATTTTCGTATAAAAAGGTGTAATGTACCATTTTATCATTAATATAAAGTGTGAAATTTCCAGGTTTTGTGCGCTTCAAAGACATTTTAGCACTTTTAACTGGAATTTTTTTTAAAGTAATATTTGCCTTATTTAATGAAAAAATAAAAATCTATCTGCAGATAAAGCGACCAGTACTTTAAAAAGTTTCTGATACTAAAACACCTAAAATTCACCGTATTCCTTGACGAGTAGTAACCCTATTTTTCATATTTTTAAAATGACTTTTACATTTGCAGCTTTAGGTTTTTGCAGCTAGCTTTCGTCATTATTTTTTCAATAAAATCGCTCATTTATGCAATTAATTTTGAGCAAATAACAAAAAATATTCATTAAACGCGTATTGTGCCTAACTTAAATAAAGAGTTCGAAACGGGGAATCGTTTACTTCATTGTATTAACAAATCGTGCAAGCAATACTTAAACAATTTGATCACGAAATACAAATTAACATATTTGGTTTCATTTCCTGTTCTGTGTTGCTGTCTGTAACAAGCAATTCTTTATTTAAGGTAGCATTGTTTGAATTATGCATGAGTCAATTATTCTGTTTTGTGGTACATAGCATTTCCGAAAAAATATATTTAATTATTGTTAATGTCTGTATTGACTTATTTACTTAGTCATAATAACGCTTTAAATTTACGTATTTCTTTTAAAATAAGCTTGAAAATACTGCGGTGAAAAAAAATTAAAGGAACAAATAAAAAAAGTCAAGTAACTTGAATGATTTTACTACAAAAACTAGAAACTTCCACAAGATATTTATTTTTTTATGTCTGAAAATGCTGAATATCTGACTTTTAGAAATAAATAAACACGACTAAGTAAACTTGTTATAATATTGGTAGATGTTAAAGTTTATATTAATTATTAACACTTTTTAGCAATAATTAAAGGAAATTCGTAAGTTTTTTTTCTTAAATTTCGAGCTATTCTCTTATGAAGTTTATTTATAGTCAAATGGATTTTTGAGTGTTGTGTGTAAACCTGTTATTCTGAACGATCCATCTGTTCTATTTTCATTTTCACAAAGTGTGCTTGAATCTTGGAAAATAAGCCTACCACAGATGCATAAAAAATATTAGTATGATTATTAGGTGGCTGTGGTCGTCTAGCTGGTATAAATACAGCACACAGTGGAACGCACATCTTAAAAAAAACATTAAATAATATTTAATATTTACTTTTTTTAGATATATTAATTACAATTGAAGTTTGTTTTTAAACATACACAAAATACATGATCTTATCAGTAAATTCTATCTCAAATTTGTACCCAAATGGAAAGATGGCATATTTTGAATTTAATGCCATATTAAATCTTGAAATACTACTTTTAACAATTGTTATTGATTTTAAATCGATGAATGACTTTAAGGAATATATTTAATATCATTTTGGCAATAATAAATTAATTCAAAATATAAATTTAGATATTTGTGCATTTTTATAAAATAAATTTGAATTTACTTTCTCGGCTGCTTCACGAAAACAAATGCATTTCATCATTTACTTAAAGTATTTAAATTTGCTCAAATTTTCGTGTTTTGAGCTTAAACCCCCTAATAATCGGTACGTTCAAGGGTAGTCATTTATAAAAAAATTTGTTGTACCCGTGACCCTCACAGGTCTGAATTCCTCATACGTTTGGCTGATATGTTGTATTTTCCTCTTTGATTTTGTCATTCCCAAGATTATTTTAAATGTATAAGCGCTCAATAGATGGATGCACGGAACTGACAAACACAAACTTAATTTTAAGACAGTAACGCTTAAATTTAAGCATTTGTAAGAGTTTGATCATGCATTTTATTTGTTTCATACCTGCGCGCACCTAAGGTATCGTTGTATATATTTCTATGGTGAATACACTGTAAAAAATTTCCAGAACACTTTCCGGGGATTATTAGACCTGTCATAAAGTGCACGTAATCTGTGTATGCTCTTTGAAAATCAGCGTGTCACACCATGTTATTTTATCAAGTGTGCCCACACCCTTTCAAATTTCCAAAGAAATCACAGCAGTATTTCAAATAAGATATTTTGTTTAATTTTACAATGGCAGAATTTGCAACATTTTCAAAGAACAAGTAATTAGAAATATGCGTTGAAATATTCTGGTGAAACTATTTGAACCTTTATTTTAACACTAATAGACCAGGAAGCGGCAGCACAGACAATTACCTCACCGACTTCACGGTTGTAAATGTAGGATTAGTTAAATCTCGATTCGCATATTAAAACACAATCGGTTTACTAAGTCATAATTTGGTGAAAACCACCTAAATACACGACTTTAACGCTTGGTTCATAGCTTTACCATAATGTTTTCCTGCTCCAAATCCTCTATTTTTTTATACTTTTGGGTACAGGAAAGCACAATGATAAACCTACGAGTCAACCGTGAAAATCGGGTTTTTAGGTGTTTTCCACTAAGATATGACTTGGCAGACCAATTAAGATTTAATATGCGAACTGAGATTTAACTAATTCTAGATTTCTAACCACGAACTCGTTGAGGTGATTGACTGTGTGAAAATTAAAGTATCAGCCTAGATTTCCTGTTTGTACGAAAATTTATAATTTTATTATTAGAGAATGTAGAAAAGTTTTAGATATAAACTATATATGAAGAATAAAATTACAGTATAAAAAAATTAGATTTGTAGCATATTTTAAAATAATTTTCATAAATTACGTATGGTATTAGGATGAATAATGTTTCAAACAATTCAGTAATTACAACTACACCTCTGAAGCGAACGCAGTAGACATTATCATCAAGACAGTAAGAGAGATTTTCTGTACATTGTATGTATAATGTTTAAAATAAACATATATATTCCTATTCAAAATTTATTGTATAGATTTGATCCCAATTTAAAGTATATTTATTGATTTAGAATATGATATTTTCTAAGTTTTAATTTCCCGCCATGTATTTAATATTATTTTCACTGAGATAAGTTTAATATGAAGATATTTTGAATTTTTCACATATTCTCAAATAATGTGTATTTCTATTTATTGCTTATTTCAAATACCATAGTACTTATTAAGAAATAGATAACTTCGAGAATTAATTTTCTATCGATTTAACAGAATTTTCCTAAATTTCTCTCGACAAGACACAAATATTTTATGTATTCATCCCATATTCAGAGCAATGCAGGTGTTGTTTGATGATTAAAAAAAATTCCGACACCAACAAGCAGTTTTAATTAAAGAATAAGTCCGTGCTTAATTAGAAGGAAACGAAGTGCAAAACTAATTTATTTTTAGTTTATTTTTAATGAGTGAATTAGAGAAAATTAAGAATTTTTTTTATCTTCGAACAAGGCATTTAAAATTTTACAATAAATCATTGTTTTCATTATGGGCTTGAAATAATTACTATTAAATGCAAATAACTGCAAAAATTATTTTTATAAAAGTATAATGCTATCACTAGTTGCATTAAGAGTTATTATTACTGATTTAGTAAACTGCATGTTGAAATTATACTTTTAATATTTAATCTGCTACATGCTATTTGATAAATGCTTAAAATAATGTAGAATTTTTTTCCATATGGAACTTTTAATTTATTTTTAAGATATTAGATTATTATTTATATATAGAAAGAACCTTTAGCTATCAGCAAGGGACGACAAGGGATGAGCCCCGCTTGAAATCAGTTTCGCTTTAGAGTATAAGTTCACTCAGAAATCGAAGCCGCGCTTACAACAATTATTTCACGAAATATTGATGTATTTAAATTTTTTGAAGCCCTGTAAAAGAACATTAAATTCACTACTTTCTATTACAAAAATGTAAACGTAAACCACAATAACGATACCAATTCTGTCAGAAGTAGTATATTATTGTTGAACCACCCTTTAAAAATTCAATACTTTTGTGTTTCCCATTAAACAAACTATAAATGCTACATTCGATTTTCCATGGAAAACAGCCCATAATAAAAACAGATATCAAATACCTGTCCAATTCTTTTGAGTATCCCAGTTATCGAAATATAAATGCAAATTCAATAGGACGCTTGTTATATAGCAAACCTATGTATAATGCAGGGTGTCTTCGACCAAACTGCTACAGATTGATAGAGGGCATTGTAATAATAATTCATTGTAATGAAAAGAATGAGTACAGGTGAGGCTTTGAGGCACAAAAGTAAGAAAAAGACACGAAAGGAACGTTTATTATCAGTGTTATTTACCAGTCTGATGTTTTTATTGGCTGAAAAACACTGGTCTAACGAGTGAACCAGCTCTATAGAGCATGGATATCTCTCCCAGTAGCCTTTTTTAAGGTCTGAAAAACAGTCTGCTGGAGTTTGTGGACTTGAGCTTCGGATAATGAAAAATAAGGCGGCATGAAGATAAAAGTATAACAAATAAAAATAGATAATAAAACAGCATGTCTGCTAAAAATGTGACAATGAGCAGTTGACTGAGTTGCATGTCAATCAACCAAAGCTCGAAAAGGGGCACATGCACTGAAGATTAGAAATTCATTTATTCAGACAGAAGAAAATATCGCAAGTATTAATAATACTTTTTTACAACAAGTGTCAAAAATCGTGTTAAGCAACAGTAATACATGCCTGGCAGCGTGGATGGAACGACAGGCGTACAGATTCGAATATTCTATGCATTTAAGGCAGTAACGGGTATTCAAGCGACGAAATCGTTATTAGAGTCAACTGGAATCGTACAAAGAGGACTCTTCGGATGTTCCCATAAAAAAGTAAACTAGAATCAATAAATTGGGTGATCGGGGTGGCAAGTCTTGGAATTGTTATCGTATTTTACTTAAAGGAGTTTTATTCGAACTACATCTAGATGTACCGGTCACCATTCATAAGCGACTGTGGTTTTTGCATGATGGGTTGCCAGACAATTTCAGCACTGTTGTGTGCAATTAGCTGGATGACAATTTTGGGGTGTATTCGATTGGGGGTGCGTGTTTCTGTGATCCAAGTTTGATCTTATTGCTCGAAAATCCGTTGCTGCTGTGAAATACACTGTAAAAAAATCCGTTAATATATGCAAATTCTTCCGTAAAATTTCACGGAATAGTTTTGTTTTTTCGAAAAAACAGTTTAACTTCCGTTATTGACATTTTGATATTATAAATACAGTAAGTTTTCTGTAAAAACTGTATTTAAGTAAAAAATCTGGTGGCGCCATCTATATCTAAAATCGAAAAATATTATTGCTATAATAATTTTCTTTTTTTCATTCTGTTTTAATAATAGAAAGCTAAATTATTTTTACGATATTAAAAAAATGATAAAAATGATAAAATTTTATTAATCCCTTTTAAGTTTGAGATAGCTGAAAAGAAAAGTTAATTTATTTTCATCATGATTTTAAAATAATGTTTAATTCATTTATAGCATATACAGGGTGTTTCTCTATCAGACCGAAAAACTTTGAGGGGTGATAGTAGACATAAAGAAAAACATTTTTAAATAGGAAACCATGGGGCGCAAACTTCTTCTGTAGGAGCCAGGGGTCATTAAAGTTTAAGGCCTAAAAATTCAAACGATGATAAAAAACGAAAAAAAGGATAGATTCGTTTGCGGTTTTCGCTAAAATCAATCTTTATATCATGAATTTTTATTTAAAAATTGCAGAGGTTACGTTAAAAAATGTCGCTAGAGGATGCTTTAGACTTTAGAGTGACGAACAAATATTTTTTACGGTTTTTTTGAGCATGGGATTGAGCTTATTCTACAGTTTAAATTTTAACTTAAATTTTAATCCCAAAATCGGAAACATGGGGATTGGATAACTAGCGAAAATTAAACAGTGAACCGACTGGGAGATTTAAATGCTCATAAACATTGGACAAAATAATCGATTTTTTTTCGGTTTGCGTGTAGGTCATTCCCTTGGTAATTATTTTATTCAAAAAATGACGCACAGCTTTGGTGTCCTCGTTTTTAGATAGAGGGCGCTTCCGACTCATCTCCGACATTTTTTGTGGCATTACTCCTGTGGTTTTACTACTAGACCACTATACTTCCAGGAAGTGTTAGGGATGCAAAAGCGACTCGGAATCACATAGGAATGTAACGTTGAAACGTCGACACTTCAACGTAACATATGGACAGCAGTGGATAGGTCGTGGTGGCCCGGTGAATTGGCTTGCCAGATAGCCGAACCTATTAAGTATGGGCTTCTTCTGCTGTGGTCAAATGAAAAGTTGGGTATATGAGACTCCCATATCACCAGTTAAAGATCTCGCAGCTCAATTTCTGTAGCTGCCAGAAATCTATCAAAGATGCCAGGAATCTTTCAAAGCGTGAGGAATTCCATATGACACCGCTGTCAAGCATGCCGGACTACTCCTGGTCGTAATTTTGAACACCTTTTCTAGCAAAACTTTTAAATAAACTTTGTTCTGTCACTTTAACATGTTGCTATTTCTCTGCTTGTTTTTGTTGCTTTTTTCTCTGCTTATTTTAACCATAACTCGCTAAAAAGGCATTTTCAACATTACATTCCTAGGTTATTCCGAGTCGTTTTTGCATCCCTGGCACTTCCTGGAAGTATGGTGATCTAGTAGTAAAACACCCAGGAGTAATGCCATTGAAATGTCGGAGATGAGTCGGAAGCGCCCTCTATCTAAAAATAAGTAAACCAAAGCTGTACGTCATTTTTTGAATAAAATAATTACCAAGGGAATGACGTACACGCAAACCGCAACAAAATCGATTAGTTTGTCCAATGTTTATGAGCATTTAAAATCTCCCCCTCGGTTTACTGTTTAATTTTTGCTAGTTACACGATCCACATGTTTCCGATTTTTGGGCTTAAAATTTAAGTTAAAATCTAAACTGTAGAATAAGTTCAATTCCATGCATAAAAGAACGGTAAAAAGTATTTGTTCGTTACTCTAAAGTCTAAAGCGCCCTATATCGACAATTTATGAGCGTAACCTTTACAATTTTTTAACAAATATTCGTGATATAAAGATTAATTTTAGCGAAAACCGCAAACGAATCTACCCTTTTTTTCGTTTTTTATCATCGTTTGAAGTTTTGGACCTTAAACTTTAATGACCCCTAGTTCCTACAGAAGACGTTTGCGCCCCATGGTTTCCGATTTAATAATGTTTGTCTGCATGTCTACTATCACACCTCAAAGTTTGTCGGTCTGGTAGCGAAACACCCTGTACTTTGAAAAGTGCTTTGAATATTTTAAAATGAAAAGAAAAATTCTGATTTTAATTTTAATATATTTTTTTAATCTATTCACTTTAAGAAATTTGCCCATAAAATTTAAAACTTCTGATTATATTATGACAGTTATATTAACGAAATTATTATAATGTTGACGATTATCTAAATTTTAAAAAACAATAAAGGAAATTGTTTAATAACCCGTAATAACAATTATTATAAAAGTGACGTTTATTTCTTACTTTCTTTCCTTTTCTTTTTCTTTTTGTAATAAAAATCTATAAGAGAGATTTTAATTTTAACGCTTTAAAAAAAAAATTAAATCTTATTCATTCTTTTTGTGTGTTTGAAATAATTGAAAGAAAGAAAGTGCTGCACTTCACATTTCATTTATAATTTTAAAAACATGTTCGACTTGTTATTACTATTTTTATTATTTTTAAAAATCTCTAAAGGGTATTTTAATATGAAAAAATCTATACTTAATTTTAATATTTTTATTTTTATTTTAATATTAGTCCATTCACTTTAATAGATTTGCACATAAAACAAGTCCAAAAAATAACAATAAAATTGTTCTAAAAGTGACGTTTATCAAACTTATAATCTTATAATAAGGAATAAAGGAAATTTATTTTAACACCATGCAGTAATCCTTTATTTGAGTTTAGAGAAGATCATCTTACAAACAATTTGAAAACGTGTGTATGGAGGGGGGGGGGTCTGTTGGTATTCTTGGAAAAATAAATAAATATATATAAAAAATAAAAATAAAATTACAATTGAATTTTAAAATTCTTAATCAAAAGAAGCAATTATTACTAATAATGTAGTTTTTCATCCATGTAATATTTTTAAAGACTAAAATTTTTCTTGTACAAAGTATGAAAATAAAAATCTAAGTATTAAAAAAATATGAAAACTTCTGAATTGTATATTCAACTGAGAAATACAATTATATCTAAGAAAATAGCTCCCTTTTCAGCATAGCATTACTTCATAAAAAGCATCTGGAATATGTAACAATATTTGAATAAGCTGCTCGTGTTTCCGTGGTGTAGAGGGACGGCGTTACTCTAGAAGAGGAGAGTTCCCTGGTTCGATCCTTACCTAAGGTAAATGTTGTTTCATTAGTGTTGTTTAAATTAAATAGAGATACTGAAATTCATACAGGTGTAAGTTTCTCGTTACAAAGTAATGTAGTTATTTATATTTTTCCCTCTCTGAAAGAAAAATTTTAAATTTGACAATATGAAAAAACTACGGAATACTTTTGTGAAAAACGGAATATTTTCTAGAGTTTACGGAAATTTTTTTCCGTTAAAAAACGAAAATAGTACTGGCGTCTAGATTACCAGTAGAACTTCCGTTTTTTAACGGATTTTTTTTTTTTTTTTTTTTTTTTTGCAATGTACCCAGCATCATAGATCTACACGTCAATCTCCCCATTAACGCTGTCAAACATATATAACTTATGGTTAACTCAATTTTGAACAGTAACATAGCACTTGACATTAACGCAATAAATAAAAGTTCCTTTCAGGTATATGTTCTGTGTTTCTGCCACAACTTCTCGCATGCTTCCATATATTTCTGCACAATAATTGATTCTTACAGTGTCTTCTATGAACCCTTACAGTTTGGCCCATGAATTGAGATAAATCGTGTATATAAATTCCGTAGCAATACAAGAATATTTACTGTAATTAAAGTTCAGACGGATAGACAGCTGTATCAAAGTCAAAAGCACTTATTAACTATAATGATAAGTTATAAAAGGGTGTGAAAATAAATATGTGAATAGTACAGTTGCTTTTGTCTCTGATTTTTATCAATATAAATTCTGAGGCTGCAATTCACTTTTATGGTATTATTTACCTAACTTTATATTAGACTAGATGATTCGCATGGAATTGTCTTGGGCCGTTGAAAAGTAGAATGAAATGCAAATAATCACAAAAATTAATATAACTTCGCGAAAAATTTAAACGTTAAAGTACAAATTTTAAATAAACTTTACTGAAAGGAGAATTAAACTTACAATATTGACAAAAAGATTGACACCGGATTCCTTTTACTACTGTGGAAAAATCACAGATAATCGCGAAAAGTATGCTATAATACATTTTAAAAATAGTAATGGAAAAAATATAATATATTAGACTAATACATCAAAAGTGACTTTTTATTCGAATGTCGAAAAAAAATAAAAAGCTGACATATCTGCCGGTTTTTTAACTTTTTTAAAAGTTTCAATGCCAGCTTCACTAAAATTAGTTTCCTCGTAAATGGCTATTTTAACTACCACAAGAATTGCAAAAGATGGTCATTTTCATGCCAGTTTTCATAAAAGCATTGAGGATGACGTCTTGTGACTGTTTTTTATATTAATATACTTGCTTTTCTCCGCAGTGAGCGAACTGAAATAGCCAATAGAGATTGCTCAGGCTTCATTGTCTGTTTGACTATTCTCTACAATACGAGGCGCCAAATAAACTAATTTTATAGGTTGGTTGATTTCATGGATATTTTGTGTGTGACAAAAAGGAGACATTTACAACACTTATGAAGTACATAAACAAAACTTTGACTTGCTTTCTATATTTATTTAAAATGTTTCTTATAATCAATGTTTACAGCAATATTAATGGAAATTGTAACTGGTACATTCTTTCTGCTACACTCTCTAGAAAAGATAAGGAATAATAAGAATATGAATGTATTATTAGCATTAATTTTTTACACACTATACCTTAAAATATTTTTTAACATGTAAATTAAGAGAAAATAAAACATTTATGAAAACAAAATATTTAATAATTGTTTATGTATAAGCTTTCTCGAAAACCGAATCCAAAAATTGTTTGTTCAACAACTTATAAAAAATAAAAAATAATGAAGTTTTAAAAAAGAACTAAGTGAATAGTGATGCTGTTTAAAACAAGATAGATCAGTAGATTTTGATAGCTCAAGTTACATTTTACAAGTCTAGAGAGAGAAAAAATATCGTCGAATTGTAAGTAAAATCGAAGCTGCATAGAAAATTTTACACACTTTTTTCTAGATAGACATCTCCATGAGAAATAAAGTGTGAATTTTCCATATGGGAAAGCTCTTGTGTTTTTCCATAAAAATTTTACACATTTTTTCCATGGTATCATGTCTTATACCGACTTGAAGGCACGATTTTTTCTGACAAAGTTGATTTTTTTTTGTTTAAGCTGTTGTTTGCTCTTACATATCTTCAAATCGATCATGCTTTTGCTTTAAAAAAATGAAGACGATCAATATGTATTCGATGTCAATTATGGATATTTTGACATAATGGTACATAATATTGTATGTATATATATATATATATATATATATATATATATATATATATAAGACCATTAATAGTAAACAATATTAACTATTTGATATTAACCATTGAATATGCATGATGAAACGATACATGAAGACATTATATATATCTTATGTATTATATACAGAGTGATTCCTAATTTTTTTTACAATAAAAGAGGGGTGATAGTACACATCAAGTCAAACAATATTAAATAGGAGACCAAGGGTCCAAAACATTTTCCTAAGGAAACAGCCGCCATTAAAGTTTAGGGACCAAAATTTCAAATAAACATAAAAAACGGAAAAATCGGTCGATTGATTTGCGGTTTTCACTAAAATTATTCTTTATGTCGGCATTTTCTTGAAAATAAACTATAAAAATAAATTTCAAAAAATGCCGATAGAGGGCGCTTTAGACTTTGGAGTAACGAACAACTATTTTTTGACGGTATTTTTTGCATCTCATTAAATGCTTTCGTAAGCTTAGACTCAAACTTAAATTTTGAGCTCAAAATCTGTAGTTGGGAGTGGTTAAATAAAACAAACTGAGTTGTGTTCAGAGGGTTCAAATTTAAAATGATTATAAAAAACGGAAAAATTGGTCGATTGATTTGCGGTTTTCACTAAAACTATTCTTTATTTAGGTATTTTCGTGAAAATAAATTATAATGATAAATTTCAAAAAATGCCAATAGAGGGCGCTTTAGACTTTGGAGTAACGAAACACTCTTTTTTGCGTTATTTTTTGCATCTTATTAAATGCTTTCGTAAGCTTAGACTTGAACTTAAATTTTGAGCTCAAAATCTGAATAGCTGGGAGTGGTTAAGTAGACAAACTTAGCCGTGTTCAGAGGGTTCAAATTTCAAATAATTGTAAAAACGGAAAAATTGGTCGATTCGTTTGCGGTTTTTGCTAAAAATAATTTTTAAATCAGCAGTTTTCTTGATCAATCAATGTTTTCTTCAAAATAATTTTTAAAGATAAATTTCACAAAATGCCAATAGAGGGCACCTTAGACTTTGGAGTAGCGTACAAATATTTTTAAATGTTATTTTTTTTAATCTCATTAAATGCTTTCAAATGCATAGACTTAAATTTTGGCCTGAAATTCTAAATCGTTGGGAGTGTTTAAGTAGCGAAAAATTGAATTGTGTTCGGGGAGGAAAGAGGGTTAAATTTCAACTCCTGAACACACTTCTGTTTGCGCTTCTTAACTCCTCATAATGATTCAGGATTTGAGCTCAAAATTTAAGTTTAAATCTAAGCTTCCGAGAACATTTAAAATGCTTTTGCAAGCATTTAATTAGAACCAAAAAATAATGGTTAAAATGAATTGTTGGTTACTCTGAAGTTTAAGGCGCCCTCTGTCGGAATTGTTTGAGGTTTATCTTTAAAAATTATTTTCAAGAAGATACTGACTTAAAGAATAGTTTTATTTTAAACCGCAAACGAATCGACCAATTTTTCCATTTTCTTTAATTACTTTAAATTTGAACCTCCCCCTCCCCATTGAACATAGTTCAGTTTGAGCTATTTAAACACTCCCTACTATTCAGATTTTAAGCTCAAAATTTAAGTTTAAGTCTAAGCTTCCGAAATCATTTAAAGAGATGCAAACTATAACGGCAAGAAATAGTTGTTCGTTACTCCAAAGTCTAAAGCTCCCTCTATCGGCATTTTTTGAAATTTATCTTTATAATTTATTTTCACGAAAATACCTAAATAAAGAATAGTTTTAATGAAAACCGCAAATCAATCGACCAATTTTTCCGTTTTTTTTAATCATTTGAAATTTGAACTCTCTGAACACAGCTCAGTTTGTGTTACTTAACCACTCCCAACTGCAGATTTTGAGCTCAAAATTTAAGTTTGAGTGTAAACTTACGAAA